>CM060895.1:26207500-27407500 GCA_030762935.1 Hymenopus coronatus
TTTTTCTCCCTATTTGAAAATCTCTTTTCTCAACACAGAACTTCACCACTAAAAAACCAGCAATCCCAGAGATAAACCAAAGAAAAGTAGACAACCTATGAAGTTTAGATAAATTATTGAATGCAAATGCTGTGGTGTTCATCAAAGGTATATTAAACTTAGACTAAACAACAAAATAAGCATGGATTTTGATATTATTCAATGCTTTCTCTTTATAAAGTTATGATGTACAAAGTTTATCATTTTATTAAGAGACAATCAATCTATATTTCAATCAATACACTTCGCTCTTGTATGCTAAATCTGATTATCAAAATAGTATCTATGTAAAAAGGGCTCATAACAAGGGGCTAAACTTTTTTTTCTTTCTTTAACGTTGAAACATACCATATTATTTTATTTAAATAATTCAGATGAGAATAAATTTGTGTAGCTAATAATAAATATCAGAATATGCTTAACAAATAGATACTAGAAAAATAAGAGAAACAAATATATTCTTTCCATTTTTCTCAAAACACTGTTTTTTTATTATGACCCATTTTTACATCAAACATCTCAATTAATTTATCAACTATATTGAATCAACTATAAGAAGCACACACACACACACACACACACACACACACACACACACACACACACACACACACACACACACACACACACACACACACACACACACACACACACACACACACACACACACACTTAGCATTGCACAGCATAATGCATTAGTTATGTGACAATTGTTCAGTTTCAGTGATTAGTTTATAGCAATGTAACAATTAATAATTTGTAATAAAACTTCACTTATTTTTTCAAATTTAAGAACTAGTTTCGCATTTATAATTTTATTGCATCATTATCATCATCATTTGAAAAAAGATATGTTATGTTTTATTACAAATTATTAATTTTTATATTGGAATCAGCATTGTTTCACTGTTACTACCTTCATTTTTTATATATGATAGGTTTCTATATGCAAACAACAATGAAATGCAGCATATTGCAGTGTAATCATAAGTGTTTCCATTAGTACATTTTAAAAGTAATAACATAAAGAAGGATGGGATTTATTTTCTGTCTTAGACTAGGTATTATAGCCAGTGCCCAGTGAGAGCATTCACTGCAGCCACATGCTGGGGTCTCTTGTCATTGCTTTCTTTTCTAAAGCACCTACTAATAAACCACCTAATGTATTACACTCACACGACCTTCTGTATTGACTATTGTTTATTTTTATTCAGCTTCTACAAACTCTTCCGACAAAAACTTATTTTTCTATCCATTTCCATTTAATTGAGAAAAACATTTGCAGAAATAATATTACAATTCCATTGTAGGTACAAGGGGTAGAGAAAACATAATTGATAAAAGCAAATCACTATAAGCTGGCCTTGAAATTCAATACTCTTTCCAAGACATAACAAGAAACATCTGAATAGCAACAACACTTTAAAGTTAAAGTAATGAGAAATTCTAACCAATAACAGATATCTCAGATATAGCTGATACCATAAAAAATGTTATTAATTATGAGTTTTAAAGTGATATATGTACATATATTGTATTTTGCATTTTCATACATCTCTAAACATTTACCCGTTTTATAAAATGATACAAAATCCTTTTAAAACAAGATGATCTTACAGGCTATTCCTAAGAAATTAAAAATATAACTTTTATTTATGAATACTTTAAATTTGTGGTATTTAAATTAAACTCATTAAAACTATTTTTGAAAAATTAAAAATTTTGAAAAATGTTCTATAAAAAGTGTAGTTTAGAATAACAGGCTTTTGATGAAAACCTTTGTATTGCATCTTGGAATACACCAAACTTATATACCAAGTTCGATATTAACTGAATTTTCAATTTTGAGTTATTCTCTCTAACTCACTCACTCTCTCTCTCTCTCTCTCTCTCTCTCTCTCTCTCTCTCTCTCTCTCTCTCTCTCTCTCTCTCTCTCTCTCACACACACACACACACACACACAATTCTTTTTGGGGGACTTATAGGACCTCAAAATGTGCATTTCCAATGGAATCTTTACATCACATTTTTGCTTGGAATGTAACATTTCCTGTAATTAATAGGTATACAGTAGAGAAATCTAAAAAGTTGCTTCCCCTACTCTCTTTCATTTCAGCAACCATACCAATTTTTTTGGGCTTCACAAAAATTTGTCTTTTTCCATAATTGTAAATATATGTATATACATACCAAGCTAGAAACGCAGGGCCAGAAAAGTGTTCATTTATTTCCTCATTAGTTAAGTTAAGCTTTTCATATACACGTTTCCATATTGCTTCTTGTCCAGTAAATGCAAGTGCTAAATTGAAGCCATTTAAGGCCATCCAGTCAATCTCTTTCTCCCAACGTTGCCAGTCCCACCAGACAAAACTGTAGCTTGTAGTGCATACATTTTGGTAATAACGGAATCTATAAGCATAAATCAAAATGCTTTTTTCAGGTTCATAAGGATTAAAATTTACATAAGCGAATAAATATGATCTTGTTCATGGTGCTATCCAATTGAGCATACTCTTTTGCAGAATTTAACACATAAATTTACACCTCAATCCCACATGTACTAAAAATTCCACTTGGGTAAAATTATTCCACATAGATTTTAAAACATGCTTCGAAAGTACGGTGTAAAATAAGAAGCTTTCAATGATTATAATGATCATAATAAACAATATTTTTAGCAGTTGTTAGGTAATTAATTACATAAAACTAAAATAGACTTTGTTCTATATTCTAAACATAATTTAAAATTATGTATTTATAGACTATGTACAAGCTATATTACACATATCATTTGGTACTCTTGCAGATTGTAGCAAGGATGTTCTAACAGCCATCTGTCTATAAATCCATTTACACCATATTTTTTTTTTTATTTCAAAAGGCAAGCTTGTGTAGTTGAATTCTTATGATTTTTTAGTATTTGGCTATTTTATAGAGTCTCTGAAATATAATTTCCATTACCATTTGCTTGTATATGTATTAGAAGTTGTAACATTTGTTACAACACACAACAGACCTGGAGCCAACTATGAAAAAGAAAATTACATTACAAGAATCGGCATTAGTTAAGCATAATTATTCATAACAGTTATCATTCATTAAAAGCATAAAATATTCTTGGGTTTAGTTATGCAATAAGCTAGGTATCTGATAATGTTACTCTTACCACCTCAGAAGTTATGCTTAAACTCAAAGTGTCACATTTATTATTACGACACAGCTTTTGAATTTATAAATACATTTTAATAATTATGATCTTATAATAGGTGTTTAATTCAACTATACACTATAATTAATTACATGTATGATTTGTTCATATAAGTGTTATATATTTCTTACAATACCACAGACTTTAATATTTCTATGGTTAAATGCAAATCTACTCTAATCCAAAAACACACTCAAAAGCTTGCTTGTCAGTTTTTTTGCTGTCTAAAAACTTGACCATTCCTTGAAAAAAATACAAAGAAAGAAAAAAAATATGTATATTAGAGCTGTTGATTGATTAAAAACCTTGATCAGTTAACAAAGTGCCTTGAATCAATTAATAGATGATTAATTACATTTTGTTGCTAAGGAATATAAATTGAGGTAAAAAAGGTACATTGAATTTTACACATTTAGAAGAATAATCAAATTTTGTTGCTAAGAAGTGTAAATTAAAATAAAAAAGGTACATTGAACTTGACAAATTTAACATGGCAGAGATAGAAGATACCATATTTCCTTAAGGTAAGTATATTCCGTACAATATATCAGGTTAATTATTCTTTAATAGTAAGCTACTTACCTATCAGGTGAAGTAATTTTTAGGTCAACTGGTGGCAATTCTTGTGGCAATGCCAACTGATTAGTATCCCATGACACATGGCAAAAACAGTAATACTTGAGATAATGATGAAAACCCCAAGCAACTCCTACTCCACTTGTTGCTACAATTTCTACAATTTCATCACTTTCATTTTTCTTGATCTGAAACATTATCATATTTATGTCACTATGAACAGAATCCACAGCTGTGCTTGTGTTATCCTGTTATTCCCTGAGACCCTTCTTTTTACTTTCTCTACTCATACATAATAAGCAGAGAAACTATTGCATTCCATTCAAAAATTTAATAGTGAGATTTCACTGAGAATACATGCTTTAGTGTCCCTGAATCCAAAAAAGTATGCATGTGTGAATAGGGGGGGTGCTATACACAATATAAAATACTAAAGTCATTCAGAATGAAGAGCAGCTCAGTCTATTTTCAGAAAATTCAAGATATACATTTTATTTATTATGAAAATGTCTTAACTACAATATTTTAATCAAATCATTACAGCTATTTTCAAGAAAATCACTTTTCGAACATTTTCATATGTAAAGGGTAGTTGGCATGGAAGAGATTTCTTTGTGTTGCATCCTGGAAGCTTATCCTAAATGCCAAATTGTAATATTTAACCAATTTTTTGTTTTTGAGTTATGACACACAACACACATACACACACATGGACCTTTTTCTAAAAATGTTTTTTATTTAGGTGTCCACAAAACATATATTTCTGGTGAAATCTCCATATTTAATCTTTGGATGGGATACAATACCTTCTCCACTTACTATATACTAAATAGAGAACATAAAAAATAGACAGTGCTGATGTGTGTAAATTCATCTTTTATTTTCTTTACCTTATTTTATTTTTTGTTTTATACTATTCATATTTTGTGTATAAGAATCTCTTGAACTATTATGCAGAAAAGCGAAAGAATTGAAATGAAATATTACTTTTAAGCTTTTAGAAAAGGACTTTGCAGGGCTCTCAGTAATTAGTACCAAACATTATTCAGGGATACAGATCAACAGCTCTGATTTTTGTGTTATTTCTGAATTTCTATAATGAAAGTTTAAATAAAACTTTCACTATGGCATTCCTACTACAGGAAAGGATGATTGCTGCTAAGCCAGACATTTTACATACCTGGAATGTTTCTTTTCCTTCTGGCCCCAAGGAAGGATCCACTTTAATGCTGAAGAGACTTGCTTTATCTCCTATAAGACGTTTCAGGACATCTTTGGCTGCTGCACTCTGAACATCAGGGGTGGCTTTTGGCTTTAAATGCATAAGAGTTCCCTGAAAATCTAACACAGGAATTGTAATACAGGGTGTACATAAATGAATATCGGGTTTTAACTCTTTATAATATTTATTACATTCAACTTACAGTTATAAATGATATGTCAAATGAAAAAGCAACTCAAACAGTTTTGTTTGTTGGCACAAGTGCGCATGTGTGTGCAATGTTTCTGCCGCAATCCGCTAGACAGCGGTAGTAGCAAAAATGGCGACTACTAAACAGAAAGCGTTTTGTGTTGTGCAGTTTGCATAGACCGAATCTGTAGTTACTGTGCAACGTGTGTTCCGTAGTAAGTTCAGTTGTGATCCTCCTAGTGATAAAAAACATTCGTAGATGGTATAATCAGTTTGAAGATACCGGCTGCCTTTGTAAAGGGAAGAGCCCGGGACGACCAGGAGTAAGTGAAGAGACTGTTGAGCGAGTGAGAGAGTCGTTCACTCATAGCCCAAAGAAATCAGTCCAGAAAGGCTACTCGTGAATTACAAGTTCCTGTGTCGACTGTTTGGAAAGTTGTAAGAAAACGCTTACAGCTACGTCCTTGCCGTTTACAGTTATTACAGGCTCTAAAGCCAACAGACCACGGATTACGTGCCAAATTGGCAAACGACATGTTGTTTCATGACGATTTTGTGGATTGTGTTGTCTTCAGTGATGAATCGACCTTTCACCTTAGTGGACATGTTAACACTCATAATGTGCGCATCTGGGGCTCAGAAAATCCTCATGAGATGGTACAAATGCAACAAGATTCCCCTAAAGTGAATATTTTTTGTGCCGTATCCCGGCGAAAAGTTTATGGGCCTTTCGTTTTTGGTGAACCTACTGTAACTGGCACTTTTTACCTTGATACACTAGAGCAATGGCTCTTCCGTCAGTTGGAAGAAAATGAGCCAGAGAACTTCATTTTCCAGCAGGATGGTGGGCCACCTCACTGGCATAATGAAGTACGCGATTGGTTGAACGTCACTGTACCCGAGCGCTGGATAGGCCGCAAGGGCCCCAATGACAGGGCTTGCTATGCATGGCCTCCACGTTCTCCTGACCTAACGCCATGCGATTTTTACCTTTGGGGCTTCTTCATCAAGGATCGTGTGTACGTGCCTCCGCTACCAGCTGACCTCCCTGAATTAAGAAACCGGATTGAAGCAGCTGTTGCTAAAATTACTGAATACACACTTATCAACGTTTGGGAAGAACTCGGCAATAGACTTGATGTGTGCCATGTGACAAAGGGTAGTCACATTGAACATTTATAAGCTTCTTGGTAAAACTGTGTGAGTTGCTTTTTCATTTGACATATCATTCATAACTGTAAGTTGAATAATAAATATTATAAAGAGTTAAAACCCTGATATTCACTTATATACACCCTGTATAAGTCACATTAAACATTTACTTTTTTTGCTAATAAAAATAACAATTTTAATAAGACATGTTTAGACAACTGTTATACTCTTTCGCACAAACCAATTTTTACTTTCTCTACACGTAATTTGTACATAGTGTATAGAGAAGGTATTGTATTCCACCCAAAAATTCAATACCGAGATTTCACCAGAAATGTATGTTTTGAGACCTCCTGAATCCAAAAAAAGTATTTTTAGAAAAATGTCCATGTGCATTAGAGTGAGAGTGTGCGTGTGTATGTGTTAGTGTGTGTGTGTGTGTGTGTGTAGGCGGGTGTGTGCAGCATAGCTCAAAAATGAAAAGTCTATTAAATACCAAACTTGGTATTTAAGTTCAGTATCATCCAAGGATGCAACACAAAGATTTTCAAGAAAATCCCCCCACCCCAAACTACCCTTTGCATCAAAATTTTTTTGAATATTTTGATTTTTTCAAAAATGGCTAACAATTTTGATTAAAATATTATATATTAAAGACATTTACATGACAAATAAAATAGTCTCTGAAGTCATGTTTGTTCTGGGCATTATTTTGCGAATTTTGCATAACTGTAAACTTTAAGAAATAGACAAAAATTTACTTAACAAAAAATGTAGAGAGCATTAAAACACACAATTTATGGTATATACATTTTTTTTGTAGAGTTGCCATTTTTGAGATATTCCTTGTTACTGGCTTCAGTTTTAAAATACTTACATTTTTCTTATATAGAAACTTATAAACACCTGGCCATGCAAAGAAACAGATTTCAATCCCATAGCAAACTCATTTTAAAATATTTGACTGTCGGTTTAGCCTAGTGTATTCCCTTATTTCCCTCCTACTATTAGGAACTAAGTAATAAAACCATTTCCGCTATTGTTTAACTCGATTACCATGAAATGGAAGAAGAATAAGCTTTGTTTAATAGATGTAGAGAAAGTCATGTGAATGGAGCACATCATATTTTTTTCAAATATAATCATGCTTGGTAATTTTATTTTGATTCTTTTTTCCACAGTATTAGCTGTTCATTCTGCAATATTCCTTATAAGAAAGTATCTCAACAATATCAGAAATAAACATCACAGTAAGATAAGCAACCACCTAGATAGTGTGGAGGTAATGTCTGCTTCACATTCAAGAGGTTGCTTAGGATAAGTTGCCTGGATAAGGTTTTTTGGGGGTTTTGCCTTATCCTTAAAAGATGAATGTCAAGTAACTTTAAGCTGCATGGACTCCAAGATTATTTGAGCATCATTTCACCTATTTCCTTCATCATCCCACATGACCAACCAGGTGAAAATTCATCAGCAGGTTTTGAATGGTGGGCCTGTTGCTAATATTTTTTGTGGACTTCTTGTGTTCTCTGGTGGTCAATTGATGAACTTGTAAAGCAGGTTGATTTTTATTTTAGGATAAAAATTGTTTCCCATATGTACAATTTTAGTGGTTGTTGTACTGATTTTGCTATGTGTACACCATTTTTTATCTTGCGGTTTTCGTCAGAGATGTGAGGCTACTGCTGGTTTCTCTTTTTGATTGTTGCTCCTTCAATCTGGTTTACTAGTGTTTCGTATGACTAGGAGAGTGAATGGTAGGTTGCACTTGTAGCAGTTACTTTGTGTAGTGGAGTGAAAACCTCAATCAATTCATAACAACCATGGGCAAACAGAAGAATGAATTAGATGTGGAGAGACGAGCTGCAATCTTCACTTTAAGAAATGTTGGGTACTCATTGAGACAAATTAGTATGAAAGTGAGATATATATATATACTGTTTGGAGACATGAAGAAACAGATCAAAAAATCTGATGTGTACAATTCACATGACTTTCTCTATATCTCTGCAACAAATTATTCTTAAAAAGCTTATACTTCTATTAACTTCATGCTAATCAGTAAAACATTAGCAGAAATAGCCATATTACTTGCTTCCTTGTAAGTAGAGGTGAAATAAGGGAGTACCATAGGTTAAAGTGATGATCAAAAGCTGGTTGCTATGTCACTGAAGTTCCTTTATTTGTATGGACAGCAGTTGACAAATTCCTGTATGAGAAATGTATGTTTTTCATAGCAGAAACCAAAAATAAGGAATGTCCCAAAAACGACGAAGTCCACGAAAAAAATGTATATGACATAAATCGTGTGTTTTAACGTGCTCTACATTTTTTGTGTAGTAAGTTTTTGTCCATTTCTTACGGTTTAGCTATTATTCAAAATTTAGTAAAATGCATCCCGAATAAACTACTCTTCAGAGGCTATTCCCAGAAAATTCAAGATATACATTTTATTTGTCAGGTAAATATCTTTAATATACGAAATTTTAATCAAAATCGTTAGAGCCATTTTTGAGAAAATCAAAATTTTCGAAAAAAGTTCCATGTAAAGGGTAGTTGGGGGTGGGGGGATTTTTCTCAAAATCTTCATGTCGCATCCCTGGAAGATACTAAACTTAAATACCAAGTTTGGTATTTTAGCTACTTTTCGTTTTTGAGTTATCGTGTTCACAGACACACGGACACACACACACACGGACCTTTTTCCAAAAATGCTTTTTTTAGATAAAGGGGACCCTAAAACATATATTTCCGGTGAAATCTTGGTATTGAATTTTTTGGTGGAGTGCAATACATTCTCTATACACTATGTACATAGTGCCTATAGAGAAAGTAAAAAGAGCCTAATACGTTCAGGAAGGCCTAGAATGACTTCAGAACAAGAGAATAAATACATTGTACTGGCTTCTAAGTAAGGCAGATTAAAAACAGTTCCTGAAATGCAAGCTCAGTTGAATACAATACACTCCAACCCTGCAGTTATGAAACTGTACAATCTTGACTTATTGAAGCAGAACTTTATGGTCATGTTGCTGTCAAAAAAACACTTTTATGCCCTCAAAATAAGAAGAAAAGGTATCTTTGGGCAAAACAACATCAAAGTGGGGATTAAGCAAATGGAAACAAGTGTTGATTACTGCTGAATCTCAGTTTCAACTCTTTAGTCACAAATGTTGCCAGTTTGTAAGGCATTCAAAAGGAGAGAGAATGCTGTACCAATGTGTAGTGACAACTATCAAGCATAAAAGCACAAGTTTAATGATTTTAGGGTATTTTGGAAATAATTCTGTAGGAGACTTAGTAGTAATCACTGGAACGCTAAAATAAGAAGGATACCACAAGATCCTGTCCAAACATGTCATCCCCTTGTGGAAACAAATTAATAGGAAAGGATTTATCATGGAATAGGATAAAGATCCTAACCACTTTCCAAGCTTTGTCATGCATGTTTGGCAAAGGAGGAGTCAAAAAAGGACTAAAGGACTAAAAAGAATATACTTTGGCCCTCACAATCATCTGACTGTAATCCTATTGAATTAGTTTGGGATAAATTGGATCAAGCTATTAGGATCAGGAGAGCATGCAATGCAAAGAAGCTTCTGGAACTGTTGCAACAAGAATGGACAAAACTAAGAATATGGGCAGAAACTTTTGGTAAGAATGCTTCATGTGTGTAAAGCTATTTTGAAGGCAAAGGGAGCATATTTTGAGGAATCCAAAGTGTAGAAAATAACCAAAGTATAAGTTTCAGTTGTATAGTTTTGCAGATAGACAAGTTTTGTTATAAATTTGTTATCACAGAAAGGAGCTTAATGTTTAAATAAATCAATTTTATGTATTTGTTATGCTTAATTATGAATTAAATCATTTGTGTTCGGAAACTTTTTGGGGGTAGGGTATATTTTCAAGTCTTCACAATTGATTCTGTAAATTCCTGATTTCTTGCATGGGGATGTTTTTTTCACTATTTTGAATGGAAAGCTAGCAGAAGATGCACTCCTACTCTTAAACTTGCAAATCTAAGAGATCAAATTCCCTACAGAAATTAAGAAACACAACTTCCTTTCATTTTAGGACCCCAAGATCATTAGGAACAGCTTGAAACTAGAATTTGGAATTTTCAGGAATGACATACAGATGGATAACCATATCAAATCAAATAGCTTCAACCCAAATAACCAAAAGCATGCATCACTGACAGTTACTACACAGATTACTGAACATTACAATGAACAAAACAGAATATAAAAAAGAGCTTAATCAAATAATTAAAACCAATGAGAATAACAGCTTCAGCAAAATATCTGATTTTAAAAAGCTTAAAGTAATGAAAATAAGGAGAAAATTAGCAGCCCCAACCATCCACATGAAAGAAAAAAACCAAGAATATTTTCAAGAAGTTCACATGCCATTCTCAAGCTTCTGGAAATTTCTAAAATTCTTCAGAGAACATAACATAATCTTAGCCCCACAAAACAAACACATCAGAAACCTCATAAAAAGCAATATGTTAGAAAAGTAACTCAATCCAAAATATCAGGGATTTACAAAATCAATTGTAAAACTTGTGAGGAAGGATACAAGGGAAAGGCCAAAAGAAACAATGAACAGATTGAAGGAGCACCTAAGACACATAAAAACAACCAATTAGAGAAATAAGCACTACCCCCACACCTCTGAAATGAAAACCGCAAGAAAGAAAATAGTGTACACTTGGTAAAATTGATACAACCACCATTGGAACTGGAGTAATGGGAAAATATATTTATCCTAAAAAAAATAAATTTAAAAGATTAATTTTGAAATTCCTGCCGAAGCAACCCACTTTATAACTTCATCAATCAACCCCCAGAAGGTCCACAAGGATATCAGCAACAGGCCTGCCAGTCCAAATTGATGATGATGCAAGCAACATCACCTATGAAATATGTTTAGGTAATTCCACTCATTTTAAATTTTTTGTATAATTTGTGCTTCTCTATGTACCACTTCCAGTTTGTTTTTCTCTGTATTGCTAGTTTAATATCCTTTAATTTGATAGTTCAACATTCATGATGATGAATGAAATCAGGTAATGATGTTCAAATTATCTGAGCATACATGGAGCTTAAACTTGCTTTCTTTTTCTCAGTGTAAGGGAAAACTTTGAGAGAAAAAAGAAAGAAAGAAAAAAATGTAACACATCCTAACCAAGATTAAATTTTTTTTAACACAATATGAGCCTGCTAAAGATGAATAGAACTCTATCCTCGTACTCCTGGAAAATGAAAAAGTAGACAATCTCAAAATGAAGGCAACAGGCATATTGGAAAAAAAAAAAAAAAAAAAAAAAAAAAAAAAAAAAGCAACAGACTATGAGTGTTCTTATCCAGTAAGAACCATGGATGATCCATATCTGAGTCCACACTTAACAAATACTAAAAAAAAAAAAATTTGATGTGTTCCATACATGACTTTTCCTACCTGTTCTACAAACAAACTATTCTTACAAAAGATTATTCTTTTATCTGCATCATGCTAATCGAGATATAATTGGCAGAAATGGTCTTACTAATTAGTCGTTTATAAATCGAAAAGAAATAAGGGAATATACAGGCTAAGGTGACAGTCAAGTGTTTTAAAAATGGTCATTATGTGACAACCTTGAAATTTGGTTCTCTTTGCATGGCCAACTGTAAAACAAAAGAAAAATTGATGATAACTTCTTGTTTGAAAAGGTATAAGTATTTTAAAACTAAAACCTGTAACAGAGAATATCTTAAAAATTGTTAACTTCATTAAAAAAAATTATCTGACATTTTGTGTTCTAACAAGATCTACATATTTTATGCTAAGGCTTATCTATTTCTTACAGTTTATTGGTTGTGCAAAAGTCATCCAGATTAAAAAGTTCTTCAGAAGCTACTCCCAGAAAATTCAAGATGTATACAGTTTATTTTTCATTTTAATCAAAATCAATAGAGCATTTTTTTTTTTTTGTTGAGAAAATTGAAAATTTCAAAAAATGTTCCATGTAATGTATAGTTTAGGGCGGGAAGAATTTCCTGAAAATCTTCCTGTCACACTTGTGAAAAATACCAAATTTAAACACTAAGTTTGGTATTTAATCAATTTTTCTTTTTGAGTTATGACACACACACAGATCTTTTTTTTTTTGGGAGATTCAAGTGTCTTCAAAACAGGTATTTCTGGTGAAATCTTTGCATCAAAGTTTTTGGGTGGAATGCAATAATTCTCTAATTACTGTGTACATTGTACATACATGTTGAAGAAAGTAAAAATCTGATGTGATGCATTCATATGCATTTCTCTACCCATTCTTCAAAAAACTATTTTTAAAAAAGCTTATTTTATTGACTTCATGTTAATCAAGATAAACATTAATAGAAATGCTTCCATTGCAAATTTCTTTGTAGATACAATAGGAACAGGGGAATGCAGTAGGCAATAGTGAAATCGTTTATAGTTGCTTGCCTTGTGATGGCTTAGAAATTCTGCTCTGTTTGTTTGACTAGGCAAAAGAGCGAGAAAAGAAAGAAAGGAAACCAATGGTTTCCCATTTGAGAAAAGTATAAGTATTTGAATTTGCAATCAATAATAAGGAGTATCTCTTGACTGCGCAGAAAAGAAAGAAAAGAGCAGAAAAAAAGAAACAATAAAGAAAGAACAGAAAATGTATTTTAAATAAATTGAATACTTAACAAGTTCTATGTTTTTTATGTAGTAGAATTTTCACCAGCTCTTACACTTACTATGCAAAATTCATTCATAATGAAGAGCACTTCAAGAGATATTCCCAAGAAATTCAGAATATACATTTCATTTGCCATGTAAATATCTTTAATACACAGCACTCAAAAACGAAATATAGGTAAAATACCAAACTTAGTATTGTTTAGTATCTTCCAAGGGTGTAACAAGAAGATTTTGAGGAAAATCCCCCTAACAGAAACTACTCTTTACATAGAAAAAATTTTGACTTTCTCAAAAATGGCTCTAACGATTTTGTTAAAATACTGTATATTAAAGATGTTTGCATTGTAAATAAAATGTATATCTTCAATTTTCTGGGAATAGCCTCTGAAGATCTCCTCATTCTGGATGACTTTTGCATAACTGGTGGACTATTAGGGATAGA
Source organism: Hymenopus coronatus (assembly GCA_030762935.1). Lineage (NCBI taxonomy): Eukaryota > Metazoa > Arthropoda > Insecta > Mantodea > Hymenopodidae > Hymenopus > Hymenopus coronatus. The sequence goes on from CM060895.1 coordinate 26,221,026, forward strand.
CAAAAACTTACTACACAAAAAATGTAGATCTTGTTAAAGCACATAATTTGTGTTACATACGTTTCCTTTTGTAGATCTAACCATTTCAGAGATATTTCATTATTGGTTTCAGTTTTAAAATACTTAAAACTTTTCTCAAACAGGAAGCCTTCATCTGTTTCATCTTTCTTTTGTTTTACTCTTAGCCGGGAAAGAGAACAAAACTTCAATTACATTCACATGCAGACAGCTTCTAAAAGGTCTTATTGCCACTTTAGTAAGAATATCCTCCCTTTTATTTATAGGGTAATTAATGTTTATCTTGATCTGCATAATGTTTTGCAAGAATAGTTTGCAGCACAGATAGAGAAAGTCATATGTGGAAGACACAGATTCTCTTTTTGTAGATTTGGCCATTTCCAAGATATTTCTTGATATTAATTTAAATTTTGCTATACTTGTACTTTTTTCAAATAAGAAATAGTTATTCTTTTTTTTATCTAGTGATGCAAGAAGAACAGAATTACGATTTTCCATCTCAGCATCCACCCTTGGAAGCTTTCATTATTACTTTAGTCTAGAGTATTCTCATATTTCCTTTGTACCTATAAGGAAATATGAAAAAAGCTATTACTGCTAATACCTGTCTTGATTAGTTTGCAGTAGATAGAATAAGCTGTTGTAAGAATTGTTTGTTGTAGAATAGCCAGAGAAAATCATGTGAATGTAACACAGAACTTTCTTACCTAGCAGCAAGATATCCCTCATACCAACTTTTCTTCTAGCACCTGCCCCACCTCTCCAAAACAATTCTCACTTCCTGCTACATCTCTTTGAAACTTCACGCATTATTTTATTCTGTTATCATCATTTGAATTTATGTATCTGTACTATATTTCAGAATTATTCCCACTGTTATACCTTTTCTCCCTATTCTTCCTAGCTCTATGAACTCTTGGGTAAAACCAAAAGTTCCCTGCAAAACATTTTACAAACTATTATCTTGAACCATTCCATTGACATTCCCCAAATTTATATTCCATACATCTTCAACGTGTACAAAATCTTTCTTGTCATATCATTGTCAATGTGGGACTTTCACACAAATATTTTCTAACACCTTTCAAAACTACTTTTCCTTTCATCTGTGCACATGTAAATTGTCTTCCATCTCCCATTACTTAAAAATCTCACCCCACAAATAACCAAATTCTTTTACTATTTCTATTGCTTCCCCCTTACAGTAGCATAGCCAGAAAAGCTATTAAGTTGGGAGTATGTATATGGATCCATTTTAAACAATTTGCATGAAATCAAATAATAAGTGAGAATTAAACCTGAGTTGAAATATTTATAACAAAAAAAAAAAAAAAAAGTTATATTCGTAGATTAAGCTGCAGCAATTATTTTTTGCTATTATTTTATACATTTTTCAGCATGGGGGGGCCCCAACTTCCATAATCCCTTCAATTATGCCTGTGATCCTTTCATAGACCCTCTTTCACCCTGTTTAAATATTGTGCCTTTCTAAACACCTTAATTTTGACATTTTATGATCCAACTTTAAACTCCACTGCAAACAAAATCTAACAATTTTGTTAATTCTATGCTGTAGCTAAATCACAGGGTCTCTCTACAAGATTGTCTGCAAACAGCAATCCTGATATTTTATTCTTCCCAATAATTAGGTACTGCTTATTTTATTTCATTATTCCATCTAAAATACCATTTATAAATAAAGTAAATAATATTGGATTCAAACTCCTTGCTTTACACCCATATTTTGCTCTTGGACTCTAAGGAATATGTTTCATTAGGTTGCTATAGGAAAATTGGCCTATAACAACCAATATTTCCTGTCATAGGAGGAGTAGAAGAACGGTTTCTTATTGAGGATTTTAATAGCCAGTCAAAAGAACTTTGGACTGAATCATCACATCAACACAATTTTACTCATTTTAAACAATAGCACTCAACCTCTAAGCAAAAAAATGTGCTAATCTTATCATATATGGAGTGTCTCATAATCAGTGCTGCAATCTCTCTTTTTGCTCTTTAATCTATATATCTTATGCCACAGCTTTTAATTTACAAAAAACCTAACATTTGATCAATGCTTTTTGAGACTCCAATGTAATTTAGGCATGGGAAAAATACCAATGAGATGGCATTTCAATTGTCATATCAGAGACTGACTTCCTTTGGGAAATAACTATCACTGTTGGCTGTTTATTGTTCTCAATTTTCTCTAGTGAATAGCTTAGTTCATATAGAAACATGCATTTTTTTTTTCTTGCAATTACACGTTCCAGATCCCTTGAAAAAGTAGGTAAAGACCCAATTAAATGAAATGTTCCATATTCAATAGGGACTCTAGTCAACATAACGAAGTGTATTTATAATATACTTGTTGATTAATTAGTATTCATGTGACAACTTGATATTAAGATACATATACATATATATATATATATATATATATTAATATTTATTTATTTATCAAATCATAATGAAAACTATTCCCTTCACGTTAATTCTTCGTACATTAATTGTACATACGCAATTGTGATTAAGTGAACGGCGCTTTTGTCTTCACATTGTTACGACTCCATTTGTTTCCTCACAGTGTCCATAAATTAATCTGTAAGGTTATTTCAAGATTAAGAATTGCCTAAATAAGTACTATTTTATTTTTCAAACTAAATTTTCAGTTTTCAGCGTTTTCAGTTTTTTTCTCACTGTTTGAGCTACCAATGTTCCGAAGTGAATGCGATTGATTTACTTGTATTAAGTACAAATTCATTAACATTTTCAATTACTAACAGTGAAACGTATTCTAAATAAGTTAGATCGCTGTAAGAAATATACGTAACCTACTTGTTAAACTCAAACTGCATTATAGTTTAGTGCAGTATAGATTGTCGTATTGGCAATACGACATACATCCTTTGTAAATTGCTATTGCCTTTCGCGGTTCATACAGCAGAACTTAAGATTATAAATCACATTATCCCATCTAAACCTGTTCAATATGGTATTTAAGGATTATGTAATTAAATTAGGCGCCTTATTATGATTTGCTGCACATAGGGCCGCACGTTATTCACATTGCTTTTTTGGGAAGGAATTTTCTGCAATAACTGTGAAAGCAATGCTACTCATTCATTTTCATTTGAAAATTATTTTCCAAAAACCCAAGTAAATCAGAAGTTATTTACACTGGTTACAACATGAAAGTGCTACAAATGCAAAAAAATGCTACGTTTTCTCGGCAAACCTAACCTTGTACGGATATATAACTCCTGAAGCCCTACCCACATGCTATACGCATATTTAGCCCCAAAAAACCTACCCACCTGTTATTACATGTTATATTAAAGCTTTTCTGCACAGAGAAAATCCCAGTTAGCAAAGATTGGTTTAGCCGCGACACTAATCATTGTAGAACGTCGAAAACTCGATGCTTTATTTTATTGAATAACGTTTTGTAACATACCATCAGCTCCAATATAAACTATTCTGCTGAAAATAATGCATAGCACAAGAATCGACATGTTATTGCTCTCTTTCTTGAACACCACTCATTACTCAGTTTTGCTCTTCGGTTTTACTTATCGGGAACGTCGAGCGAGAAACTCTTCAGATTAAACTACCGGCATAACAAAGATTAGTATGATAGACGGTTTATCATCATTTCCGGCGGTTTCATTAAGTGGTACACTCGAGCATTGTACAGAAACTACAACTGCGAAATAGAAACAGAAAGTATCACTTATGCACATTCACTTGAGCAAGCACTGAACAGGTACTTTGTATAAGACAGATGTGCTTGTGTGCATATAGGTATACTTTTACTTTCTCTACACGTACTATGTGCATCGTGTATAAAGAGGGTATTGCATTCCACCCAAAAATTCGGTACTGAGATTTCACCGGAAATACATGTTTTGGGTCCCCATGAGTCTAAAAAAAAGCATTTCTGGAAAAAGGTCCTTGTGTGTGTGTGTGTGTGTGTGTGTGTGTGTGTGTGTGTGTGTGTGTGTGTGTGTGTGTGTGTGTGTGTGTGTGTGTGTGTAGATTGCTCAAAAACGAAAATACCGTTTTGGTATCTTCCAAGGATGCGATACGAAGATTTTCAAGAAAATCCACCCCACCCCAATTACCCTTTACAGGGAACTTTTTTCGAAAATTTAGATTTTCTCAAAAATGGCTCTAATGGCTATATTTACATGCCAAATAATTTTCTTGAATTTTCTGGGAATAGCCTCTGAAGACAACTTTATTCTGGATGAAATTTAGGAATTTTGCATAACTGCTAAACCGTAAGAGGCGGACAAAAACTTATCACACTAAAAATGTAAGTACATTAATGGTCGCTTTTGAGATATTCCTTGTTTTTTGTTTCAGCCTTGAAAAACCTATACTTTTCTCATACGGGATTTTTTTTTTTTTTTTTTTTTATTGTTTCATTTATATAGCACCCTTTAACATCCAAGGTCATATCGGGGGCTTTCCACTTGAAACAACTCGTTCTTTTACGTTGGTTTAAATCATTTTGTTTAATTCTGGCTAGAGAAAAATGCCCCGCTCCAGCCGGGAATCGAACCCGGGATCCCCGGGTAAGAAGTCAGTTCGCTGACCACACGACCACGGAGGCAGTCATATATGTACGGGAATTTGTCAACTGTCACAAAGCAACCAGCTTTTGACTATCACTTTAACCTATGGCACTCCTTTATTTCACTTCCACTTAAAAGGAAGCTAGTAATAAGACTTTTTGCCAATTTTTTTCTCAATTAGCATGAAGCATAAGCTTCTTAACAATACTTTGTTGCAGAGATGCAGAGAAATTCATGTGAATGGAACACATAAGTTTTTTTTATTAATTTTTTGAAATTCCATTTACACCCCACCTTCCACTGTACGGTCATATTGCGGCCGCCTTTGGTACACGTGTACTTTGTCATTGGGTTTCTAATTTTACTTTCTCTACATTGCACACAGCACATAGGTAGAGAAGGTATTGCACTCCACCCAAAATTTGATACAGAGACATCACCGGAAATTCACGTTTTAGGGTCCCTTGTATAAATATTTAGGAAAAGGTTCGCGCGCGTGTCTGATTCTCCCTCCCGAGACTCGAGAGGGCTGACATCTACTCTGGGCAGCAGCTACGGCACCACCTACCGGCGGATCTGGCAGCAGCAGCAGCGGCAGGAGCCACGGCAGCATCCCCCAGCGGCAACGCAGTGGGCATTCGTCCCTCTACTAGCTTGCAGCTCCGACGCCTGCGGGTGCTCGGCTTCTATACAGCGGCAACGCAGTGGGCTCTGACCCCCTATTAGCTTGCCGTTCCGCCGCCAGTGTGCGAGCGGCCCCACAGACAGCTTGCTGTCATTTTGTAAAGAGCAGGAACACCCCTACTTTCCTACTCCTCTTCTACTGTCATCTTTCTTTTCATTGACCTGACAAGACCGACTGACAACGGAAACAGCGGGTCCGTAAGGCCAGAGCCAAGGGTGAAGGCCATTGGCCTGAAACGTCGAGCCGATATGGCTCGCACAGGCGCCTCCTCTAAGGAGGTCCGGGCCTCTGCGGACAGCCGTAGGGCAACCGCACCTACCCTGACCAGTGACGACGGGCAACAGCAAAACACCAGTCAACATACTCCCTCACCAGAGACGGCCGAACCTTCGCGCAAGCGAAGCAGGACGTCTATTGGCGGCAGCAACAGGCGCAAGCCATCTTCGCCTCACTGCCTCGTAGCGGTTGAGAGTGTACACACCAGTCAGGACCCCACCAGTCCTTACACCATCCCTATGCCCGACTCCGACATCGACGTCGAACCTGACGGGCCGTGGATAACTGTCCACGCAGGGGGCCGCAGAAGCGGTCGTTCCTTCCCCAACCCAACCGCACCGCCACAGGGAATTAACCAACCCCCAACCCAAGGGGGGCGCAAAATCCCGCCTATAGTTGCCGACGCTTTCCGCAACCACGTTGTGGTAATGAGAAAGCTGGCAACGAAGCTTAGGGGCCCCTTCGAGGCTCGGCGGAAGCTAAGGAAAGTCCACCTCCATACCTCCTAGGAAAGGGATTTCGAGGCAGCGAAGGCTGTATTACGGGACGAACAAATCCCGTTCTACAGCTACTCGCTGCAGCGGCCCTACGTGGAGCGTAGGATAATACGGGGCCTTGACTCCGACTGCACCCCTGTCAAGGCGGCCCTTCAGGACGAGTACAACATCACCCCTACCTCCGTGACACGTCTCAGTAAGACGGTGGCAACAGACGACGGCACTCAGCGAGTGCCTATGCCCTTATTCCTGGTCGTGGTACCAAGGGAACGCGCCCAGACAGTTCAGCCGATAGACGCCGTCCGTCGGCTTATCTTCACCGTCGTGCGTATCGAAAGTTACCACGGTAAAGAGGGACCTGTGCAGTGCCATAGGTGCATGGGCTTCAATCACTCTAGCAATGTGTGCGAGCGCAAGCTCGCATGCCTGCGGTGTGGTGAAGCCCATCTACTGAGGGACTGCACAAAGCCCTATGAAGCTCGCCACTGTGTGAACTGTGGTGAGGCGCACGTGGGCTCATATTAAGGCTGTAAGGTGCGGAAGCGCCTTGTTGAGAGCTGCCGCGAAGGCCCCCAGGAGCCAGCTAATGTGCGCCCTGGGGTGTCCTTCTCCTCGGCACTAAACCGTGCTGAGGGAACGCTGCGCGCCGCAGAGGCAGCAGCAACTCCCACCCCCGCAGTCACTGCAGAGATTGTGCCAGCTCCGTCCTTGACGGAGACCCCAACCCCCCAACCTGGTCCGTCTACGTCAACGAGGAAGGCGCCCCGACGCCCTCGGCAGAGGGCCTACGCCGGACTTCTCCAAAAAATAAGTCCAAGAAGAGAGGAAAGAAGAACCGCCGGGCCAATCAGAGGCTCACACCTCTGTGAGACCCGAGGCCATGCCCCCAGCAGCTACCAGTGGCGGAAGCTCCAGCAGCTGCCGACACAGTGCCGACTCCAGCAGCGGAGGCTCCCGCTGCACCTACCACCACAGCGGCTTCTTCGGCCTTTACAGCGGCCATCCCACAGGCGGACCTGGATGAATTTCAGGACCTAGCCCTGTGGTTCGGTGACCTCCTAAGTAAGGTCCTACCTATACTGCGAAACTTCAAGTTGCAGTACAGTGACCCCAGACTCTCCCCCCTCCAGAAACACACCCTGTTCCTCCAAACCTTGGAGCAGTTGTTCCCGGGTAATGGCCTCTAGATTCGTTCGGAGACCATTGCGACTCGCGTACTGGAACGCGAACGGCATCCGGGGACAACGCCCAGGCGTCCTTGAGTTTGTACAATCGTACGGAATTGACATCCTGATGGTTTGCGAAACCCATCTGGATGCTGTTACTGACTTCTCGCTGCCTAGTTACGTCACCCATCGGTCCGATCGGGTCGGCCGACAGGGTGGCGGTACAGCTATCTTCATTAAGAACCACATAACCCATACTCCTGTCCAACTCCCAGCACTACAGCACGTGGAGGCCCGTGCAATCCGGCTTGCCGTCGGCGGGCTAGACGCGCTGCTGATAGCTGCATATGACCCACCAAACCACCGCTTCCATGAAGCGGACTACACCACCCTACTCAACCTTCACCCAGTGGTATGCATCGCAGGAGATCTCAACGCGAAACATGCCCTCTGGCACAGCCGCACCAACAACCCCCGAGGCCACGGGCTCTACCGCCTCATCAGCGGCAACCCCGCCCTCGTCGCGCACGGACCGAGAGGACCTACGTGTCATCCGGCTCGCGGCAGACCGGATGTTCTTGACATCATAATCACCAAGAACACACCATTTCATCTAGACCTCTCGGCGGTCAACGAATTGGACTCCAACCATGACCCTGTCGTGGTGGATACAACCGAGACCGTATCAGCTCTAGTAACACCAGACTGGATAAATGAGATCGACTGGGACGCAGCCGTCCTAGACCTAAACCAAACCGTGGACCCGCGACCGCGCATCGATTCCATCGAAGCGCTGGAAGCGGCAGCCACGGCCTTCTCCCGACAACTCCTGAATGTGGTACGCGCGCATACCTACCGCATCCCATCTAACAAACCTAACCCGATAATCATACCTAATGAACTCCGTCAGCTGCTAAAAGCCAAGGCAACCGTACGGAAGCTATGGCAGCGCTTCCGCCAGGATCCAAGCAGTGTACCAGCGGTTCAAATCCCTGGCAAGGCGCCTGCTTCGCGCGCACCGCAAAGCGGCCTGGGAACACACAATGGCAAATGTAAACCTGGAAGAGAAACAACCCTGGAGGATCATCCGATCCCTCAGGAAAGACAAAGGCCAGTTTCAACATCCCATCCATGGCACCCGTGGGAGACTCTTTTGAGCCCCAGGATAAAGCCACAGATTTCGCAGATTATCTGGAGTCTCAATTAGAACCCCGCGAAGACCCCCAGGACGAGGACTTTAATGAGCTCGTGGAAGCGACGGTAGACTATCTCTATGAGGAGCCCCCGCCGCCCCATGAGGAGATCCGCATTCCTTTAATCACCCCGAAAGAGGTGGTTTCCCAACTCAACAACCTAAAGCCTAACAAAGCCCCTGGACATGACGGCGTTACGGCGCCTATGCTCCAGCACTTACCCAGAAAGGCCGTAATCCACCTGACACGGATTTACAATGCATGCCTGCATCTACGTCACTTTCCAACGTGTTGGAAGGAGGCGAGGGTAGTATGCATTTTGAAACCCGGCAAGGAACCGGTCTTCTCGTCAAGCTATAGATCTATTAGCTTACTTCCGATCGTCTCGAAAGTATTCGAGCGGTTACTCCTACCTCGCCTCACCCCTCTCTTCGAAGAGAGACTCCTACTCCCGGATCATCAGTTTGGTTTCCGTACTGGACATTCCACAACCCTGCAGTTGCTGCGACTGGCTGAGAAGGCTGCCCTGGGCTTCCAGGACAACTTCAAAACAGTCGCGGTACTCTTGGACGTGGAAAAGGCCTTCGCCACCATGTGGCATCAGGGACTCTTGTACAAGCTCAAGAACGCAGAAATCCCTCCCCCCTACCTTCACCTGCTTAGTAGCTTCCTTCGGGACCGCACTTTCAGGGTGAGGGTGGAGGGGAGGCATTCCACAGTCAGACCCATAGCTGCGGGAGTGCCGGAAGGCAGCGTGCTGTCGCCGTTACTCTTTGCCACCTACATGTCCGACTTCCCCACAGAACCCAGTACAGTTACGTGCCAGTATGCCGACGATGTCCTCATAATGGCGCGTAACAAGAACGCCCGATATTGCTTCCCCCCGCTACAGAGACAGCTCCAGGCCATAGGCAGATGGAGTGAACAGTGGCGGATGGCTACTACTGCTGGCTAAAGTCCGTGGCTGGCGACCGGAGAGGTCGCTGAGGTTGCGGCGGCAGCGGATCCCCTGGGACCGCACCGCCAAATGCCTTGGAGTCCTCCTCGACCGTGGCCTTACTTTCACTCCACATGTCAGGGAGAAGGTCGGTATGGGACACGCTGCCCTACGGCAGTTGTTTCCCATCTTCCGCTCCACCATGCCTACACACCTAAACCTACGGCTGTACCGCGCAGTCATCCCGCCCCTGATGCTGTACGGCTGCAAGGTCTGGGGTTCGGTGGCTCGTTCCACCATCCGCAGGCTGCAGACCGTGCAGAAGAGGGCTTTGAGGATGATATATGGCACAGACCGTAGATTCCCGTCCCACATTCTCCATTCCCACTCCGGAATCCCTTACATAGTGGACGTTGTGCGAGAAAGAGCTCGCACAACATACACTAAAAATGCTCCCCACCCAAATCCCCAGGTGAACACTCTCGGTCTTTACGACCACATGCTGCCTAGGAGACGCGTAAGCTACCGCCTTCCCAAGGACGCCTTGGGATGGTAGTTTTCCGGCCGCCTCTCCCTTCTTTACAGTTCTACCCGCCAAGTTAAGCAGCATCGGGCCCGGGCCCGACTCGGACGGGTGACCGCCCAGTTGTACTCCGACCAGATCTGCAACACTGGCTTCCCCCTCCCCGTACCTACATCCCTTCAGTTCTCCCCGCTAGCCGGCACTGCTTTCCTTGACAGCCCGCAAGCGGCTGGCCAAGGTAAGCAGCATCGAGCCTGGTCCCTCTCTGGGTGGGTGACCACTCAGGTAGGTAAGCCAGCACGCGCCGGCTGCACAGAGGGAAACACCCTGCCCACATTACTTCGACACAGACATAAACGCTTGTACAAGACTACATCTTTTATAGCACACGGGTAAATCCGCGAGAAAAGCGGATAGGTACCGTGGTGATTTGCCCCCGCCCGAGTACACTCGGGCGACTAGTTCCTGCTCCTGGTTCCTGGCGCGCGTGTCTGTGAACACAACTTAAAATAGAAAGTCAGTAAAATACCAAACCTGGTATTTAACTTTAGTATCTTCCAAGGATGAGACACGGAGACTTTGAGAAAAAAAATCCGCCACCCCAAACTACCCTTCATATGGAACATTTTCGAAAAGTTGTATTTTCTGAAGAATTGCTCTAACGATTTTGATTAAAATACAATGTTAAAGATATTTAAATGACAAGTAAAATGTATTTTTTTAATTTTCTCGGAATATCCTCTTAAGTTTTCTTTATTTTGGATGAATTTTACTGAAGTTTTACATAATAGGTAAACCCTAAGAGATATACAAAAACTTACTACACAAACAAATGTAGATCTCGTTTGAACACACTTTATGTCATTACACATTTTTTCGTGTAATATTCTTTTTTAATCTTTATTTATTTATTAATTATTATTACGAATCCAAACCACTCTGGCGTTCCTGGCTTGATCGTTTCTTGTCCTCAACAGTGGCAGAGACTGCTAATCACGCATATGTACCACTCAATGACGCGGCAGGTAATTTACCGAAATATATATTATTGCACGTGTATATTAGACACAGGTGTGATATACGAGGGTCGGCTGGTAAGTCCCGGGCCGCACACAGATATGGCGCCACTAGGCCAATTAGACGGTAGCACCGTATGGTTTAACTCTAGACTAGCTTGTATGCATAGTTATAGGTCAATAGTTTGTTTAGTTTTCGAATGACAGCATTTTAAACAAGACAACTTTAGTTTTCACGAAAATGAAGGATTTGGAAAAACGAGTAGCGATTAAATATTTCCAATTGAAAGGCTTAACGCCTAAAGAAACCAAGGAGGAAATAGACAGTACACTGAAAGAATCTGCCCCTTCATATTCAATGATTAAAAGGCGGGCTGCAGAGTTTAAAATGGGACGTACGAGCACTAGTGATGAGCCTCGCTCTGGACGCCCTGTAGAAGTGACAACTCCAGAGATCATTTAAAAAATTCATCGTTTAGTAATGGAAAACCACAGATTAAAGTTGTTTGAGATAGCAGAGGCTATGAACATATCAAAAGAACGTGCAGGTAATATTTTAAGTTAATGTTTTGGACTTTCACAAGGTCTGTGCAAGATGGGTGCCTCGTTTGTTGTCATCTGATCAAAAATTGCACAGAAAAACTATTTCTGTTAAGAATGTGAAGCTCAACCGTAAAATTCCCAGTGAATTTTTGAGACGGCTTATTACCATGGATGAAACTTGGATACATCACTATACTCCAGAAAGTAAATCACAATCAAAACGTGGATTGCGCCAGGTGAACCAGCTCCAAAAAAGGTATGGTCAATTTTGTCAGCTAACAAGGTTATGGCGAGCGTTTTCTGGGATGCACAGGGAATTATTTTTATTGATTACTTGGAAAAGGGTAAAAATATCACTGGTGGCTACTGCGCGCTTACTGCAACGTTTGAGTGATGGGGCGAAAAGAAAAAGACCTTATTTGGCAAAAATCTTGTTTCATCACGACATTGCTCCGGCCCATCTTTCAGTCATTGCAATGGGAAAAATATGCGAATTGTTGAATTGCTTGAACATCCACCCTATTCGCCAGATCTAGCACCCAGTGACTATCACCTGTTCTTAAACCTCCAAAAATGTCTTGGAAAACGAAGGCTTCATAGCAACGAGGTCATGTGGTAAACAGCTATTTGGAAGACCTTGATAAATCGCATTACAGATACATTAATTAAATTAGAACATCGATATGACAAATGTAATAGCCTTTCTGGAGATTTATCGAGAAATAAAGAAAAAAAAAATAAATGCTGTTTCATTGCGAGGCCCGGGACTTATCAGCCGACCTTAGTATTTCACTGTTGTAACAATGCGGGAATAAGTCAACCACCAGCTCGCGCCATGTTATTGTTACGCACATCTACAACAATAAGCTAGGAACGATGGAAAGCAAGCCGTTCACACACCGCAGCGATTCAGGATGCAAGGTGTAAACGCGTGCATTTGTTGCGCAGCCACATTGTTCGCTCCTCCGGGCTCGTGGTCTGGATCAGCACAATCGTAGCGAGCTAGACGATCCAACTGCACCACTGGCCTCTTCCCTCAGAGCAGTCTTTGGATGCGGTAGCCGACAATGTTAATTCTCTTCACCGCGAGGTAAGCCCTTGCCATGGTTGTTTTGGAGCAGCGCCCCTTCGTCCGAGTAAAGCGATATATCTATACTAGATCACCCTACTGGAAACCTCGGCTGTTGACCTCCCGGTCATCATTGGTCTTCGTCCAGTCGCTCGCTACCTCAATGTTTGAGAGCCATGTCATGCATGTCGTGAAACTGGACAACAAATTCTCCACGTAACCTGATATCCAGTCTCTCTGGTGATTGGCCACGACCTTCGAAAATAGGCACCCTGCAGAATGCTGATTTAAGCCTGGAATGCGTTCTCGGACTCTTTTGTCCACATGCAAAGTAGGTTTTCTACCATCAGACGAATGAGGGCTTTGCGAGGTTGGAGAAATCCGTGACGAACAGGCGATAATAGCTGAATAGGTCCAGGTAAATACGCAGCTCTCGTTTATTTTTCGGGGAGTCCAATCTCTCACTGCCCGAGCCTTCTCCGGGTCTGGTGTCACCGTGGTCAGGATGTCGTCAATCTGGGGTAAGGGCAAAGTCTTTCTGGTGACGACTTTCAGGTTCCTAGAGTCCACAAAGAAGCGTAGCATCCTGTTCCTCCTCACCAACACTAGCACCAAGGGCTGTCAGACTCTGCAATGATACCCCTGGATCTCATACCCTGTAGCACATGTCCCGTACCTCTGCTTGCCTCGCCAGAGTAACGCGCCTTTGTGGTTGGCGCATAATTCGGGCGTCTCCGGTGTCGGTGTGATGGAGTGCTCGAATAGTACTGCCGCAATCGCCATTCGCTTGGCTGAAGACAGACTGAAATGTCTAAGTGGAGCCTAACCCTCTCCAGTTGTGAGGCGGAAACTGGCCGGACGCGATCTTCAAGTCTTTCAGCTGAGGCCTCAATTCCTCCGACGGTGCTGGTTCTTCGGTTACGTCGCACGACGATACACTTGCTGCTGGCTCGCACTTCCCTAGCTCGTTCCCCGCCTGGGTGTTCTGACCGGTGTCCGTTGGATTCATCAGCCTCATGGGCCATTTCCTCCCGACAAGGCAACAATGCCCTAGCAACGCATAAGCCGTTCAATAGTGTTTTACGATCCAAGACCAGGTTCCTTGAACGATGGCCCTACCTCGCTTCTTGCGAGCACAATTACATCTTAGTAAAAATGGGCGTTAAAAAAGACTTTCCTTAGAATCACTCTGCAGAACCCTGGATGGTTGCGGGGGGGGGGGGGGGCTCCGGAGCAACACCTCATCTCGGCCGAGTCGCAAGATCATCCGCAAGATCGACCGTCGCCTCGAAGCTGCCAATTTATCTTCACCCACAGGCTCACAGTGGTCCGTCCCAGTATCAACTCCAGCAGGACTCCAGAAGTCGCCTGACGTCATCATTGACCGACTGGGGTTTCTTCTCAGCAAACTCTTAGCCACATCAGGTCTGATTACAGTCCGACTGCACCTGTGTCCCCTAATATCCGGCACATCTTTTGTTGTATTCAGCCGTCCGCGATGTCGTCTACTCTTCTGCCCAAGTCACTCGAGGGATTAGTGATGTACATGCATCTGAGTTTATCGCCTATTGGACAGCTTGGTCGTGGACAAACCTCCGATATGCAATCTACACCAACACACACCACCTGAAGCTCATCGTCTCTAGGTTCTCTCTCTCTGTTGTAGTGAATACTCGTCTTCGAGGTGGGCGCAGCTGTTATCTTGGCTGCCTCCATCCTTTTTGCTACTATTAAAGCCTCATGGATTGTTTCATAGTCACCGAGCATCAGGCGCTGTCTTTTCTCGGCTTCGGGCACCCCATCGACGGCATAAGCAGCTGCCTAGGACACATAACTAGGACTTTGTTCACTAGCTGTTTCTCCCTGACTATTGTAACCTTGACCTAAACTGACTGTGGTAAATCATGGCCAAACAATGTTTCCCGAAACGGTTTCCGGCTACCACCGGTCGGAATCTCAACCACAAAAAAAAAAAAATAAAAAAAAAAAAATTAATTAATTAATTGCAATTGACTTGAATTATGGACTCTCTTTAACTACTGTGGTTCTTAGCGTCCCATTCTATAGTAGCCGTGACAGGCCACTGAATTTTGATCAGAGGGTTTTTTTATGTGCCATAAACCTACGATATGGGACCACGGCTTTACTTTCCTTCCGAATGAAGTCATGTCAAAGATTTTTACATCCGAAAAAAAATGCATTACCCTCCTCTGGGTTTGAACCTGTGACCTTAGGAACCAGATGTTAGCATTTTACCTCTAGTCCATGGGGACGTCAGAACCGCATTAGAACTTCTGCTTTCTGTCCCTAAAGAAAGTCGTCGCTGTGACTTCCTCCTCTGCTGACCATCTATTACGGTTGGCGAAATGTTGACATTAGACTTCCAAAGTTTAAAGTCTCATTGTACACGGGTGGCTTGATGCGTGCAGTTATTACGTCAAGTCTCTTGATATTCAATTCCTTGAGCCCCTTGTCAAACAGACGTTCTCCAGGCATTAAGGCGTGTCTGGTGATGTTTCAACATTCCACCAAGCTCTTCCTGTTTTTGTTCAATCTGTCTTAGGGTTCTCCATTCTGGATCCCATTTTCTCCTCCATCTTCTCCATTTCCAATTTCATTTCGTCTTCCATCTTCTCCATTCCCAATTTCATTTCTTCCATATTGGATTCCATTTTCTCCATGCTGGACTTTGTTTCCTCCAACTTAGATTTCACTTCTGACTGCATCTTCTCCATTCTGGATCTCCCAAGTACAGATTACATCATCTCATCCATCATGAAACTGAATCCCACTTCTGACAGCAGTGTAACAAAATGCCTTTTTGTTTCAAATTCTATTTACAATAAATGACTACTTCAGTGCTGTAGCACTGTTGTTGCTACAATGTTCACTAGACTGTTTTGGCTGTCCCTTCACTGGAAGTGCTGTCAAAACCAAAATCTACGAGCCTGCAAGCCAGTTTATATACCTTCAATGGCACATGTAATTTCCAGAAGTTGAGATCATTATTGTACATGTAAATTAAACCTGTTACACCCACATACGACAATGTGCTTTGATATAATCTGCCAGTTGTACTGTAATTTTATGCACACCTGCAATAAGCTATGAACGATAGTAAACAACCATTCACACACATAGAGTGATTCAGGACAGCAAGGTATAGGCACATGGTCACATTATTGACAACTTTGTCTTTGGTAAGATTTGGATAAATTTGCCTATAGCCATTATGCCAACACAAGCTGAATAACAAGCAAAGAACTTATTAAAGAGCTTATAAAAAAAAAAAAAAAAAAAGTAGGGGTGTATATTTCACAGCAGCATTGCTTCAGCTTTAATTGTTAGCAATACATTGATTTCCATCATTCCATTAAAATCACTCTTGTAGAAAATTTACAGATACAGTTTACAATAAATGTGTGTGAATACACAGCTTGCACTTTTACAAGTAATTTTCTAGAGCACCAGCAGGTGATATGGAATGTTTGCTGATGGTTGATATTTAGATAGATTGTTGATTTAATCTCATTTTGCTGATATAAGGTATTTCTTCATCTCCTTGTGGGTAATCCAGCTTATTGCTTGTTAGAGGTTAGGAGGGAAAGTCTAGTCAATGTTTTCTTTACCATAACAGTATTTTAGTATTATGCAATATTGCAGATGTTTCTATTGAATGTTTGACTAGTCTCATTTCTAAATACAGAATAAAACATATTTGGAAATAAGGAAAAACACTTACTGGAAACAATTTTGAAACTGCAAAATCTTTGTGGTTGTTTGAATATAAAGTAAAGATGAAAATTATTTTTATCAATACCTATATTGTACTTTTTGTAAATTAATATACTTTCTATTTTTTATTTAGTTTTTTTCTATGTATAATTTTTTTTAACCTTTTATCACTGAAGCGTTGCTCCTGCTATTGATGATGGTTCCTTGATTTATGGCAAGAGCGCGGATGCAGTAATGAAATCTTTGTGCTGTGTTGTGTGAAATTTTTAAAAGAGGTTTCTCTTTATTTACCTATGCAAAGCAGAAAAAATTATCTAAAAAATAGGGAAACTCGAACGTTATGAATTTGAAAACAAAAATAAAAAACTTGCATGTGTTCGTCCCAGGCTAAAACATGTTAAACAAAACTTGTGTGCAATATTTTAATTAAGACATTTATGACATACAATGGCTTACAGGTAAAAAACAAGTGCTAAGTTATTTTGTTTGTTCTATACAGATATTTTTTTCACACAGTGGCTTTACACTCTAAACTAAGTGTAGCATATAAGTTCCCAAAGTTGTGAACAAATGCAGTGTTAATGATTTGTTGCTTTCCATCAGGGAGAATAATCTTGAAATGGCTTTTCAGTAGCGATAAAGGTTTGCACACTTGTAATGGCAGTTCTGGCTACTACTGTCTGTTGAACACAGTCGCCATCCACGGTGTAATGATTACCATGCTAACTTTATACACCCAAGGTTGTGCATTCAAACCCGGCATAGGATGATAAATTTTTTCATGCATAAAAATCCTTAGCATGACTTCCTTCGGAAGAGAAGTACCGTGTTGTAGATTTCCGACATGTAAAAGAACCTGAAGCCTGATAGGCTTCTGAGCAAAACTAAGCGGTCTTTCACGCCTAGTATAGAATGGGACGCTGAGAACTGCAGTAGCTAAAGAATGCCCATAAATAAAATGCCATTTGATTTCATTGAACACAGCTTTTCTACACTTCAAAGAATAGAGAAATTTCTCATCACTCTAATCTGGCTATTTAAATATAGAAAAGCATTTATGAATGACTTGAGTGAAAGACCTAAATTTTATGGCAATCATTGCTGATTTTGCACAGAAAGAAAGAAGAATCCCTCCACAATGAATAACAGGCATGCCCAACAGAACACTTTTCATTGTTTCCATACCATAGGTTGTCTCCACCTGAAAAATCTGATGTTCCATTCATATGACTTTCTCCACATCTATGTTACAAATTATTGTTAAAAAGCTTATTTTTCTATCTGCTTCATGCTAATCGAGATATCAAAAATGGTCTAATCATTGGTTCCTTGTAAATAGAAAGGAAATAAGGGAGTGCCATAGGCTAAAGTGATAGTCAAATCTGTTAAAAGCTGGTTGCAATGTGATTGAAATTTGTTTGTTTGTTTGTATGGCTAGAAGTTGACCAATTCTTGTATGAGAAAAGTATAAGTATTTTAAAGCTGAACCAATAACAAAGAATACCCCAGAAAATGTCAGCTCTACAAAAATAATGTATATGACATATGTGTTTTAATGAGATCTACATTTGCTGTATAGTGAAGTTTTTGTCTATCTCTTATGTTAGCATTAATGCAAAATTCAGCTAAATTCATCCAGAATAAAGAGGTCTATAGAATCTATTTCTAGAAAATTCAACATATACATTTTACTTGTCATGTAAATATCTTCAATATAAAATACTTGAATCAAAATCATTAGAGCCATTTTTGAAAAAAAATACAACTTTCAAAATGTTTCCCATCTAAAGGGTAGTTGGGGTGGGGAGGAACTTCTTAAAAATCTCAGTGTTGCATCCTTGGGAGATGCTAAACTTAGATACCAAGTTTGGTACTTAACACACTTTTCATTTTTGAGTTTTGATCTCTCTCTTTCACACGCGCACGCACAACCTTTTTCTAAAAATGCTTTATTTGGATACAGGGGATCCTAAAACATGTATTTCTGGTGAAATCTTTGTATCAAATTTTACAATATCTTTTCTATATACTATTTACTTAATACATGTTGAGAAAGTAAAAATTGGTTGCTTAACCATTTGTTTTTGGTAAGATTATATAAGGCAAGCGAAACCATCACCATGCCCCTTTAACTACTATATAACAAAATAACAGAGTGAGAAGAGAGAAGAGTTTCAATTACAGAATAAGATTAAAAATGAAAGAACTTGTGCATGGGTCTGGTGAGGGTAAAGTGCCTGATACTTGCGTTGAGAAACCTAGTTTGAATCCCAATGTATTTTTGTCTTTACGATGAATATTATATAGCTATAGAGTTGTTTGCCCTACCATTTGTTAATTAATTTGCCATTCTATACAACTGAAAATATTGACTTGTTTTTGAGAATTTGGTTATACATATCAATGGATGATACATCTTTATATACACTTTGATAGAGGATGGTTTAGAAAATAATGATAATAAATTTATTTATAATAATTCTCCAGTGTATAGCTGTGGACTGAAACATCTAGTTGTCTATTCTGAAGACATATGTAGGCCTGCAATTAAAACAGTGAAAGACTAATGAACTGATGTAAAAATGCAACAAAATATAGCTTCAAGGAATCAGGTATTAATTGGATACAAGGGTATAATAATCTTAAAACCTCATAGCATTCTACAACAGATACTGAAATGGTGAGTTTTCTGATATAACACCCACTGCAACAGTGTGGTAAAATCTACTATCAAATATTGGCACTTCTGCCACATGTCACTACTTCATGAAAAACTACCAGCTAGGGGTTGCTATCCTAAAATCGGAGACTCCAACTAAATATTATAACACACTTTCGTTGACACATTGTAGCATTTGAAATTAATATACAGGATGGGGAGTTTGAAGCTTTTTTATTTATGAATGCTCTTAAATATGTGGTTCTCAGCATTCTATTCTATGTTGGGCACGAAAAGTGGCTTGATCTTGCTCAGAGGCCTCTTTATCAGATTTGAGGTTCTTTCATGTGCTGTAGATCTATGACATGGGACCAGTGGTTTTACTTGGTTTCTGAAGGAAGCCATTTTTTTGGATAGTGTTGAATGCCAGCTTTTACTACGAGGGGCATACTGAAAGTCATGAGCAACACTGTTTTATAATCTTAATATTTATTTTTAAGCCAAACCAAATACATCATCATAATCTACAGACTTTCTTTCACTTTTCGACATAGTCTCCATTGTTTTGCACACATTTTTCCCATCATTCTACAAGTTTGAAAATGCCCTTGTGACAGAACTCTGTTCCAGCTGCCCGCAGACCCTGACGCACTGCTTTCCGAATATCCTCCAGCGTCTCGTAGCGTTGGCCACGCATCTGCTCCTTCACAGAACCGAAAAGATGGTAGTCGGAGGGTGCCAAGTCGGGACTGTAGGGGGGATGTAGAAGAGTTTCTCACGTTAGTGCCCTGATCTTCTCCATAGTGGCACGGGCAGTATGCAGATGCGCATTATCCTGTTGAAGGATGATCCTCTTTCCAGGGCGTTTATCACGCAAAGCCTGATGGAGCTTCAGAAGTGTCTTGATGTAGCAGGCAGAATTTATAGTTTGTCCAGGTTCAAGAAAGTCAACCAGAATGCAACCTTGTGCATCCCAAAAGACACTTCCCATAACTTTTCCTACAGACTGCACTGTCTTCGCTTTCCTCTTCTTCGATGGTGAGTTCAAGTGGTGCCATTCCATACTCTGACGTTTCGTTTCTGGCTCATAGTGATGGAACCAGCTCTCATCTCCAGTCACAATACACCTCAAAAATTCATCACCTTCATTATGAAATCTCTGAAGAAGGTTTTGTGCAATGGTTCTTCTCTGAAGTTTGTGGTCTTCAGTCAATAAACGGGGGATAACCCAAGCTGTGGATCATTTCTTGCACTGCACTATGTCCTATTCCAAGTTGCACAGCAATTTCATTCACAGTGAAACGCCTATCTCCTGTAATGAGCTCATCAACTCTTTCCTTGTTGCGTTCTGTAGAGGCAATTCGAGGACGCTCGCTACGAGGCGCATTTTGCAGATTCGTGTTTCCATCTTTGAAATGTTTCACCCATCTTCTAACACTGCTGGCACCCATGCAGACACCTCCATACGCATGTTGAAGTCTGAGATGAATTTCAGGAGCAGATTTTCCTTCTTTCACAAGGAATTGAATGACAGCACGCTGTCGAAACGAAACATCAATGTCAGCCATTTTTGAAACACAGTCTGTGGTAACGTGATAGAAGCTAATGACGTCACAATATGTCAACATGTGGCTTAAAGTCTGTAGATTACGATCCTGCAATTCGTTTCGTTACATTGTTGAAATTTAAATTTTTACAATGGGTTGCTCATGACTTTCAGTATGCCCCTCGTACTTGTGGCATCGCAGACGATGACACTGGTGGTGCATGGAATGAAGATGGGAGCACCAGTGGAATACAATGACAGGGGAAACCGGAGAACCCAGAAAAAAAAAACCCACCCCTGTGCTGCTTTGCGCACCACAAATCTCACATGTGGTTGCTTGGGATTGAACTCAGGCCACCCTGCAAGCGGTCCAACCATTCAGCCACAGCACAGCCAAAGAAGGAAGCCATGTTTAATGGGACAGAGGGAATGGTAGTTATTGGATGAGCCAAGTAAGAGGTGCCAAGGTTTACAATTATCCCTCACCTAACTTAGGAGGAAACAGAATAAGGTTGAATTGAGACATTACAAAGAGGCAACTCCAGGAGTAACTACATTATATTTACATTATGATACAATGATCATCTTTAAACATGATGTAGATGATAAATAGTTTTGAATATGGGCACCTTACCTGAAGACTTGAAGAAAGCAACTTGAATTCTGAGGTATCACTGAAGTTCTTGAGATATTTAACTTCATCCCCGAGCTTTAAGTTGGCACATTTTCTACGGCCCTTGTCTAACACGGCTATGGAAAAACTCATGGGTTTCTTTCCTTTAGAAGGCAGTCATGTTCCCTAATTACCTGTGATGATATGAGTGTATGTGTTGATGTTGATAGTGATTAACACCCGCTTTTATTACTGAGGCACCACAGGCAATGACACTGATGATACATGGAATGAAGATGGAGCACTGGTGGAATGTGATGGCACGGGAAACTGGAGAAAATCTGCCCGTGCTGCTTTGTCCACCACAAATCTAACATGCAGACCGCTTGGGACCGAACCCAGGCCACCTAGGATATGAGTGTATGAAGATTTAGTTGCAGCACCACTGGTTGATTTGCCACAAAAGGGGGATGGCATAGAGAGAAAGAGATAGTATTTCCTTCTTTTTCTAATAGCCAAGGCATATAGTACGGTAAAGAAAAATATCTAAGTCCCCATTGGAACGCCACGCGACATATATTTGGATAACAATGATGTCCAAAAGACTCCAAGGTATCAAAACTCAGTGTTGAAATGTGTTTCTTAAAATTATCTCAGCTTTACGTTAGCTTTATCCTAATAAGGCTTAGTTGCCATTGGCAGATAGCCAGTTTCACACAAAATGGCTATGGTATGGGAAATCTAATATTCATCAGACCAACATCAAACAAATGACTTAGCATCTGGCCCAAAGTAACACCAGAAATCTTATCTTCCTATTCTCACAGTAAGAGAGAGTTAAATGTTACTATGGAAAGAAATATAAATGCCAACATTTGATTATCACAATATTTACTGCTATTCTATTCGGTGTTTTTATCTACATATTTTGCTTTCATAACATTGCTACTGGTTATTCTATTTATGAGATGATGCTAAATTGAACAGCTGGTGTATATATGGCTTGGCTACAAATTAAGCAGAATATAATGATGTTGCACAAAGCAGTTCCACATTTTATATCTGCAGCCATGGGTCCGAGGACTGGTTTTTTTCAGTTGTCCCTTTCCATTTTTACTAAACAGCATAAACACACAATATTATGAGGCCTTTGCATGCACATTTTAAATAACTCACTCCTAGCACACAAAAATAATAAATATTCTTACATATTCCTTCCAAGAAGAATGGTTTACACAGAAATTGTTTTAAACAGAGCATGCCTGACCACGTGTTATTCCTAACATTGTCTGCATTCCAGCTGAATAGTTCTAAGTGAGCTGATATGTTCTTGCTGGCAGCAGGCTGGAAAGCAAGCACAATGTTGGTGACTTCCAGGAATAATCAGTTTATCTGACAGGTTTCTACTAAAAAAAAGTGCACGTTAACCATTTGAATAGCACAATAATATCAATCTCATCTCCTATCTACACAAGCATTTCTTTGTTTTGGAAAAAAAACTTCAAGATTCAAATCCAGCAAATATGTTGAATCTCAGACAAGTGAGGGTCGATTATCATGATGAAACACTTTTTTCTCAAGGTGTGGATTAACCTGAATAGCATTCTACAGTTGGTCCAGTAGTGGTGATGGTTCTGCCCTTCTAGAGAAAGTCTTGAGTACCAAAATCTTTGCTAAGTCAGCCAACCTCCAAACCTCTAAGCAGTGTCATTGAGCAAGACATTGGGATTCCCGTATCAATCTCATATCACTGACTGTAGTCTTGAATGCTTTAATTCAGCAGCCAATGTTTTTTTAATCATTGAAATAAAAACAATTAGAAAAAAATCAATAATTTTGAATCTAACTCATTTTGAATTTTTGTCTGAAGCTTTACAGCAAATGACATACTTTTCCAGTCAGATTTAGAAAGCTTTTAGCTATTATTCTTATGATGAAACATTTTATTCTAACCTAATGCGGATTCAAAATTGTTTTTAATATAATAGATAGCATTGGTAATTGTAATCATAATTTAAGTAAATAATAATATATATATTTTGAAACATACTTTTCATGTTAATTTGAATATGATTGGGGAGCTACACTAGTCTGCATGTGACCTTTGCAGATCTACTGCACTTCCACAATCTTATTTTCATTGGTGCAGAAGTCTTGACATTCTTAATGACCTGAATCAGATTCTGGACCATACGTTTGAAAGCTCTGGATATTATATGAAGTTCGAAGGATCATGGTGACGATTGGTGCCTTACACTTGATGAAACTTCAACCTCCTATTTTGAAATAATTGTGCAAAACTTCACAGGATCATTTCTGAGGATTTGCGTCTCTCAAAACTGTGTGCAAGATGGATTCCTCACGTACTTTCAAAACAATTAAAAAAGCAGAGTTGAAGTTGCATTGCAGTTTTTTTTTTGTTTTTAAGGATGAATGAGATGGTTTATTGATTGGGGATGAGACATGGATGCATCACTAGATGCCCGAATCAAAATAACCGAGTATGATGTGGAAAGGAAAGGATGAGCTAATACCAAAAAAGGTGAAAGTTGTTAAATCAGCTGCCAAGGTTAGTGGCAACCATCTTTTAGGATTCGAAGGGATTATTGTTGATTGATTACCTACCCATGGGACCCTAATAATAGCTGCTCATTATTGCAAGGTGCTAAATAAACTCACATGGACAATTCAGAACTAAAGGAGGGGAAACTTGAGTTAAAAGTTTTTTTTTTTTATTCCATGGCAACACTCGCCTGTACACTGCACATGAAACTTAAGCCCTGTTTGAGTAGTTTCGATGGGATGTTTTAGGTCATTCATCTCACTCTCCTGACCTCACACCGAGTGATTACCACCATTTTCTGCAGCTCAAGCAACATATTGTGGGAAGGTGCTTTGTTAATGAGGATGAGTTAAAACAAAAAGTGTAAAGATGGCTAGCCAATTTGGTGGGAGTGGCTTGACGCTCAAGCAAAAAATCTGATGTGATCCATTCACATGACCTTCTCTGGCTATTCTGCAACAGATTTATCTTACAAACACTGATCCTTCTCTCTACTTTGTGCTAGTCAAGATAAATAGAAGATAGCAGAATTAGTCTATTAATTACTTCCTTATAAGTAGAAGGGAAATAAGGGAAAAAACTAGGCTAAAGTGATAGTCAAATATTTAAAGTTGTTGCCATGATATTGAAATTCATTTCTGTGCATAGCCAGGAGTTCATACATTCCCATTTGATAAAAATTTAAGTATATTAAAAACCAAAACCAATAACAAGAAATATCTCACCATGAAAAAATGTATGTCTTAACTAGATCTACATTTTTTGTGCAATAAATTTTTGTCTATCTCTTACGGTTTACCAGTTATGCAAACATCATACAGATTGAAGTGGTCTTCAGAAGTCATTCTCAGAAAGTTCAAGATAGACATTTTATTTGTCATGTAAATAATTTTCAAATACCAAATTTGGCAATTTACTGACTTTTCATTTTTGAGTTATTATGTTCACAGACACGCGGTCACACACACAAACCTTTTTCTACAAAAAAAACAAAAAAAAACATATATATATAAATTTTTTTTGGATACAGGGGACCTCAAAATGAGTATTTCTGATGAAATGTGGTATTGAATTTTTGGGTGGAATGCAATACCTTCTCTACCTACAGTGTACATATGTGCTAGAGAAAGTAAAAAAATATGTTATGGTACCAAAAATGTAATGAGATTCCTGGAAATCATGTAGAAAAAAGTTATTGAATGTAGCTTTCAAAATATACTCTTCATGAAATATTTAGACTTTTAAATTTTTTTTAAAAAAAAAACGGTGTAAACTTACTTTTGAAACAACCCTCATATTACCAATGATTATGCCATCTGTGAACACAAACCACCTACTTGTAAAATTGTGAGCCTATTTGGGATTCTAGTGAAATATGATACAAAACAGTATTTTGGACTCAAAAAAACTGAACTCACTTTATGTGAAAACAATTTTGTGTTATTTGTATAAAATGGCCAAATTCCTGTTATCCAGATGCAAAAAAATGTAGGCCACTAGGCTATGACATGTTGGCAAATGGTGGGTTTCCTGTTGCTAAGCAAATTTCCTTTAGACCAGCCATGCATTCAAATGAAGGCCCTATATTGGAAGATGAGTACAGTGATTTAGCTTGAATTTGTGTTGAGCTAATATTTAAGTCAGCAAAAAGATTTCTTTATAAAGGATTGAAAATGATAGCAAGGATAGTTTTTACAAGATGTAATGACATAATTACGGTAACTGTTTTTCATGTTGATCAAATCAATCAGATTTTTATTTAAGAGATTGCAAAATGTCATTAAGGATAACTCTTACAATCTGTGCGAGCCTGTAGCTTTTGTCAGATGCTAAAGCATGGACAAACTTTTGTCCATACTAACAAAACATAGGGGTTGGAATAGGAAATAAGAGTAAATTAGCTTTTGAAACCTATGTGGCAGCTCCTAATTTCTGACGAGCTTTCAATGGTTTTGTTTGGAATTGGTAAAATGAGCTGATTTGTAGAAAATGTTGATACAGAAAATTATTCTTGGAAAACTTGTTTGAATATCTAATTCTAGTGGATATCACAAAGCTTGCTGCCTAGAAAATCCTGTACTTATACATATAATTTTTGGCCTAAATTAAAATAATTACTATATTGGGTATTGCTTTTTTCTTTACTGGGGTATGGACATACCATATCTGATAATAGCCTTCTTGTTTCTTTTCCCTCTACCTTCAATAGGGACTGATAATTTACTGCTTGCCTTATTCTAACAAGTAACCAATAAATATCACAAAATGGATAATTTATCTACCATCATTACAATCTATTCCCCTGTATATGTGTCACCACCGCAAAATGAAACAATGAACACTCATTAATCCCAAGCATTTTCTTTATTATCTTCATTTTACACCCAAATTAAGTTACATTACTGGTACATCTTTTTTTCCTTACTTTTCTTTTTTTTTTGTTATGTTTTAATATTTTGTTTCTTTATTTCTTTTGAGATTTTCATTTTTTTGCTTTCTTTTTAATTAATCAGCTCCATTCGAAATTAGATGAAATCCAAGCACTTCGCAGTTCCTGAAAAATGACACATACACACACACACACAAAAAAAAATATTGGCAGGAGGGGAGCACACAGGCTTGGATAAAGTGGTAAACACATTAAAATGAAAAAAGAAAGAAAAGAAAAAAGAAAAGAAAAGAAAAAGAAAATTACAACAAAGGATGGTGTGCAAGGATGTAGAGAGCTGCTGTTCTTGCTGCCTTAGGGAAATTATTGCAAACATTACAGAACGTGGCAACTATGTAAAAGGGATGGTGAAAAAGCAGATTCAAACTGCTTTAGTTCTTACTCTCAAGCAAATGCTTTCTTTTAAACACAATTTTCATTAAATTGCAGTAAGTCAACCTTTCAAATAACAAATGTCACTCGCAAACACTTCTGAAAATACACTCTGACAAACACTATTCACAAACACCCTCAAAAATATAATCAATATTTCTTTATCACCTAAAATTAATTACATCTTTTCTTTTCTCTTTTCATGCAACACTTTTTATTACATATAACACTAATATTTCTTTCTACAAATACCTTTTACATTGTTATTACATTTAATTTAACTTTTTCTAGCATATTTTCTGTAGTGTTTGTTCAGTTTTGTTTTTCTTGCATTGATGTATTTGCCACCCAAAAGATCAACTTACTGACAACTGATTATCTTATTGCAATATTTGTTCTTATAACACTATCATAGGATAGGGATTGTTACAGCAATGTCTGGAATCTAAACCCACCCACATTTCTAATGCAACAATAACAAACAATGGAGGCTAAAGAGATAACGTGAAAACATCAATGGTTTACATATGTCCTACAATGGAAGCTATGTGTGTGAAAAGTTTTCTTACTAATTTGCTTTTCCCAGAAAGAACATGGGACATAACTTTATAACAAAGCCTATCCAGTGTACATCAAGCTAAACTAAAAGAAAAATAAATTGTATATGTACATAAATCATCCGAACTTGACTTTAGGATGAATTTAAATCCAGCTTTCCCTTCCTTTTGGTGGTTTACCAATGGAGTAGCTGCAAACAATTAATTATTTCTTCAACCTGTCGATGTATTAAAATTATTCATGTTTGTTATCTTACCATATCCAAAGTAACATTAGAATCCAAGTCACAAATGTGACATGAAGATACGTGGTTTGTGAGGTTTTCCATCCTTTTCAACCTCTATTAAATTTACAAAATTCAGTCTCTAATTCACAGTAAAATGTAAGTTCCAACTCAACTAATACATATACTCCATCTTTCAAAGGGCACACTAACACTTATGGAACAATTACTATAATCAAAACTTAGAACACATTCACTCTGAACATTGTTCATTTCAAAGCAAGGCAGCTTTCCCCCCCTCCCTTCTCACTCATACATGTGCACTCCTTAACACTAATATTCTTATAAAAGTTTTATTTATCATTGAGAAAATGATTTAATACATACAGTGGGTTTAAGCTTCCACCAACTTTGATGTTGAATTATTCCACGTTAGCAAACTTTCACTGGAGCTTAATATGGCATGTAGTAGGATGATCTTCCTCGGTAGCCTCTGAAATTATAAATTGTTACTTTACATTTATAACAGTGTCCTTTCTACAGGCTTCAAAACATCTGCCTGTGATGAGGCAACATGAAATTACCTAAAATTAAGATAACAATAAGCAGGAATGCTAAGACAACATAGAAGTGCACAATTACTACAAATAATCTGTGTTCCATTCACATAACTTTCTCTAGCTGTTCCAAATACAACTATTCCTACAAAAGATTATTCTTTTATCTACATCATGCTAATCAACATAAACATTAGCAGAATTGGTCTTATTACTTGTTTCATTGTAAGTAGAAAGAAAATAAGGGAAAACATAATGTTAAAGCAATAGTCATATCTTTTAAAAGTGGGTTGCTACATAAAACAATTAAGGTTTTGTTTGCTTTGCATGTTCCGCTTGAGAAAAGGTAGGTAGTTTAGAACTGAAATCAGTAAACAAGGGATATCTAAAAAAATGTCAACTCTGAAAGAAAAAGTATTACATATAAATTTTGTGTGTTAGTGAAATCTTCATTTTTTGTGTATCAAGCTTTTGTCTCTCCCTTACCACAACTTCCATTTAAAGAATAGTAATAGATCCAGTGTTACAAAAATTGACTCACTAATGAAATTAAAGTATCAGAAATCGTTTATATTAATATAACATGTGAATTTATTTGCAAAGATAAATTTTCTCACAATATATTTGTTATATTAATATTTGTCAGCTTCAGTTGTTACACTATTAACCACCTATATTAATGATGAAAGCCCACAACCTAATTCAATAAAAACTTTAGACAACAACTTTAAATGGCAAGCACATAAAAACAAGGGCAGAAAGTTTATTTTGAAGATCTAAAGCAACAAGTTACCATCTGGTTGGCATAAAACCATGCACCAAAATGTTGCCAATCATACCAAATTGTTAAACTCCAGGTTAACCAATCTACAATTTCCAAGCATTGTATTACTGGTCCCTCTGTTTAACCAACAGATAGCAATATTTACAGGTAAGCTAACCTAGCTTTTAACCTGAAACTATAATACAAGAAATTGTAGAAGAACTATTAATTTTATAGCTGTAACTGAATAAGTACAACTATAGTAGAATTGTTAAATGACATCAACCATCCTTTGATAATTCTGTACATATTCCATTGAATTTCAATATGTGTCCAACAACTTCTACACTTTCTTTCTTATGCATTTAACAGGTTCAGTAAACTACTTCAATATCTTTTGAACAAATATCATCTTAGACATGGTAAACGTAAAAAAACAAAAGGAAACAAAGATATTTGTGAGTTTTAAAGAGTTATGTGTAGTAATTACTTTCTCTATATGTATTATGTACATAGCAAATAGAGAAGGTATTGTATTGCACCCAAAAATTTTATATGAGATTTCTCCGGAAATACATGTTTTGGGACACCATGAATACAAAAAACACATTTTTTAGAAAAAGGTCCGTGATTGTGTCTGTGGGCAGCAAAGCTCAAAAATGAAAATTCCATAAAATACCAAAATTGATTTTAAAACAAAAGAATTTGAGTTGGTTTTTGTAACACAAACATCACTTATTTTTACTTACTGAGACCTGTTTTGGGAACACTTGTTCCCATTTTCAACCCTTAATTCCGACAATCTTGCTTTGTTGGTGTCAATGGTGTGGGTGGTGGTGTATCTCTTGTGGAGGCATCTGTTGCTGGATCTATGAACTTCCAAAGGTATGATGGTAAATCAAAATTCATGGTTCTTTTTCTTCTCCCAGACATCTAATTCTGTGGGTTTATACACTGGTTTTAACAGTTTTATATTTGGTGTAATTTAAACTTTTGTTTCTGAATGCTGTAGTTGTTTTTTGGAGCCAAGGTGATGTTATAATTCCTGAAGATTTTCTGAAGTTTGTTGTGTGCCCAAGGATGATAGATGAATTTTCTGAACTGAGATTGGTCATGGAGGTTTTATAGAGTGGTTCAGTTTTTTGTATTTGTGTATTCCCTTGTCTATTGCACTTTTTTGGAAGCCGTTGTTGGTAGCTATTTGAGTAATTGTTGGTATTCTTTTTGATATTCACTATTTTCCATGGGAATATGTACTAATCTATACTTTATATTTCTGCTAATGTTTATCTCAACTATCATGAAGTAGATAGAAGAATTAGATTTTTAACAATAATTTATTACCGAGATGTAGAAAGTCATGTGAACGGAACACATCAGATTTTTCGTCTGTATGTTATTTTTTACATATTATACAAAACTCATTTGGAATATACTCCAGGATGATTAAACCACGAGACTGCTTGATTTAACCATCCTGGGTAACATCAACTCTTACCCCAATTCTTGGAATTGTTCATGGCTACTCTGGAGAATTCTAAATCAAAATATGCTAAATAGTGTATAGCTATGAATAGTTCCATTATAATTTGAATTCTTAGATATACAAACCTAGAGGACTTCGCAGGCTGTTTGCTGAAAATTCAAGACATTCATTTTATTTGTCCAACAAATGTCCTAAGCACAAGAAATTGTTACAGCCACTTTTGATGCATAGCATTTGATGCAGGGGGATTTTCATCCTTCGATGGCACTGAACATAAATAACAAATTTGCTATTTAATGATTAACTAGCTTTATGTTTTAGAATTAAATTTTTCTCTCTTTCTCTGTCTCTCTAAATATTAAATGTCCTTTTTATTTATTTATACAATCTTGGACAATGTATCTCTGGTGAAATCTTGATATTAAATTTTCAGGTGGGATAAAATACCTCCTCTGCTTACTGTAGGTAAACAGTAGAGAAAGTAAAAAGCAATAATTGGATGGAAATGGTAACTATCAATTTTGACTATTGGATCCATTCCTATTCCTGGTCTATGATGCACTCTGTGGTCTTTACTAAATGCTGGACATGTTCTTTCAGTGACCAAGACATACTCTATAACTTACCTTGGCCTTCTTGTAGGTCTATATCCATAATAAGATGAACCTCTGCCTCTGCCTCCTCTGTAGCCTCTGGCACGTGGTGGACGGTTTGTCATACTCAATCCAGGACGGTTTGTGCGCTTTGGCATAACCTGTTAAGAAGTAAAAATAAATCATTAGCATTATATTAATTCAATGCTATTTTTGCTCCAGTTACAAGAAAAATCATTATCATATAAAAACTGCCATCCTGAAAAATTTAAGCACTACTTTGGCATTTAATTTTTCAGTCTGAATTTACCTTTCAAAATCTGGCTTGTGTGGAAAAACACAATTATCACTGATTGACATAATATTCATATAGCTATTAACATTAACTTTAGCCACACTTCCTAAATCAAATATGATGCAGTATTAAATTTAGCTGACTT
The DNA here is from genome assembly GCA_030762935.1 of Hymenopus coronatus. NCBI lineage: Eukaryota > Metazoa > Arthropoda > Insecta > Mantodea > Hymenopodidae > Hymenopus > Hymenopus coronatus. The sequence continues at coordinate 26,252,086 of CM060895.1, forward strand.
GTAATGGAGCAGAAATTGTGTAAGCAGCTCAGTTGGTCTCAGCTAATCCCAAACATATACTTTAGAGTTCTCTTACATGCATGCAGTACAGCTTTGGCCTTGCGACTTGCTTTAATAAATTCTCATGTTTTGCTTTCATTTGTTATATTTACATTACATTGCTAAGAGCAGTAGCATTTCACTACATAAATATCACTGTGTTAAGATTCATGAGATAATCCTTTAGGTCAAAATGTGCTTATGAATAGCCAAGCATTGGAATTGCTTTGTAGAACAAGTGCATTTATGAATAAGAAAATGTGTATATTCATCTCTATTTCTGTGCAAAAAGTTATAGCGTGGACATTGAAAATTCAGAAATCAGTATTATAAGCTGTTACATAACTGCGACAGAGATATTCAGACTGATACATGAATTTTTACTGCATTTTTTGGTGTAGGTTAATCGAAAGCTTTATCTATGATACATAATATGTTCTTGAGTATAATAAGGCAATGACTTCTTATTTGGTGAAGACTAAATAATCACAGAAATTATTGAAATCACATGACTGAGTACAGCAGATTGCAATATTTGCATTCTGACCACAAACCACAGTGGATTAATTTGCACTTCCCTTTTTCTTAGGTGTGAGGGAGTGAATCCAATATGACAAATTGGAAAATGTTCCAAGTGTAATTTTTCCACAATTTGTTTTCAATGCTTGACGGAAAATTAGTCTAATTACCAAGAAAAGTTCTGATGTCAGAGAGAGAGAGAGAGAGAGAGAGAGAGAGAGAGAGAGAGAGAGAGAGAGAGAGAGAGAGAGAGATAATGCTAAGAAAATTACATTTGAGAACAGAATAATTAAGATTTTGAAAAAACAAAAAGTTCTGCAAAAATTGGTTTGTAATCTACATTTTATGCTTTATTTTATTTATTTACTTTATTTTTACATCATTATACAAATTATTGTTATACTACAACAAAGTGCAGTTCTAGGCTTACTATAATAACTACAAAGATTAAGTTCAAAATATTAGGAAAATTAAAATAATTTGCAGTATCAAATTTTGCAAATTTCATGCATCTCTCCTAATGGATTGAATAATACAGGACAAGCAGAACCATATCCCCATACTTTAACTTAATACCTTTATCTGCCTTCCTCTAAAAAGTGATTCATCCATTGCCATGGCCGTTTGCACAGATTCTCGTTCTGCAAATTCAATGTATGCAAATCCCTTGGGATGACCATCATATTTGTTACATAATATTGTAACTCTGTTTATGGAGCCACAACCATGAAAGTGTTGTTCTAATTCTTCTGCAGTTGCACCATAATCAACCTGTGAATAAAGTGAACATTAACATTTTCAGAAACAATTTTAGTCTGAGGCTAAACTCTTTGTAATGGCGAATATATAAATAAATAATTTAATTACTAATAATAAATGTATACTTAAGCATATTAAGTATAAAATTGAATAAAGTAAAATTGTATTATAAATAGGGTGATGAGGGTTAATCAGCAGTTTTATTTAACTTTTAGTGTCATTAGAGATGAAATATAATCACAATGCTATCTTGTGCAGTAGTCCTAACAGTATTAATGCATTTATATAGTGTAATCATTTTGTTTACTGTGGTGTGCTAGTTAAAATAACAGGCTGCTGAATATTTGTTGGGAGTAGACATTACAGTGCAAATTATAATTTATTTCGCTTCCCAATTAGTTATTAATGGTTAATTGAATTCTCATTCATCGGCGTTTTTGTTATTATTATGCTTTATACTTCAAATTTGTGATGAGTTGTGATGTGCTCAAATATGTCATAAGCCCCCAGACACCACCTAAGGTAAAATGCAATTCATCATATAATACTGCAATACTACTGCTTAAAGTATGCAGGATGATTCAAAAATACTTTTACAACATTTGGAGATGGATTCCTTATACTGAAACAAGAAAATAAATTCATATAGACATGTGCTCTAAAACCCTTCATTTTTGTGTTGTCAATTTATTAACAAAAGTTTATGTTCAACGGCTTTCAGAGCCCAACCCAACAATTTCATTTATCTATGCACTTATTCATAGAAGGCTTTGACCTATTTTACCATTCAGAGTTGGTCTTGTGTTGCCACAGTCGCTTGTTTACATTTGTTATTTATGTAATACATTCTCCCAGCATATTTTACAGGTGCTGTCCACAGGGACTTCATTCAGAACATTCTCCCTTGTTTACTAGAAGATGTGCCTGCAAATAAGAAGAGATATGTGGTTTTTGCATGATGGGGCTCTAGCAAATTTTAGTCTCACTGAGATGCACTGACTGGTATCTACCATGTTAGATGGATAGAGGAGGGCCAGTCCATGGGTTGCACATTCCCCACAATTCTTTCGATTTTTATCTTTGGGGGGCACCATAAACAATTGGTTTATGCAGCAGACATCCCGGATGAAGAAACTCTTAATTGATATCTCATGGAAGTCTGCAAAACCATACAACACCAACAAGGAGACAATGTCAAAAATAGAATGTAATTTTAACATGTTTTGATTAATAACAATTTGAATCTCAATAAATTGAAAATTAAGGGTTTTAGTACTCATTTTTTCTAGTTTCGATGTAAACAACCAGTCCCCAATCTTTGTAAAAGTATTTTTGAATCATCCTGTATAAAACACTGGGGAATCTCACAGATTTTTGGCTGGTTCACAGCATTTGAGAAAGGTAACTGTTAAAGAATGGCAAAGTAGAAATACATGTATTCCAATGGAAGTATTCACATTGACGTGAATCTTTTCCAGACCATGACAATTGGAAAGAAGTCTTGGCCAAGTTTTAACTTCCGGTTATCATTCCTGGGGATGGTATATTAGATCCAGATATTGCATATATAGACTCTCTGGTTTAGAGATTATTCCAGTTAGCCATGTCAAGAAACTTCTGCTATAGAATTCACACTAGTCTCTTTATTTTGAGCACTAACATTGGCTAATCTACATCATGTTGACCAAGTTGAAGGTTAGTGAAAAAATATTATGAAGTCAAATAAAAACAAATGAAATTCCAATGCACAAAATGACTTTCCACTTTTGAGATAGATATGGTTATCAATAAACATTACCATTCTTATCAACAAGGTATAAACGTGAAGTGAATTATACAACTAAACTTTTAAATTATTGTGTAACTAATTTGAGTCAAATATGAACACTATAGTTTCACTTGGTTTCTTCCCAGATGCATTTCAAAGAGCATTGGCGTGAATCTTTCCCAGACCCTGGCAATTGGAAAGAAGTCTTGGCCAAGTTTTAACTTCCTTGTTGTCATTCCTGGGGATGGTATATTAGATCCAGATATTGCATACATTATTATCGGTGAGAAATTTCCTTGTGATTGACACTTGTGAGGTGTGTCGTCTGCTGGTAGGGGCTCATCAGGTTGCTGACCAATCACAGTGCAAGAATACATAACCGCCAGAGATGTGTCGTCATCGGCATTGCAAAACCTACTGGTTCAGTGGAAATTTATGCGCGCGTTCTTATGCATGACTGATCAATTGTTTACAATCTGATTGTTTGATTGCATTCTGTGAAAAGTTCAGTTGTGTTACACATAGTGATCGTAAAGATTTACATTTATAATCGTTATTACCTTTTATATATTGCAGACATTGTTCTTGTTCTCATCCTAGAACTATCACGAGTGACACTGTAATTTGAAAATGTCTTGCATCTGTGATAAGTAAGTTGAGGTTACTTTAACCAAAATAATGAAACTTTTCTGTTTAGTGAAATACAGAACCCAATGTGGAAAAGAATAAATGAGGTAACTAGTGAGAAATGGGAAAAAATAGTTCAACATACGAGAGGTATGCATGGAGAGAAGAAGGTATTTTAGAGGAAGCAGTGGAACATTTGTCGCTGCAGACAGTCAGGGAGTAAATATAGCAACAATGCACCAAGGAGGCCACATGTCAGCAGAATGTCAATCACAAGGTAATTTCTCACCAATAATAGACTCTCTGGTTTAGATATTATTCCAGGTAGCCATGTCAAGAAATTTCTGCTACAATTCACACTAGTCTCTATTTTGAGCACTAACATTGGCTAATCTACATCATGTTGACCAAGTTGAAGGCTAGTGAAAAAATATTATGAAGTCAATTAAAAACAAATGAAATTCCAATGCACAAAATGATTTTCCACTTTTGAGATAGATACAATAAACATTACCATTCTTATCAACAAGGTATGAATGTGAAGTGAATTATACAACCAAACTTTTAAATTATTGTGTAACTAATTTGAGTCAAATATGGACACTATAGTTTCACTTGTTTCTTCCCAGATGCATTTCAAAGATGTTCATCTTCACCCGCCGATGATGAAGATGAACATCTTTAAAATGAAACTGAGAAAAAACTAAGAGAAACTATAGTGTCCATATTTAACTCAAATTAATTACGTATAATTGCTGTTCATGTTGCCAGGATATTGTGAACCAAAATTTTATTTCCTGCATTACTTCCTTTTCTCGTTTCCTTTTGGTTACTGCTCTTGGGTTATTGTGAACCAGCCTTGGTAAAACACTGTATCACGCAACACAGCCATAAAATCCTCATACAGCTAATTATGCTTGTAAAATGTAAAATACACATGAGTAGACATATAAAGCTCACAAAAATCTTTTATACTGAGATCAATTGGAGGGGGGGTGGAGACAATTTATGTCTGTTTAAATATTTAACATGGTTGTGAAAATTTTATGCAAGGGTTATCTAGCAGTGGTAATAATACTAGTAACAGCTAGAGAAAAATAAATAGGCAGGTGGAACTAATGTCAGAAGTTTGGTTCTTATCTGAACCAATAATCGCTCAGCAACACACTTGCTAGTGTTGAGGAGAGTAGATAATGAGAATATAACAAACTTATCTTGTTTTGGTATTAAATTGTTGAGTTGGTGTTTTAACACTATGTCACTTACATTTTTATTATGAGGGACTAGTTTCAAAAGCCTATGCTTCCATTTTCAAAATCATGGGTCCCCTCCAACAATTTAACACCACATATAATTTGACAGTCACTGTTACTAAATTCCTCCAAACATCAATCAATTACCTTGTTTTATTTATTTAAAGCCTAAATTCTTCATATCGATCCCATGGTAGGGAAGAGCTGCTGTAATTACCATATTTATCCAAATAAAAGACAATGTTTTTCTCTCCCAAAATATAGTTGCCCTCCATGGTGTAATGGTTACCATGCTGACTTCATATACCCAAGGTCGCAGGTTCAAACCCGACGGAGGACGATGGATTTTTTCGGGTGTAAAACTCCTTAACATGGCTTCCTTTGGAAGGGAAGTAAAGTCGTTGGTCCCATTTCAAGATTTACGGCATGTAAAAGAACCTCAAGCCTGATAGAGAGGCCTCTGAGCAAAATTAAGCGGTCTTTCATGCCCAATTTAGAATGGGATGCTGAGAACCACAGCAGTTAAAGAGCATCCATAAATAACACACCATTTTTTTCTCCCAAAATATTAATGTTGAGAACTGGGAGCTGTCTTTCATTCACAATATATATTTTTCCGAATAGCATGTCATAACCAGTGGCATCTTCTGTCACCTCCCATTGCACAAATATTTGTATATTTCTGTTTCCCATATATCTCCCAACTCCCACAAAGATTTCTGTGCAAATTTGAATTAGAAGAAAGGGGTGGTGTACTTGATTAGTTTAAGTGTCCCTTGGTTTACTTAAAATATGCTCTACACTTAAAATTCCATTTGAATTCACACAGTTAAACATATTAACAGTTAACACTCAACATTAGCAAAACATTTCATTCAAAATATTAAATGTCAAAATGTTATAACTGAAATTTTAATGTTTCACGCATTCCAGTAGTTGTTAGAACAACAAAACCTCTGAACCAAAAGCAAAATGGACTCCAATGATCAGGATTTGGCTATCAGTATTTACGTCTGTGCTTGGTATGTAATGAAAAAGAAAAGCACAAGAATGTTGCTATATGCAGTTAATTTACACACGAGTGAATGAACTTAAAAGTTTTGGCTTCAACAATTTCTTGAGAACGAATGGAAGTGACTTCAACTTACTTTAGAGCTAGGTAGAACCTTTAATTCAGATAAAACAACCATTGGAGAGCAGCCATTTTAGCTGCAACACTTGAGTCCAATTTTTGTGGCTCTCTAGTGCATATATTGAGAGTAGCGAGGCTATCTTTTATTTTCCCTTTCTTTTTTCTGTATATACATATAGCCTCTGCTGGAATAAAATAAACCACATAAAGTTGTATAACTGTCTGTCCCTTTTATCTCGTCTGTGTGCTCTTTGCATGAAATGCCCATACTGATGACCCCAACATTATACGAATATCATTGGTTAATGAACGTTCTTTACCTTTGTCAATACATGTCACATGGAGCAACCCAAATGAAGGAGGATACGAGCACAGAATAATAAGAATGAACACTGGAACTATCAAGCACATGATAAGTAGTAAGATGTTGCTATGGCCAAGAGTCCAGAAACTTCCAAAGCTTGCTTGATCATATGTTGGACAAAAACAGAAAACACCAACATATTAAAAGTGTTATGCAAAACACTTATACTTAATGTTAAGTAAATCCTGTGATTGAAATTGAGCCACATGCAATGCGTTGCACTTGACAAGCTTTGTAGATTTGGTTATGGGGTTCAATTCATATAAAGTGAAACAAAGTAAATTCTTTTCAAAGTAAGATACAAACTAAACATTTTTCACATTATAGACATCTCCATATTCTTTAAGGTAGGCTGGTCCAATTCAAATGTTAAAGCCTGCTGCATTATTACATTGTGCAAGAGAGAAGGCTGATGTGTTGTTGTGGCAATAAAGGATGATTAGAATACTTCTTGTTGAATGTAACAATGTTTTATTCAATAAAATATGTATTCATAATTTCAGTAAACAGGAACAGTACTTATCTCACAGACTGCTTTGAAACTCTAAAATAAAAAAAAAAAGCAAATTTTGAGGTACCCTCATTTCAACCAATAGTTCACTTATATTATCTTGTATTAAGAATTAAGATTCACTGATGTGACTTTTGGCAGCATTTATATGAAACTAACTGTCCTATGTTTGGGATGATAGTGTTTGATTAATTCTCAAACAGCTTCAAGTGATATGTTCGTGTGCCACAGACTGGGCCAGTAGGAGAGTTGGAGCACCACAGCCATTGGGCATGTGTGGGACCACCCTGCTTTAAGGTATACACTTTTCAAATGAGAATATCAAAAAGAAATAGTTTGCTTTAAAAAATACTTCTTGCACAAGAATTCATTGTTTGTTTTAACTGTGTATGTCATAGGTACCAGACTTTGAAATAAATATCAAATCACAAAACAGAATGCTTTATTGACTGCACCGAGTTGAAATGACTGAAAAGAGAAATATGCACATTTATCTCAACTCTATCTGTGGTTTGCCAGTGATGCAGTTTGTAGAAGTAACACGGGTAAGACTGTAAACAAAGCAACAAATGACATACTATTTATGTGCTTAATAGACAACTTTGCACTCCTACAACAAACTAATTGGTCTATGTAAGCCGCATCTAGTAGTGGTTCATATGCTTAAAAAAAAAAAAAAAAACAGTTATAAAGAGTTTAAAAAACAAATAGAAATTAAGGTAACTTACATTGCCAACATAAATTGAACGATTGTCAACCTCCATTTTCTCTTCTGTAGACATATTTAATGGACTTGCTGAAATCAAAAGAATATACAAGAAGTACTAGAATATGAATCATAGTTAAAAGTAAAGATAATTATACAAACAGGAAATAGAAGACTAACATATTTGTTTTTAATATAAATCTATTAACATACTAAATTATTGAGCCTCATAAAGTAAAATGTTCTAGAGTTAGTCTCATAATTGGAACTCTATAGATAGCAATTGCTTTGAAAGACAGACAGTTTAAAGTTTGAATGAGACAATTATGGAAAAGAGAACATTTTGGAATTGGAAATGAAAACAACATTAGCAGTATTATACAGGCTCCATTCTAAGAATTGTGGCAATAAACAAAAGCAATGCATATTTTCAAAGGATATATTATATTTACTGCAAAAAGTATTCTGTTTCATAAATGTAAAAATAAATATTCAATGAAAAGAATGTGAGTTGGTTTTGTAACACAAAACATTGCTTTATTATTACTTACTAGGACTGGTTTCGGGGACACTCGTTCCCATTTTCAATCTCTAATTCCAACAATCTCGAATCATTGGCATCAATGATGAAGGTAGGCATGCATCACTTGTGGAGTCATCTGGTTGGATCTATGAACTTTCAAAGGTTGCTGTATGGTGTTCAATCAAAATTCATAATATGGTTCTTTTCCTTGATGATGTAGAAAAACAACTAACAATGGCAATTCCTCGGTCACCATTTCTAGCCAACCCATTCATGAGCAATTCTGAAATACATATCACTGAAGCATTCCCACACCTCTACAAAAAATGGTAGAGGTACGTAGATGACATTGCCATAGTTCCGAGAAACTCGTAGATGCCCACTCAAGCTCCTCAATATACAAAACAAATCAATTCAGTTCACCACAGAAACCAAACAGAACAGCTGTCTACCATTTCTGCATATTAAAATAATCAGGATCAAAAAGCAAAACCTAATTTTTGGAGTACGCAGGCAACTACATAAAGTATGATAGCTATGATCCCACAGCACACAAATATGCAGTCCTGAATAATCTGACCTACCTATTAGTACCATTCCTATGAGAAATAGTGAATATCTAAAAGAATACCAACTGATATTCCAAATAGCTACCAGCAACAGTTTCCACAAAAGTGCAGTAGACAAAAAAATTCACAAATACAAAAAATTGAACAGCATAACACGTACAACCACCCTGCAGAACCATCATGGCTAGCCTCAGTTCAGAAAATTCATCTATCACCCTTGGGCATATAACAAATTTCAGATCTTCAAGAACCATAACCACCTTAGCTCCAAAAACTCAAACACAACATTCAGAAACTACGTACTATGCAAAAAATAAAAGTTCATGTTCCAGGAAACAAAAACCAGGAATTTATGAAACTGAATGCTCAGACTACAATCTAGTATACACAGGAAGGACAAAAAGAAGTTTGGAAACCAGATTAAAAGAACATCTGCCTTACCAAAAAAATACAAACAGAAAAACCAGCAGTTGCCCACCACTTCTGGTCATTAGTATATAAAATTACACTGAATATAAAAACCAGCTTATCAACACAGAATTATATATCTGCGAGAATATCTAAATTATGGAGAGAGAGCTGTATTATGAATCTTGATTCACCACCTCACAGCAATCTCTGCAAGTTCACAGATCCAGAAACAGATGCCTCCAAAGTTATGGACCCCACCTTCGTCACATGCCAATGAAGCGCGAGATTCAGTCAGAATTAGGGGTTGAAAATGGGAACTAGTGTTCCCAAAACCGGTCCCTGTAAATAATTATCAAGTGATGTGTTTTTGTGTTACAAAAAACAACTCAAATTCGTTTCATTGAATACTAACACCACTATCACAAGCTTTTTTGCACATTTGCAAAATTTAAAGTAAAAGTAAAGTTTGCGTTATTATGAGTACATATTGCAAGTTAAGAGGACAACATTCAGTTTGTACATCATTCCCACTTCCATACAATACAGGAAACATTTAGAGGGAAACTGAACCAGTGCTTCAGTGTATGTTTTGCTTCACATAGCAAATTAGTGAAAACAGGCCACCATCAATACTGGTAGAATTTTCAGAACAAGCAAGCCTACAGTGGAAAGAATTTGTTAGATGTGCTATTCATAGTTTGAGAAGAGAGGGAGCAGGAAAAGAGCCACCAACAAATTACAAAAGTAGGTCATGCTGGACAATGAATGAAATTGGTGAAATGATGCTCAAATGGGCTCGCAGCCCATGGAGCTTAAGTTACTTGACAATCTTCTCAGAGCAATGGAAAACCCATAAAAAAGCTTAGCTAAATAGCTCAGGATACTTGTTAAATTAGAAAATAAATAATTGCAAAAGAGCTATAAGCTGTAAACTGATTCCAATTTGCCAAACTTTAGGAAAACAAATTTCCACACTATTCTTTGTGATATAACTTTTTAATTTGTGAGCAGATAGTGTTTTATACAGGGAACCTCAAATACTCTCGATTTGTATTTTTTGGGGAAAGTGTAGTACATAACTTGAACTGCCAGTTAAGCAATAGAGAAAGCAATAAAATATTGACTTTGTGGCATGACAAATCTCAAGCACTGAATCTAAGAATAAAAGTGCTAACGAATTAAACTACACAAATATTGGTTAATAGTCAAGACAATGAAGACAAACACACACAATGATCATATGGTCGCTACAATGGTGCAACCATTCCCTCCAATCACAGGTGTTGTAGAGTACGGTTTTGCAGCTTTATTTACATAATATAAATCTTAGAATGGAGACAGCATACAAGTTGTGCCAGTAAAAATATTTTACAGAGCAAAGGATATTTTCTAATTAAAGAAAAAAGAAAGGGAGAAGAAAAAAACTGTAAAATTGAGACAACATTTAAAGATGGTAAATACCATTTCATGGCTTTCATTTATCTATTTCATCAATATTTGCTGGATACATTGTCATATAAGGTGACTACTAGAAACATTTAACTGAAAATCTTAATTAAATTTCATAGCAGATTAAATGTGTATGACAGTTCAGTAGTACTAATTTGTAAATGTTTATATTATGTCAGTTCATGATTCACACTATACTATATGTTGATTTCCCTGACTATATTAAGAAAGTGTCCCAGACAACTGAGATTTTTTATTTTAATTTTGTAAATGTTTTCCAAATGTCATAAATAGGCATATTGAAATCAGCAGGTGATAAATTTTTACAATTTCAGGAACGTAACTGCACAATTTTGTTTCACTCAATTTTTGGAATCGGCTTCCACATCCACATAGCCATCTGACACTCTCCTTGATATTTTGTGTAATATATGGCAAAGCATTATTTATCAGTATTAACATTACAGATTAAGAATAAAAAGACAATTGTTTTCATTGTGTCTTTTCTACATAAAAAAATGGTAAAATCAAAGTACAGACAAATCAGTAAAGCTAACCAATTTCTGTTTCTCTATCTTTGGCTTTATGGTGTCTACATATTTAGCTGTCTTGAGGTTTTCACATTTCTGTCTGTTCAAATTTATCTCTAATAACATTTTCTTTTTTCATTCTTCTTTCTGGTTTCATTGATTCCTTATATCTTTTAATAGCAACTCTTAACATTTAGCTTGTATAGTATTTACAATCTTTAGGATTCATCATAGAACCTAATTACATTTTCATGAGGGTTTATATACCCACTAGTAACGAGTAGATTGCTACGTATACACAAAACCCTCTTTGCTTTTGGTAACAAGTGAACCAAAATTGTATAGTATTAACAATGAATCTTTCATATTCTTTAACAAGCTGACTAGAAAGCAAAATTATATCCATATACACTAGTATTTCAATCCAGCTCATTCACAACACAATTAAAAACAATCAACACTTCCGGTGAACCCACATCTATGTTTCTCCTTTTTGCAAAAACCCACAAAAAGAAAACCGTGTGAAAATTTCCCAGGCTTTTTCTCAAAACTAGTTATTTCCCTGACATTCTAAGTTGAGTTATGCATTGGAATTTATTAAATGGAAAACAGATTATTGCAACTCAATGCATAACTGTGGTAAGTAGATCCATTTCCTTGGTACACCAATGATGTACAGTATATTGGACTGCCTGTCCAATTCAGTATGAACAAGGCCAGAGAATATATTAATCGCAAATGCTGGCTGACAACATTGATCACAGTCTGGTAAAGGCTAATGATTCATCGCCTATGATTATATCTTAATTGGTCATGTGCACAGATTACGTTTTGAAAAGTTTATTCCTTTAACCAGTATGCTACTGAAGTACAACCTTAAATCCTTCTGCTATTTATATAAATGACTTATGTGATGATCAGGGGCAGCTTTTGGGGTGAAGAGAATGAAGGGACCCTTCACCTTCTTTGCACATTAATTAATATTATTTGCAAATTCTAGCCCTACTGTTTTAGTGGCTGAGTTGATATACATCTTTTCTCCGCAGTGTACTTACTTCATTTGTTTATACTTTGTCAGCGATAGTGTGGCTGGTGACTTTCAAGTTTGCTAGGCATTGTGACTGGTATCAGACAAAGTGAGGTGAGAGAGGAAGTGAATACTCTATCTCTCTCTACTGGGTTTGAAGAGAGAGCAGGGGAAACGCTGGCTCTTCCTCTTGTTTAATTGTGGCTATAGCAACATGACAGCCATTTTTTGCTGATTGTGTTGTTAAACTTGTAAGGAGGAAGTATTCTGACATTGTGCCAGGATGGTGTCATACTCATATGATATCTACACCTGCACTGCATATGCTTGCTTCATGGCCATGGAAATCAATACACAGCTCTCACTGTTTTGCATTCCTTGGTGTAAAGAGGCATGTGGATGTTATTTTTGTGAAGTGAATCTAATTAATGACTAGTTTGCAATATACTTGAGATACCATTCTCTAAGTGGAAAGACAAGGGTGGGAAAGATGTCCTAATAATTGAAAGACCTACCATGCCATTAAATCTTTGTATAAAAAAGAAAAAGAACGGAAAATGCTATAATGTTAATTTCAAAACATCTTGGTTTTCTGAATTTCCATGGTTGTGCAGTAGCTCCAATTTAGAAAGACTGTTTACTTTTTAGCACTAAACATGTGTGAAATAAGGAAGGATTATCGGATTTTAAGAACATTACGTGAGCTCTAAATAAGCACAAACATTCCGCTCAACACCTGAAATAGAAACTACAATTGAACCCTTGTTTAAAGAATAGAATTTTTTAAAATTTTGGATTCCACTTAAATGGAAATGAAAAGTAAGGTTTCATCATTGTGACAATTTGCAATTTCTTGTCTTTGTGGATACTATAAAATTTGAAAATTACACTCAAGATTTTCCTTCTTCAGCGCCTGAAAACTTAAGATGGTATTCCAACATATTTCAAAGAATTGATTGTTTAAAGAATAAACTGCTTTTTTTGTATGCTGATGAGGTATATAGGTCTGTTACTACAGTGAAGTGCTTTAAATTGTACCAAGAAAATAAGGCTGTATTGCTTTTGTTTTAACAATTCCATCCACAAGTGCCTCATTGTGTTTGAAAAGAATTAAAACTGTTACTAGAAACAGTAAATCACAAGGAAGGTTGATATCATTAGCAAACTTTACCATCCAGAAGGAGCTTTTGTGTAAGCTTATAAGGACCAAGACATTTTATGCAGATATCACATATGTTTACTGCACTCAAAGAAAGGAGGATTGACTTAATATACAAGAAATAAAATAGGTGAGTCTCGCATGATAACTACTATTTAGCTAAATTATTATGTTTACATTTTTCTATCATTGTTTAATAAAGTCTGTACCCCTTCAGCTACTTTTTAAGGCACAGACACCACTGGTGGTGATATAAACTGACCACAAGCAGCTATTCAGTGAAACTGAAGGCTTATGTTCTTACCTGATATACAACAAAGTGTTCGTCAAATAGAAAAGCTTTGTAAAGTTATTTTATAAATAAATACTACTGGCCTAACATAGTCGTGCAGTGTTGCCTAGTTCACATACAGCATATGTGCCAAAAATAACACTGAAAATTTGTCATTTTGTTGGCAAGAAATTATGAAGCAACCTGTTCAAAGGTTATGTTTCAAAACCATATATTTCTGCATTTACTCTAGGAATAAACAAAGCCTATCTAATCCTTGCATTTATATATAACAAATTTGTCCTTGTGCTTTTCTGTAAACTGTAGTATGTACATGAGAGCTATCAGTTCTGAACTGTACAAATTTCACAGACACAAGACTTAGTTCATGGGCTCGGCCAACCCAGTAGCAGTGCAGTGTTCACATCAGCAGTATGTGAATGCAAAGAGAGCAAATCTAAGCACTATGTTACAAGCAGCAGCTGTTGAAGAAATATTTGGTAACTAATCCTAATAGACATTGGAAAAATGAGTCGAATTTACACTTGATTTGCTTCACTAAGTAATTAATTACCTGGACATGTTTCGAAGGCGTATGTGCCTATATCATCAACAGATTTCGACTGGCCGGCCTGTTGCTGGTATTTTCTGTGGACTCTTCTCCTTTCTCTGGTGGCTGATAGATGAACTTGTAGAGTGGGTTGTCATCGGCGGGAATTCCAAAATTCATCAGGCTAGGTTTTTGCTTTAAAATACAGATCTTCTCCCATATGTTTAATTCTAGCGGTTGCTGTACTGATTTTAACAAGTGGACATTATCTTCGATTCTATGGCTATTGTCCCAAGCATGTGAGGCTACTGCTGATTTCTCCATTTGGTTGTTTCTTAAGTGTGCCAGATGTTCCTTCAACCTGGTTCCTATGTTTCTTCTGGTTTGTCCTACGTATCTTTTGTCACCGTTTTTACAGTTGAGTCTGTAAATTCCTGATTTCTTGGATTCAGGTATTTTGTCCAACTTGTTCTTTAGAAGGTTTTTTATCCTATGTTTGTTTTGTGGGGCTAAGAAGATGTTGTATTCCTTGAAGATCTTTTTAAATTTGTTGAAGGCCTGAGGGTGGAATGTGAATTTTTTGAAAATATTCTGGTTTTTATCTGCCATGAGGGTGGTTATAGCTGCTATTTTTCTCTTTCTCTCTATTGTTTTTAGTTTCTTCAGGACAAGTGTTTTGTTAAAACCATTGTTCTCAGCAGTTATTATTTGGTTAAGCTCTTTTTCATATCTTCTCCATAGGGACGTTAAGTAATCTATTTAGCAAACTGTGGATGATTGCATGTTTGTGGCTAGTTGGGTTGAAGCTGTTAGATTTTATGTGGTTGTCTGTATGCATGTCCTTCCCGAAGATTCCAAATTCCAGTTTTTTTATAGTTTCTGATTATTTTGAGGTCCAAAAAAGGAAGGGTGTTGTCTTTCTCGGTTTCCATGGTAAATTTTATCTCTGGGATTTGTAAATTTAGTAGCAGCAGTGCATCTTCTATTAGTTTAGCATTTACTATGGCGAATACATCATCGGCATACCTGAACCAAGTTTTGAGAATATGAGGGAATCCATTGGTGATTTTTGTTTCGAAAAAGCTCATGAATAAATTTGCCAGGAATGGTGACAGGGGACTTCCCATTGTGAGGCCTGATTTCTGTTTATAATATTTGCTACTGAAGATGAAGACAAGTCTATCATTAGAATCTTCTAGAATTATCATCTAATGATAGACTTGTCTCCTTCGACGTCAGCTCCTTATTCCCAAGCATCCCCATTGCCATCCTATTACACTACTGCCAACATTGGTTTCAATCCATAAACTTAATGAAAGAAGAATATTCCAAACTCATCCACATCTGCTTGAACAATCCTTCTTCATCTTCAATGGCAAATATTATAAACAGAAATCAGGCCTCACAATGGGAAGTCCTCTGTCACCATTCCTGGCAAATTTATTCATGAGCTTTTTCGAAACAAAAAACATCAATGGATTCCCTCATATTTTCAAAACTTGGTTCAGGTATGTCGATGATGTATTTGCCATAGTAAATGCTAAACTAATAGAAGATGCACTGCTGCTACTAAATTTACAAATCCCAGAGATAAAATTTACCATGGAAACCGAGAAAGACAACACCCTTCCTTTTTTGGACCTCAAAATAATCAGAAACTATAAAAAACTGAAATTTGGAATCTTCTGGAAGGACACGCATACAGACAACCACATACAATCTAACAGCTTCAACCCAACTAGCCACAAACATGCAATCATCCACAGTTTGCTAAATAGATTACTTAACGTCCCTATGGAGAAGATATGAAAAAGAGCTTAACCAAATAATAACTGCCGAGAACAATGGTTTCAACAAAACACTTGTCCTGAAGAAACTAAAAACAATAGAGAGAAAGAGAAAAATAGCAGCTATAACCACCCTCATGGCAGATAAAAACCAGAATATTTTCAAAAAATTCACATTCCACCCTCAGGCCTTCAACAAATTTAAAAAGATCTTCAAGGAACACAACATCTTCTTAGCCCCACAAAACAAACATAGCAAAAAAAACCTTCTAAAGAACAAGTTGGACAAAACACCTGAATCCAAGAAATCAGGAATTTACAGACCAACTGTAAAAACAGTGACAAAAGATACATAGGACAAACCAGAAGAAACTTAGGAACCAGGTTGAAGGAACATCTGGCACACTTAAGAAACAACCAAATGGAGAAATCAGCAGTAGTCTCACATGCTTGGGACAATAGCCATAGAATCGAAGATAATGTCCACTTGTTAAAATCAGTACAGCGGCCGTTAGAGTTAAACATATGGGAGAAGATCTTTATTTTAAAGCAAAAACCTAGCCTGATGAATTTTGGAATTCCCGCCGATGACAACCCACTCTACAAGTTCATCTATCAGCCATCAGAGAAAGGAGAAGAGTCCACAGAAAATACCAGCAACAGGCCGGCCAGTCGAAATCTGTTGATGATGTAGGCAACATATGGCTTCGAAACATGTCCAGGTAATTAATTACTTAGTGAAGCAAATCAAGTGTAAATTCGACTCATTTTTCCAATGTGCAATTATGCTTCACTGTGTACCACTTCCAGTATTTTGATTCTTTTGAAAATCCTTATAGGTTCAAATGTGGGATATAAAGGGACAATACTGCAACAGGTAATATACACAACAAGAATGGTATTTTGTTTTAATGAATACTTTTAATATAACAAGTTAGTCAAAAAAGTGTTGTTTTGCCTGTCCGCATCCTTGGCACTTGTTACCATCTGCTGCTCTCATAGAAAGGCGCCGATGAAACCATACAACATTAAAACTACTTTTAAAGGCCATATTTACCAACTTTATGAAAGAAGTTGGCTACCATTGTTGTACATACATTTTTTATCTTTTTAGGTAACTATCCATCACTCACTGTACTACACCTTAAAAAATACTGGCAATTTCCTGGCAGATATTTTATTTTAACTTCCAGGGTCTGTGGGTTTGTTTTGTGCACTTTATGTATTTAGTTACCCCAGAGATAGAACTCGCAGGTAGTTAGGTTGGGGGGCCCACAATCTTTACTAATAATTCTCTCCTCAAACACATTTTCAATTGTTTTCTTCAAAAGATTGACCATGTGAGCTGTTGCAGTGTCTTGTTCAAAAGGGTAAAATCATACTCCCTGTCAGGGGCCAAAATTGTATTCACGTATATATGGACATCAACTGTTGACCCCCCCCCAAAAAAAAGCCATATAACTCTTTCTCTGTTAATGGTGCACCATACACCAGTTTTTTTGTCATGAAGGGGTATTTCATAAATATTAGGTTTCTCAGAGCTCCAATAACGATTATTTTGCATACACACATATTCATGAAGGTGGAACCAAGCCTCGTCCATGAAAAATTTAAATGTGGGTCTATTTTGCCATTGTATACACTATTAAGGGTTCAATAAAAAATGTATGCCGGATTACAGGATTGCCTGGTTGAAGCGCATTGCCACAGTTATTTTATATGGTTTTAACTTCAGCAATTTAGTATCTCTTTGCACAGAGCCATAGGAAATGCCTGCCTGTTGTGAAAGATCCCTAAACGACTTATAGGGGGAATTCTTCAAACGATGAATTGATATGTCATCTAATGTTTCTTCAGTAAGAGCGTCTTTTAGATTTCTTAGCCTGACATTTTTTGTGAAGTTCATGGAATGGTGTAAGGAATGGCCTGGAAATTTTATACCTAGGAATCTTTCTGCAAATCATACTTTCACTTGGTGTGCTGAGTTAACACATATGTTTCATAAATAAATACATGCTGTGCAGTAGAAAACATGTGACTGAATACAAGACAAAATAATAAATCACTCATAATAACTGAACTGCACCATATCACTGTCAACTCAATACTGCACTTCCAGATCAGAGCAAAACTGCGCCAGAAGGGTGACATTGTTTACAGACGCAGTTTGGAATCATGTATCTGCATGACCAATGGAAAAACACTGCATAGCGACTCAGAGGTTTTAGACTCACTCAATATTTTAGGTTGCTTTTCACTCCAAAGGAAACACAGTTTTCATTAGAAGTGCTGTTCTGACCTTTCTGGTGCTTTATTGACCATGTTTCACTTGTTTTAAACACTATTATAAAAATAAGGATTGTACTCTCGAGCTAATTTCATATTAAACTTTCAGCCAAAAAATACAATTATTTAAGGCTGTTTTATATTGTAAACATATATGTTTGTAAACTGCAGATTTTTTTTTTTTAAAGAAAAGGAGCAAAATCTACAATAGTAGTAAAATGTATGCTATCAGCTTCCAAGCATGCAATGACATTCAGCTATTTTACTGGGTCCTGATCCTTTACCACAGACACATTTGACTGAAATTGCTGGGATTCAAACATTTGCTTTGAATGGATGGCCAGTCCATTACCTATTGCCCTAATGCTCATAGCTGTTCTCACTGCTTTGGTGGTAGCACCTTCAGAAGAGATATGAATAGTGGTTTAGGAACTAAGAGGAAGAACAGCATATATAGCAAAATGATTTGATCAATAAAGAGTTAAAATGTATATTTAGCAAACACATACACCTGCACAAAGAACAGGCATAGTTCAGTTCAACACTTACTATTGGTATTACTGATTGTCATGAAATGTTAAACACATAACACCCCAAAAAAATAGCTTCTGCAAGACTAAATTATTGTTAGGTGCTGCTTCACATTGAGGGCTGATTTGTGTTTGCATAACTACAAGCTGAACATAGGCTGTGTGGTAATGGTGCTAGGTATGAATATTTAATGAAAATTAAGCAAATAATTTCTTTATTATATATAACAAAAGTTAAAAGCACTTGTATAAATTGAAATAAATGCTGGAAACATGAGATTTTAAGCAATATATGCAGCAATGAGTGCTCTCTGAACTACAGTGAATCTTAAGGTATTAAACATTTTCTGAGCACATGTAATATTTGAATTACTTCACTAAAAGTAGTAATAGGGATATATTTAATTAGGCAACTTTTGAACTATGTCTTCTAATAAATATATTAATTTAACATGGCTCATTGTGCACATTCTCTGTAATACTTCATTGCAAGACAAGTAAGTGTATAAGGTATGTCAAGCTGTAAGTGCTTTTGACAACAAAAATAATGGTATAATTGTAGCTATATGTTTTCAGGGCTAAGGAACTATATCTACTGGAATTTTCCTGTGCAGATTTTTCATTCACAATTGCACTAAAGACATTTTCAGTGTTCTGGTCAAAGTCTCCTCAGTGAAGATTAACTCATGACAAAAACTTTGTCACTGAAGATGTTTATTGTGGTTGTGGAAGAAACGTCTAGAAGAGATTCTTTCTGGTAGACTACTGCTCCTTAGCATAGAAATAACTTCCAATTATAATTCTGACTCAAGCTGTGAAAACCTATGCTTTCTCAATAGTGAGTTTGCAATTTTGCCTTTACAAGCATATGGAATTCATTGTCATAGATAATACCATAGGACAAAATCACTATTTGTGGGTGTGAACATGGCATAATTTTGCCCAGTAACCTCTTTCAAGTTATGGGGCTCTTTTACATGCAAATGAACGTTACCATTAAAATAATAAACTAGTCAATTTTTATCTGCCTTATCCAAAGCTTATCCACCTGATTTGATCTAAGAGGGTTTCTTTGTCACAGGGGTTTTGTGTATCAATTCTAAATGCCCCTTAACTATAATTTTAAGCTTAACAATGCAAGCATGCAACATTTTGTATTGGTCATTCCATGGAATATTTCAGAATATAATCATATACCTTATACAAATTTGAGTTTTCTGTGTTGTTGCTGCTTTTATTTCAAGGAAATTTTTATTTCTGAACTATACCTCTGCTGCTAAATTTTTGCACTTAACTGCCTACAGTCAAGTTGGTACACTTGGAGGAAAAAAATAAGAAAAAAAACAAGGCTTTACTCATTAAGACTTCCTGAATCAATCATAAGGCAGCATTCTGATCGGTCAGTCAGAAAACTGAAATAGACTGGAAGCAGCTATATTGCCAGATCTTGCCATTTCCAACTGTATGCTTCAGTTTGTGATCTCCAGTATATGTTCAAATTATTTATTATTTTATATTTGTATTGTTGACATTGTTGGTGTTTATGTATATTTATCTACATTTAATTAACCATTTATTTATATACTTTTCATTCAGATTATTCATACAATCTTTAAAGTGCAACATTGCATCAAAAACAACGCTGGTCACAGAGTTACAATTCATGAAGTGAAAATCCTAGTGCAAAAGTCTGCCACTTATTAGCCAGGACCCAGGAATTCTTTGAATGAGAGGAGTACAGGAAGGTTAATGGATAACCCCCTATTCCTACAAATAAAATTGTGTAGCAAACTGCAACAGCTCTTGCAATAAGCAGCAGAACTATTATTAACAAGGGAGTGAAACATGGTGACAATGATTATGCTTGCAAAATGGTAACGACCAGGATTTATATGGAACTGAGCCTTTACAGTTTTAAACCATGAATGAAAAGCACTTTGTTATACACAGTAGTATACAAAAAACCAGCCCCGAATACAAACTGCTTATTTGCCAATTTTGCACGACTTTTACCCGCCACAAGCAAACAAAATGTAATATATTAGATAATTTAGAAATAACAAATGGAGGTGACCTGTCACACTTCATGTGAGTCAACCTCATGAGCTCATTAAAGAATCACAGAAGAAATAATGGCCAGTAAAGGATCATGACTGCCAAGTTCGCCAGACCTAACAACTTGTGACTTATCTGTGGGGCAGTCTAAAGAGAAAAAGTGTATGCAAATAACCCAAAAGTATTAGAAGACTTGAAGGACAATATTTATGATGAAATTTTGAGAATTGATGTAGCAGAGTTGCCCAAAGTGTACATTAACATGTTAGAGCACACACAAAAATGCATTGAAGCACAACAAAGTCAATTTCAGTGTGTAATGTAATGTAAAAGAGAAGATCAATTCAGTAAATATAGTCCTTTACATTAATTATTTATTTTCTTATTATCTAATTATTACATATTCATCTGTTGTTGTACCTACTTGTGGCGGGCAACAATTTGTACATAATTGGCTGGAAAGTAAGTCGGTATTCAGGGCTGATTTTTCATGCACAACTTGTACAATATTTATATGTTTCATTTCTCTCATTGTAACAAGTAAGTTTGCATTAATTTGCTCTATATTGTCGAAAAATTATGAGTATACAATGGTTCCACCACTTGGCATTACTTCAATACGTGGGCAATTTTGTTATTTTGTCATTAGAGCTGCACTGTAGTTACTTACTGGTCTGTTATAAACATTTAGGGCCCTAAGTTGCAAAGCATAGCCCAATTTGGAGGGCCCTAAGCTGCAAAGCGTAGCCGATGGCTATTTTTTATAAGTTGAGGAGTGTTGCAGTTGTGGTTGAAGGCAACGACATGGTGTAGCCGAAGAATCTGTGAAGCTAAAACCCCAATGATTCCAAGAAGAAGTCAAAATTTTGGCAATCTGGCATCTTTCACATCTGATGTTTTGAACACTTTCAAGTATGGATTGCCAGTAAAAGTCTTAAGACCGTTTGTGTGTGTGTGCGCTGTGCTATGCACATGTCCGTATGTGTGGTGGAACCATCGTATAGCTTTACCATCGAAAGTATATAATTTATTCTAAATATGCTGTAATATGTTAAGCATGCGATTTTCAACAATAACAAGTTATTATTCATATGCATTCACAACTAGTACACTATTTATATACGACTTTACACATGATATAAAGTTGCTTACTAGCAACTCTGGCAATGTTGCAACCATAATAGAGACAGCATTATGTGTAGCCACCTGAACTGTCAAGTGCAGTAATTATTTACAAGTTGGGCCACTAACTCTCTCAGCTGCGACTTATACCAGTTTTGCACTCTAACAGGACCAGTGTGGTTAGAGGGGGATTAGGGGTGGGGAGATGGTTTAAAAAACTAATGTTGCCACCTGTTTATATACACACACTAACCTAAACAGATTGGAACCTAACCTCGCGCTAAATTTGAAATCCACAGGCTTTGAAATTGTCATCATAAATACAAAGTCAATCAATCGCACTTAAGTTTCATTCGATTTTAGAGTGGCCGAAGTTCTGCATAATAAAATCTACTGAACAGCTGTATCTGCGTGAAACATACTTGTCATACATCAGCACAGCGTCTAGCAACATATCCTGGTGTTGCATTCCACAACACTGTTCGCCTGCCGCTGACAATGAAACTCAGGTTTTAGGCATCTTAGTGTGTAGTATTATTATATATTTACATTGCAAAAGTACTAGAAGACTTCTTTATTTATATTCTACTCCTTCTAGGCAGAATACTTCAAAAATATTCACAAAAAAGGATCGCTATGCGCAAGTAATAAATTAGCGTTTAATTTAATTACGGAGCTTTTCCGATAAAAAAATTGGTGAAAACGTAACAAGTATAAACCAAACTTACAGTCAAACCACAATTTATTTAATTTCTAAAGGGGGCCAAGTTCTCTATAATAACCTCAAGTGCAAAGATTCAGCAACAGTGTACATCCACACCCAAGCACTTTATCTAAAATGTTTCTGTGCAAACTTAGCAGTTAAATATGCTGATTATTATTCTGGCCATTTTTCTGCTAATTTGTTGGCAACCCTTTAGGAGAAACCCCACTAATGACTACTGCAAAGCACACTACAGCACAATGCCTAAACTAATTAAGCATGTTAGGCAAGGAATTTGAAAATGAGATAGATTGTAACCCCAATCCACCATTAACAGCCAAATGTCCCTAAATATAAAATTTACTAACTTATGCCTGGTGGGCTCCCAAGGTTCATCTGCTTGTCAACTTCTGATTGCAGCTGCTTTATCTTCTCTGCTTCTTCTTCCATTTCTCTTACTCTAGCTTTAATTGCTTCCAACTCCTGTAATTGAAAAACAGATCTTGGTGTAAAACCATCAGAGATGTAACATAACCATTGGACATTTGTTTTAAAACCAGTATTACATTCATTGCACTCCACCTCTATGGAAACAGCACCATCTTAAAGACAAGGAAAAAGAAAAGCGTTCTGGTCTTGCCTATTTCCCATAAGTGTATCTCTATACTTACAGGGTCATCTACACCACTGGACCCCACCCCCGGTACATCTCCTTCACCTGCTTCAGTAGCTTCACCTTCTTGACCGTTTTCTAGTGCGTCCAGTGATTCTAGTTGATCTTCCGTGCTAAGCCCCAATTCTTCAGTTTCTGCCATTTTTTCTGTAATTGCCAAGTACGTGTGCTATGTCATTTTTAACCTTAAATATTCTTCACATGTATACTAACTCACCTTCTTATTGTTGGTCAGTAAAGCTCCACTTCGTGGATATTAACTACTGAGAATAATTTTCATTATTCTTTGTAAAATTATTATAGCTATGTACACAAGTTTGTAAACCATTCGACCAACGCCTAATAATCAAATCAAAGTAACGCTTTAAATTTCGTTAAGCATCCCTATATGATTAATATTTCTGCACATTAAACATTTATCTTAACCTATCTCCGGATATAATTTCAAACTTTATCACCTAATGGCCGATGATGATGGATTATTTAGTGTCTGAATTTAATCTTCCAATTGATAAAGCCGGTTGAAAAGCCTAACCGGCTGCGCCTTCGCTTCGATTGTCAATTACCAGTCTGCTTTCAGCACCACCAACAAAACACACATAATCTTCAATGGTGTATCCTTGTTAACGAAAAAATTGGGGATCACTAAGAGAGGAGTAGCGCGTTAATTTTATATTTTTTGCCTCTGAAAATCATATCATGCCTTTTATCCCATCAGCTAAATTTTCCTTTGATGTTGATATAATGTACATGATATAGGATTAGTGTGCGCACGTTGGCATACATATCATAAAACTATGCGCTAGGAGAAAGACATGATGCGACAAATAGCGCATAACATTTAAAAGTATACGGACATTTCTTTTCACTAATATTTTTGTTGTAAATGTCGGCTAGGTCAATTACAGAAATCAAGAGGACTTTGGAAAATGAATGGCTAATTGTACTACAAGAGGATTTTTAAAGCCTAAAATATATCTCTGGCACCATAACATCGACATATTCTACTTCTAAGAGATATTTCAATCGAATACCTGTTTTAAAGAACCGTAAATAAAAACGTTTTAAAAATGCGTGTGTTTGTTCTGCGTAACCGAAAACTAAAATGTTGGTAAATATCAAATATAGTATTTAATGTTAACATGTTAGCAACAGGTTTTTCTAGAACGTCCCTACTGCCAACACTTAAAATATTTTGTCCCCCCCCCCCCCCTACCCATGTCTACGAACGTGCTGCAAATAAGCTAGAATTGACCTTTACTTCATTTTGTACTGTCATAGCTGATAGACGAAACCTTACTCAAAATATATTTTTTGTAAAATTATTTTAGACCATTATTTATTTCCAAAATATTCATTTGAATTTTCGGAGTTACTCCCGTACTTGTCACGGGGTTAATTGGGATTGAAGTTTCGCAGATCCTTCCGCTACGCCTTGCCGTAATTATGCAACTATCCACTCATAAACATGATTCAGCTATTTTTTGAACTTCGAACGCTCAATAGTGGGCCAGTGTTCTGAACGTGGCAAGTATGGGAGAGTACCCCAACTTTCCAATATCTACCTACATATATCTTTTTAAATGCTTGGGTCGACATCCATTTGTTTCCCATGTCATGCAAAATCTTGAATTAAAAACCCACTGTTTTTTAAAGTTTTCATTATCAATTCAGCCTCCTGTATCCCCTTTACATACAACAAAATGCATGACATAATTTCTGCAAAATATTTCAATTAAGACAAAGTAGATATAACCATTCCATTCATATGACTTTTATCAGTCTGTTACAGACCTAGTCTATAACAAACTATTGTTACAAAACATTATTCTGTTTACTTTGTGTTAAGATAAAAATTAGCAGAAGTGGTCTTATTACCTTCTTCCTTGTAAGTATAATAGAAATAAGGGAATACACTAGGCTAATGCTATAAAACTTAAAATTGAAACAAATAAGTATATCTTGGAAATTAACTCTGAAAAAAAAAAATTCCATGTAATGGGTAGTTAGGGGTTTTTCTTGAAAATCATGTCACATGCTTGGAAGATACTGAACTTGGTATTTAACCAACTTTTTGAGTTATGTTGTTCTCTCTCTCTCTCAAATTTCATGCAATCCCACTGAAATCTTGGTATCAAAGTTTTGGGTACAATACAATATCTTCTCTGTACATTATGCACATAGTATGTATAGAGAAAGTAAAAGAGTATAATTTAGGTACGTTTTAACTCATTACACATTAACTCCAGAAAAAAAAAATATTTATTTGGAATATATTGTGTGTTTTAAGGTCTGCATTTTTTATGCAGTAAGATTTTGTCTATCTGTGATGGTTATGCAAAAACTATCCAGAAGAATACTTGATAGTCTATTTCCAGAAAATTCAACATATACATATCAATTGCCATAAAAATGTCTTAAAAGTATGGTATTTTCAATTCCCAGAAGTTATATTAATCTAAAGCAAGGTTATCATGTATGCTATAAAAGTCATTGTTGAGTATTCTAGTATATTATTACAAACAGTTCTTATTGTAGATTTATAGTTCACCTTTTTAAAATAAGTGATTAATAAAAGCTAAAGTCCTATCCTTTCAATATTATCAGCTGAAATCCACTATCTTAGAAAGTAGCTATTTAAGATACCAACCTAAAATTTTGCAAGATATGGGTGCAAGCATAAGTGTGTAGACCTATGGAAAAAAAACTATATTTACAAAGAAACCAAATTGGCACACCATAGCTGACATATTTAGCAGTAGTACCAAACCCCCAAAAAAGAAAGAGTTGGCCTGCAGAGTTTAAATCTGGCCTTCAATTTCTAATGATGAATGTCCAGGAGATATGGTGTTGCAACATAAGGAAACATGACAAAAATCCATGCCATATAAATGAGAGCTTGAGGGCATTGCCAAGATCATTAGATTTAGTCTGATTTGAGCATTTGCATATGAGAAAACTTGTAGCATAATTGGTGGTTAACAAATGCAAAACCTATCCCAAATGAACTAACAGGAATGTCTAGACACATTCAGATGCAGCTTGATCAAGTTTTTCCAATGTTACATCATTGTTAATAAACCACTGATTCAATACCACATGCCAGAAATGCAGTATCACTCCAAACAATGGGTGTACACGGGTGAAAGTGCTCTTCCTTCAGCACAAACAGGAACTGCTTCAAGTCAAAAGATTTTTTTACAGATTTTGAATCCTAATCCTAAAATGTGCATTTGAATACAAATAATCCCAGTGTGTGCAATTGACGAGATAGAAACTCCAGCCTGTGTAAACTTTCATTCTTAAGTGCTTGGCTAGTCTTTTCTGACAGTGGAAAGAGGTGATAAAAATGCCACATTTGAATGGTATCTATAACAGTCTTGACACATGTAACTAACCTGGGCATAGGCAAATGAGTTTCAATCGTCCTCCATGGTGTACCATATACCCAAGATTGTGGGTTCAAACCTGGCAAAGGATGATGGGATTTTTTTAGGGCATAAAAATCCTTAACATGGCTTCCTTTGGAAGGGAAGTAAAGGCTTTGATCCTGTGTTGTAATTTTTGGCATGTAAAAGAACCTCAAGCCTGATAAAAGAGACCTCTGAGCAAAATTAAGTGTTTTTCACATCCAGGACAGCGCTAGGAGAACCACAGCAGTTAAAGAGCATTCATAAATAAAACTCCCATTTCAAACAGATTTCTTACATTTGCTGCCTCAAAAAGATTCTGTCCAAATGTGTAATGACAATGGTGAGATGTCCTGCCAAAAGACAACTGAATTCCCTTAGGCTAGTTCATGGACCTATTAGTTAAGATGCGACAGAGGTTTGTCATTTGCCTTCCTTACTATGGAAGAGATGACATTACATACACCAGAGTCCTGAGCCCAGAACAGAATGACAAAGAGACATATTACATTCACCATTATTGCTTGTTTTTAAATAACATCTACAAACTATTCTTATAAAAAGAAATTCCATATTCCTTCCATGACATTGCTGGAAACAACAAAACAGTGACAGGACCTTAAAAATTCAAACCCTTAAAGGTTATCTCGGAAACAGCAAATGATGCAAAATAAATTTGAAACTGTATGAACAAGTTCTGTATTTTTTTTGTGTAACTTGCAAGTTTATGTCAATCTTATAATTTAGCCGTTATGCAATATTCCTTCCAAATAAAAAGGTACTTGCAGGTCATTCCCAGAAGATTCAAGATGAACATTTTGTCATGTAAATGTCTTAAAAACATATTTTAATCAAAATCATTTGTGCCATTTTTTAAAAACATCCAAAATTTAAAAAAAATCTTCAATGTAAACAACAGTTGGAGGGTGATAGGGATTTTCTTAAAAAGCTTCATGTTGCTCTTCATGTGCCTAAAAGCAAGTTAAATATTTCTCAGACGTTTCGTTTTCGGTTACAAGACCAGTATCAATTTTTGGGTGAAATGCAATACTTCCTCTTAACTACTATAGATAGGTGGTAGAAAAGAGATTTTTAGTAGTGAAAGTAGATTGAATATAAAAATGCCTGTGCCGCTTTCTCTGCCATAGTGCCAAGAAAAATATTTACAAATTTAGATTATTCTTCAATAATATTTATTTCTTGCATATATAGTGTTAAAAAATATTTTCTAGAGAACTTACAAAAATGTGCAACTTTTCTCTCCTTTTTTTTTTTTTTTTTTTTTTTTAAGTCACCTATCATAGGTGATGGAAATGTAATTGCAGCAGATTTAAATTTTTGCGTTATGGAACCTTGGTTATAAGTTATATTTGGTGCAGTCTTGTGCACAGATACCTGTAGCTTCGGTATGTGCAAAGTTCATTTTCTACACCTGGCAGCTAATCATTGAGTGGAAGACAAACCTAAAGTCCATTATTTTACCTTACTTACAAGTTTACAATTTTTTTCCAGAGTAGGAACCCTGTGGGAAAAGCTGCGTGGTATTTTTGTTTTCGTATTTTCACAATAAAAAACTTGACTTCAATCTGCAGCATTAATGTGGCAATGGTCTCTTCTCCATTAGGGCAACAAGTCCTGATCACTTTATAATTATAACAGAGTACTGATTTAAGTTAATAGGAATAAAAGAAATGGTCAGCATTAAAAAAAACAAGGCATAATATGAATTCCTCTACTTACCACTATTTGAAACATTTGATAAAGTGCTTCACTTATTTCAATTTCTTCAAGTACTGATTGGAATACTCATATTCTCCAATCACTTGCTATTTGAAATCAGAAATGCTCACTTTGTATTAAAAATACACTTTATTAAATCTCCATTAACAATAGTTATTTCTAAGCAATTACTTTTATACTTGTTTCATGTTGTATAGTATCAATATGTTATTCTGCATACTCAGATATGCTTTACATGAAATAATACAATTTCTATGGTGTAGCATCCTGTTTTATGCGCACAGATAATGATGGCAATAAAACAAATATATTAATATATATTTTCTTACCGATTCCTTCTTACTTACTCCATTTAGCATGACTAGTACTAGACCAGCTACATTTTATCTCCAGTATATTTACTGCTATGAGTGCAACACTAACATTTTTAAAATGCCATGTTTCTAAGAACAAATGAGAGTTAGAGCTGAAGCTTTTCTGATGACATATTAACTCTAAATGTTTCAGGATTCTAGCCAGGTAAGTACATGGATAGAAGCCCGAGAACATTTAAAACAAATGAAAGTTGTTTATATCTCACAGCTACTTTCTAATATTTTGCTAGTTGACTGGCACATAGTTGTTTGATTTGCTCTAATAGTCTTATTAATTATCATTCAAAGATTTTGTGTTCGCCCAAAAATTAATTTCACTAGAGAACATTTCTGGGCTATGGAAATGGGAGTGTTTTTATAGACATTAACTACAGTGGTTCTCAGCATCCATTGTATATTGGGCATGAAAGACTACTTAATTTGCTCAGGTGACTATCAGGCTAGAGGTTCTTTTACTTGCCATAAATTTATACATGGAACCAAGGTTTTACTTCCCTTCCAAAGGAAGCCATGTTAACGATTTTTATGCCAAAAAAAATCCACCCTTCTCTACCAGGTTTGAACCTGCGACCTTGGGTATATGAGACTAGCATGGTAATCACTACACCACAGAGGGCAACCTTTGGGCTATGATTTTATATCATTAATGCTTAAACAAAGTAAAGATCATATTAGAAATACATTTGGCGAAGGAGCTAAGGCATAATTCATAATTGGTACAGCAAATTTAAAAGATCTCATTTTTTTCTTAATGAATTTCGTGAGGAATATTTTAGAACTGCTGTTATTGATGAACATATTGCTGCTATTAGAGCAATGCTTGCAGAAATTCCAGTCATCTTATGAATTTAATCAGGCAACATTGTGCATTGGTATTAGCCAAATTCACATTTTGCATAAACAATTTGATGTAAGAAAACTTTGTAGTTAACAGATTGCACATAAATTGACTTCTGATATAAAATAACAATGCATTGATTGGTACAGAAAAAACTCTTCACCACTTCAAATTTAGTTTGCAATATTGTTAATGATGATGGATCTTAGATTCATTGTCATGATCATGAAATGGAAAATCAATCAGCTCAATGGGTCTTTCAAACAAAACCTAAGCCTACAAAATTTGACAGACTTGCTAAGATGATGGTTGGTAGTTTTTTTATTCTCCCTAAAATGGGCCATTCTGCAACTATAGCACTAAAAGATAGGTATGCCATTTCTGCCAATTGGCACAAAAATGTTTACAGCCTGACTTTAGCACCTTATAATTTCTCGTTATTTCCAAAAATTAAAGATAAAATGTGTGGAATCACTTTTTCATAATAGATTAACAGTGGGGCATGATAAAAACCTGGTTTCTGAAGTGGCTCAGGAAGAGTGCAATCATTGCTTTAAGGACTGGTTTCACTGAATGTAAAAATGTATTGATGTTAAAGGGGAATACTTTGAAAAATCAGTAACATTATTTAATTTTTTCAAACTAACCCTGGTTTGATTTTCTAAAAATGTTTAGTGCTGCCCTCATGAATGTAACTAATGTATGTTTAACACTTAGATTTATTGCATTTATGGTTCCAAATATCCAGTCCCCTCAAAATAATGTACAAAGCAATTGCTAGATATGTTACTGAGAAATCTTCCATACATGTTTTACCACTGGATATTAGGAAACCAATTCCAAATGTATATAAAAATAAAAAATAATATTGCATAATGCACATAGAAAGCTAACTCTTGAATATGTATTCTAATGTTACAATGAATAATATGTGGTGCATTCAAACTATAATACCTCCCATTTTTTTTCTTTGCACTGGAAACAGATAGAAACACGTGGCTTGTTTGAAAGTAAGTAGGCACTCTTTGTTAATGCATGACACAGGTGGCAGCACAACATGGCACACAGAACCTCTCATGGCAAGCGAGGGCGAGGAATCTTTGTAAATTTAAAATGGAGACATTTTCAGAGTGTAATCATTTGTTTTCTCCATTTGCCTAGTGCGACACCGATTGAAATTCATTGCCAGTTAAGGGAGACCTGTGGTGATGTCGTGGATGTGTCTAATGTGCGTTTGTGAGTGTGACAGTTCAAAGAAGGCATAACGTCTTGTGACAACAAACCAAGAGAATCTTGGCCTTGGATAAGCTGGTCTAATGACATGATCAAGCAAATGGAGAAACATGTTTTGGAGGATTGCCTCTACAAGTAGCATTTCTTTGGGATTTGTGCATACAATCCTGCACGACGAATGAAAATGCGAAAAATGTCCTCCAGGTGAGTC
The DNA here is from genome assembly GCA_030762935.1 of Hymenopus coronatus. Classification (NCBI taxonomy): domain Eukaryota; kingdom Metazoa; phylum Arthropoda; class Insecta; order Mantodea; family Hymenopodidae; genus Hymenopus; species Hymenopus coronatus. The sequence goes on from CM060895.1 coordinate 26,283,215, forward strand.
CCAAAAATGCTTAAGGATGACACAGCAGTTTCTTTGTGCAAACAACTTTGAAGCTATTCCTCATTCTCCCTACTCACTTGACCTGGCTCCTAGCAACTTTTAGCTGTTTCCGATGATGAAAGACACTCTCCATGTCGCTATTGCATCAGCAGTTTTCCAGTGTTGAAACAGACTTAAAGAAGTGTTCACAGCAGCCATCGAATCTTGGTGTCAACATTGTGAAAAATGTATATGGTTGCAGGGAGATTACATCAAGAAGTGATACACATTTCAATTTTTGTACGTGATTAGTGAGAAAAAACATTGTAGGTGTTATAACTTGAATGCACCTCATATTTAGTTCAATTATCTAAGTGTAATTACATTCAAAGGTTTATTGTGTGTAATGGTTTTATTTGTGATCTGGGGAACAGTTACCTATACCTTGCAACAGTTATAATTAGTTTAGACATCAAATGTATACATAGATAAACCCCAAGCTTGAAATATGATGTGATGTAACTAACTCCATATGCATGACATTTGCTGCAGCACCATCATTTTCAACCTGTACATAAAGCTTTCATAGCAACATAATTTAAGTATCTCTTTCAGCTTATTTGTGGTAGCCTAGGGGATCCGACTTTTGGAATTTCTTTCCTTCACCTCCCACTCAAGGAACTGGCAATTTATAAAGGTTTTGCAAAAGAATGAATACAGCTGCAATGTAATATCATTACCTCATGGAAAGATCTGGTCAATGGACAGATAAGATTACGCTTGAATTCTTCAGAAATTATTCAGTTACACTATTACCTTAAATCTTCTAAGACGTAAGAAAAGTACTGAAATGCATAAAAGTATTGAGTCATTAAAATGTCTGCTCTTAACGAGTGTTATATTAACAATTCTTCCAGAAAAAAACTATTCCAGGAAACAAAACCAATGCAATATGAAATTATGCATTTCTGCTCTCAACATAGTTGGTAATTTCATTATTTACTGTTGATTAAATTTGTTATTCAAACTAAAGCTGCAGATATTCATTATTCTATTTGCTTTAAATTATATTCAAATTATGACAAGCAGGGCTCTCTGCATTTACTCCTGTGAGTTAGTACACCAGGATGTTTTCGATGTACAGTTACTTTTCACATCTGCTTGCAATATTAATTGGGGAAGTTTTCAGTATTAGCAGAGGCCAGAGTTTTTCTTTTAAATTATATATGTTGAATTACAATACCAAATCTTTTGTATGCATTTGACATAATGTTGAATATATGTAAAGGTTTTTCCCCTCAACATTTTGAGAATTTTCCATATTTTCAAGAATGTTTTTTTTTTTTTTTCTTTTTTTTTTTTGGAAGATAAATGAGAAATATATACTAATTTTATACTTGACAGCAAAATGTGCATTTATACAAAGTTGCAAAAATAAAACTTTAACTTAACATTTGTATCTTCATGCCATAGAACTAGAAGTCGTGTAAAATTATTAGAATTTCAATGAAAAGGCATAAGCAGTTACAGTACTTACAAGATAGTAAAATAAGATACCAAGCAAGAAAATGTCTGGTTTCTGAAAACTGCAGGTTGGCAACATCCAATATTAGAATTTCAATCAAAAAAAAAAACCTGTATCTCACCTATTTCATACCAAATTAACTAGCTGAGAGCCAAATGTGAAATATTAAGAGAGTAGTTGATCATTTTTGAAGCATAATAAGTGTACTTACAGACTGCAGAGATCACAATGAGATAACAGTGGAAGACAGTTTAAAAGTTTGCTGTCGTGTGACTTTACACTCTATTATGGCAAAACTAATAATATAATAAAAAGCACTTTAGATCATTTGTTTGAGCCTTTAAGGTGATTGAGTACAAGTACCTATTGATGAACTTATGTAACGGCAGCATTTAGCCAACTAAATGTATTTAAAACTAATTCTACTATCCAATCCAAAAACATCCAAAATGCTCACTGGTTTTTCCACTGTGCACATGGAAACAGAACGCACAGCTGCTGTACACAAGATTACAGTGCTGATTTGTTTTTCTCTGCTCTGAAAGTGCAATATTGTGCTAACAATGGTATCGTGTGGTTGAGTTATTAGCAGTGTGTTTTATTATTTTGTCTTGTACTTAGTTAAAAAGTATATTATGGCTCAGCATTTGTTTTCTACTGCACAGCGAGTATTTATTTATGATTTGTATGTGTTAAAATATTTTGCGAGTGGACTCTCAGGAGTGTATACAATGGCGAAATTGACCCACATTTAATATTTTTCATGGACAAAGAGATTGGTTCCACCTTCATGTATGTGTGTGTGTATGCACACAATAATCGTTACTGGAGCTCTGAGAAACCTAATATTGTTCATGAAATACTGTTTCATGACAAAAAAAATTGGTGTATGGTGCACCATTAGTGGAGAAAGAATTATAGACCCAATTTTTTTCAAGTCAACCGTTGAAATACAAATTTTGCCCCCCCCTTTTTTTTTTTTAGAGAAGTAACAGATAGGGAGCATGATTTTGCCTTTTTCCAACAAGACTCTGCATCAGCTCATACAGCCAATATTTCAATGAGAACAATTGAAAATGTGTTTCAGGACAGAATTATAAGTAGAGATTTGTGGCCCTCTTGGTCCTCTGACCCCCTTCAATTTCTATCTCTGGGGTAACTTAAACCCTAAAGTGTACAAGACAAACCCACACACCCTGGGAGAATTAAAACAAAATATCCACCAGGAAATGACCAGTATTTCTCAAGGTGAACTACAGCGAGTGATGGATAGTTTCCTAAAGAGGTGCCAAAAATATATGGACAATGCGGGGGCCAGTTTCAGCTTCTCCTTTTTAATAACATTGGTATGGAAAGCCTTTAAAATTAGTTTTAAAAATGTTGCATGGTTTCTTCCACATCTTTCTATGATAGTGGCAGACTGTAATAAGCGCCGCAGGTGCAGACAGGCAAAACACTGCAGCCAGTTTGTACGTTTTTGGATCACCCAGGATTAATTCTACTTGCTTTTTTGTTACAAAGAATTTAAATAATTTCCAACACAAAATCTTGTGTCTTTGCTGATAGTCACACACACACAAACAGTATTAGTATATCTTGCATCAAGACAACAGCTAATGCATAGTAGCAAAGAGAAAAACTCAGTGATGATTTGTTGCTACCTCTGCATTTCAGCTGCCGATTTCCGTTCTAAAAGCTGGGAAATGGATGGAAACACATTCAATGAAGAACTTCCAGCACCAGCATACAAATATTTGTCTGGAGGAATCTTGCTTCCAGGGCTTTAAACTATGCTGCTAACAAATTAATTATATAACATATTGGGAAGACAAAATAATTTTAAAGGAATAAATGTTTATTCTGTGCTTTCTTCCAAAAATTTTGAAATGTATGTTGTATATATTTCTAATCATACAGAATATTGCTACAACTATAAAAAATGCTGACCTGCACAATCCAGTTAACAGATGAGCCAAATATATTGCACTTCTTATAGAGAAACATCAGTAATAAAAAAAAAAAAAATCTTTTCCTGTGATGATACTTCAATTGAATCCTCTTAAGATCACTTGTGTGCGGGGTAGGGTGTACATGGTAAAATAAAAATATTAACACCGAGTAAACTATAAATGAAAATGCTAAGATGAGATAAATGAAAGTTATTCAAGGTAGTAGACACCATATTAGCTGCATTTAGAGCTTATGTATTAATCCACTTCTGTTAAGTTTTAAAATGCTAAATGAACATTCAATTAAAGATTAATATATAAACAATTACAATTAACATGAGCTCCTTCAAGAGTAGCTGGATCTGTGGAATGCAAGAGATTGAATCTTTTAACTCCTTAAGGTATAAATTGCCAATCAGAGTTGTTTTCAGTCCTCATAAAGGTATGTCACACTAATACAGGATATTATAAAGTCACTTACCATTTCTGTTATTTTGATTTTTTTTCTGATAATCTAAAGCATGTACACAATAAAATAATGCTGTTTCTTACCAACTGTTTGCAATGAGGTATAATAAAGCATGGGACAATTTCACATGCAAATTTTACAAACCAGCTCTTACCAGCTGTGCCATTAAGAACATGGTGAACAAATTCAAGTGAACTGGTAGTGTTATTAATGAATAACAAACTGGGAGACCTGCTGTAGCAGATGAAACTGTGCAAAGGATTCAGGAAGCAATTACACGCAGCCCCTCAGCATCGACCAGAAGACTAAGCATGGAACTTGGTATTGCACATACTACGGTAGTCTATCAAAACGGAAGAGCCCCTCCCCATTTTGCCAGAATTGTCCAGGACTACCTGAAGGACACTTTTCCTCGGGAATGGATAGGCTGTGCATTGCCAAACTTTGAGCTCCCTGTTTGCCTGATTTGACCCCAATGGACTTTTCCGCCTGTGATTTATCAAGCCAAAGGTGTAAGGTGAAAATCAATGGTCTTGAAAAACTGCATTTATGCCACTGCAGAACAGAGAATGCGATATGTTAGCAAGGGTATTTTGAGCTACAGAGGAACAATGGGACTTGTGCTAAGATTTGGAAGGTCATCATGTAGAAATGAATTTACGTGCAAAGTGTCTAAATGTATGTCCATGTTGTGGTAAAGCTATACGAGAGTACCATCATATAAATATATCTTTAAGAATTGAAACTAACCTCGTAATCCACTTCAGAGCATCAAGGCGCTAATATCCCACCACTCCCACCCTGTAAATACTCTCTCTTAAATAGCAAAATTCATGAAAATTATCATGATGGGGGAAGATTTAACAGTTGTTGCTAGGCGGGAAGTAAGTATTTATGGTCTAGAAACAATGAAATGTGTATGCTACCAATGTAGATAAAGTCACCAAACAAGAAAGAAAAAAAGTGAAGCTCAAAAGTCACCAACACTCACACATTAACAATGGAGTGCTAAGGCTCAGTTGGTGAACCGGTGAAAATTATTAAAACCAAAGTACAGGAAAGTCAGTTTATTAATACACACTAATCTAAACCTAACACATCTAATGCTTCCTTCGCTCGCATGCTTTGGTTGGAACAATTGAAATGATTAAAACCAAAGCAGATGTAAACTAAGTAGTTTATTTAATACACTGACCTAAACCTAAGACAGCACATGCTCGCTCTGCTCTCATGCTTTGGTGATGCCAATGACAATTATTAAAACCAAAGTACATAAAAATCAGTATATTTACACACACACTAACCTAAACCTAACACAGCGCACGCTTGCTTTGCTCGTATGCTTTGCTGAAACCAGTGGAAATTATTGAAATCAAAATACAAGAAAATCAGTTTCTTTACACACTAATCTAAACCTATTACAGCGCATGCTCGCTTCGTTCGTATGCTTTGGTGATACCCTGAAAACTACTAAAAACAAGTTACATGAAAATCATGTATTTACACAACAATAATGGATTCAGAACTCTAAAAACACAGAATCACTTTAGAATTGGCAGGATGGCATATCGCGATATATTTTGTAAAAATGTTGCAAATCATCATCATGATGTAAAAAAGACAACTCATGCCTTAAAATCAATTATAAAGCGACTCTAGTGATCTAATAACAAACCACCAATGATGGTTCCACAACCTTTTAATGGCTAATGATAAGCAGTTTTCAAATACGGGTAGTTGTGAATTTTGCAACATGAACGTCAACTATGAACAATTTAGACGCCACCTCTCTCACAGCTAGTGAAACAATAGAAATTGTTGTAAAAAAGTTAAGCAAATGAATAATTTTGGTATATTTTAATGTAAATCGCGTACTTTATTGAAACTTGAAGTCCAAAAATAAACAAGATATATTTTTAAAAGTTAGTAATACAATGTTACGGTGAGTAAAAGTGAAAAAACTAATACCTAAATAGCTTTAGTGGTAGTTTAAGCGGGTGGAACCAAGATATAGTAATAATAATGTTGTTTATAGTCTATAAACGTATTTAAGTGGAAAATGTTAAGTGACTTTATACACATCCTGTATATTGTGAGAAATTAATATTACAATATTACCTCAAAATAGCCTTATCCCTTTTCCAGTTTAAACATATTACAAAATTTTAAAACAAAATATATGACTCATGAATGATACAAATTATGTCTTCTTTGTTTTTAATTGGTTCAGCCTTTCTCAGATGGCAGCACTTTATAAATCTTGTGGGAAGCTCACCCCTATCTGCTTTCTTATTTCATCTTGCAATGTTGCTAAGATTATACTTTCATTCCAAGAGACCTTAGGACTCTCCAGAAGACCTGTAAACAAGATTAAATTATGACTCTAGTTAATATGTTTTATCTTCCTCAGGTACCTCTTATTTGATGTGCATATACATTAACCTATTGGCTTCTTCGTTTAAAGGCTGATTCCCAATAACCTGAGAATGGTAACCAAAATAGAAACAATAATAAAGGAAAGTAGGCTTTTGGTTCATAATAGCCAGTAACAAGAATACATATTAATAACTATATCAATTTCAAAGTGGAAAAATCAATTTTGTGCATTATTTTTTCACTTGTTTTTACTGGCCAATGACGTTTTATTGCATGTTTCCAGTTTAGCAAAAATTAAAATTCGAAAGAATCGAGACCAGAAAGAGATCTGCTGCTGTTTCATGTCATGGCTGTTTAGAATCTCTACAGCAAAGAGTCTAATATGCATAATATGGATCTAATATGTTGTGCCCGAGAAAAAGAAAGTTAAACTTGACCAATTCTTCCTGGGTTCACGAAAGCTTCTCATGAATTGTGAATGCTCCCATTAAAATATATGTATTTCAACTTTGTCGTTTTCACTCTTGCAGTTGTTGTGAACCAGCCTTAACACTCTAATAGCTACCTTAGAAATCTTACTTGAATCCTGTTGAGCTGTGCGAGTGCATTGTGAAGCTTACAAATTAGTATAAAATCAAAAAATATAATTTATTTCTCGAAAGAAATTTTACAACTATGATACTGGAAACAGCATTGAATTGCAGATTGTGATGGCTTAATACGAGGTCACTCCAAAAGTTTTGAGAATGCACACATTAAAATATTTGTGTTCCATTCATATGACTTTCTCTACCAACTACCCATTTTTAAAAAAAGATTACACTTTTATCTACATCATGGCAATGTGAGATAAACATTAGCAGAAATGGTTGTATTAATTCCTTCTAAGTATAAACGAAATAAGGTAATACACTTTGCATCGCCAGAATAAAACACATGAAAGTAGGTTAAAACTGAAACCAGCAGCAAGGAATATCTCAGAAACTGTTAACTTTACAAAAATAGTGCAAATAATATAAATTATGTTTTAACATGATCTACATTTTTGTGCACAAGTTTTTGTCTATCTTTAATGGTTTATTGTTTATGCAAAATTCATGCAGGATGAAAAGGTCTTCAGAGGCTATTCCCAGAAAATTCAAGATATACATTTATTTGCCATGTAAATATCTTAAATATACAGTATTTTAATCAAAATTGTTATAACCATTTTTGAGAAAAACAATGTTTCAAAAAAATTTTCATGTAAAGAATAGTTTAGGTGGGGTAGATTTTCTTGAAATTGTTAGTATTGCATTCTTGAAAGATACTAAACTTAAATACAAAATTTGGTGTTTCATGGTCTTTCATTTTAGAGCTAAACTGCCCACACTTTTTTGGTCCTTGGAGGGTGGGGGCCCTCAAAACATGTATTTCCAGTAAAATCGTGGTATCAAATTTTTGGGTCTTCTCTATACACTATGCACAAAGAACATGTAGAGAAAGTAAACATTTTGATGTGATATTGCATTTTATCAAAATACTCTACATCCCATTCTTTACACCATCTCAACCTTTCAAATCATTTTTTAAAATGCTGAACGCCATTCTTTTTTGGAGAGAGCGAATACATTCTTCATAAGCAGCTACTGTGACTCAAATCATTGCCCTCAAATTTTTTCTTTCATTTTGGGGAATAGAAAAAAGTTACATGGAGACAGGACCTGGACTGTAGGGAGCATGGGAAAAAATATGTGAATACTGCAAAAGTTGCATTGTTTATTGTGCAATATGGGGAAAGGCACTGCTATAGTGCAACAAAATTCTATGCAAACCAGCATATCCAGCTTCCATCATCTGTTAAACATGGTTTTGGATCTTCCCCCATTTAATTACTTTCTCTACACATATTATGTACATAGTGTATAGAGAAGTTATTGCATTCCACCCAAATATTCAATGTGCACACGTTCGTGAACAGGATAACTCAAAAATGAAACGCTTATAAGTTTAGTATGTATCTTTCAGGGATGCGACAAATATTTTGAGAAAAATCCCCCACCCCAAACTATCCTTTACATGGAAAAAATTTCGAAAATTTTATTTTGTCAAAAATGGCTGAAAGTTTTTGATTAAAATACTGTATATTAAAGATATTTACAAGGCAAATAAACCGTATATCTTGAATTTTGCTTAATTGGTAAACCGTAAGGGATAGACAAAAAACTTTTGCACATAAAATGTAGATCACGTTAAAACACACAATTTATTTCATATAAGTTTTTTTCGTTGAATTGACTATTTCTGAGACATTTCTTGTTATTTATTTCAGATTTAAAATACTTAAAATTTTTTTCACACAGAGTTGTAAACTGGCCTGCATAGAAATGGATTTCATCCATATGGCAACCAGGTTTTAAAAGATTTTACTATCGTTTTAGCCTAGTGTATTCCCTTATTTTCCTTCTACTTGCAAGAAAGCAAGTAATTGAGACAGTTTCTGCTAATATTTATCTCGATCATCATAAATTAGATAGAAGAATATATTTTCTAACAATAATTTGTTATTAATGAATGAATGAATAAGTGTATTTATTAATATAGCAATATCATACATAGAATTTCAACAGTCGCACGGGTCCACAGACCGTACGTGCTTTTGTAATACACATTACAAGCAATATTAAAACAACAACCACAACAAAGAATTAAAAGAGTGTTATTAAGATGTAGGGATAGTCATGTGAATGGAACACATCAGATTTTTTTTCAATAATTTCCTGACACCATTGCACATATGCTAAGATTCCCAAATACATGGTGCAGTTTCTCTCTCCCCTTAAGTCATAGAAAATCATAGCACAGTATTGCTGTCGCTTGAGATCCATTCTAGCATATGGCTAAGCAATACCTGCTAGTATATATTCAATACTGATTGTTGGAGCTTTAATGGACCTAAATTGTAAGCTTTCTCATTGGAGATAAGATTTCTCTGTGAGAATAAAAACAGAGGATTTTCTTTCATATCAATGGTTGCACCTTATCCAGTGCATTGCCTTTATCACTATCACCTATCACACAAAAGTGGTACATTTCCATTCTCTCCTCTCTCGCCCATTACAAGAATTCCCAGTGCAAAACTTTTACAATGATGTGTTATATTATGTATATTGCCTAAACAGAAAATCTTATCAATCATCAGTGAACTTTGCCAAAGCTTATAAAACTAAAACACTTACAAACTAAATTATATTCATAAAGGGCATTACATTAATAATTTACACAAGACAAATTTTCAGGAAGCATAGTCAAGAGAAATTGTAATGTAAATATTCTTCTACTGAATAAAAGCAGCCTTCCATTAATATTTTTAGAGCCTCATTTCCAAAGTTATACTTTTAATGTTCTCTGGCAATTAGTTGTATAACAATACTGTGTTATGTCCAAAACTATATATAAATAATATATTATGGTTTCTAATACGTAGATCTGCTTTACCTCTTGTATTGAATGTACTTGTGAATTTGTTTTAAACTGAAAGATCCAAGATCTTGCCAGGGCTAAGACTTCATAGATATTAATACAGAGGAATGGAAGTATTTTTAAAATTTTATAATATGATTTACAACTGGTAGAATATTTACAATGTAGCGTATAACTCTTTTCTGCAATCTAAATATTTTAAATAACAAATAATGCACGTAAAGCATGAAGTAATAAGAAAAGTAGCAGTAAGCAAATGTTAACACAAGTGAATAATGAAGTAAAGCATGGAACACAAAAGAAAACTAATAAAATAATCACTGCTATGCAATAAACATGTGTAGTGCAACTAAATTATAACCATGAAGTAAACAGGTATAATACAAGTTAATAATGGTATGGTTAAGGTGCAAAACAGTAAGGAAATTTAGTATAAATTGATAATTGTACTAGAACATAGCTGGAAGCAATATAGCAATTTTCAATTATTTAATCGGCAAATTCAATTTTTACTTTCTCTACACGTACTGTGTACATAGTGTATAGAGAAGGTATTGCACTCCGCCAAAAAATTTGATACCGAGGTTTCACCGGAAATATATGTTTTAGGGTCCCCTATATAAAAAAAAAAAAGTATTTTCAGAAAAAGGCCCATGTTTGTGTGTTTGTGTGAACATGAGAACTCAAAAATGTAAGTTGTTAAATACCAAACTTGGTATTTAAGCTTAGTATCTTCCAGGGATGCAACACAAAGATTTTGAGAAAAATCCCCCCACCCCAAACTACCCTTTACATGGAACTTTTTTCGAAAATTTTGATTTTCTGAAAAATGGCTCTTAACGATTTCAATTAAAATAACGTATATTAAAGATATTTACCTGACAAACAAAACGCATATTTGGAATTTTCTGGGAATAGCCTCTGAAGACTACTTTATTCTGAGTAAATTTTACGGAATTTTGCATAACTGCTAAACCGTAAGAGATAGATAAAAACTTACCACACAAAAAATGTAGAGCACATTAAAACACACTATTTATGCTGTATACATTTTTTCGTGGAGCTGATCATTTTTGAGAGATTCCTTGTTTTTGTTTACAGGTTCGAAAAACAACTGCTCTCATACAGGAATTTGTCAACTCCTGTCCATGCATACAAAGGAACTTCAGTCACATAGCAACCAGCTTTTGACTATTGCTTTAATATACTACTCCCTTATTCCCTTGTACTTACAAGGAAGCAAGTAATAAGACTAATTCTGCTAATTTTCTGTCGATTAGCATGAAGTAAATAGAAGCATGAGTTTTTTAAAACTAATTTGTTGCAGAGATGTAGAGAAAGTCATGTGAATGGAACACATCAGATTTTTATTTACTGCAGATATACAATTTGTACATATGGCTTTGTTATTACTTACAAATAAAATAGGCATCTAATAACAGAGTTAAAGAAAATCATTAATGTTATAAAACTTGTGTTTTAATAAATTATGCACTTTAGATTTAAAAATGTTTCCTGGCACAGCTTTTAACAGTCTGGGTATCTTATTATATAGAATTATTCCTTTATGGGATACGCTATTGTGAGTTTCATTAAATCGGTGACATTGTAGGTGTATTGCCTCAGTTGTTCGAGTATTATAGACATGATAATCCTTATTTCTTTTAAAGTATTGCATATTGCTATGAATAAAGGAGACTGTTTTTAGAATGCTATGCATTCACAGAATTTTAGTGGGTTTTATTTCCACAAAGTAAATTATCTGGCACTGCCCAGTACCTACCATAACATGCCAACATCTGAAGCAACATTACTGTGTTTTAATGGGATCTTATCTGCTGTCACAAATATTCATGTTTTCCAATATTGGCAATACTTTATACTATACTCCATGCCTACTGACTGTGTTTGAACTAACAAAGTTTGTAATTTAAAATCAATTTCTACCTTATAATTATTTCCTACAGACACTTCAGCTCAGCTAGAGCTACTTCAATAGGTGCTGCATGGGCATATGCTGTGGGGTGGCTAGGCTAGCTGCAAAGCCCAATAAATTTGTGAGTAAGAATTTCTATTAAATTCATAAACAAAAAGAATTTATTTCTAATCTGTTAGTGGCTTGCATTCTAACCTGTTGTTACAATACACAAAGGGATCCTTGCGATAAAACTTGATTCTGTTTGCAATAGCCTGTCTTCTCAGGTGGGAGTAGCATGGCTGACTCACATGCTATAATGGGCTTAAGTAATAGGAGACAAAAAGGGGGATAGTCATTACAACAAACCTCTTAGATCTTCTCTCTTGCCAAGTGAGACCCAGCAGACAAGCCTCAAGGACAGCCAAAGAAAACTGACAAGTTTTTATATAGCCAGTCTACAACTCTATTTTTGTAAATTGTGGTCTGACAGGTTAGCAGACAAACTCAGAAATAAGCAGTATGTTGCCAATGTGAGCAACATGTGCATGCATCAGGACAAAATAAATGAAACATTCACAAAGAGACAGCAAAAAAGAGTACTTTTAATTACATTTTTGAAAAAAGTTGATAATTCTACAAACATTTATTTAAGGATTACCCTAGAGAGCTAAATTAAAGAAATGAAGAATGAAATAAAGGGAAAACAAAAACATCAATTACTTTGAGCTGGTCTTGTGTGCGATTTGAAGTGTGAGGATTCAAGATACAAGAAAATTAGCATAGATTATCATAATTGTCACCTTTGGTTTTTCATCTTAACCACAAATTAATGGGTAAGAGAAGTATAAAGGAAGCAAATAAATTAGGCATACACTTTTGCTTCCTACCGCCATATTGTTGTGTGTGTTTACAAAAATCGAGAGCTGTTAACGCCTACACCTTGACCTGTCATCTGCTTAGAAAAATAATTTTCACAGCCTCACAAACAATGAAACAAATAATATGACAATTAATGCAGATAAAAAAAAAAAGAAGAAAAAATAAACCACAGTAACTGCAAGCTGAAGTAAAGGAGGAATTTTTTTTTTGTAGCTTAATATCCTCTAATCTGGTTGTCATAGCGGATGAATGAAATCAATGAAATGATGCTCAAATGATCTTGGGGTCCATAGAGCTTCAAGTTACTCAGCATTTGTCTTCTCGGGATAAGGTAACCTTATCCGGGTAACTCACCATATGCGAGATTCGAACTTGCGACCTGTTGAATGTGAAGCAGACACGCTACCCCCACACTGCCCAGGCTGGCAAAGGAGGATTGAGCATGTGGTAATCTGGTAGCAAAGCAGCTGTTTCTATAGCAATCAATCTGCTGCCCTAATTTGTTTCTCCAATTGCAGTGCTCAGATCATACCCCAACTTAGGAACATAGAGCTATAGCAATTTTTATTACTGAAAATAGCCAATTTAGTGATTTTATCATGAAAATAGGGATTCTTAATTTGCCCAATGGACATAAAATCATAAGTAAAACATTTCAAAATTAGATGGGGGCAATTTTGTTTTAATTTAAAAGTCTAGTTAATGGATAATTAAAATAGCTATATTCTTCATTCTATTATTCAACTTTCATTGAAATTAATTTAATTGTTAAGGATAGCTTTTATTAAACCTTGAACAAAAATGCAAACATAATTTGACAAGTGGGAGAAGAAGAAAAAAAAAAATATATATCCATGAGCTTGGTGCAGCATATACCTCTGAGGCGCTGGTTTTGGTAAATTAAAATGTGTTTGCAGAATTTTCTGTGAAACTTGTCACTGTCCTCCTAACCCAAATATCCACCCCATATGTAAGGTTTTATTCTACTAATGCAAAGTTTTCTCTTGTCAGTTTAATTTTATATTTGATGTTCTCTTCAAGAAAATCATACACTGTAACTAACTCATTTTCTCGTAACCCAAGTTTTGTCCAACTTACATTGCCATTTAGTCTTATCTTTAAATTAAATGTGTTTACCATTTCTATTTCAGTACTGCCTAGCCAATACCATTTCTCTTTGCTAAGATTAGTACCTTCATTTAAGATCCTAATTTTAGATTTACGTTTAAATTTACGATACTTTGCTATTTGCTTTCATGCTTTACATAGTCCTCTGCTGCTAGAAAATAAATGTGCAGATCATCAAATTTAGCTATTACTAGAGTTTGCACAACATTGTGATATAGAGAAAACTTACCCTGTTTAAGGCAACGCCGCACTTCAGCAGCTTCATAACGCAGTCCAGCACTGTTTGTAAAGTTGAATGGCTTGGATGCAGTAGGCAATACAAACTCGCATGATTTTTCTGGTATGGAGACACTTGTAGGACACCAAAATGGTTCAGTCACCTGTAACAGCAAATAACAATCAAATTTAAAAGTTGAACATATCATTTCTAAGCTAAAACTGCAATAAAAATATCTGTGTTACATTCATGTAAATTCTTCTATTTTCTAGCTTCTATTTTTATATAACTTCGACACTATTCTTATGAAAGTTTATTTTTTAATCTTCAAGCTAAATTTGCACAAATATCTTCAACACACATTTCATTGAAGCTACAAGGATAACAGGAAACAATTTTAATCACATGTTTAAATGTGGCTCGCTGTATGCTCACTTTTAAATTCCCTTTCCACAACATTGTCAGAAACAAGTGAATAGCAACTTGCACTTAAAAGCATTGAAAAGCTCAAACTAAAATTAAAAACAGATACTTTGAACATGGCTGAAATTTGAAAAATTTCTAAAATACATTTTTATTTTTTTTTTAAATTTATGTTTTTTTCTATTTCTAAGATTTATCAGTCAAATAAAATTAGATAATTTCCTTCAAAATGTAAAGGTCCTCATAGGCTATCTCCAGGAAATTCAATATATACATTTTTTCATATAAATATATTAAATATATTGAAATTGTTAGTAACCATTTTAGAGAAAATAAACGGTTTTGACAAATTGCAAAAGTAAAGGGTAGTTTTGGGTGGGAGGATTTTTTTAAGTTACATCTTTGAAAGTTGCTGAACTTACGAAGGACACTCCAAAAGAAATGCACACTATTTTTTTAAAAATACAGTTTTCATTCTACATGTTTGAAATTTTTAGTGTGTAGATAAATCCTTTAGGAACATTATTTTTTCTCCACATAATCCTCATCTGTTCTCAACTGCCATATACCATTTTGGAACCAGTGCCTGCATATCTGCATAGTAAAAGTCTGGACCTGCATGTTTGAGCCACTGTTTGGCAGCGTACACGAGGGAGTCATCATCTTCAAACTTCATTCCACAAAGAGAGTCTTTCAGTTTCCCAAAGAGACGATAGTCACATGGAGCTAGGTCTGAACTTTAAGACAGGTGTTTCAATATTGTCCAACCACAGATTCATACATAACATTCAAAACAAGAAAGACAATAAAAAAAATACCTTTTATTTATAATAATAAAATAATTACAGATGACAATGAAAGAGCTAATACATTTTATAAATGCTATGCTAATACCTATAAATTATCTGCAAGGAGCAAAAAAGAACAAAAAATATCAGAAAAACATTAAATACATAAAATCAACAACTACATTTAAACATAATATATTTAATCAGGAATTAAATATTAAAGAATTGAACATTTTAATTAATAACTTAAAATTGAAAAAAATCTCCAGGACCTGATAATATACATACAGAATTCATCAAACATCTGGGAAAAAAGCAAAATTAAGACTCCTAAATCTCTATAACTTGTCATGGAATACAAAAGTACCAAATGAATGGAAGAAAGCAATAATAATACCTATTTTGAAACCAAACAAACCAGCAGAAACTTTTTCAAGTTATCGTCCAATAGCACTTACCAGCATATTAGCAAAAATCATGGAAAAAATTATTTCCAACTGTTTAAATTGGTTTCTAGAAAAAAATAACTTAATTTAACTAAACAAGCAAGATTTAGAAAACACCATTCAACAAATGAACACATTTTAAATCTTAGTCAAGACATTAAAAATGTATTAAATAAAAAAGAAGACACTCTAGCAATATTTATTGACTTTCAAGGAGCATATGATTGTATTTGGAGATACAAACTACTTGATAAACTTAAAATTCTAGGATTCCAAGGAAAAATGTTACATTGGATCAGTGAATTCATTATTCAACACTTTATTGCTACCAAATATAATGACAAATTATCAAAATATCAACAGATACACCGTGGCGTACCTCAAGGCAGTATCCTTAGTACTACACCCTTTAATATTTATATATATGATCTTCCACATCAATTACAAAAAATACAATCAAAAGTCTTAATGTTTGCAGATGTAGTCTTATGGAATTCTAAACCAAAAAATCAAAATCAACAGTTAATAAATATATCACAACATTACAGAATTGGACATCTAATAATTTAATGAAAATTAATACACAGAAAACAAATTATCAACTATTTACACTAAGGAAGAAACCAATAAACATTTCCCTTCAACTAAATGGAAAAACTCTGAAACACGTGAAGCCAAAAAGAAGAAAAAAAAAAAAAATTTTTTTACCACTATTAAAAAGACTGGCAGACAAATGGGGTAACACTACACAACCTTAAACACTTTTTACAAGATGTATATTAAACCAACATTTAAATATCGTGAAGAGATATTAATAACTGCAAATATAGAAAAACTTAATATTCTACGAAATCAAATTCTTTGCCTAGTAACTGGAGCTGTTAAAACTACCCCAGTACTTGCTCTACAAATTTTAACAAATAATACCAGACTTGAACTTGATATTGAACAAGCAGCCATCTTACAATATGAAAAATTAATCATTAATTATAATGACTGGGAAAAAAGAAAACCACGAGTAAACCTAAAAACTCAACAAAGTTTCCTCACTAAAGTCCAAGAAATCAAAATAGATTGAAACTTCCTTACTTAAAAGAAAACATACAAACAAATGTTAACCTGTTAGAACTATTTAATATTGAATGCTATCTACACTTAGCTGAAGAATTTACATGATCTGAAACCTCTTTGTGTGTTCTGAAACAAATGATACGAGAAATAATAATAATAATAGATACCCTACCAATAAATGGCTACATGATTATACTGATGGTTCCAGCTTATAAAATAAAGGTGGTATATATGCAGGTGCAATATGCCCTTTCTCTTTCTACAGAAGATTTAAGTTTAAATACCACAAATTTTGATGGAGAGATTTCATCAATACTTCAAAAGCTTACAAAACCTACTATATCAGATAAATAAATTTGAAAAAGCTGCATTACTATCTGACTTTAAAGCAGCTATCATATCCATAATATCTGATTTAACACCTAATAACCTAAATATTGCAGAATGCCGCAAAATCATAAAACTAATGAATTTAAATAAAAGATAAAGCTTCAATGGATACCAGCACATTGTGAAATACAAGGTAATGAAACAGCTGACTTTATAGCCAAGAAAGCTAGTAAAATTACATCAAATTCATGTGATCCAATAAGTTATCACTATTGAAAGAATCATTATATCAACATATAACAACAAAATTAAAGAAGATAATGTATTACAAACAAAAGGAAAACCATAGGAAAATTTATGTAATAACACGGCCAGAATTACCAAGAAAACCCTCAGAAGCAACTTTCAGACTCCTAACAGGCCATGCCTGTCTCAATAAACATTTTTTCAGGATTGGTATAGTGAGATCTCCTCTTGTCCTTTCTGTACACTTAAAGAAGATATGGATGAAAACCATCTACTCGCTGCCCAACCTTTAGTCAACATGATAATATAACATCAAAATACTGGAATGCAAGAGAGCGAATCGCGTCACTGCCAACTATTCAACATTAGATACCAACCAACCAACCAACCATATTGTCCATCTAAGTTTTCTGATTGCCTCCGTGGTTTTTTGACTGACATGTGGCCATGCATTGTCATGCAACAGCAAAACATCCTGCTTTTGCCGATGTGGTAAAACATGTCTCAGTCAAACTTGAAGTTTCTTCAGAGTCGCCACATGTGCATCAGAATTAATGGTGGTTCCATGTGGCATGATATCCACAAGCAAGAGTCCTTCAGATCTAAAAACACTGTAGCCATAACTTTTCCAGCTGAAGGTACAGTTTTCAATTTTTTTCTTGGGTGAATTTGCATGATGCCACTACATTGATTGCCTCTCCATCTCTGGTGAAAAATGGAGCCATGTAACAATTCTTCCAAGAAATTCATCTCCACCATTCCTGTACTGTTCCAGAAGTTTGTTGCATACTGTTTTTCGCATTTTTGTCCTGGGGCAAGGTAGCAGTGCCAGGAAACCACTCAAAATCATTTAATATAAAGAGTTAACTATCACTGTGCAGGACATGGCACATGAGCAACTACTAGACAGTTTATTGCAATTATGGCCACTATGCCAGTTAAAAAAAAGTGTAGCCATTTGCATACATTTTTCCAAATATTTCTGTCCACCTCTGTACATTCATAATTACATATTCATTTATACTACATATTTCAGTACATATTTTACTACATATTTATGTATTATTTTTCAATTTGGTATTGTATAAAAATCTGGGCTTTAGTAGCTGGTAATATCATTCCCTTTAATTATCATAATGTAACATAAGAACAATTTTAATGAAAGGGTGTTTTGGAACAGGAAATAGAATATTTTTGAGTTGGGTTTGCAACACTTAAGTATCACGTTGAAAACCATTGACAATGATGCCCACATGGCATCGAAACCGGTCTTTAATATGTAAGTGATACTTAAGTGTTACAAACCCAATCTAAAAATATTCTATAATGTAATACGCTGAATATTCTGTAATTATGCTTCACGTTTACACTAAATAACAGGTTTTTAGATTTTCTAATTGTATTTCATTAATGTGAAGGTCTATGGCTAATTAAAACAAACAGTCTGTTGAAAACTATCCCATTTTCAGCTTTAAAAAATATGGTCACATCTAATATCTCTTTGTACAGAGTTTGAAGCTCAGATAGATTTTTCTGGGGTTTTCCCTTATCCTGAGAAGACAAATATCAGGTAACATTTGAACATTATTTCACCCATTTATTTCATTCATTCAACACCATCATCTGGTACGGCATATCAGGTTAAAGGATGTTAAAACTTCAAGAATGGTCCCAAAGAAAAAACCAACACCACATCCTGTACTATGTTTTGACAAATACCTGTACTTTGATTCCAATTAACATTATTGTATTAAGTTTTATATAAACTCTCAAGTCAATTAGCATACATTTCAGTATTTTACATAATCATATTCCTACCATTCATAAGAGAATATGATACTAAGAACTCTTACTTTTGCAGCTCCCGCTGTTCCTACCACATATGCTTCATTTGGAAATTTTACATATGTATGTGTGGAAAGAGTGGCTGATTTGCCTCCTTTGAACTTCAGAATAATATTTGCACTCGTATCAACACCATCATCATTGAGGTTGCCTTCAGCTATTACTTTCTCAGGCATATTTGGTCCAAACACAAACAGAGCAAACTGCAGTACATAAACTCCAAGATCCAATATAGAACCTCCTCCCATTGCTTTCAACCTAAAATAATGAACAACCATTACAAAACTGTACAAATTAATGATAGTGGAAATAAAGGTCTAATTAAATCACAAAAACAGCTGAGAAAATTTCAATCCGAGTTTTAGAAATTATGACTCTGATATAAACATATAAAAAAATATTAGCTCCTCCTTTGGTTATACACAGGAAACAATTTCTTTTTTACAGACAACAGAATAAGGGTTGGTTCACAATATACTGGTAATGGTGTGAGACCGAGAATGGCAAGCAGGGCAGCATTTAACATTTTGATTCACAATAACCCAGTAACAAGAACAAGAATGCATTCATTTGTGTCTTATTGATCAATGACATTTTTTCACCTGCTCTCCAGCTTAGCCAGCATAATACAGATTATGCCAATGTCAAATTTTGATACAGATTTTTCTAAATGGAAGCCACTGGCATTTCCAATTCCTTAGAACTTCTTAAGCAGCCAAACTCTACACTTTTGATAAACAACCGATGCTCAAACAATTTGAAATAGAAATAAATCACTTTTGCTAGAATTCCTTCTGGCTTGATTTTCCCAGCCTGCAATTGCAACTAGAGAGCCCTCTAGCAGTTGTTTTATGTCACGGCAGCATGAAATAATTGCTACAATAAAAATGAAGAGCAAAAGTGAAATGCACAATATGAATCAGATACGCCATGCCCAAAAACATGAAACTTAAATTTGGGCTTCTCGTTCAATGATCCCTGGAAGGCTTCCCATCAGCTGTGAATGTTTCCATTGAAATACATGTATTAGGGACTAAAGGACTTGAGCCTTGTTAACTATTTGTCCTCATATTAGTTAAAGCATTTCAATGAAGCAAAACTGAACTATGCAAGTTTGAAATCCCTCTATGTAAACTTTTGTCATTAATGATAAGAATACCTTTAAGGCCAATCAACATGCACATCAGAAGTCAACTGATTGACAGACAAACTATTCTGATGATAAAAACATTTGCTTAAAAATAAGTATCTTGGTAACTAATTTAACCATCAGTGGGAACACATAATGGAATAATTTGTAATTATCAAGAATAAAAGCTGATATCTCTCTGATTTCACTATTTTTTAATAAAATGTTTACTGAACATGTTTTGGGGTATTGCCTTCATTCTCAGAGGAAATTTGCTATGATAGTGGCCTGCAACTCTTCTTCTTCTTTATTTATTTATTTTTCAAGATGAATTTTGAAATGAGATCATTTGCTAATGGGATATCAAAATGTATGATGTTTTTGTATTAATAATTTTCCCTGTTATTTGAATTGGATTCTACTCTGATTTTAGCAGTTTGTGTTCACTGTGAAAATAAGGGAAACAGATTTTCAATTTGTAGCAAAGTAGATCTAAAGTTAGAGAAAGTGTCCTAGTTGGTGGTCATGGTGCATATCACATATATGAGTGTATGAGAGTAGCACAAGATAAAATGCAGTAAACTACAGTTAAAATTGATAAACTGTGGCAATGGTTTCAGGAAAGGAATTTAAAAAAGCAAGTGCACATTTTGAACTATATAATTATTTTTATATAAGTTAAATGTGAAAGTACAAGTGACAAAAAAGCAAGCAATTAAAGAACCTTGCATACATTCCTCTCTGAAAAATATAATATTCCAATAAATAAACGGATTGCCACATATGTTTTTTGGGGCAAGAGGTACCCTTCCTGGCTACACCAAGAACGTTTCTCAAACTGCAACCTGCGCTTTAAATTGCAGAGATTAAAAATATTATTTTAGAGGTACTTTGAGATTCTTTGCAAATACTGCATTTCATATCTAAAACAATAAAAAAATCTGATATCTCCATTCATATGATTTTCTCTATATTTCTGTAACAAATTATTGGTAATAAGGCTATTCTCCCATCTATCTCATGCCAAAACATTAGCAAAAACTGTCTTATTACTTAGTTCCTTATAAGTAGAAGGGAAATAAAGCAATACATTAGGCTAAACCGACAGCCTAATGTGGTTGCTATGGGATTGAAATCTGTTTCTTTGAGAGGCCAAGCGTTGACAAGTTTCTGAATGAGAAAAGCTAAGTATTTTAAAACTGAAATCAATAACAAGGAATATCTTGAAAACAGCCAACTCCAGGAAAAAAATGTATATGACATAAATTGTGTGTTTTATCAAGGTCTACATTTTTTGTTCAGTAAGTTTTTGTCCATCTCTTACAATTTAGCAGTTATGTAAAATTAAATAAAAATTATTCAAAATAAAGAGATCTTCAGAGGCTATTCCCAGAAAATTCAAGAAATACATTTTATTTGCCATGTAAATATAAGAGATTTTAATCAAAACCATTAGAGCCATTTTTGAGAAAATCAAAATTTTCGTAATTTTTTCTATGTAAAGGGTAGTTTGGGGTGGGGAGATTTTCTTGAAAATCTTGGTGTCACATCCTTGGGAGATACTCAACTTAAACACCAAGTTTGGTATTCAACGGTCTTTTCATTTTTGAGCTATACACACAACTCTGGATGCAACATGACCTAAAATTATTTCTAAACTACACATAAAATAAGATGAAAAATTGAGTTCTCTACTAAAATTTCTAGTTTCTTACTTTACTCTGTCTATGTCTGCAATTGGCACACCAAAACTTGCCATCACATGATGCACTTCCCCCAGCTTATCAGCCTCGATATCCTTCTTCAAAGATTCATAAGCTGGAAAGCATCTACTCCATATGGCCTCCATTAGAAACAGATTCTTCTCCTTAGCCAGAGATATAAGCTCCTGTGTTTGTTTCAAGTTTAAAGTTAAAGGTTTTTCACATAATACAGGCTTTCCACTATTCAACATTAACTTTCCAATATTAAGATGCTCTGTGTTGATTGCTCCTATGTAAACCACATCTGCAAAGAAACAAGGTGTAATTCAAAACAAACAAGGTGGCATGCAAAAGTCAAATACAAATTTTATTGACACACAAGCCAATCAAACTTAGAACTGAGTACTCAGTTGAATAAAAGCCAGTAAACTCTTTTACTTACATTATTTTAAGTCAATACTGATTACAAATTTAATAAACTATAAGTAATTACTTACAGTTCAGGCGTTACTGATTACTGATAAGTTATTACTTTTTGTTTAGAAATTACTAATTTTTCCAGCAAATACTTAACATTGTTTAAATAACATTCAGCAATTACTTGTTGAGTTAAGTATTTGCAGAAATATTTTTAAGTATGCTGTAGAGTTGACTTGCAAACGTAGCTGCAAATAACTATAGCAGCATTTTTACCCATGCACCAGGTAAAGAGCTACAATAAGAGAAGAGATATTAGTCCGTGTGTTTCAAAGAAGCTTCCGAGATGTGATTTAACAAACTATTTTCTTGACAGTATGGATGAAACAAGGGGTGGAGCAGCAAGTTCACATCAGAAAATGTTTTTTTTAAATTTTTTTTTATGCTATTTAGTTGACCCAGTCTCAGGAGATTTTGGTGTTCACCATTCCAAGGTGTGCCAGACCGTAGACTTTGTGGCAAACAGAATTGACGCAAATGCATGTGATAAAGTTTACAACCTCAAATTTTAAATTCAAGAAGTGAAAGAAAAATTGTCTTCTCTCTTTAGATTTCCTTCAGTTATTGGTGCACTTGACTGTACACATGCACAGATTGTTACAACATACTGTCATATGTTCCTATCCAGCTGTTCATTTGTTTATTCAGTTTATCTGAAAGTTTTCCTAGGCATTACTTATCAGTAAAAGTAAACTGTTATTCAATTAAAAATCAGTAATTACTTTTACTGATCAGTCTTAATTTTCCTTATCAAGCAATTACTTATAAGAGTTTACTGATTTTTACTCTCTCCATACGTACTATGTACAGAGTGTATAGAGAAAGTATTGCACTCCACCAAAAATTTGATACCGAGATTTCACTGGAAATATATGTTTTAGGGTCCCCAATATAAAAAAAAAGCATTTTCACAAAAAGGTCCGTGTGTGTGTCTGTGAACACGATAACTCAAAAACGAAAAGTCGGTAAAATACCAAACTTGGTATTTAAGTTTAGTATCTTCCAGGGATGCGACACGAAAATTTTGAGAAAAATCCCCCCACCCCCAACTACCCTTTACATGGAACTTTTTTCGAAAATTTTGATTTTCTCAAAAATGGCTCTAACGATTTTGATTAAAATTTCGGATATTAAACATATTTACCTGACAAATAAAATGTATATCTTGAATTTTCTGGAAATAACCTCTGAAGAGTAGTTTATTCTGGATGAATTTTACTAAATTTTGAATAACTGCTAAACCGTAAGAGATGGACAAAAACTTACTACACAAAAAATGTAGAGCACATTAAAACACACAATTTATGTTATATAAATTTTTTTCGTGGAGTTCGTCATTTTTGTGACATTCCTTATTTTTGGTTTCTGCTATGAAAAACGTATACTTTTCTCATACTGGAACTTGTCAACTCCTATCCATATAAACAAAGGAACTTCATTGACATTGCAACCAGCTTTTGACTATCACTTTAACCTACGGTTGTCCCTTATTTCGCTTCTACTTACAAGGATGCGAGAAATAAGACTTTTTCTGCTAATTTTTTTATCTGATTAGCATAAAGTAAATAGAATTATAAGCTTTTTAAGAATTATTTGTTGCAGAGATATGGAGAAAGTCATGTGAATGGTACACATCAGATTTTTATTCAACTGACCCATTAGCTTCCGTTTTAAATCAATAGTTAATTTGTTAAAGATACATAAACATGGACATTTTTGCTTTTGCACGAAACATTAGAACATGCTCAGCTTTGAGTTATGTTTAGACATCATTCTTTAACTAAACATCAATAGCATAGCATGTAAATCTACCACTTTTCAAATTACCTATACTTTAACAGATATTATCATTAATTATTATTGTTACTACTACAATTAGTTATTCACTATTACACAATGCAAGAGAAAGTAACATCCCTTGGAACCTATAGGTAGAGCTTCTTTTTCCAAAGTGTGTAGACACTTTCCACATTGTCTTTTCATTCTCAATTAATCTACACATTACATTGTTTGTACATAAACATACTTCTCTCACAAATATATTTTTTTTCTAACTCTTGAATGAACTGTCACTACCAGAGCCCCAAGCGATGCCTTTGTTCAATGATGCTCCACAAAGCTAATTCCAGCTTAGCTGCAGCTCCAATATGCAATAATAGTGCTAAGCAGCCCTAATGAAATTACTCATGGTTTTCTAGAAGTGTGTTGGTCATCTCTATGGAAGCTAATCAAATTTATGCACTTAATTAAAATAAGGGTGATTATCCTTGAACAGGAAGTATCTTTATAACAAATAGTACAATTTTTTTTTAAATAGTGAAAACTGTATAACTGTATAATATTAAATGAAGACTTAAATGAAGAATGATTATTTTAAATGAAGACTTTACAAAACTTAATATATATTTATTTTAAAATATTTCTTAGTAGATTGAAAGATAAAATATTGTCTGTATGTTTACATATTTCAGTTGTTTATTGTGTTTATGGTTGCATTCAACTGATTTATCAGCTACAAAATGGCTCACCTTACTAATGCTGAGCATATTGAAATGCTATTCATTTATGGTGAAACACATTGTAATGCAGCAGTTGTCACAAGAATTTGAGAAAGATTTCCAATAGTCAATCATCACATCATAGAACATGTCTGTCAAAGAGCTCTAATTGCCTCATTATGCTGAAGTAGCTGTAAAAAATAATTTGCACCAGAAAAAGAAATACTTCATGGTGGAAGATCCTGGATGCAGCAGCTGTAGTATAGCTCACACTATTGGCTATAGCATTGGACCATTTTGAGAAAATTAAAAGAAAATTGCTACACCCTTATCACATTCAGTAAGCCTAGTATCTCTCTGAAGCAGATTATATGTCAATGGTTTCTTCACAAGAAGGAAATTTTTGCTTTGTAATTCTTAGAATAGATGAAGCAATTTTACCAGAAATGGAGTAACTAATTACAATAATATACAAACCTGGGCATATGCCAATTCACACATAGGACAGGACAGCTTTCAGCACAGATTTTCTGCAAGTGTTTAGGCACAGGAATCATAGGAAACAAATTAATCGTCCATTGGATTTTTATGCCTGAAGAAGAACAGCTGCAAGAAAGAATAGTTTGAACAGTCCATCTCTGTAGTGTGGTGGTAGCCTGTCTGCCTCACATTCGCGAGTTCAAATCTTGGTTAGGGTGAGTTACCTGCATAAGATTTTTTCTGGGGTTTTCTATTATTCTGAGAAAACGAATGTCAGTTAACTTTACACTCCTTGGAAACTGGGCTCATTTGAACATTCTTTCACCATTTCATTCTTTTCCTATATCACCTACCAGATTAAAGAATGTTAAACTTAAAAATCAAATAGAACATTTGAAAAACCAAGACATACTTTGTGGAGACACCAGAATTTGAAAAAATGTTTTCAAAGCATGTGTGCTGCTGAGGAGTGCACATTTTGTACAATGTCATTAAACATTAAAAAAGAGAAAAATAAAGAAGGAAAGAAAGGAAGGAAAGAAAGGAAGAAAATCTTTTTGTTTTAAAATATTTGATTACAGCTGAAGGTTTAAGTTGTCACCCTACATAAAAAGAAATGTGGACGGATAGAATAATAAGGCAGCAAGAATAATTTGTAGAAGATTGGGTATCTTCAGAAAGTCATATGAATGTAACACAGATTTTTTTTATATACTGTAAATATTTTTAGTGGTAGTGTTATGCTTGAGTTTTTAATCATGCTTTGAAATTTGGAGTATGGCAGTAATAATTTACAGCACACTTTTCTGTTTCTGTTGACAGTAGTGGGATATTTTATATCTTTTAACTATTACAAACTTTTAATTTTCCTCCACATTGTACCTATTGCTATTCAAGTCATTATATAATAAAGTGACAGTGAGGGAACCAGGCCGTTACAAATGTTCATCAAGTGTTCACCAGGAGCTCTGGTAGTCAACAGATGCCAGGGGATGTGGAAGGTAATATTTTAAACAAGTTCTAAGGGAACAAGAAATGTAGATGGAAATTGTTTAGTTAACTGCTGTCTAGTTTATCAGATTATGTATTAAGTAACTGAGGTTATCATATGGGAGATAAGATACTTTATTCATTGTTTAAATATGTAAGACTTCAAGGATGTGTCAACATTATGTAAACATTTCAAGCATTGCACTAAACAAGCATTGTGTAATACATATGGGAAAAGAACTTTATAATATGTTATCCAAGAAATTAGTGATAAAGAAAAAAACATATCTCACTATAAAGGCAACAAAGAGGCATTTATTAGCAAATGCATTTTATAGCCTGGAAGAGTTTTAAGTGTTCCACAGTGCTGAACTAGATACATCCTATATATGTACTTATAAATTGAAATGTTTACATAATGTTGACACATTTGCTAATAAATGCCTCTTTGTTGCCTTTATAGTGAGATATGTCTTTTCTTTATCACTAATTTTTTGAATAACATATTATAAAGTTCTTTTCCCATATGTATTACACAATGCTTGTTTAGTGTGTGGCTAGAATAAGAATCTGAAGTACTTGTCATTGTTTCTTAATAAAGCAGTGTTTTAGGACAAGTGATGATCCAGTACTTGCAGGTTTTCTGCTATTTTCTTAAGTTATGTTCATGAGTAAAATTTTACGATGTTTTTCAGATGGCTATTATTACCATTTTTAGACATTCGGTTGTTTACTTAACAGGTCACATGGTTGACCTTCCCTTCGCCTCACCTGACTACAAGTGGAGTGATGTATGTAAACACAGCAGAGACATAGCTCAGGGCCATTCAAAACACATTAGACCCTGAAATTTGTGCTTCATTTATGATAATGCTTTTAGTATGTGGGCAAAAAGAAACACACTTACCTGTACTCTATTAAATATCAAATTATTTACATACCTATACAGGATGGTGCAAAAGTCGCTACACATACTCAGATAATGTGTGATATCTAGGTTGTTTGGTTGTACAAGCATGTCCATATGGTAGGTAGGAAAAAGGAAAAGACAAGTTAAAAAATGAATTATAACCATAGTAGCATAGCCTTCATAGGTAACTGTTACACATGTAAGTTTACATAAAATGTTAACAGATTATGGTAGACTGTTGTGTAGACTGCCTACCAAGTGCATACATGCTGCACTGAGGGAATGGAGAGAACATTCAAGCCAAATCCACCAACATCTAAGGCTGTTTACAATTTAATTCATAAATCTGAAACTAAGGTTCTGTTTTGGTTGTAACTCCAGCATGATGAAACTCTGGTGCTTTATGCGTTCAGCTTATAGGACAAACCTTGTTAATATTTTCAGCAGAAGGGTGCTTGGATGTCCTGCTTGAATTCCTACCACTAACCCCCCCTCCAATTTTACCACAATGGGTTTCTTCCTTTGAAGTAGGGTTAAAGACTAAGTCAACAGGAAAAAATCACAAACTCTTGAAGAACTGACTGGTTACATTGAGGATGCCTTCAATAATCTGGACAACATTCAGCTGTGTTTGCATGTGTGTCACATTGTTCCAAGTAGACTTCAACAAGTACTGATGAAAAAGGGAGATAGTTTGGATATAAAACAAAGTGATGTACTGTAATTTTTTGGTAGACCTGTATCACATTCAAATTATTCACAATTAATGTAGGTTACATATGTTAAACAAGAGTATAGTTACTTCTGTTAATGTATAGCAACTTTTGCAGCACCTGTGTGTGTGTGTGTGTGTATATTTTCTCTCTCCCTCATGTATGCGCACGCACACACACGGAACACTGTAATTTGTCTGTTTACTTTTACTATTATTGTAATTACTTTTTTTGTTGTTTAAGAACCCTTCTTCATTTCTGCTGCTGTGATATTCCCCATAATGTTATATCACATTTTATAAGCAAGTACCTATATAAAACATAGCCCACTTTTTACTTTCTCTAGCCCGATATGTACAATGTACACAGGGATACACAAGGTATTGTAATGCAACCAACAATTTGATACTAAGATTTCACCGGAAATATA
Organism: Hymenopus coronatus; assembly: GCA_030762935.1. Lineage (NCBI taxonomy): Eukaryota > Metazoa > Arthropoda > Insecta > Mantodea > Hymenopodidae > Hymenopus > Hymenopus coronatus. The sequence continues at coordinate 26,311,596 of CM060895.1, forward strand.
TATTTTGGGGTCCCCTGAGTCCGAAAAAAGCATTTTTAAAAAAAGGTTTGTGTGTGTGTGTGTGTGTGTGTGTGTGTGTGTGTGTGTGTGTGTGTGTGTGTGTGTGTGTGTGTCTGTGGACAGCATAGCCCCAAAACGAAAAGACCATTAAATATAAAAACTTGGTATTTAGGTTTAGTATCTTCCAAGGATGTGACACGAAGATTTTCAAAAAAATCCCCCTACTAAAAACTACCCTTTACATGGAATAAATTTCGAAAATTTGGATTTTCTTAAAAATAGCAAAGAAGTGATTTGCAATGACAATCGCAAAACGATAGCTTTTTTAAACATTTGACAATCATTTTAGCATAGCGCATTTCCTTATTCTCTTCTACTTATTAGGACCTAAGTAATAACATTCTGCTAATATTTATCTTGATTAGCATTGTATACAAAGAAGAATAATCTTTTGTAGTAAATTTGTAGAGCAGCTAGAGAAAGTCATGCGAGTGTAACACGTTTTATTATCCAGGTATTTTCCTCACTTGCCTCATTATGAATATGCCTTATTATTTTAATATTTTTTTTTTTTTGGTAGTGTTTAACGCCTGCTTTAACTACTTATGGCACCGCAGGCGGTGACACTGATGATACATGAATGAAGATGGAGCACCAGTGGAATGTGATGGCGGGGGAAACCGGAGAACCCGGAGAAAACCCGCCCTAGCGCCGCTTTGTCCACCATAAATCTCACATGCAGTCGCTTGGGATCGAACCCGGGCCGTCTAGGTGAGAGGCGAGTGGTCTAACCACTCGGCCACGGCGCGGCTCTATTATTTTAATTATATGAATTATAAGTGGCTTCCAGTTTAATTCTTTATTACACTCAGAAAATTTCTATGCAATATTTAAGGATTATTTTTTAATTTATTTCATTTCTAAGCTATGTTTTTGGGTGTTGAATATATCTAATTCGAGTAAGAAGGCCCAATCCAAAACATTAGATAATTTTCAACAATAAAACCTCTGAACTGAAACCATAATATTGCAATGCCAAAGGTGCATTATCTTTACATTACAAAACATGTACAAATTCCTTCCACCAAACAATTCTGCATCTTTTCTAACTTCTCCAAATTTCTGTTTGTCAAAAGAAAGTCTTAAAACATGTTTAAAATGATATGAACACATGCATAATGATGCTATACAAAGAAATTGAGAGATGGATATCCATTGGGATTATGGTTTCCAGTGTAGGCTGCATTATTTCTTACACTAGGCAGACAGCAGTGTAAGAAATGACATGGTCTACGCCGGAAAACATAACCCCAAATTGAGAGATGATTCAGAGTGGGTGTGGAGTAGAAATTACCTGGACTTACGTTAAAGATTACATCTTACTAATCTAAAGGGACTAGTTTCAACTATTCTGACTAAAAAGTCATAACTGAAAATTAGAGTGCAAGAGCTAGATTAGATATACAGGAAAGTATAAAATGTTTAATATTTTATAGGCTAATAAGATGGTAATAGGTAAGAAGTGTATGTTGACTATTGTAGTAGATTCTAAAAGGAAGCATTAGCATGGATGAGAACAGGGTATTGCAACATATGTAGAATAAATTATATACTTTCAGACAATATAGAACAAATGAATGCAAACTTGTTTGTTACAATGAGAGAAATGAAATAGATACAAGCATTGTGATGTTGAAAATGAGTCGGAATAGTAACACTCACCTCACTTATATGTATTATGTCCAAAACATATGTTTCAAGGGCAATTGCCCTCTTCTTCAGTTGAAGTCCGACTGATGGCTGGTATTTGTGCTCTGTGGTCTATTACGGTGGAGCCATCTGGTGTTCTCAGTAGAAGTTCAAAATCATGTGGCGGTATTTCAAAATTCATCAGTTGGTCTTTTTGTTGTGTAATGAGAATATTCTCCCAAACTGTAAGTTCTGCCGGGTTGTTTACAGGTTTTAGCAATTTTATGTAATTTTGTATTTCATGATGTGATGTCCAAAAATGGTATGCTACTGCCGATTTATCTGTTTGTTTCTGTTTGATATGTCTGAAATGTTCCTTTAGCCTTGTTTCCAGTCTTCTTTTTGTTTGGCCAATGTAACATGATTTGCAGTCCTTGCAATCAATTCTGTAGATGCCTGATCTCTGGTTTGTAGGTATGGGGTCTTTAATGTCTGTTTTCAATGCATTTTTTATGTTGAATTGGTTACTTGAAGCTAAACTTATATTGTATTTCTTGAAAAATTTTTTTTTTGAATTTCCTATCTGCTGTTGGGTGATAGGTGAATTTTTTATATATAACTTTCGGTTTTTGTATGGACAAAGTGGTGATTTGTTTTAAGGTTAATTTCTCCTTATGTTTTTTAATTTTTTGGTCAATGATGTCTGGGTTAAAACCATTGGCTGAGGCTATATGTCTTAGTTGGAGGTATTCTGTGTTGTACTCTTCTGGGTCAAGTGGGATGCTGAGGAGTCTGTGTACTGAACTGTTGAAGACTGCCTGTTTATGAGGTTCTGGGTTGAAACTATTCTGTTTTATGTAATTGTCTGTATGTGTGGTCTTCCTGTAGATGCCATAAGTGATCTTTTGTTCTTTCCGTGTTAGTTTTAGGTCCAGGTATGGTAGCATTTGGTCTTTTTCTGTTTCCATTGTGAATTGTATGTACCTGTCCTGTAGGTTTAGTAATTTTAGAGAGTCTTCTGCTAATTTTTTGGGGACCACCGCAAAAACATCATCAACTTGCGGTGGTCCCCAAAAAATTAGCAGAAGACTCTCTAAAATTACTAAACCTACAGGACAGGTACATACAATTCACAATGGAAACAGAAAAAGACCAAATGCTACCATACCTGGACCTAAAACTAACACGGAAAGAACAAAAGATCACTTATGGCATCTACAGGAAGACCACACATACAGACAATTACATAAAACAGAATAGTTTCAACCCAGAACCTCATAAACAGGCAGTCTTCAACAGTTCAGTACACAGACTCCTCAGCATCCCACTTGACCCAGAAGAGTACAACACAGAATACCTCCAACTAAGACATATAGCCTCAGCCAATGGTTTTAACCCAGACATCATTGACCAAAAAATTAAAAAACATAAGGAGAAATTAACCTTAAAACAAATCACCACTTTGTCCATACAAAAACCGAAAGTTATATATAAAAAATTCACCTATCACCCAACAGCAGATAGGAAATTCAAAAAAAAAATTTTTCAAGAAATACAATATAAGTTTAGCTTCAAGTAACCAATTCAACATAAAAAATGCATTGAAAACAGACATTAAAGACCCCATACCTACAAACCAGAGATCAGGCATCTACAGAATTGATTGCAAGGACTGCAAATCATGTTACATTGGCCAAACAAAAAGAAGACTGGAAACAAGGCTAAAGGAACATTTCAGACATATCAAACAGAAACAAACAGATAAATCGGCAGTAGCATACCATTTTTGGACATCACATCATGAAATACAAAATTACATAAAATTGCTAAAACCTGTAAACAACCCGGCAGAACTTACAGTTTGGGAGAATATTCTCATTACACAACAAAAAGACCAACTGATGAATTTTGAAATACCGCCACATGATTTTGAACTTCTACTGAGAACACCAGATGGCTCCACCGTAATAGACCACAGAGCACAAATACCAGCCATCAGTCGGACTTCAACTGAAGAAGAGGGCAATTGCCCTTGAAACATATGTTTTGGACATAATACATATAAGTGAGGTGAGTGTTACTATTCCGACTCATTTTCAACATCACATTGATTAAAACTTCACTTGTCTCAAACTTCTGAGTTATTTAATTAGATACAAGCATGATATAACAAAGTGCTCAATTCTGAATCTTAGCTGTCACCTTATCGGAAACATAATCGTCATTGCCACCATGTTTCACCCCCTAGTTAATAACAACAGTGCAAGAGCTGCTGATGCTCACTGCACGTTTTATCAACAGGAATATGGAGATGTATGTTAAACCTTCAGGTACTTCTCTCATTCAAAGAATTCTCAGTTCCTTCTTAATGATTCCAATGCCTGGCTCTTAAGTGGCACACCTTTATGCAAAGGATTTTCATTTTGTGACCCACCACTCGGTGATCAGTGGCATTTTTCAGCCATTGTCACACTTTAAATCTTGTATAATGAATATGAATGAAAATATATAAATAGGTAATTATATATCAAAAATAACAAATATAAATAACAATGAACAATACATATACTGCAAAGGAACAATTTGTTGATCGCAAAATGAAGCATACTTTTGGAAATAGCCGGATCTGGTGCCTCTTCCAGTTCCATTTGTGCTTTCTGACCAACTAGCCTGAATGCTGGCTTGTGATTGATTCAGTAAGTCTAATTGGTCAAGTTTTCCATTGGTTTTTTTAACTGCATACTGATAAGTGCTAAGGCTAAGGTTGGCAAAGGACTGAGCACAGTTGGGCAGACAATTTGTACATAGATTAAGTTAGCCAAAAACAATAAGCATTATTTATTTACATAGAAGGTCCCAATGAGCATATTACTCTAAGTAGGGACTGTCCTTTAGCTAGGCTGTAAATAAAGAACAAAATAAAAACATATAAATAAATGCAATAAAATAAATGCATATAAAAATGATTGTCTAAGATGGATGTATAAATAAAATTCAATTCAATTGAAAATTCATTTTACTGATTATTTCACAGCACTTACCAACATCTGGATCCTTTGCAAGTTTCTCATAGGAATCATAGGCGTTGGTTATTTTATGTTCATCTGCAAATGTTTGAGCTCGCTCAAGATTTCTGGCTGCAACAGCTACAACCTTATGTTCATCAGCTGGTAGTGTGCTTATTGCAGTTACAAAATCATGGGAAATTTTGCCTGCACTCACAATGCCCCACCGTGTTGCCATCTAATTAAATGAAAAATAAGCATAGGATCATTTTTTGAACAATGTTTATTAATACTTTTAACAATAAAAAATTATATCTAATGCATGATTTCAATAGCCACTGAGAAACTTTTGTGGCAGGAAGAGTACTTAATGTGAATTGTAAGATAAGTCAGAGTTGCTGCATCTTGGAAGCAGAAAGCAAAAAAAAAACATTGTATTTTTACAAAGTCACAATAATAATTGGATAGGTTGAGTCCAACTGAAAAATTCAATGCCATAGCTGGGATTTGAACCACAGATCTCCCAGTCTCTAGCTGGTTGCTCTACCTCTGAGCTACCATGACAACATGCTGGCATAGCCTAAATTCAATTGATTTGCATGCTTCCCTGTAAGCTGATTTCAATTTCTCAATTCACTATGCCGGCATGTTGTCATGGTGTAGCTTAGTGGTAGAGCAACCAGCTAGAGACCAGGAGATCCGTGATTTGAATCCCAGCTATGGCATTGAATTTTTCAGTCAGACTCAACCTGTCCAACCCTTGTCCTACACATGGCTTGTGTGAAAAAGCAATTAATCAATACCAATTGACCATAATAGTTGGCTATACTATGAATCCTGGGACTTGAAATACTTATGACATTGAAAGTTGCCATTGGGGTATGCCATCTCAAAATAATTTCAGATCACCTTGTGGTTTACTGCGAAGCATGCAAGTCAGTTGAAGAATTTAACATGGCAACATGGTAACTCAGTGGTAGAGCAACCGGCTAGAGACCGGGAGATCTGTGGTTCAAATCCAGGCAATGGCATTTAATTTTTCAGTCTGACTCAACCTATCCAACTGTTGTCCTACACATGGCTTGTGTGAAGAAACAATCAATACTAATTCACAATAATAAATTTCAAATATTCTTTATTCATAAGCAGTGAGGGAACCTTTATACTGTTAAAGAAAGATTGCAAAATAGGGATAATAGGAAAAGGTGGGGGCAAGTTTGTCCCATGATGTTAACAAGGCAGAGGGCAGTATAATCAGGTGAAGAAGATCCTATATAGGTATTTCGAAGCTCTCCCCATAATCAGTCCTTTCTTGGCTACTCAAGTTTCAGCAGCTTCTCTTTATTCTAACAAACAGGTGCCTTATCTACACTCATGCCATTACAAATAGCCTCCTATTAGGTAATACTGCTTATTTGAGAACACTTTGCAATAGATAGCATTGCAAGGTCATGTAGAGTCTTTGTAATCAACACTTCTGCTTGTATACTATAAAAGTAAAATCTTGTGGAAAGGTACATAAGAGCTTATGCAGAACTCAAATTATAGAATATTCTATGTCAGTGGCAATAGTAAGAACTAAATACACATTACGTAAATTTAACAATTAAAATTTAACAATATGAGAACATGGAAGCAATGATAATGTACTATAAGCAGCCTCTGAAACTTGTTTCTGTTTCTATGTCTCAGCAATAAAGATATTTTGTGTAATAAAAAGTTAGAAACTCTTTTGTTTACATTGACTATTGCAACATCCACACCTTTTTTTACTTTCTCTAGCCCCCTATGTACAATGCATATAGTGAATAGAGAAGGTATTGTATTCAACCCAAAAATTTTATACCAAGATTTAACCAGAAATACACGTTTTAGGACCACCTGCAAAAAAAAAACAACACCCACCATTTTCAGAAAAAGGTCTGTGTGCATGTGTGCATATATATCTCTCTCTCTCTCTCTCTCTCTCTCTCTCTCTGTCATGAGATGCTACACAAGATTTTCAAGAAAATCCCCCCACCCATAACTACCCTTTACATAGAAAAATTTTCAAAAATGTAGTTTTTCATAAAAATGGCTCTAACGATTTTGAATAAAATCACAAATAAAATGTACATCTTGAATTTTCTGGGAAAAGCTTCTCCTGTTTATTCTGAATGAATTCTGCTGAATTTTGCATAACTATAAACAGTAATAGATGAACAAAAACTTACAACACAAAAAACGTAGATGTTGTTAAAATACACAATTTATGTCATATACATTTTTTTCTTGGAGCTTTACCATTTTTGAGATATTCATTGTTATTATTTTCAATTGTAAAGTACCTATACTTTTCTCAGACAGGAAGTGTCAGTTTTTCTTTAGTTCTACTCTTGGCTAAGCAAAGAAACAATTTGCAATGTCAATTGCATAACGTCAGCTTTTAAAACATTTGACTATCTCTTTAGCATAGCACATTCCTTTAGTTTCATTCTACTTATAATGAAGTAATAAGAACATTCTGTTAATGTTCATCTTGATTAGCATTGTGCAGAAAGAAGACTAATCTTTTGTAAGAACTTTGTGGAGCAGCTAGAGAAAGTCATACGAATGTAACACATCAGATTTTTTTTTTTTTTAATTGTTTCATTTGTATAGCCCTCCTTAACTTCAATGGTCATTTCGGGGGCTTTGAAACAATTTTAATTACCGTACGTTTAGAACATTAGGATAATAAATTTTATATTACTAACCTCATGCACATTCATACTTCGACTCTATGGGGGATAGAGAATAATTCTGGTTAAAGAAAAATTCCCCACCCCCTGCTGGGCATTGAACCCACGATCTTTGGGTGAGCAGTAGGTCTCAAAACATATTTTTCAGTGAAATATTGGTATCAACGTTTTTGGGTGGAATAGAATTTATTCACCTTAAGAAATACAATGAATTCATGGCTTCGTCAAAAACAAATAATATATAATTTAACGAATCTCTTACACTTCTATATACATTATATTTTACAGTATTGATCAAAATGAGTATAACTGTTGCTAAGCTAATCTTGTCTTGAGGCAGCCTTCTCTAAATGCTACGTCAAATGTCTAAGAACTGGACACTACCATTATGAAGAACTTGCTGAAACATACTTCAGATGCTTATCTCCATCACTCGACCATGGAGGTAATCGTCCGCTCCTTGTTCTTGAAGTTTAATTTAATGTTCACTCTTTCTGTCCAGCAAATGTAGTGCCTTTTTAATACAGCAAAATACCATCATCAGACTAGACTTCTTGATATAGTGAGTATCCAAAACATGTTCCAATATATTCTTAGTAAGGAAGAATGATTAAAAATCTAGGTATTAACTCATATTTTAAGAAAACTTGACTGATCCCGAAAATTTGAGAGCCATATTTAAACCAGTTAAAAAAACACTTGACTACATTTTTCCCAAAAGAAAAAGTCAAATGTATCAGCATTTTGTCTTCCAACTATTCTAAAGTTTGCACTTAACAGTTTGTCATAGAGTCCACCAACACAATTGTGGTTTTAGTCCTTTGTTTTCAATCCAAAAGGCACATTAGGAAAATTCCAAAATTCAAGCATTGGAAGAAATGCAAGGTTTAACTCTGCCATGCTTTGGAGAATAATAATATTGTTAGTTCAGCTTGAGCTGTGGTGAGAAGAAAGGGTACCTACCCCCTTGGTCAAATATTTTTTTTTTAAAAAACAGGTTGAGTGTGTTTGTGGACAGCATAGCTAAAACACGAAAGACTGTTTAATACCAAACTTGATATTTAAGTTAGGTATCTTCAAGGAAGAGACACAAAGATTTCAAAGCAAATCCCCTCACACTAAACTACCCTTTACATTGAACATTTTGTCCCTAAAAGATAGCTCTAACGATTTTTATTAAAATACTGTACATTAAAGATATTTATACGACAAATAAAATGTATATCTTGAATTTTGTAGAATAACCTCTTAAGACCTGTTCATTCCGGATGAGTTTTGCTAAATTTTGCTATGCAAGATATAGACAAAAATTACTACACAAAAAACGTAAACCATTAAAACACACAATTTAGGCCAAATACATTTTTTTCATGAAGTTGACCATTTCCAAGATAGTCCTTGTTATTGGTTTCAGTTTTAAAATACCTCAACTTTTGTCATACAGAAATTTGTCAAGTCCTGGCCATGCAAAGACACAAATTTCAATTGCAGAACAACCAGCTTTTAAAAGATTTGATCATCACTTTAGCTTAGTGCACTCCCATATTTCTCTTCTACTTACAAGGAAGCAAGTAATAAGACATCAAGTACATAGAAGAAAAATCTGATGTGTACCATTCACATGACTTTCTCTATATCCCCGCAACAAATTATTCTTAAAAAGCGTATACTTCTATTTACTTCATGCTTATCAAAAAAAATTAGCAGAAAAAGTCTTATTACTTGCTTCCTTGTAAGAGAAGCGAAATAAGGGACTACCATAGGTTAAAGTGATAGTTAAAAGCTGGTTGCTATGTCAATGAAGTTCCTTTGTTTGTATGGACAGGAGTTGACAAATTCCTGCATGAGAAAAGTGTACATTTTTCAAAGCAGAAACCAAAAACAAGGAATGTTTCCAAAAACGATGAACTCCACGAAAAAATGTATATAACATAAATTGTTGTGTTTTAATGTGCTCTAAATTTTTTGTGTATCAAGTTTTTGTCCATCTCTTACGGTTTAGCAGTTATTCAAAATTCCATAAAATTCATCCAGAATAAAGTACTCTTAAGAGGCTATTTCCAGAAAATTCAAGATATACATTTTATTTGTCAGGTAAATATGTTTAATATCCGAAATTTTAATCAAAATCGTTAGAGCCATTTTTGAGAAAATCAAAATTTTCGAAAAAAGTTCCATGTAAAGGGTAGTTGGGGGTGGGGGGATTTTTCTCAAAATCTTTGTGTCGCATCCCTGGAAGATACTAAACTTAAATACCAAGTTTGGTATTTTACCGACTTTTCGTTTTTGAGTTATCGTGTTGACAGACAGACACATACACACACACGGACCTTTTTGCGAAAATGCTTTTTTTAGTTAAAGGGGGCCCTAAAACCTATATTTCCGGTGAAATCTCGGTATTGAATTTTTGGGTGGAGTGCAATACCTTCTCTATACACTATGTACATAGTGCGTACAGAGAAAGTAAAAATAAGCTTTTTAACAATAATTTGTTAGAGTGATATAGAGAAAGTCATGTGAACGGAATACATCAGATTTTTTTAATTCTTAAACCTGACTAAAAATAATTTCTATAAACTACTATACAGCATAAACAGCAAAGGTAAATTTTAATTAGTGTACATATTATGTTCATATTCATACACATAGATGTCCAAGTGCTTTCCTAATCTGTTCAGGTATGGTGCTTTCAAATTTTGCAATTTGTTTATGATACTAATTTGGTGACAGGTTTTGTTACTTTTGTGGGCATACAGCCTACCTCATTCTCTCTCACTAAGGGCTGACTGCATTTTGACCTTCAATATCTAAGTCAGAACATAAGGCACCAGAACAAAATCAAAAGCTTGTTTCTTATCATGTACACTTGTTATGAAGCTTTGAAGGTTTATTGCTTTACCCAGTACTTAATATGTAACTCAACTTTCAGTTATTTCTGGTTACAGTATAGTTTCTCAGATTTCAGGCTCACTGTTAGTGTTGTGTTCAGTTGTGTTTGTGCCAGTGGAAATGTTGAATGAGAAGAAAAGGCAAGTTAACATGACAATGGAAATTGAATTGGATGAGTTAAAGAGACTGGACAAAGGGGAAAACATTAGTAAAATTTCCATGGGTTTAGGAGTTGGATAACTACTATAATAAGGTGGAAAAAGAAGAGGTCCAAAATTGAATCTTGGAATGTGAAAAGGTCAGGTACTGATACAGATTTATACATTTATGTAACTTGCAGTACATAGGTTATAAGCTGTGAATAACAAACCCCCTGTAAAAACTATACATTTTGGTAACCAACACCTTCTCAGTCCGTGGCTTGTGCTGAGTTATTGGGGTTACACTGTAGCAGTTTTTAACATGTACATTTTAAGTGTGAAAATGCCAACAGTCTACTTTGACTATGTCTATAGCAACATTTTGCTGCTCTTTGACAATAAATCTATATACACAGCTCCAAAAACAACATTATCAGCACTACCACAAACTTTCAAGTTTACCAACATAAATCCTACACCATGAAAAGAAAAATATGCAAAGAACTTGCATGCATTATTACAGAAAGTTACCAGGAAGAAGAGAAAAGGAGATTAATTGAAAAAGCTGAACAGAACCCAAATAGAGTTTAAATCTGCCTAAACCAGAAATTTTCTAGACACACATCCATGTATGTAAAAAAACATCTAACCTAAGTGTTGCAATTAAGATATATATGCCCAAAAAATGGAATCTGATAACTCTCAAAGAATATTTGGAGAAACCCACATGTTCTCAGAGATGATGGTTGAAGTCAAATTTAGCAAAGATATCAAGGATGCTGGCCCAAAGAAATCTTCAATCAACATATCAAGAATCTACACCAAGATCTCGGAGAAATAACAACTGGGTGTCTACATCAAGGGAAAATCCCAAATAATTGGAAAAAAATCTACATTAAAAATGTTATATAAAGGAAAGGCGATGCAGACAGCCCCAATAACTTTAAGGGGAATAGCCCTAGCTAGTTCCTTATTTATATTAATGGCAATTATAACAAAAAGACTGAAAAATCTAGTAGATGTTCAGACGCCTGAAGAACAATTTGGCTTTCAGAGAGAAAGAAGCACTATACAAGCTGTTCAATATATTTATTGGGATATTGAATCACTAGCAAAGGCAAAAGTAAAGCCAAATGCCATCTTTGTGGACTTTTCTAAAGCTTTCGATGCAATTGACAGAGATGCTGTGATGGCAAAGGACGTGATTGGCTACCAAAATTACTATAGAGCATAAACAGTATATTAAACAGAAATTACTTAAGAGATAAAAGATGGAATCTCTCACTCAAGAACAGTCTCTTGAGACTATCCAAGTCCTACAGGGTCCCATGAGTCTCCTTCTGTATATTCTAACTCAGCTATCTCATCAAAGCTTCCTTTGAAAGTATTGTGGGTCCAACACCCTTGCCAAAGAACACTTTACATAGAAGCAATAAGGCTGAAATTCTACTACCAGCCACGCCAGTCATCACCCTGAAAGAACTTGCATCAAAAAGAGAAGAAAGCTAAGACTTTCTTGCCACTGATGCTGTGGCTCTTCATCACTGGAAATGACCAAACTATAACCTCAGGCAGATGATGACCAAGTTCATGGTTCCGTCATCTGTTATGCCACAAACCACAATACCACATGTCAGGACCAGAAGGTGTGTGCACACACTGATGCTTATCATGTGACAGATACCATGTAATGTTCTGCAAAGACATGAATCACTAAGTTCTGTCCTGCAAATTACTAAATCAAAGAAAACTTAAGCATGTGTTGATTCATTCCTAAAGCGTTTCACAAATTTTCATGTGAATTATATGAAATGTTTTTTATAAAAAGTACAGCAATAACAATCAGTAGCCTATTTATTTCTCATAACTTAGAGGATGCACCATTGATCCCCTATTGCAAAATAATTTGACCTTGCTGAAGGGCAACTGTGTAGTGATTAAAAAATATATATAAACTTGTATTGAATAATACTGTAGATACTACAGAGGATCACTTAAAAAATGAATGGGAGTTTCTTGTATACATGTCTTCTGTACGAGTTGAGGTTTTAGACAAGGTAATCCCTCAGCTGTGCCTTACAGTTTGGGGCCGTAAACAATGAACTATGCTTAAATTTGAACCATAAAGCACAAAAAGTGTCAGAGGTTACCCAACAAATATTTTAATATATTCTCTGCACAAACCATATACACAAAATAATGTCATTTGCATAGACAACATGGTCATGTTCAAATCTCAAAATCATTTTCAGACTTGTGCTCAATGCTCTGGATTATAGATGCTGATATTGCTATACTTCAGAATTAACCAATAATTAAAGTATATTAATGCTTTCCCCTAAACGTGTCTCCATGGACGGGTGGATTTTTGGTTGAGCTGATCCTTTGACAACTAGTTATGTGACATGAATTTATTAAGTTGGTTTTCTGTCTGATGTGTTCAATGTCCCCAAACTTTGCTTGATAGTGGGAACGAACAAAACAAACACTGGTAAAGCTATACGACGATTCCACCACCCATATACTGATATGCGCGCAGCACGCACACACGCACTAAGTTGTTCAGATGTGAAAGTTGCCAGATTGCCAAAATTTTGACTTCTTCTTGGGAACATTGGGGTTTTAGCTTCACAAATTCGTCTACACCCTGTCGCCTTCGGCCGCAACTGCTACACTCCTCAACTTGTAAAAAATATACCTCGGCTACGCATTGCGGCTTAGGGCCCTCCACGTTGGGCTACGCTTTGCAGCTTAGGGCCCTAAATGTTTATAACAGACCAGTAAGTAATTACAATGCGGCTCTAATGACGAAATAACAAAAACTACCCGCGTATAGAAGTAATGCCAAGTGGTGGAACCATTGTATACTAATAATCAAACACTTTGCGGTCATTCTGAATTTGACCCTTTCCTAAAGAACATCCTTCGGCTACCCTTGCGGCTTAGGACACTTAGCATTGAGCTAAGCTTAAGTACATGCCAAAAAGAGCGATAAGTATCGGAATTTATCTCCTGTCTAATATACCCAAAATTGTGCCCTGTGGATCTCATGAACCTAAATGTGAAGTGAAGGCTAAATGCATTGAATTATGCCGAAACATGATACCTAATTAATGGGGTAAACTGCTTTACTTGTTGCGCTTTTTAGTACGCATTTAAGCATAGTCTAATGCCCTAAGCCGCAAGGCGTAGCCGAAGTATTGGGCAATCATCCACGCGACAGGTAAAGCAGAAACTCCGATTAATATTTCAATTTTATCTTAAATAACTATTTACTTTACCTTAATCTGCAAACTGAACAGAAAAGCCGACAAACTGATAGCCAAAAACGTTTACAGATACACGTGTTAAAGCTACGCTTCTAAAGATGAGACCGTCAGCAGCAGATTCCCTCCCCTAGTTCACAACAGAAAGAATGAATGCTGTCACTTGCTCAGCATTTAATATTACAATCCAATAGATCAGTTTTATTATATTTGTATGACTGCCATGCAAGCATCAGGAGGTGTGGAAGTTTCTGTTGTTGCCGTGTAAAGCTGTGCCATCTATGGATGTAGCTGTCAACAAACGCTTCAAAATTCTCCCTACTGGGGGCAGTTGAGTTTTTACCAGGAATGGCAAGGATGAAGTGTTTTGATGTGAGGGCGTTTGTGGTATAAATTTTAGCACGTCTTTAAATGTTTACAGGTAAGATAAGCAGCCGAATATTTTATTGATGAAGAATGAAATATCTACATTAAATTGAAGAGTATAGTGTGGCACACTCTTACTACAAGTGAGGAAAAACTAGACATTGATTCACTTTCCGTTAGGTGACCGCCATCATCGGGAATGTGTGAATGACTAATAGCGGTAACTTGGAATATTTCGAGTATTACAGGATATTGTGGGTTTACTACAAGCGTTAGGCTTTGAAAACTAATGAACGCAGCATCCGTGCTGTCAAACGGCCCGTCCACGTTTTGCTTTCAGCTTATTAGGTCAACCGCAGGATTATGACCACCTGGGTGCAACCGAAGTTGCGAAAGTTCCTGGATAAAAGCAGTATTTTAGTTTAATATTTTGCTTCGTGTAATATTAATATTATAGGTTTAAGTAAAGCTGAGCTTTCGGGTAACAGCTGGTAACTAGCCAATTCTTTTCTCTTACATGTTTTATTTTTTTCATTTTATGGACATCCATTTAAGTAAACGATAAAGGAGGGTTATGTAAATTAGAGGAAGATTTGTTCATTAAACTCACGATCAAGCCCAGTTGAAATCGTGCAGTAAAAAATCGAGGATCATTTTTGTCGCTTTTTATGTGTGAAGGATCATAACCAATGTGCACAGAGCCATCAACAGTGCTATTTTATAACACTTTCGGTGTAGATACAAACGTTACATTTTCCTGTAGTAGAGGAAAACACGCGTGGATGAGAAGGAAAAGTTGTTGCTTATACATAAGGTTGTGCACCCATAGACAAGTGTTATCATTTGTATCAGTCACCTTTTCAGAGTTACTGTTATTACAATCAAGAAATTATACCTAATCTCTGTTGTTTCCTCTTGGTACAACCCTGATGAAATTATGCCAATATTACCTTTTAAACATAACCGGTTTTTTAAGATGTAGAGTTAAGGAAAGCAAAAAAACAGCAACAGGTGGATAAATCTTACTTTTCTGCAGTTTAGGAAATTATGAGTTGGCATAGATATTAGAAATTGAAACTGAGAGAAGTGAATAACAACTGTTATTGGTAGCCACACCCACTTATGCTTAAGGTAATACAGCAGAATTATTCGACAGTTCCTGAAGCTACTGTAAATAGAGAATGAGTACATCAATTTGAGCTGCTGGCCAGTAAAGAAATGTTTTTCATATAATTGAATGGATGATTTAAAGTATTCAAAAAATTGTATATTATTAGTATACAATGGTTCCACCACTTAGCATTACTTCTATATGCAGGTACTTTTGTTATTTCGTCATTAGAGCCGCATTGTAATTACTTACTGGTCTGTTATAAACATTTAGGGCCCTAAGCTGCAAAGCATAGCTCAACGTGGAGGGCCCTAAGCTGCAATGCGTAGCCGAGGGATATTTTTTATAAGTTGAGGAGTGTAGCAGTTGCGGCCGAAGGCGACAGGGTGTAGACGATGAATCTGTGAAGCTAAAACCCCAATGTTCCCAAGAAGAAGTCAAACTTTTGGCAATCTGGCAACTTTCACATCTGAACAACTTAGCGCGTGTGTGCGTGCCGCACGCATGTCAGTATATGGGTGATGGAACCATTGTATAGCTTTACCAATTGTATTATTTGGGCAATATTTATTCCAATCTCTCATTAGCCTGAAGATTGCCCTTAATCTACAGCAGTGTGTTATATGTTATAGTGACACCTAGTTAGCAGAGTATTGTTCATCATTTTATTGAAACCTTTAAAAAATGCATTAGTGATATGTGAATTGATACTATTAAAAAATACAATAGGGAGACACTTCCAGTGAGAATGCAGTCTAGCAGCTAGTTGAATAAGGTTGTGCATGGAAAAGTATAATGATCCAGTTTGATTTTGGACAGTCCCTAATTTTGACTGCCTAGGTTTTATAATGGCAGTTGAGACTTACTTATTCTGAAGTTTGCTAAGGTATTAAATTTTTTTCTGTAATTATTAATGTAACATTAGTACTAATATTTTTATGGATGTTAAAGCAAAATTGATGTTCGATTCCCAACTGGGATGTGCAGAATTTTCTCTAGCCCAGGTTATTCCCTATCTTCCCTAGAATCTGGAAATATGAATGTGTGTGTGTAGTCTAATGACTAAAATTAAAGATAAATGGAAGCCCAACAACATCGTTGCATGAGTTATCACTATTGTCAATAGGTAATATGTTGCAAAATGGAAATGCTGTCGATAGGACCATACAGCCACAGGTGATGTATAAATGGAATAATAGAAAGAAATGATATGTGTCAGTTTTTTATTACATGCTCCACCTACTCATGTACTGTGTTCCATTGTATTACACCCAAAAATTGGATACTAAGATTTCACTGAAAAGGTGTTTTGAGGGCCCCTGAATAAAAAAAAAAAAGTGTTTTATAAAAATTTTCTTGTGTTTGTGTGCGAGTGTGTGTCTGTGAAGAGCATAACAATAAAACTAAAAGTTGAATAAATGCCAAACTTTGTATTTAAGTTTGGTACATATCTTCCAAAGATAAGAGCAAAAATGTTCAAGAAAATTTCCCCACCCCAAACTATCCTTTACATGGGGTATTTTTCAAAATTTTTGATTTCCTTAAAAGTGGCTCTTTAAATGCTTTTCACTAAAATACCATTAAGGATATTTATATTACCAACAAAATTAATTCTTGAATCTAAAGGAATTTGATCAGTTCACCCTGAAGACGAGGAAGATGCACTTCTTCGAAACGTTGGTGTCAAGCCAAGTTTTTACCTGGCTAGAAGCCCGAGAAGATTTGGAATGAATTTTGCATAATCTATAAAAATGCACTAAACAAAAAAAAATGTAGATTTCTTTAAAACCACAATTTTTTTCCACTTCCTTGCCTGATCTGGATTTGGTACTTTTGTTGTTCTGCCGTTATGGCCAGTTGTAATTACTTATTTGTCGGTATAAACTTTAAGGCTCTAAGGTGCAAAGCATAGTTGAGGTATTTTTTTTATAAGCAGAGGAATTGATTCCTTACAGCTGAGTGACGACAGGGCACAGCCAAGGGATTTGTGAAGCTAAACTTCAATGATCCCAAGAAGTCAAAACCTCTGCAATCTAGCAGATTTCATATCTGGGCATGTTAATATATTCAATAGTTTAAAATCCGGATCGCCTGTGGAAGTTTTACCTGTTTTGTGCCATTTCTGAGATGTCCATTATTAATGATATGGATTGTTCAATTCTTTCATTCTCTGAAGTCCTTTCATCATTCACTTCTCAGGATTGCGTAGAAGGAGTATAGCATTTTAAGGCCAGTATGTAGCATCATTTGATTAAGCATATAACTATTGCTATTCTCTTTGCATATATAATGAAATTTGAAAGTAGTTATTTCTGAAAAGGTTTATCCTGGATTAAAATAAGGTAGATAGAAAATGGCCTTTCCTAAGAGACCTTTTATGCTTATTAATAAATGGTAGGGTTATAGAAATGTATGTGAATATAAGACATTAGATATATTTTCTCAAAAAAGGCTGTAACAATTTTGTTTAAAACATCTTTTTAAGAGTTTTGGAAAACAAATAAAATATATATCTTGACTTTTTTGTGAAAACCCTGTGCCCTCTTCATTGTGAATGAATCTTGTCTGATTTGTGTACCTAACTGGTAAGACAAAATCTTACTGAATAAAAAGCGTATATGGACTGTCTCTGTTAAAGTGGATAGTGCTTTGGGTTCGATTTCTGGCCGGGAAAAGGGGAACTTTTATTTATTCCCCTATCCTCCACAGAGTCTGGAAGTTTGTTTGTGTGTGCGTGCCTGCATGTCCTAATGAAAATTAATAAAATAAGTTAAAATACTTGCAGTCAAGATAGTAACATCATCAGAAATTTTTTGCTATGCCTCAGTTGGTTAGGCACTAGACTTCTGATTGGTCACAGTTTCAAAGCTGGCTCATGATAGTAGGTTTACTGATACATGTAAAAGAACTCATTTGGGATGACATTCTATATACTGGCGGCACAGATATGATCCTGCTAATTGACAGCATTATTAGTAAACAAATATTTTTAAAAATCATTTAAATCAATTGTTTATAAAATCTAAGTGCCCATGCAACTTTAGAAGTTAAAGGGAAGATGGGATTATAGAAATGAAACACTAAAAAGGAAGTCCTGTGCATGACTATTAAATAACCCAGTTTACCAATGAATAACTCAATGAAATAATACAAACCTTGACATGTGAATTCTTGGCCATACTATCTAAGGTAAGATAGGAGTAGCCACCATATCAAACCAAGGATCACAGGATCAAATCCTGTCAAAATCTCAATAGAAACTGTGGAAAAGGATGGGGATGGCCCAACTAAAGCAGTGCTCAACAACGAAAAAACTGTTAAATACCAAACTTGGTATTTAGGTTTGGTCTCTTCCAAGGATTCGACACAAAGATTTTCAAGAAAAATCCCCCCCCCCCCACTTCAAACTATTCTTTGCATGGAACAATTTTCAAAAATTTTAATTTTCTAAAAAAGGGCTCTTAACGATTTGGATTAAAATACGATATATTAAAGATATTTACATTCCAAATAAAGTGTATCCCTTAAATTTTCTGGGAATAGTCTCTGAAGACCTCTTTATTCTGGATGAATTTTGCTTAACTGCTAAACCGCAAGAAATAGACAAAAATGTACTACACAAAAAATGCAGATCTCGTCAAAACATACATTATATTCTTTACCTTTTTGTTGTGGAGATATTTCTTGTTATTGGTTTCAATTGTAAAGTACTTATACTTTTCTCATACAGGAAGTGTCTGTTTTACTTTTGTTCTACTCCTGGCCAAGCAAAAAAGCGATTTGCATTGACAATCGCATGACTATAGCTTAAAACATTTGTCTATCACTTTAGCACAGCATATTCCTTTGGTTCCCTTCTACTTATAAGAAGAATATTCTGTTAATGTTTATGTCAATTAGCATTAAAAGAAGTTTGCAGAGCAGCTAGAGAAAGTCATGTGAGTGTAACACATCAGACTTTTTTAAGTACCAAGTTGCTGTTATTGTGGTTATACAAAGAATATGGAATTTCAAGTCAACACATAGGTACTTGCTACTTCTCATTGTTGTCTGATGTTTGTAAACAATTGTCTTCATCATCCAATAGGTGTTGCTGTTATATCAGCATAAATATCAATACAGCCTTGAGATTGAAGATTCTTGATATCTTCTAAATATCTATTGTCATGTAGTAGCTGAATCTTTGGATTCAATTTAGTTCTGTATATTTGTTGGTAAATTTTCATACATTTGTGTTGCAATTTTCATAATGCAATAATGTGGTTAATGTTTTGGAATTTTTTATGACAAAATACGCTTTAACGACTTCACTTCTAAATAAGAACTTATCTTAAAATTAATTTTATCACTATTTTTAGTTTTGCATTTCTGTGATAAATTGTATTTCCTTTGTAGAACTCTTATAACCCCTTCAGCGATATGGATGTGATATGATGTCCTGTGCATGATTGTTAAATAACTGATTTTACTAATGGATAACATTGCACAACTCCATTAAATATTACAAACCTTGGCATCTTAATTTATGATCATGCAATTCTAAGGCACGATACGAGTGGTTAACCTATCAAGCCAAGGATTGTTGATCAAATCCAGTCTGCATTCAAGAGAAACTGTGGCAAAGGATGGGGAGGGCCCAACTAAACCAATTGGTGTGATGTGGTTGGATGTTGAGAGGTTTCCATTGAATGTGCATACATGCATTGTACCATTTTATTATGTAAAAAAAAAAATCAATCATACCATTAGGTAACATTATAAGAACAGTAAGATAAGATAATACTGCATCTATTATGTGTCCAAATGGCCACGCTGTGCAAGGAATGGTATGTGAGAGTTGACCCATTGGTATGCTCAGAGGTTTGCGCACCAAAGGACTTTTTTATGTATTTATATATACATCACTTCCATTATTGGGTATTCTTGAATGGGTTAATAATAATAAAAAGGACCTGAAATGCATACATCATTTGTTTTATTCACAAGTTACCTAACTTACCTATGTTAGGGAAAAGACTGACATATCTCACTGCAAAATAGGCACTAACTAAATATGCAAAAAGCATGCTTATCATAAAATCTTGATCAAACTTATTTTGCATAATAGAACATCTCAAATAACAAGTGTTGCAGACAGTATTTTAGCTCTTTGTTTTTCATGTTACAAAGGTTCCCAGAGAAAAAATATTATATTCTTTTGCCAGTGCTCAATGAATACTACAGTCAATGTCCAAAATTTTAGGTTGAATTCCAACCCAGACCATTGGATATTTTATCATGACATCCTTGGTAAATATATTTATTTATTTGCATACAGAAAGTACCACAAATAAAATTTGACACTCCAATATAATGATTCGGGCAGTTATTAAAATAAACTTGACAATTATTTATATATATTATGTTTTTTTTTTTTTCTTTCTATTTTTTTTTTAACATTTTGGTTGTTTATTGTGTAGGTATTAACATATTTTTTTTTGCTCTTGATTCAGTTGTACAAAAGATATTAGATGGTTTGCATTTCGACTGACTGTCTAGAACACTATGAATATTGGATAATAATCAATGACGAGAGCAAGAAAAATGAAATCACTAGTTGCAAAATACACATTCATTTAAATGCATCCATAGACAGGTGTTGACTATTTTAAGATAACTATTATCTGAGAAGGAACCCTCTTTTCATACACAGGACATCCAAAGGGAACAGAATCTTGGCACAAGTGCAAAATTCATTGTTTCAACCAACACTTCAGGATAAACTCCCATCTCAAGAAGATGCAGCCATTGAATCATATAGTATGTATTCATACAGCTGCTTTATTTTTTGTGTGGGTTAGTGAATATGCTTCTGCAAAACCTCAATTATTGTTATAACAAAATCAACCTATTTATTTCAGGTACATTTCTAAATGGTGCAAAAAGTAATTGAAAATCAAAAGTTTACTTCCCTTATAATAATAACAACACAATGAGTCGGGTTCATATGCATAAACTTGATAAAGGCTGGCTTCAGGGTCATATTAAAGTAAAGCTATTATCTTAGAACTACTTAAATCTGTATTTTATTATTTATTCTGGCCCAAATAGGTATTACTTTATACTAATTTGCTGTAATTGTGTAGGAAGACAAAGGTTTTACTATTTATAGTCATTTACGTACTATGTGGCGGGTTCAAAATACAAACCTCTTCAAAGTAAGTCTCCTTGGTGTAGCACAGACTACTCCCAGGATTCTTGGTAACAATTTTTAGGATGTGTGCATCTGGGTGTTCACATTCCACATGGTGTCTTCTCTTGATTTAAATCCCTTTGAGCAGTATTTTCAGCTTAGGAAATAGTCACACAGAACTATATTGGGTGAGTCAGGAGCCTTACCAACCACAGGAATGTTGTTTTTGGTAATGAAAGCCTTAATCAAATGCACAGAATAGGCGGGTATGTTATGATGGAGCTCTGCTGCCTACAAATCCAGTTGTTTGCACTGCACAATATCACAAAGACAATGCAGGATCTTCTGGTAGTAATCCTTTGCCATAGTTTGGCCTTGTGGTATGTATTCATGGTGCACCACACCATGGGACTAAAAGAAAACTGTCAACATGACCTTGATTATGCTGTGGACTTGCCCAGCCTATTTTGGCCTCAGGGATGATTTATGTTGCCACTGTTACAACTGCTTGTACCCATAAAACTCTGTCTCATTTCCTGTGATAATGTTGTTCAGAAAGTTGGGGCCACTCTTTACATTGACCAGCGATATCCAGATGCAATTACTTCTGCTCCATTGTTAGCAGCTCTGGTATAAATTTCATGGACATGCTTCTCCAGCCCAAATCCTCAATCAAAGTTGAATGTACCAATCCAATGCTTACCTCTTATCTTGTTCACAAGTTCTCAGAATGTAATTCAACAGTCCTGCAAGACCACAGTCCACACTTGCTCAACGACATAGTCATTTCAGCTTGTTGAGGACTTCCTGAATGTGGTTTGCTGTCCAGTGATGTATGGTCGTTCTTTTAGGCAGTTGCACCACTCCTTTATCCATAAAGGCTTATGGACATTGTCCCTGAAAACCTCTTAAATCTTGCAATAGTTTCCACTTGGGTTTCACTAAGATTTTGAAAGAAGTTGATGCATTATCACTGCTCAAGTTGTTTCCTCATTTTACAAAAACAAATCAGATGACCACTTGCTACACGTCTTTCACTTGAAAGATTTACCAGCGACTAACGCTTCCTACAGGAGGGAAAAAATTCATCACTGCATATGAAGCCGCACTGTGGTCGAGTGATTACAACTGTCGCCTCTCACGTAGACGGTCCGGGTTCGATCCCAAGTGACCACATGTGAGATTTGTGGTGGACAAAGCAGCGCAGGGGCAGGTTTTCTCTGGGTTCTCCAGTTTCCTCTGCCATTGCATTCCACTGGTGCTCCATCTGCATTCTAAGTATTACGAGCGACATCGCATGCAGTGCTACAAGTAGTAAAAGCAGGCATTAAACACTACAAAATAAAAAAAAAAATGCACATGACTGTTCCCTCCACATCTCTGCAGAAGGAGTCTCCTGAATTTCAATCGTTTATGCTGAAAAATAGTTTTCAAGGGTTTTGAACATTTCTTGTACTTATTTTAAAATAACCAAATGGGTATAAATTATTGGGATTTGGATGAGAACTGAAATAGAAGAAATTTTTGCCAAAAGAGTTATTATTTGAAACTTTTGAATACTATAATGATTGTGAATTTAAAAATAGGAAGTTTTCAATAAAAACACAGTAATGGAAGTATTACTTCCAAAAGTTGAACCAAATCTTGCTAACCAAACCAGTGAGACTTAACTGTTTCACCAATATTACAGCTCCTTGTTTGCCTGAGGTTTTATTGAGGCTTCCAACAAATCTGTAACCATTAAAGTTCACTGCAATTTAATTATCACATACTGTCAATTTCAATTAGGTTGGGTTTTAATATGGATGCAATTTGAGTATCAAAATTTATATCTGATCCAGTTAATTAGCCACTATTGCAAAATTAAAGCTTTTTACAGTTATGAAGAAAGTAAATTAGTTGTCAGGATGGGAAAAATATTTGTACATACTATATTAACCTCACTTTTTTCCAATTCTGGTAAAAATGCTTGCTTCTCTTTTTCTGCCCCTTATCAGTGCTCTTAATATACACCATCAACTAGATTTTTCTCTCATAATAGCAAAAAACTATGTGACTTCTGAAGGCATTTAGTCCTAGTATCACATCCTCAGTCACCCTCATGATGAACATTACCATCACAGCTGGTAGGGCCAACTCTACTTTCTTGATGACAAGTCCTTTACCATGTCAGGTCTGATTACAGTCTTGGCAGTATCTGGCACAGCTTTCTGTGTATCCAGCTGTTTGCGATGAGGCTATCTACTCCCCGTTTCACCCCTTGCCTCGCTGGTCCACACTCTTTACACAACTGCTGTTTGGCTTGGTAATGTACAGTCCTGATAGGCCACATCCCAAATGTACACCACTTAATGCTCATCAGCTTGGTTGTAGACAGGTGTTGGCTGGTCACATCTCCAACACACACCACTTGATACCAGTCAGTTCTGGATTGATCTTGTCCCTGTCGTATCGAATATCCGTAGTGTTCGAGGTTGGTGCAGCTGTTACCTAAACTGTCTCCATTCATAACATGGCTGTTAGCACCCCATCGCTGTTCATCAGACAGAGAGAGAGAGATTGTGCACCCCATCGACAAAGGAATTGGCAGCTTCTTGGGACATTATTAGTACGCTAGTTTCACTAGGATTTGTTCACCAGCTGCAATTGTCAGAGTGAACTCCTGTAGTGTCTCTGCTGTTTGTTACAGCCTTGATTTGAGCATTCAGGACCTTAGGGTCTTCCAGATGTGTAGGAGACTGTCAACGTATGAATCACTTCTGGCTGGCTATCAACTGTGTCTTTCCTCTCTGCTGATCATTGTTTGGGGGGGGGGGGTTGTCAGCAGAAGACTTTAAAGGTTTACATTCTGTCATATTTCAGATTTGGATTGTATTCTGTATTGTCCATGTCAGTTCCTTGGCACAGTAGTCATCTCTTTCTTCCAGGATGCTAAGCTGAACTCCAAAGTTTTCCGGGGCGTTCAGCGTAGACTATGGTATTCCCTCTTTCTCCAAGGTCTTTCACCTTTCCACCAATCTCTTCCATGTCCTTCATGATGGCCAGGTCTGTCAATTGTGATTGATAGCTGTATCTTCATTTCTGTCTGCGTTTTCTTCATTCCAGATTCCATTTTCTTCATCTTCACTCCATTTTGAATTTTTATAGTTCTGATTTTAGCTATACATGCACAACAGAGCAAAGAATATTGTTCTCCATAGGTGCACCAGAAAGTAGAAAGAACATTTCCTCCACTAAGGTTTGTTCCAAATAACTCTGCCCTGTATCTTGATGGCCACGTGAACTAGTCAACTCTCATTGGCTGCTGATGTGGAATAGAGTGTTGTGTGGTAAGAGTTAAATCCTTGTTTAATCTGATCATTTATCTCAATATATTTAAAGAGGATTGTCAAATTTACGTTTTCACAACCATAAAAATAAAATATATTACAAGAGAGTTAGTGCATCCATTCAAAATGTGCATTTAGTTATTCAGGAGAAAGGGGAAGAATACATCTCTATGGTGCAACTTTATAAGAAACAAGGATTAGCTGCACTGCATAAGCAATAATGTTGCCATACATTCTGGAAGGGGATTGTACCAATTTGAAGGGTTGAAAAAAGTGACTCAGATTGTTAAAAATCCAGATTACAGGTTATAAACATTTTACCATATTCAGTTTCCATGATTTCCATTATGGAAATGCTTTAGAAATTTCCACCTCAACCACTACTGTTACTATTTGGTTGGAAACTTGACTATACTCACTTTGGTTTAAATTTGTCAATTAGTGCTGAGAAATTATTGAATAAGTTGTTCATGCACTCTTAGTGGTGATTGTATTTGTTGACCACATGTTGAAAATTTGGGTCATTTTGGTCTCATAACAACCAGCAAAAAGACCAACTGGAAGCAACCTTTAAAACTTTCTGTAAGCATGTTTAATGTAAAAAAATCTAAAGCTCATAATATTAAAGTATGTGAAATTCTTAATAAAGTGTCAAACAATCAAAATGCTCCAACATTTCAAAAAATTTAATTGTACCTACATTAAGTTCTCAATTTCTCAGGTATGCTAAAATGTTGATGTACATGTATTGACTTTGTACAATCATTAATACGTTCAGTTCATAATGGATAAGCTGTATCTTTCTCCCATTTTTATTGCAAATAATTATAGTAACTAATAAACAATGAGCATGTTTCTCCCTACAGTGACTACAGCTGATGAGTAATTACCTGGAAAATAGCACAAAGGAAAAGATAGGCAGGGTGGGAAGCAACAATTTTGACTTTCCTTCTCAAGATTCTTTTCTGAGTCGTAAACCTATAGTAATGATATCAACATCCCCGTTGTGGGGATCATCTCACTTCTGGCAATAGTATAATTTGATAAGGCTGGAAAGCTGGCATCAAAAGTGGTCTGCTTCATAGTTTCTCTGAGTTCACAGAAAAGAACCTATAGGGCAGATTACTGTGCAGAGTTTGGCAGAACCATTTTTACTTTCTCTAGCATGCATGTACATACATGTTAGAGAAGGTATTATATTCCACCCAAAAATTTAATGCCAAGGTTTCACTAGAAATATGTTTTGAGGTCCCTTGAGTACAAAAAAAATTATTTTCTCTCATGCTACATAGTGCATAGAGCAGGTATTGCATTCCATCCAACAATTCCATACCAAGATATGACCGGAAATACACGTTTTAAGGTCCCTGTATCCAGAAATAAATCCTTTTTAGAAAAGGGCCTGTGCATGTCTGAAAATGATAACTCAAATATGAAATGTAGGTGAAATGCCAAGTAAGTTTAGTATCTTCCAAGGATGCGACACAAAGATTTTGATCCCATATTACACTTTACATGGAAAAAATTTCGAAATTTTTTATTTTATCAAAAATGGCTTTAACAATTTTGATTAACATAAAGATATTTATATGTGTACTTGACAAATAAAATGTATATCTTGAATTTTCTGAGAATAGCTTCTGTAGATCTCTTTATTCTGGATGAAATTTGCTGTAAGTAATAACAATTCTAATGTAAATCTTGATTAGCATGACCTAGTTAAATAATCTTTTGTAAGAATAGTTTGTGTATGGAACAGCTAGAGAGAATTATGTGAATGGAACCTTCAAGTTTTTTCAATAACTTTTTTGAACAGGTGGAATGGTGAAGTGATTAAAGAGCTATAAGATGAGGTTACTTTGTTTGCTGTGTTTTTACTTTTTCTGCCATTTACCAATAAATAAATAAGTAGAGGAAGTATTACATTTTACCCAAAAATGTGATATCAAGAATTCACCAGAAATAGATGTGTTGACCTCCTAGAATCCAATAAACCATTTTTACTTTCTCTACTTTTAGCAAGTAGAAGTATTGTATTCCACCCAAAAACTTTATACCATGATTTCATTGGAAATACATGTTTGAGACTCCCTGAATAAAAAAAAAAACACTTTTAGAAAAAGGCCCATATATACATGTTTTTCCCCCTTGTTTGCTGTTTACGAACACACAAGCTGTCTTCATTGGCAAAGTGGAACACTGCTGTATGAGATTCATTCTGCACTATCTGTCAGGCATTTAATGGGAAGAATGGGTCTTTGCCCTTTACTGTAACACATAATGCAGAGTTTACTAAGACCAAAATAAGCTTTTCACAATTTGAGGCTGTCATAAACAAAGCATACTAAACAAAACAAGTATATGAACACACAATTGAAATTTAAACAATACAAATAATGGACAAAAAATTGCAACAGCATAAAACATAACTTGAAAATAGTTATCTGCAAACATCTGTGGAAATGGCCCTAATCTAAAACAAATCTGTTTATTTTCCCTCGGTCACAAAGGTAAATACCGAATTGAATATTTAATATGATTTGAAGACCCATCTTCAATTTAAAACAGAAGTAAAAATGAAGATAAGATGATAATAGCATCTACACTGCCATCTACAGATAGTAGTTAAAAACACTTGTATTGAATTGCACTCTAATGCCATCTGCTTGTCATGGAGCAAAGTAGTAGTTTGTGAATATGTAGCCTTGAAGGGCTGGCTGTCATCTAATTATCGATGATAGGGGCAGCTAGAATATAGGCCATGATATCTGGTTGGTCATACTGACTGGATGTGAAAGCAGCTAGCCTATAGCACCCTATCACCATCTGATATGTGGCATGTTATGGGGATTGTCCTGAAAGACTGCTGTCTGCCACATACCATCAATAAAGTATCTTACAGAACAGTTTCATCACAGTATGACCTAGAAGTTAAAGCAGAAGTTAAAATAAAATAATTTTTAAAAAAAATCTTATTTAAGAATAAATTACTTTTTTTGTACCATAGCAATGACTTAGCTAATGACCCTTTAATAACAATGAGTTTAATAGATGAATCTTTTCATTTATATTTTCCACAAAATAAACAAAAACATGGGATAGTATTTCTGGTTTCAATTAGTAAGTTAATTTAAATTGAAGCAAGGTGTTATTTAGTATAAAAACTGTAAATTTTTCCTGCAAGTTTATAAGTATTATATTTATATCTTCAATTTTATAAGTCATATGAGATATTTTGAGTCCAAACCTTAATTTTAATGACGTTAGTGAATAGAGCACTTGCTTTTGTTTTGTCGTAAAGTGCAATTTAATAAATAGGCATGTCTTGGTTTTCATAACCAAAAGGAGCATTACACCACTGCTCTGATAGAGGGATAGCTACATTATTGCACAGCACCCTTTCCCTCCTTGAGTGACCCGTGACACAAATTACGGCATACACATATGTATTATTAATGCTAGGCAAATTTACCAGTATAAAATACAAATTGTTGGTTTTTCAAATAAGTGTCATTTTATATAGTTTTGGTGGAATCTTTTTAAACTGACCTCATTCTACAGCAAGTTCATCTCATCTTAATGTTTAGGTTTCCCCATTTTCCTTGTTAGATTGTGGCCTTTATTTAGAATAATACTGCATTTGTAACTTTTTACTTCTTTCCATTCACTTATAATTCAGCGGTTCCATTTCCTGTTAGTATCTGGAACTTGACTACTTGAGATATGAGAAGTGGTACTTCAGGAGAGATATATGCTATAAAGATAATAACTGCAGCTTTAAGAAAATAATTCTAATATATCAGAGCCATTCTGCAAGAGCTATTCATTAAGAAAAGTGATATTTTAAAAAAAAACATCTGATGGGTTATACATATTCATAAGACTGTATCTTCTCTACTACTCATAAAAAGCTTAAGCTCCTATTTACTTCCTGTTAATCAAGATAAACATTTGTAGAAATGCCTTTGCTACATATTTCATTCAAGTATAATGGGGATACATGGAATTTGAACTAGGTATACCAAAATCTAAAAAACATGTTGCAATATTATGACTGACATTCCACTGTTTGCATAACCGCAAGAGAGAACATAAAAAATTACTTTAGCAATTTAGCACTTGAAAAATGTATAAAATTCAAACCAATTACTAAAGAAATGAGTAACGTCCAGAATACATAAATTTTAGAGCAGATCCCCTTACAAATGAGTATACATTCATACGATATTAGAATATAAATGGTACATGAGTAGGGGGTAAAATTACATGGTAATATAGATTTTTCTAACAAAAACTCACCTTGCACAAAACCCAGAGTGCAGTTCAAGAATATAAAAATCTGGTATGTTATATTCACATGACTTTTTCTACCTATTTTGTAACAGACTATTCTTATAAAACTTTTTCTTCTGTCTACTTTATGCTAATCAAGTTAAACAGTAGCGAAAATCGTGTTATTACTTAGTTTTTTATGAGTATAAAGGAAATATAGAAAATACTAGCTAAAGCGACAGTTAAATCTTTTAAAAAGTGGTTTCTATATGATTGAATTTTGGTTCTCTTTGTATGGCCAGTGGTAAAACAAAGAAAACAGGAAAGAGAAATTTCCAATTGAGAAAAATTTAAGTATTCTAAAACTGAAACCAATGACGAGGAATGTCTCGGAAATGGTAAATGCCACAAAGAAAGTGCATGGTATATCGTGAGTTGTAGAAGATCCATATTTTTAGGTAGTAAATTTTTATTTATCTCGTACGGTATACCAGTTATGCAAAATTCATTCATAATGAAGAGGTCTTCACAGATTTATTCCCAAAAAGTCAATATACACATTTTGTCATGTAAATATCTTTAATATTTCTGACATTTAAATCAAAATCGTTAAAACCATTCTTGAGAAAATCTAAAGTGGAAGTTTGTGGTGGAAGGGTTTACTTGGCAATCTTCGTATCATGTCCTTGTATGATGCTGAACTTAAATTTAAAGTTTGATATTTAACGGACTTTTCGTTTTTGAGTTGACGCTGTCCACACACACACACACGCACATGGGTTCGGGGGATCTCAAAACATATATTTCCGGTGAAATCTCGATATCGAATTTTTTAATGGAATACAATAACTTCTATACCTAATATGTACATTGTATATATGTGCTAGATAAAGTAAAAATAAATGAGTAATTATTTAAGAAAACCCTGCACTGTATTGCAGTGGGTTGGAGCTCGGTGCTCCCATTTCTGGGGGTGTGAATTTATTTTCGGCCCATGTTTAGGACCGGTGTCCTCTCAGCATTGTGAATATAAACAACCACTGCGGGACATGTGATACTGACTAAATCACTTCCTCAAACCGATGGGAGCAGCTGTAAACGTGAGGACATGTTATGAGATGTCATGCTCATTATTATTGTTGTTGAATTAACTTATTTGTAGGAGCTCTTTAACTGCTGTAGTTCTTGGTGTCCAAATTCTATATCGGTCGTGAAAGACCGGTTAATTTTGCTCAGAGCCTCTTTATCAGGTTTGAGGTTCTTTTATGTGCCATAAATCTACGACACGAATCCGCTACTTCCCTTCCGAAGGTAGCAGTATTAAGGGTTTTACACCACGAAAGAAAAGTCTATCTTAGCATTGTTATCCATGACGATTGACGATGATAATAATAATACTGCAAGCATTTATTTTCACACATCTGTATACAAGAGAAGCATTGTCCAAGCTATGTGCAAAACTAAGAAATGCACGGTCGAGTGCACAGAAACTTCTTTTTTTTTTCTAATGTTCTTTTCTTTATTTAATATTAGCAGAATATATTGTCTTTTTTATATTTCACATCAGTCCTGGGTGAGCCAATCTCTTATTTGTTTCAATTCAAGTGTGATAGGCACACATTTAAACAAATGTTATGCCTCATCTCAACGGTTGCAGGGTGGTTCGCCACGACTAGACACACCTGTCTCTCGACGTGGTCGTTTCGCATTGGTTTATGCCAAAAGTGTGATGGTCAAACCTAACTCATGAGCGCAGTCGGTATCACTCAGGAGCGAAGTGAAAGGGGAGGGTGAGGCAAACGTTCAGTGGAGTGCTAGAATCAGGATAGTAGATTGCAGAAGCGGTTTTATATTCCCTTACCAACTTTTTCAGCACTCAACTCTACATCTGACAAATGCATTAACAGTTATTACAAGCGTTACGGTAACGAGTTATAGGAAATGTTCCATTCATTCTGTTTGTATACAGAGGCTCCCACGTGTATAAGACATTTCGTAAAATTAGTATCTGGGACGTTAACGGTTTTCGATGCATTTAGGGGCAAGTGCGTTACAAAGTAAAATTCATATCTTGAAAGGAAAGCTTCTTTGGCAAGGGTTTTGAAATTTCACTGTCTTCGATGCCAGTTCCGTTAGCAAATGTGAACCTTTCACGAAATCCGGTTGTGCAATGGAGGCTATTTGTATAATTCTCATTGTCTCGTGCACTAAAAATAACATATTTCCTCATTACCAGTGTCTTGACTCAACTTGGACCGTGCGTATTAGAGCAACATGCTGTTTTTAGCCAAAGTGTTAATGGACATTGTAGTTGCACACTCCGTAATATATGTCCTAAGTTTGATGTCGCAGCTTCGAAACTTTTTGATATGTTTTTATGTAATACTGAAAATTACACCATTTCAGAATAGGCAGTTCACAAAACACTAGGTGTGTGTGTGTGTGTGATGCCTATATGCTCACACCTCGGAAGGTGCTCTTGGCAAGCATGTACCGTGAAAACAGAAAAGACGTTTCTCCTAAAGTTAAACAACCATAAACCCCTTTTTCAGCGAGATAAGCAGTTCCCTATTTTTCGAATTCAAGAACCTCCGAGTCATAAGCAGTCTTTGCCCCATTGATCTGAAAGCTAGGACTTATCTCGCTGAAAAAGGGGTTTATGGTTGTTTAACTTTTATGTATAAACCTTTGGTGATATTCTTGCCCTGCTTAGTTACTTGTCTCCATCCTCAAGATCACTAACGTTAAATTGTCTCTAAAAGGTAGTGCCATGGCTTGTATCCCAACTTATTTTCCCAGTCATTTCCTTTTATTCATTGTTATGATGAAATTGCATGCTGGAAGGATAATTAGATTATCGGTTCTTTAGCAGGATCTCGTAAGACAAGGAATCCATTAAAACATTGCAGCATGTCGGTATGTTTACGGAAACACTGCGAAAATACACGAAATGGTGCCTTCAAACCTACGTCCGTTACCTCTGATCGCTGGGCCAGGAATACTGCGGCTTTGATCATGGGTAACTTGCCTAATCCACTATGGCCTTGAGGTATTCAGTTGAAGTATCATTATTTGCGTTGAAAACTTTTTATTTTGGTATCGCATCGTATCTGAGCAGCAATGTCCACAACTTGGTTCGGTGTCGTTTTGAAACATCCTGTATTTCCGCTACTCCAGTTATACATGATGTCCCTATCTGGAAGCTTCATTGCTATATACGTGGGGAAATTTCGTTTATAATTTGAGACCTGTTTATCATTTGGCTACATACCCCACTCTTAACGGCATAGTTGAGTCCTGGTGGCTCTGTAATCAGATCTGCAATAGTCCCATTTGCAGATCCGGTACTCAGTACTGAGATTTCGAAAGGGTTATTCAAATAGAAGCCGTTCTTTACCAGAATAACGAAATGCATGGTAGGTTTCTGAATTGAAAATCCTGGCATCATCATGCAAAGAGTAAAAAACAAAAATAGGGAATGGTTGAAATGCCAACAATTGAAAGTTTTCTTCTTCTTCCCCAAGAAAAAGGAGAGAGACATTTTCAATGTTTGGTGTGCAGAATAATTATTTAGCCATTGAAAAACATGATTCTTCCCGATGCATGTAGGCTGTAAGACAGCATCTTACTTTAATTCCTAACACTATAAGTCTACTAATGAGTAACAAAGTCCTGAACAGTAGAACATGAGCTTGTGCTGAATAATTGGATAAGCATCTCGAATTAAGAATGGAACACATTTACCGACACTAGGTCCTAAGTAAGCCTATTACCTGTAGCTGACTATTTCCTTACTGAATAGATAAAAGCCGATAAACCAAGGTGTACTGAGAAATTCTGTAGTATGTAGCCTAGCTTCCACATAAGGTGATATGTTCCCGTCGTGATCATTTCCACTTAACTACGAACTGGTCATGTTCCAGCTTGTCATACATCTTACTGTCTCGAACATGGTAAACACAGCAACGAGTATTAATATGTGAGAAAGCCAAGCGTTGCCCACTGATCACCTATGGTGTTCCTGCTGTGTACTGTGATAAAATTAGGCTCCAAAGTAATTGCCGAGGCAATTGTAAATGTGCGCCCGACCATCGAAAGTCATTTTAAAATACTAAACGATTTTCCTTTCTGAATTAGACGAGACGTATTCCATGGGTCAGGTCCAAAACAGTACAACACTGCTGTATGTGGTAATCTACTTTAAACATGTTGCCCAAATGTAACCGAGATACGAGATCTGTGTTGGAGTGTCGGTGCTCGAAGCAGTAAAACAGCCTATTAACCAATAGCGTAATCCTATAATCTAGGAGCAGTTTGATCTGTGCTAAAATGGTTGGTTGATAAAACCTGGGTTCAAGAGATGGTTAGAGGTGTACTGAGACAAGACGTTTGCACCTCTCTTACTTGAAAAGAAGTCTTTCCCATGTATTATTCCGTTCCTTGCACACGATGTATTCGTTTTTGTCCTTAGCTCTCTGGATGCCGTTCGCCATTTCCAGCTCCCGGCAATATTTTCCGTCGTATGAATGTTAAAAACATGCATGTGTCAAGAGCGTGCAAATGCTCCACTCATTTGTCGCTGACTGCCATTTCTACAAGGTGTGAGTGTCTGGCGGACACTGGGGCACTTGTTTTAATCTCTGTTACTTATTGAGATATTTCCCGCTATCGTATCTTGTATAGGTCATTTGAAGTACAAAAAGCCACAGATTTTTTTAAACATCATAGTTGTCGATATTGTCTCACTTGACATCAATTCACCTGATCCAGCGATCCTTCATGGCTGTTACTCCCTACATTGAAGTTTGGTTCCTTGGCAAATTACACCTCAACTGACGATTTAAGTTCATGGACGAAAACATTTTCCACCGTAAACGAATGGACGTTTGTTCTAGAGGCATGGGAATAGGGTGGATGTGACAAATAATACCCGACTTAATTATGTTTGCCTTTGTAACAACACATGCGATGGCTAACATTATCTTGATTGGTATTTTTTTCTTTGCCAAACCCAGACTTTCCTTTGGGGTTTTGGCCTTCGCTTGATCCAGAATGTTAGCTGGGGATGATTTCACGCAATTTGTCTTCTTTTGCGGATGGGAATCTTGGTGTTCGCATTCGTTAGACTGCTGTTTTATTTCAGGTGTGCAGTAGAAAACCCATGCTTTATTTGTTACAAGTCGACTCATAAGTCGTTTTATCTAATTAACTCTGAAAAGAAACCAGAATTGACATTCTGATTCGCTTTTGACCCAGGTTCTCAACCCGCTGCGCCCATATTGTATATCCAACTTCTTCCTCTGAAATGTTCAGAGTTTTCAGCAATTTCGGACACTTACTCGGCGATCCTGCCGTATACTTTTTTGAACATATATATTATTACAGTTTCCTATCTTCTGTTGCATGTCTCAACTTATAATCTTTCACGGCCACCAAACTGTAGTCCACATGGAAATGGTGAAATTGATATTTCAGATACTAAGAAGAGTTTGTCATACCGGCACAAATTTCTCTTGCATTTGTATCCAGTTTAAAAAGCACAATACTCAATTATTGTCATGTTCCTCGTATACACGTTTGAACAAACGGCTTTCTACTGCTATGAATCTTAATGATATCTATGCCACTGCACAGTGTTTCCATAAAAGATGGTTTTGAAGGCAAAACTGTTTTGGAATTCTGATGCAATCTGGCTTTTTCGAAGAAATTTTTAAATGACCTCCTTATGTATAACATAAAACAATCATTACTACTGAAACCTGCAGATTCTCAGTTTCATTTGGACAACCCTTCCCATTAGTTTTATCGTGGAGAGCTCCTTTAAGAAACTACCTTTTGTAGAATAGATTTTCATGTATCATATACTTTCATTCTTTATTATATATGCGGAAGTTTTCAAGCATGACAAATTGGAACACGACGTGTTTTAGAAACACGCACTCTAATATGTGATCTTTGCTGTACGCAAAATTCTGCCTTCTCAGCTATTTTGTTCTTAATCTTTACATGGAGTACTGTGATTATCAAGAACGTTTAATAACCTTGATAGGCTGCGTATCTCGTGTTTTATCCCATATCACGCTCCGTGCTGAATGAACTTGATGTGGCGTGTCAGTGCATCGAAAACACGAGGGTCATTTTAAAGAACAATGACCGAAGGCAGCAGAGTAAAATTGGCATTGAACCCCGTTTCGCCAAGTAAAAATAAAGCAAACGTTATTTACATCATACCATTGTTCTCGAGCTTTAATAGCTCATTGTCATTTGCTTAAGTACCCATCAGGGATTACCCAAACCTTCTACACAGGATAGTGATATTTGTATGTTTTATGATATATTAATACGTGTGTAGCATGTATGTTTTATGATATATTAATACGTGTGTAGCATGGTAAGGAGTAGTATTTCAGGTAGGATGATGGTGAAGAGATTAGAAAAAGCGTTATTTGAGATTCAGTAGTGTTCAGCAAGATGAGTTTATTTCAGATGGTGAATGCAACTATGCTCACTTCTATTTGAAGTATTTCACTGAAGCAATATTGTTAATCAATATCTGCTACATTGGTTTGACTTAGAGTATTTTTTTTAGAAAAGGGCTGTGTGTGGGGGGGGGACAGCATAAATCAAAAACGAAAAGACAGTTAAGTACCAAACTTGGTATTCAAGCTCAATATCTTCCAAGAATGCAACATGAAGATTTTCAGGAAAATTCCCCCATTCCAAATTATCCATTACTTGGAAAATTTTTCGACATTTTTTATCATCTAAAAAGTGGCTAACGATTTTGATTACACTGCCTCATATTAAGGATATTTACACGAGAAATACTGCTAAAAATGTAGATCTTTTAAAACGTTCAATTTATGTTATATACATTTTTTTTATATAAATCATTTCGAGATATTCCCTGTTATTGGTTTCAATTTTAAAATACTTAAAACTTTTCTCAAACGGGAAGTCCTCATCTGTTTCACACCTCATTTGTTTTACTCCTGGCCATGGAAAGAGTGTATTCCCTTATCTCCCTTCTGCTTATAAGGAACTATGTAATAAGATCATTTCTGGTAATGTTTATCTTATGGTGGATAAAAGGTGATCTTGAGCGAAGAGTATGAACTTTCAAGGCCGGCAATATAAACCTGATTTTTTAATATTTGACTATCGATTCTGCTCCATTGTAATTCCCCTTTGTGGTGAAACAAAGTGTGTACTGCTCCATTCACAATGAGATGTAACCGCAGATGCACTCATGTAATTCAATGTACGCGTTCATATAGACATGCAACACTAAGCATACGACTCCAAACTTTACCCTTGTGTTGCATACACAAAGAAGGAATTCTGCTTCCCTTCCTCTATGCAGTGCTCTGCTGTTCAACAACAGACGATGGCAATGCGAGATTCTACATAACTACTCTTCTATTTGGTCGTGCCGCACCATCTCTCAAGAGGTTATGGTAGTCCCATTGCGAATTCTCCTTTGATTGAATGGATGTATCCAACATTTTCGTCGAGCTTTCTTGGCTCTTATAAATCGTAAGGCGTAAATAGATAAGTGTGCAGCTTTATCATTTTTCTGCAGTCTATGCTTGCATTATTTTCAATATTTTTAATAAAAGATTATTGTGACGTCACTGCCACGAACACTGCGTCAGTTAATATGTAATTACTTTCTCTGCATGTACTATGTACATAGTGTATAGAGAAGTTTGCACTCCACCCAAAAGTTCGATACCGAGATTTCACCGGAAATATATGTTTTAGGGTCCCCTGTATAAAAAAAAAAGCATTTTCAGAAAAAGGTCCGTGTGTGTGTGTGAACACGATAGCACAAAATCGAAAAGTTTGTAAAATACCAAAGTTGGTATTTAAGTTTAGTTATCTTCCAGGGATGCGACACGAAGATTTTGAGAAAAATCCTCCCACCCCAAACTAGCCTTTACATGGAACTATTTTCGAAAACCTTTTTTGATTTTCTCAAATGGCTCTAACGATTTTGATTAAACTTTCGTATATTAAAGATACTTACCTGACAAATAAAATGTACATCTTTAATTTTCTGGGAATAGCCTCTGAAGACTACTTTATTCTGGATGAATTTTACGGAATTTTGCATAACTGCTAAACCGTAAGAGATGGACAAAAACTTATAACACAAAAATATAGAGCACCTTAAAACACACAATTTATGTTATATACATTTTTTTCGTGGAGTTGACCGTTTTTGAGATACTCCTTGTTTTTGGTTTCAGCTTTAAAAACTTATACAAAGGAACTTCAGTCACATAGCAACCAACTTTTGACTAACACTTTAACCAATAGTACTCCCTTATTTCGCTTCTACTTACAAGGAAGCAAGTAACAAGACTATTTCTGCTGATTTTTTCTCTTATTAGTATGAAGTAAATAGAAGCATAAGCTTTTTAACAATAATTTGTGTCAGAGATATAGAGAAAGTCACGTGAATGGAACACTTTTAAACTTGCGGAGTGTTTGGAAGAAATGCGCATATGCGCAATTTATAACTCTAGAAGCACGTGCCAAATTCTTGCGTTAATAGGACTGAATTGTGAATGGTCTTCCCTCGCGCCTGCGCTTATGCTGTGTTAACGTCTGCACTTGTACCTCATTGTGAATGTGTCTTAATGAAGCCATTACTGCAAACGTTTATATCAACATGGGGTTATGCCAAAGGTAATACCAAAATTGTTGTTTTCCTCACAAGCTGTGTGTAGGACAGGGTGTCGAAGGTAGAGTCAGATTGAAAAATTCACGACATTGAATTTCCCAACTGCTCGTATTTTTTCCGGTAAACCACAAGAAATCTCAGCATTGAATTCTTCGGTCTGACTCTGCTTTTTCAACTTCTGTCCTACGCACGACTTGTGGGGGGAAAAAAACGATTAATTACCAATTGGGGACCTAATAGTTTAACTATGGAGCCCGGGACTTGAGGCACTTACGGCATTGTAAATCGCCATTGCAACATGTCATCTCAAAATAGTTTTATATCTTGTGATTTGTCGGGAAAAATACGAGTCAGTTGGGTGATTTAGTCTGTCGGTATGTTGTCATGGTAACTCAGTGAGAACAACTCTTCGGAGACGGGAAGATTTGTAGTTTAAATCCCCGGCTATGGCATTGAACTTTCAGTTTACATTTCCAGCCTTGTAGGAATAATGTATAGCATTCACATAATTATCTTTAACTCTTCCATATATAAACTATTCTTAAAATAAATTATTTTTCTACGTCATGCTAATCGAGATAAACGTTAGCAGAATTGGTCTTATTGCCTGCTTCCTTGTAAGTAGAAGGGAAATAAGGGAGTATATTATGAAAAAAGCGATAGTCGAATATTTTAAAAACTTTTCAGTATGTGAAACAATTGAGATTCGATTCGCTTTGCATGGTCCCTTTTGAGGAAAGTGGGGTAGTTTAAAATTGAAACCAAAAACAAGGAATATTTCGAAAACTGTCAACACAATAAGAAAAACGTATATGACATAAATTATGTGTTTTAACGAGATATACATACTTTGTGCAGTACGTTTTTGTCTATCTCTTACGGTTTAACCATTATACAAAATTCTGCAAACCTTATCCAGAATAAATAGATCTACACAGGCTATTCCCAGAAAATTCAAAATATACATTTTATTTGTGATGTAAATATCCTTAATTTACGGTACATATTTTAATCAAAATCATTAGTCATTTTTGAGAAAAAAAATTAAAAACTTTTCCACGTAAAGGGTAGTTTGAGGTTGGAAGATTTTTTTGAAAATGTTCGTGTCTCATCCTTGGAAGTTATTAAAAATAAATATAAAGTTTGGCATTAGTATCTTCGTTTTTTGAGCTATGCTGTCCAGAGACACACACACACGGACTTTTTTCTAAAGAAAGTTTTTTTCGTACTCAGGGGACCTCAAAACATATTTTCGGTGGAATCTCGACATCTGATTTTTAGGGTAAAATACTATACCTTCTATATTATGTAGAGGAAGTAATAAAGCGTAGTGGACAGAGAAAGTGACATGTTAATCAGATTTATTTTCGAAATATCAAAAATTCAGTATCAAGATTGTCAGATTGTCTCTTGTACCTGTACATATTAACTGTTTCGTATGGAAAATGGCTGGAAATTGTTGGCGTTAAGAAAGTGTATAATAATGTTGAACTAGTTAACAGGCGTGCATTTGTCATGGCATATGCATTCGGTGAAAGTAGTTCATCAGCTGAATTAGCACTGTTCCACTCTCTCTTTCTGCAGAACACTGCTGAGATGGTCTTGATCAGACTAATGCTGTTATGATCAATAACCTTTTAGATTTTTCTCTTCTCCACAAAGGTGTAAAATAGAGAACGAAATACGCATTAGAAGTTTAGTGACGTTAATTTAATCACAGAAGCTGCATCATTCACATGGATGTA
Organism: Hymenopus coronatus; assembly: GCA_030762935.1. Classification (NCBI taxonomy): domain Eukaryota; kingdom Metazoa; phylum Arthropoda; class Insecta; order Mantodea; family Hymenopodidae; genus Hymenopus; species Hymenopus coronatus. The sequence goes on from CM060895.1 coordinate 26,350,989, forward strand.
CCTAGATGTATTGCATTTGAAATAAGAATTAGCTCATTAAATGTTTTACAGTTCAACAGTAATTAGTATTCAACAATAATTAGTATTCAACAGTAAAAGGAATTGGTAAATGGTAATTACAAAGTAATTAGAGTAACTAATTTTTTATTTTCTCTACGTTGTACATAGTACACAATGTAGGTATTGCACTTTACTCAAAAATTGTAAACCGAGATTTCACTGGAATCGTACAAGCTTTAAGTGCTCCTGTAGCGGAAAAAGGCATTTTTACTTTACACGCACTATGTACATAGACTATAGAGAAGGTTTTGTTTGCACCCAAAAATTCGATACCGAGAGTTCACCGGAAATACACGTTTTGGGACTCCCTGAATCCAAAAAAAAACAACACATTTTTAGAAAAATGTCCGTGTATGTGGGCAGCATAGCTCAATAACGAAAAGTTCGTTAAATACCAAACTTGATATTAAAGTTCAATATCTTCCAAGGACGCGTTACGAAGATTTTGAAGAAAATCCCCAAACTCCAACTACCCTTTACATGGAAAAAAAATTCGAAAACGTTGGTCTTCTCAAAAATGGCTAACGATTGTGGTTAAAATCCCTCATATTTAAGACATTTACAGTACAAATAAAATGCATATCTGGAATTTTCTGGAAATAGCCTCTAAAGACATTTTTATTCCGGATGAATTTTGTATAATTAGTAAACTGTAAGAGATAGACAAAAACTTACTAAACAAAAAATGTATATCTCCTTAAACCCACAATTTATGTCATATACATTTTTTTAGATTATCATGAAGCAGATAGAAGAATAAGTTTATTAACAATGTGTTACAGGGATGTAGAGAAAAATCATATGAATGGAACACATCAAATTTTTTAAAAAAAGGTTCGGGTGTGTATGAACTCGATAACTCAAAACCGAAAAGCCGGCGACATACTAAACTTGGTACTAACTTGGTATTTAAGTTTATACATATCTCCCAAGTATGCGACCCCACACCGAACTTCCTTTACATGGGAAAACAATTCGAGAATTTGAATTTTCTCAAAATGATTGTAATGGTTTTGATTAAAATGCCGTATATTAAAGATATTTATATGACAAAATGTATATCTTGAGTTTACTGGTAAACCGTAAGAGATAGACAAATACTCCATAAAAATGTATATCTCGTTAAAACACACCATAATTTATGTCATTTACATTTTTTTTTTTTTTTTTTTTTTTTTCCGTGGAGTTGACTTTCCTAGATATTGTTATTGTTTTCATTTTAAAATACTTTTCTCATACGGGAACTTGTTAACTACAGATCATGCAATGAAACTAATTTCAATCCCATAGCAACCAACTTTTAAAATATTTGACTATCGCTTTAGCCTAGTGCACACACTTATTTCTCTTCTACTTAAAAGGAAGTAAGTAATAAGACCATTTCTCTTAATGTTTATCTCGAATAGCATGAAATAGAAAGGAGAATAAACTTTTTAATAATACCGTGTTACGATGGTGTAGAGAAAATCATATGAATGGTTCATATCAGTGTTTTTTTTTTTTCTTTTTTTATGCTATTTGATAGAAATACATAACAGTAATGCAGCAAATAAAACTTAAAATTTATTGTGTTACATGCATGACTTTCTCTACCCAGTCTTCTGCATTCCATAGTTATAAAAGCTTATTCATTCTTCTGTGTCATATGAATCTAATTGAATGTTTTGCAGAAGTATGTAGTTTCGTTCTACAGGAGGTGATAAAGGAGCATGAAGCGCTTGTCACACAAAAAAAAAAAAAAAAAAAAAAAAAAAAAAAAAAAAAAGGGCTGCTATATGCTGTCTTTGACGCTTTGGACGACAACGAGAAACGAATACGACTTTAGTAAATAAAAGTATTTGAAAATTATAAACATTAACTAATATCTTGGAAACGCTTAATGCCATAAAACGTTTCAGAATAAGTTGTCTTTTTAGCAAGCTTTTGTCTATTCCTTGCGGTTAATACGTATACGAACGTATATAAAATTAATTGAGAATAAAGAGGTTTTCCCAGACTAGCTTAAGTTTACGGTATTTTTATTAAACACGTTAAGAGCTTTTAAAATAAAATATCTAATGTGATACATTTATATTCTTTACCCATTTTTCAACAAAATTTTCTTTAGAAAAGCGTGTTCTTCTAATTGCTAAACGTTAATTTAGATAAACCTTTGCATAAAATCTTTTATTCCGACGGAATAGGGGCATACACTAGGCTTAAGCGATAGCCAAATCTTTCAAGAGATTGTCACTATGTGAATTAGAGGAAAGTATTGGTATTCTAAAATTGAAACAATAACAGGGGTGGACAAACAAAACAAGAAAAAAAACATGTTTTAACACGATCTGCATTTTTTTTTCAATAATATTTTCTTTTACGGTTTACCAGATATGCATAAGTCATTCAAAATATGGTATTTTAATAAAAATCTTCAGACCCATGTAAAAGGTAGTGTAGTGTGGGAGAGTTTCCTGAATATCTTCCTGTCTCATCCTTGGAAGGTTTGGAAACTTAATTAACAAATTTGGTATTTAACCTAGTTTTCTTTTTTGAGTTTAGCTGCTGACAGACGAACGCATATTTTATTAAAAAATGTGTGTGATTTTTTTTCTTTTTTTTCTAAATTCAGATGATCCCAAAAGTATACTTCTTGTGAAAACTCGATATCAATTTTTGGGTGAAATATAATACATTCTCTACATGTTATGTACGTCGTAGGGAAATCAATAACGAAAAAATGTCAAGGAAAAGGGTAGCTTGAAGGAGGTTCTTCATTGAAAGGTGCTAAACTTAATGGTATTTGTACCTATATCCGACATTTCGCTTTGTTCTTACTACACTTCCCAAATATATTAACAGATATTCTCTCTAAAAATGCCGTTTTTATCCAGAGAAACTCGAAGTATCCAATTTTTTGATAGAGAGCAATACTTCCTCTATAGTTAGATGGTATGGTAGAGAAAGTAAAAGCGTCATTGGTGATATTAAAACCCACGCATGCAACGCCTGGCAATACTGCTATTTGTGCAGATTTTGCAACGTGGTGAAATAGTTTGTTCATTTCCACAGGATTCCGTTATAGACACACACTGTACAAATTACAGTATTTTCTGTGGTCCAGTAGCTACGTGTTCATTGGTCCGTGTAAATGGAACTGAGCTCAAGTTACGCCGCTACGCTTCTGTCGTAGCTGGAGAAAAGTTGAGTGCTTTCCTCTCTCTGCTTCTGTACATTTCTGTGATTTTATAACAACAGCGTTTAGCTCTTATTAGGAGAACAAGACAAAGGGAAGTTCGCAGTAAGATGTGAAGCATGAATAAAAGACTATTAGATAACATCCACATGGGTTCCTCTACCCGCTCTTACTAAATCTTTGTCTACTACTTCCTAATCGTAAAACTTCTGTACAAATTGTATCATTATACATTTCGTGTTTGGTGCAAGATGGAATCAGGAAGCAAAAGCGAGCGTGAAAACTTGTAAAAGCGGTTCCTTAAATGTTGGGTTTGAAATGCAATACTCTGCAGGTCATTACGAGAAATGATGAAAACTACACGTTTCTTCAAAAAATCTTGTATTCCATACACACGATTTTGCCTGTTCTGCACACAAACAATTTTTACAGATTATTATTTTTATCTACTCATACTAATCCAGATAGACATTACCTTCCTTCCTTGTAAGTACAAGGGAAATAGGGGGAAGGTTAAGGCGATAGTCAAATCTTTTAAAAGCTGTTATGTTAATCAATTAAAAGTCCTGTCTCTTTGCATGCCCAGGAGTAAAACAAAAGAAAAATGACATTCCCGTTTGAGCAAAGTTTTCAATATTTTAAAATTGACATCAGTAACTAGGAATATGTTGAAAATAGTTTACTCTACAGATACAATGTATATGGCGTATATTATAACGAGATCTACATTCCTTATACAGTACGGTTTTCTCTGTCTCTTACGGTTTACGAGTTATACAAACGTCATCCGTAGCGTGTCTGTCTCACACTCAACAGGTGGCGAGTTCTAATCTCGCTTAGGGTGAGTTACCGGATAAGGGATTTCCCTTATCCTGAGAAGACGAATGTCGAGTAACCGTAAGCTTCATGAACTTCGAGGTCATTTGAACATCGTTTCACCGATTTCATTCATCGTCGTCCGATATGACCAACTAGGTTAAAAGACGTTCCAGAACGAAGAGGTCTTCAGGGGTTATTCCCAGAAAATTTAAGATATATATTTTATTTGTCATAAAATATCCGAAACACGTGTTAGTTTGATCAACATCGTTAGGCATTTTTGACAAGATAAAAAATTAGAAACATCTTCCATGTAAAGAGTAGCTAGTTTGAAATAACCAGGTTGGTATACATATATCGAACGGACTTTTAGTTTTTGAGTTATGCTATACACACATCTTTTTCTAAAAACTCTGTTTTAAAATATATTTATCCAGGGCTCCTCAAGATATGTATTTCCGGTGACATTTCTGTATCGAATTTTTGAATGGAATGCAAGTACCTACTTTATCTACTATGTACCTACTTAGCACTTGTTAGAGAACTAAAAATATAACAAAAAGTTTGTAAAATCAAACAACGAATATGTAGTAAATGGTAAATGCGTATTAAAAATGAGTTTGCTTCCGTTTCTTATGGTTTAAGTATTAACCAAAAAGCATTCAGAATGAAGAGGGTTTTACAGGTTCTTCCCGGAAAATTCGAGATATACCTCAACCAAGGTGAGATTGTTCATCTGGGATAATGTTAATTATATTTGTCCCCGCCTCTCATTTTAAGTGAATTGTGTGGCTTCTCAAGTGTTTTAGGACACATGTTGGCCACACTGAAACGACTGCTTGAGCTTCAAGAGGCTTCCACTTGGAGTGAAAAAAGCTGTAACATATTTTTTCGTTCCAAAACAGTACAAACCAGCGTTGCCCCTGGTGGATTATTGTTTGAGTGTGGCCAGCATATGTCTTAAACACTTGAGAAGCGGTACTATTCGCATATATTGAGCTGGAGATATAACTTAACATTACTCCAGATGGAGAAACCCGCCCTACAGGACCAATCTCACTCCGGTTGACGGCATGTGCTGTTTTTAATATAGATATCTTAAACATTTAATATATTAATAAAAAAAATTCAACAAATGAATGCGATAAACAGAATTCTTGAATTTTCTTAATTATGTTCGTGTCTCATCCTTGGAGGATACTGAACTTAAGTACCAAGTTTATTTATCCGAAGTTTTGTTTTTACTTTACATACAGTTTTTTTTTCTAATAAATCTTGTGTATTCCATCCACATATGTTCTCTGCTTATTTGGCAGAAAATTACATTAGTAGAAATTGTCTTACTTCTTAGTTCCTTATTATAAGTAGAAGGGAAATAAGGTAATACATTATGAGCGCTATTCAAATATTTTAAAAGTGGTTGCTATGTAATGAAATTTGGTTCTCTTTGCATGGTCAGGAAAACAAAAGAAAAAGAAATGACAAATTTCCGTTTGAGAAAAGTTAAATTATTTTAAAATTGAAACCAATAACAAGAACTAGCTCGGAAATGTTAACTTCCATAAAAATGTTTTAACGATATTTACATTTTTTAGTACGTTTCTGTGTATCTCTTACGGTTTACTAGATATGTAAAAGTCATCCAAAATGAAGAGGACTTAAGAGGCTATTCCCAGAAGATTCAAAATATACATTTCATTTGGCATGTAAATATCTAACATACGACATTTTAATCAAAATCGTTAGAGCCATTTTTGAGAGTACCAAGTTTAGTGTTTTACTGACTTTTCGTTTTTGAGATATGCGTATATTCAGGTACACAAACACACACGCATACACACACTGGTGCTTTTTCTAAAAATGCGCTTTATCCAGAGGTCAAAACATGTATTCCTGGTGAAATCTCGTATAGAATTTTTTGTGGAATTCAATATCTTCTCTACCTACTATATACGTTCATAGTACTTGGTAGAGAAAGAAAAGACGAGTGCTCAGAGACATATCTCCGTGAAATCCCGATACTCGACTTTATTCAGTTGCAATTGCTTCCTCTACTATAGATAAGTTGTAGAGAAAGTAAAAACTGAAGGGCATTTGCATTCCAGAAGAACACATATGCTGGAAGAGAAGTAGAGACATTGAAAATGTGTAAGACTTAGGTCGGAGAGCTGCCTCTAATTAAACATAGCTTGTTGTAAAAGGAGTTTAAATCAACAGTGAACTAGACTCACCTTCATTCGTTTTAGAAGTAGCAAAAAGCTAACAAAGCTGCCAACTAAAGCAGTGCACTTTGATGGAAAATTGTTAATCAGGGACCACTCACTAATTTGAGAGAGTGCCAATACAGCCCTTGGCTTTCTATTTTGTCATTTTACTTCCTCTACTACCTACTTTCTAGGTAAAGAAAGCATTTATTGCATTCCACTCAACAGATTCAATACCAGATATCATTGGAAGTATTAAATGTAGGTCTCCTAAATTATTATTATTATTATTATTATTATTAGTAGTAGTAGTAGTATTAAAAGGCATTTAGAAAGAAAGAAAAAAAAGTGTCTTAAGAGCTTTACTGAAAAACGAAATGTTTAAGAAGTTCACAAAGTGGTATAGCGGTGAATTTGGTGTATACGGAAGAGGCAAAGTCGAGTCCGTTAAAATGTTGGCGTATTTGGTGCATAAAATATTTTTTTTTAAGATTGGCATCGAAACTCAGTCGGTAGAGCACCTACCTGCTGTGAGAGAGCTCCCGGGTTCGATTCTCGGCTGGGGCTTGGAAATGTGTTTAGCATACTAACTTCATGTACCCAAGATCGCAGGTTCAAACCCGGCGGTGAACGATGGATTTTTTCGGGCGTAAAAATCCTTAGCATGGCTTCCTTCGGAAGAGAAGTAAAGTAAAGCTGCTGATCCCAAGTCGTATATTTACGGCACGTAAAATAACTTTAAGCCTGTAAAATAGGCCTTCGAGCAAAATAAGCTGTCTTTCACGCATATTGTAGTATAGAATGGGGCGCCAAGAACCTTAGGAATTAAATATCGTCCATAAATAAACTCCATTTCCATTTTTTGGAAGTGTGTGTGTGTGTGTTTGTTTGATCTAATGGTGAAAATTAAAATATAGAAACTCGACATTAGTACGCGAGTTAATACTGTTGCCGATAGGCAATATGTTCCACAGGGAAATGCAGGCAATAGGATCATGTAGTATAAAGGGCGGGGTATAAAGGAATAAATAATTTAGTAACAACTCTAAATTATAGGGCGATTTTAATTCGATAAAGGCACTTTCAATATTCTAAATTCAGTTCAGAATATATACAAACTAAAATGATTATTACGTTTGTTACTGTTACATTGTAACGAGTTACTAACTATAAAACAGTTAATAAAAATAGCCGTTACAACTTAAACGTATGACTTTTATATTAAATGTTGATTATTTCATGTATTGCATACAAATACAGGTTTTGTGTATAAGCAACGATACATAGAGCATTTTATGTAGGTTGGTTTAGTTTTGTGAAAATTTGAGTCCTAAGCAGTAATAATCCCGAGAAAATTTCAGTCTGAAGCAGGAGCAGTGAGTCGGAATCGCGCTGCGCTGATGTGATTGAAAACATCTCCAAAGTTACCTTGACGATTACAACGGCCTATGCTTGTTTTAAGTTCGACTGGCAAGAGTGCCTACTAGAAAATACTTTATGAAACATATGATGTTAAAACATGACAGAACCAATGTAGTACAGAACCTTCGTTTGATTGCGTGGCCGGTCTAGGAGAAATTTTCTTGGTAAGACGCTGTTTGCGGACATTCATAGCCCCTTAAATTCAAGTATTTAGATTTCGCCTGCAGATTATAACTAATATGTTTAGTGATATTCCAAATGGTGCTTTGCGAAGTTCCTGTTCAGGCTGTCTCAGAGAGTTCTGAGACTTCGTTCTGACTATATTGAATTCTTTTCCTATTTAAGAACACGGTGGTTTATTTCTTATTAAGAATTAATATGGTTTCTTATTAAGAATATATGCCGTTTCCCTAAAATAATGTATAAGGTTACGAATCATTTCTCTTTGAAGCGCACAAATAGCAGGGAATCTATATAAATCGCTGTCTCTCTTCACTACAAGAGTTTGTTGTCACATAGGAATCATGCATGAATATCCTATGTGTTGAAGTATTTTTATTATAACAGCACTAAAATACTGAAGCAAATTGCTCTCTCAAAATATCAATCATTGGTACAGCACAGACATCGCGTCAGCTGTAGGCGGCACACAGAGACAAAGGAAAGTGGGGGGTGGACAGAACTGGTTGGAATCAGCGCACTGCAGAGCAAGCATTCCCCCGAAATGCGGCCACGCTTTCAAGCAAAGGCTCTGTACTCATCATTTATTTGTTGTAACAACCCCCTTCCCCTGTGTTCCTTAGAATGCACAACAGTGTGTTTAAATACGTTTCACCCTATCCTGGAAGCCCATACTTGCTTTGAGGATCTTAAAAATGTTCTCGCCTCTTCATACAGTGGCTTACCTTCATTCATAACGGATCTTGATAACTATTCCCTCGCGCTAAGGAAACGCGCTAGGCACCTGCCGTTGTGTTGCAAAGTTGCAAATAATTTATTCCCCACCTCTGTAGTGTGGTGAAATCATGTCTGCCTCACTATCAAGAGGTCCTGAGCTCGAATCTCGGTTAGGCTGTTACCCGAAAATTTCTAGCCCTCATGCACAATGTACATAGTGGACAGAAAAGGTGTGTATTTCACCCAAATTTTCGATACCGGGATTTTTCCTGAAATATATGTTTTGAGGTTCCCTGAGTCCCAAAAAAGCATTTTTAGAAAAAGGTCCTTGTGTGTCTGTGGACAGCATAGCTCAAAAACGAAAATTCGCTAAATACCATACTTTGTATTTTAGTTCAGTATCTTCCAAGGATGCGACTTGAAGATTTTTAAGAAAATCTTCCCACCCCAAACTACCCTTTACGTGGAACATTTTTCAAAAAAATTGATTTTCTCAAAAATGGCTCTTAACGATTTTGATTAAAATACTGTACATTAAAGGTACATCACAAATCAACTGTATACTTTGAATTTTCTGAGAATAGCCTGTGAAGAACTCTTTATTCTGGTTGAATTGTAATCCCTTATTTCCATTCTACTTGCCAGGAAACAAGTAATAAGACCAATTGTCCTAATGTTTATCTCGATTAGCATTACGTAGATAAAAGAATAATCTTTTGTAAGAAAAATTTGTTTGTGGAACAACTAGAGAAAGTCAATTCAGATTTTTTTTTTTTAATATGAGATTTTGCCTTATACTGAGAAGACGAACATCAAGCTCTATGGACCCAGGCTCATTTGAGTAATCATTTCACCCATTTCATTCATCACACGATGTGACCTCCCGGATTAAAGGACATTAAACTAATGAAATAAAAATAATTTATTTTTAGAGAAGCGCATCGACAATGGCCAAATGCTGTTTGCTTTCGATAAATGCTGCACATAATTTAAACATGGACAGTGATCCCTATTCCACAGTTGTACTTATAATTGTCACAACAGATTGTGTTCCATCTTAAGCATAGCATATACAAACGTATTTTCCAGCTCTGACTTTGGCTTCATTTGTTTTGACGCCCTCGCAGGGGAAGCTAGCTACATTGGGTAATACAGATAAATGAAGTCTGAGAGAGGAACATTTCTTTGAAGCTGTTCTTGTCACGCGTTTCTCTCTAGAATTGCCAATTATTTAGAAGAAAAGCTTGGAAGGAAGTAGATTAGACAGCAGAAATGTGTTCATTTCGCCCATACAGCATTTTGTCTGGGTGAAATGGTGGGAATCAATACGATGACATCACAGGAGTCCCCCATGTGTCTTAGCTGATTCAGCTTGCCTCTGTTAACCTCAAGTGGTGGACATTTATAAACAGTTTCGTGTGTGAGAGAGGCAAAGAGAGATCAACATACTAAACCCACTCAAAGGGTTTATCGCGCGCAACAAATGAATGTGAAAACTAATCGTTTTCGCAATATTTCTGTTGTACTTTATAATTATGTTGCTTATTTTTACTTGCTCAAGCACGTATATACCATATATAAAATAGGTAGAGTAGGTATTACATCCCACCCAAAATTTTGATTACGAGATGTTGCCGGAAATACATGTTTTGAGGAAGATCCTTGATGTGTCTGAACAGCACTCAAAAATGAAAGGCTTAAATACCAAAGTTGGTATTTAAATTCATTATCTTTCAAGGGTGCGGCACGGAGATTTTTAGGATATTCCCCTTACCCCAAACACATTTTACATGGAAGATTTATCACATTTTCTCATAAATGACTAATCGATTTGCACTAAAATGCCGTACATTGTGTTTTATTTAAATTTCCCAAAACTTATACTTCTCGTAAATGAATAGTTGTCGTTCGTTTTTCTTTTCTTTTTTTCATTCTGGTCATACAAATATAACGGAATTTCAAGCAAAAACATATCGACCAGCTATTAAATGGTTTGACTATCGTTTTAGTGTAGTGTACTCCATTATTCCTTTGTATCTACAAGGAAATGTGAAATGAGCCAATTTTTTTTCAATAAGTTTATATTAATTAATCTGTAGCAAATAGAATACTTTTCATAATGATGTCTTGTGAATGACACATTAGCTTTTTATAATACATTCCTTAATTACTTTTTATAAACCGTATACATTTTCGCGTTTTCTATCGCAGTTTGTGCAAGTAGCTGGAATCATTTTACCAAACTGCAATTGTTATTTTTATTCCAGAGTTTCAAAACTGGCTGAAGTTGTCGCGCAGGTTCGGGCGTGTTAGAATTTGTGGAATGTGCGAATTTATACGGCCCAAAGGATTGTGGAGGGTTAAGTTGTATCGTTAAAATGCTTACATCAGCTGCAGCTATTTAAACAATAAATACATATTTATGTTAATATAAACATTTAGTTATCACAATATTGAAAGAATTAATAAACTTGTAAACTTAATTCTGTGAAGTGAAATTTCACAATATGGTGCAAATGAAATCTTATCTACTTCGAAACTCTTGTGTACACTATATCAAATTTGATATCACTGCTCTATATATTTAAGTAATCAAATGGAATGTTTGTGAAATGTAAATCATTGTCTTTGTTTTGAGTCACGGAAGATATTTACCTACATTTCATAAATAAATGCTCACAAAATAATATGCAACAATGGGTGGAGTATCATATTTAATTGTGCCATTAGTGCATAATATTTCTATTGCTACATTTGGGAATGCCAGTGTTTACCGCAATTAAAAAAAAAAGAAAAAAAATCAACATTATTTGCGTATTGATCTTTAGTCCATTCAATTACTCTGCTTTCAAAAGTATGAAGTCACTTTAAATTATAAATTCACAACTTTTACTTTACACCAATTAAAATGAGAAAAAGTGGTTATAATGTGTTGAAATGTGGATGTTATCCGTATGTTTTATCGTTGCACCGCATAAAAAAGGCTGTGGCTAGAATTTTTAATTCCTGTGCTGGAAACAAACCAATCTGGAGAGCATCCGCTCCTGTCTTTAAGCTAGCGACCTTTGACGATTCAAATCTTAAAAGAGTTCACCTGCTAATCTTTCTTACGCTAAAAGCAATTATGGGGTATTATGTCAGCCAATATGCGTCCGTAAAACTACTTGCTGAAAATGTTGAGAAGCAAGTACGAAATCAGTATCCAGCAGTATTGCTTGAAACGATCTACAGATGTGAGATGTGAGAAGCACTTCTCCAGCGTAAGCCAGAACGAACATTCGGTTGAAAAACGATAAAATCACAATCACGCCGGAATTGGAAGTCTTTCCGCGCCAGTGCCTTCCTGTTGTGGAGTCCAAAGCGAGGCTGTGTCAACGCATTGTTGACTGGAAAAAGTCTGCTTGATGGATAGATGTCATCCTGGGAAGTTAATTTAATTAGTTTGCCATTATAGTTTGTTAAATTGATTGGATAGCCCCACAAGATATGCCTTCGTTGCGATAACTCGTTTATTTGTAGCACATACATTTGTTCGCATAATGATAGAGTTATTGACGTTTAACATTTATAAGTTTACAAAAAAAAAAAAAAAAAAAAAGTGATTAAATATTTTTCGTCCATTAATTTTATGTGGGTACTCTTGCTCTGAGCATTAGTTCCAGGCATGTAATGAGTTTGGAGCTATACAAGGTATGTCGCTTAAAACATGGGTAAAATAAATCATTCAATTAAAAAAAAGCTTATGTTCCATTCACACAACTTTCTGTATATGCTCTCAAAAACCATTCTTACAAAAGCTTATATTTCTATCTGCTTCATATTGGTCGAGATAAACATCAACAAAATGGGCTCATTACTTCCTTATAGGTCAGCAAAGACGGGAACCACAGAACCTACCAGCTGAAAGCTTAAGGCTTGTGCGGAGAGCTGTGCTTTCGTGCTGGCGCGAAAGGTGGCCAGCTCTCCGCGAAAACAAGCTTAGAGAAGTGATTGACCCCCCTGTAAGCTGGGTAACTTGCTCTCATATCTCGTCGTGAGGTGGTAATATTAGCTTTACTACACGTTGGACACTTCAATTTTGCGCAAGTTACCTTTTTAAGAGGGATCCTGCTCCTATCTGTGCGCAACAGATGACTTTTATCCAATTTAATTTGTTATATGTATGACATTTTCGCTCCATTGTTCGATATCGAATTTTAGATTCATCTTTGGTTTTTGCCATTAATAGTTTTTACTTATTCTAACGGGCTATTATTTATCAATATTTATTTTATATTTTTATCTCCTTTTTTCTCCCGCGATTTTATTCTATAAGGGTGCTAACGACCTTATATAAGGGAATAACTTAGAGTAAAACGATAGTCAATCTCTTAAAAGCTGGTTGTGTGATGACTTAGAAATTCCTTTCTCTTTGCAAGGCCAGGTGAAAAGAGAGTGACGACTTCCGATTTAAGAAAATTATAAATATTGGAAAATTTAAACAAATAACAAGGGATATCTCGGAAATGGATAACCACAAACATGTATAGCATATAAATAGCGAGTTTTAATGAGATCTGCATTTTTTTTTTTTTTTTGTAAGATATTGTCTATTGCGGTTTATAAGTTATTAAGTCATTCAAAATGAAAAGTTCAGAGGTTATTCTCAGAAAATATAATACACACACATTTTATCTGCGATGAAAATATCTTTAACATATGGTAATTTAATTAAAATTGTTGGAGCCATTTTTGAGAAAATCAAAAATTGCGAAATATTTTCCAGGTAAAGGGTAGTAAATATCGGTATATAACCGACTTTTCGCTTTTGAGACATGCCGTTCACAGACGCACGTACGGATGTTTTTTCTGAAAATTCTTTTACTTTTTTATTTTTCATTCAGGGTAACCCAAAACGGTATTTCCATTGAAATTTCGGTATCGAATTTTTGGGTGGAATGCAATACCTTCTCTGCCTACGTTTTCCGTGGTGGAGAAATTCGATACAATTTACATACATAACCATTGTCATGGAGATTGATAAATGAATACTGATGATCAGTTTAAGACTTCTTAAGCGGTTGGCTTAAGCTTATCAGCACTCAAATCATTATCACCACAAAGAATGCAAAAAGCAGAGGCCAAGGGTCCTGACACAGATAAAAACTGTCTGAGTAATGACTAAGAGAGATGCGGAATGACTGCTGTTAATTCTGTTTAAGGTGGAAGATTGAGCAGAAATCATGTCTCTCTGGTTGGCAGAAACGAAGTCTGATGAGTGTACAATACCGATTTCGTTGACAAATCAATATTCGAAGGTAGGACCCCTTTCTGACTAAAATAATAGTGACCAATGCAGACGCTCAGTGAGGGCTAAGTACAAAATATAATTGCTGAGAAATACTTGGGTTGGGTTTGACAAGACTTTAAATAACCATGCTATAAAATATCATCATTTTGAAATATGTTCCAAATTAAAATTCCAGCCCTTGGTGTATTCGAAAATGTTTAGTTTTACTCAATTTCGTCAGCTATAACTCGATTATTATTTTATTTTTTAATTTTAATTACTCATCTTTTTTTGTTAGGGAAACATCCTGTATAATGGTGGAGTTTCCTGTACGTAGGTTTATTCGGTAAAGTTGTTAAAAGCTGAATGTTCTCTTTGTAAAAACTACATTTTAACGCCAGTAAAGGGGTGGTTTCGATATTTGTAAACGATACGTGGACTTTCCTCTTTGATTTTCAACTGCTATGAAATCATGTACTATCCAACATAAAGATGCCCCTGTTAAGAACATAAAAATGCCAACATTAGGATTCGGAAGCATTAAGCATCCACAAGATAAATGCACTAAATGTATAATGATGATGCATTTTAAAGGAGAGAGAGAGAGTGTGGGTGGGTGGGTGTGTGTGTGTGTGAGTGTAAGACTTCCAATGTCGCTCAAAACAAACCCGGACTTTTCCAAACACAAATTGGTTCCGTATGAAAGGTTATTGACAGTATTCTTTTGGAACCCTAAGGGAACTTATTGATCGTATATAGTAAATCTTTCTCTGGAGAATACTGTTCCAAACTTCTAGAGAAAGCAAGCAGACAGATTTTGTATCAACCAGATAGTTTATCTTCCTGACAGAACAACCTCAGATGGTAAAATTCAAAGATATGAAATATGGATTGTTGGAATTTCTCCCAGGCTCCTCAGTTTAAGATCTTGCGACTTTGCTGCTCATCGTTTTCTATTAGGTAACTCAAGAAGCAATTGTGGAAGTCAGTAAAACCTTCCTGAAAATCATTCGCTCATCTTAAGGGGGCTTAAATATTTACTGTTCAACATATGGACTGGTTGTATATGAATATCATCTAGCGGGGTGCATAGCAATCGGGTACATAATAATAACTATCCAGATTTCAGGTGTGAGGAGGTTGTTGTTTTTCCGGTTCTATTGTGAAAATCACTTGCATTTTTTTTTTTTCTCGGGTGGAAGAGATGATTCTAGACTGGACCCTTAAGATTTTGAGCCTGGAGCTATTCAGGCTTTGAAGTCTGTGTTTCCAAATGTATACATTCTGGTTGCAACTATAATTCAATCAGTTTTTTTGAAGAAAGGTGCAAGAATTAGGAATTCACAAGCAAATATCTGCAACGGCTTATCTTCCGCTTAACAAGGTTTACGATTACTCTTTAATTGTACAAGAAAACGCATCAGGAGGTGAGACATTACGTTTATTCTGCAACTTCTTTGTGGAAGAGTGGCTTTATAATCCTTCAGTGTCAAAAGATATATGGAACTGTCTCAGTAAATGCTACAGAACTAACAATGCCATCAAATGATGGGATCGCCGTCTCAACAAGATTGTGCAAAGACCACACCCTAACATACTCGAGCTAGGCCTTGAAGGAACATCTGATGTGTTTCATTCACATAACTTTCACTATCTGCTCAGCAAATAAACTATTCCAACAAAAGATTATTTTTATATCTACATGCGAATCGAGATAAGTATTAGCAGAAATTATCTAATTTCTAGTTCCTTATAAAGAGAAGGGAAATAAAGGAATACATTAGGATATAGGGTAGTTAAATCTTTTGAAAGCTGCCGCTAAGTTATACAATTGAAATTTGGTTCTCTTAGCATGTCCAGGAGTAAAAAATATGATTGTGAAACGAATATCGACTCCCCGTTTGAGAAAAATATAAACATTTTAACTAAAACTGAAACCAATAACAAGGAATATCTCGAAAATGGTAAACTACATAAATTCTGTGTTTTAATTAGATCTACATTTTTTGTTTAGTAAGTTGTGTTAATGCAAAAGTCATTTAGAATGAATAGGTCTTCAAAAACTATTCACAGCTAATTGAAGATATACGTTTTATTTATGATGAAAATGTCTTAAATATGTGGTATTTTAATCAAAATCGTTAGAGCCATTTTTGAGAAAATCCAAAATTTCGAAAATCGTTCCATGTAAGGAATAATTGGGTATAGAGATATTTTCCTAAAAATCTTCGAGTTGCATCCTTGGAAGATGTTGAACTTAAACTTGTATTTAACGGACTTTTCATTTTTCAGTTACGCTGTTCACGCTGTTCAGTTACGCGCACACATAGACCTTTCTCTAATTTTTTATTATTCAAGGGGTTTCAAAACATATATTTCCGTTTAAGTTTCGGTATCGAATTTTTGGGTGGAACACAAAATCTTCTGTACTACTGTAGTGCATACACGTGGTCGAGAAAGTAAAGCGTTAATTTTATAGAACATTGAGCATAATTTGCGATGATTTCATTAATCAATTTTATAGTGTAGCCACAATTTGATTGAAATAAAACTCATTCTTGATTGGATTTAATCTATCAAAATATTTCGTTATAAATATACATTAACGGAATAGTCACCACAATTGTTTGCATATTTCTTTGCATTTATTTCTTACCGTTATTCATAAAAATAGTAAGTTAAATAATTAAAAGTAAAGGTATAAGAAACAATTAAATAAAATTTTAAAACATTTTTCATTATTGTATGTAAACTTGGCAGGCCTCATATTTATTTCCAGCAGATAGTTTTTAAGTAGTTTGTCGTCCCTCATGATCGAGGCGTAATATGTTAGCCTGTGGTTCCGGAGAATCATTTAATTTTTTAAGATCAAACTAAAATTTAAACTTAAAATCAGTAGATAAAGATCTATAATATAAAAACAATGAGTTACGGTGTAAATGAATTAAAATCAAATAAAATGCAAGCAAACTATTCTAAAACAAAAATATTACTGGAAAGCCGGCAACTTTACATCTGGTATCCAGTTGCTTCATATTTTACATTAACTACATCACTGGTAACCAGCGAAAGGTACTGGTATCCAGCACTAAGTTTTATATTAACCTCAATAAGTTTATTCTACATATTAATAACACGATTTATTTATATTTATTTAACTGTATATTACTTTTCACATTATTTTATTTATATAAATTAACATTTAACTTTATTATGTATACTAACAAATTAATTTTCTATAATTGTTCCGGAGATCGCGGATTCAAATCCGGCAGTAGGTATGGATTTTTTGAGGCATAAAAATTCTTAGCACGGCTTTCTTCGGAATAGAAGTATAGCTGTTGATCGCATGTCGTAGATTTACAGAACGCAAAATAATCTCAAGCCTCATATAGGCCTCTGAGCAACATTTCTTGTTTTTCACGCCCAATATAGAATGGGACGCTGAGAATCACAGCAGTTAAGAGCTTAAATAAATAAGTAAATTTGCGGCATTTTAGTTTTTTCTTTGTAATTGACTTCTAAACGAAAAGAGCAATTAGCAGTTTCGAATTATTTTATAAAATTCTAGATAAAAAGTCCTAAGTTGTATTTGAGCAAGGGCCATATTTAAAATAGTGAGCAACAGTTCTTATACCATTTAATTATTTCTTACAGAAACCAAGTACAACAATGTTAACTATAGACTTTTCTCTCACTTTTCAACATAATATCCATTTCTTTGCGTACATTTTTCCCATCGTTCTTCAAGTTTGAAAATACCCTTACTAGAACTCCGTTCCAGCTGCATGGATTATATTTGACGCACGCTTGCTGAATATCCTTCACCATCTTGTAGTGTTGGCATAGCATGTGTTCTGTGACGGAACCAAAGGTAGTAGTCGGAGGGTGCCAAGTGGGGATTTTAGAAGAATATTTTGATCTCCATTGTGACACGGGCACTGTGAGGACACGCATTATTCTGATGGTCTTCTTTCCTGGGAGCTTTTCGCGCAATTCTCGACGGAGCTTACAAAGTGTCTGGATATAGCAGGCAGAATTTATGGTTTATCTAGGTTCAAGAAAATCAACAAGAATGCAACCTGTATCTCAGAAGACGTTACCCATAACCTTTCCAGCAGATCGCACTGTCTTTGCTTCCTTCTTCGATGGCGAATCCAAATGGTACTATTCCATACTCTGGCGTTTTGTTTCAAGCTCGTAATGATGGAACCAGCTTTCATCGCCTGCATTATACTCGTCAAAAATCACCACCTTCATTTTGCAATCTCTGAAGAAGGGTTTGGCTGATGGCTATTCGGTTAATAAACAGGAGACCCAACATGTACAAACTTTTCTATAACCTTAGCTTTGTATCATTTTTTGCACTGCACTATGTCTACTGCAAGTTTTGCAGCCACACCTGGTCTATTGATCTCATCAGCTCTTTCTTGTTGCGGTCCGTGGAGGCAGTTCGCGGACTACTCTGCGAGGTTCATCTTAGATACTCGTTTTCTCCATCTTTGGAATGCTTCACCCATTTCTTAGCACTGCTAGCACCAAGGCACGCTGAAGTCTGAGATAATATCAGCAGTAGATTTTTCCTCTTTACAAGAAATCCAATGACAGTACCCTGTCAAAACGAAACATCGATGTTCGCCATTTTGGAAATACTGCCTATGGTCACGTGATATAAGCTAATGTCGCCCTCCGTGGTGTAATGGTTACCATGATAACTTCATATACCCAATGTTGCGGGTTCAAACCCAGTGGAGGCCGATGGATTTTTTTCAGGCGTAAAAATCCTTAGCATGGCTTCCTTCGGAAGGGAAGTAAAGCCGTTGGTCCCGTGTCGTAGACTCACGGCACGTAAAAGAACCTCAAGCCTGATAGAGAGGCCTCTGAGCAAAATTAAGCGGTCTTTCACGCCCAATATAGAATATAACGCTGAGAAACACGGCAGCTAAAGAGCGTCCATAAATAACACGTCATTTACATTTTTGATATAAGCTAATGACTTCAGAATATAGCAGTATGTGTTATAAAGTCTGTACGATCCTGCAATCCTGTTACATTGTTGGAATTGGAATTTTAACAATGAGTTGCTCACGTCTTTCAGTATGACCCTCATAAATTTATCGCATAGTGATTATTTTATTCTCCATTTCCTTTCTTTTGTTCACTTCTGACCTGTGGCTGGTGTTTGCAAACTTCTAATGGTATATTTTTAGCAGCTTACCCCTGAATAAATTGCTAGTTATTCAGCGGGTGTATCAGCTGTAGAGAATAAATGCTGACGTAATTCCATTGATTCGCCGCACGGGGAGATCCGTCACGACAGATAGCATGTTTTACCTGTTCCATTTGGAGTATGACGAAATACATAACTAATGTGCATGTAACAGGGCATACTTTTTGTACACAATAAGTTTTATGTGGACTTTATTTGAAATTTCGTCATTTGGGAGAACATTTAAATTTCTTCATTCCAATATCGAAAAATACGCTTCAAGGATGTATCTTTTCTTTTTAATTGGCTTTACTCTGTGGACATTTTTTAAAAACCACAGTGACTATCCTAAGTGTTGCAGTTAGTAATAGATAATTTACTATCGGTAATAGTTCTCTTTAAAATTCCTTACACAAACTTGGATAAACTAATCAGGATTTTTATTTTCTCTGGCACGTACATAATACTGGGCACAGAAAATATATTCCAAAAATTCGATACTACGATTGCAATAGAAATTCACATTTTAGGGTCCCCTGAATTTAAAAAAAAAAGTATTCTTAGAAAAAGGTGTGAGAGAGAGAGAGAGAGAGAGAGAGAGAGAGAGAGAGAGAGCAGCACGATTCAAAAACGAAGTCCGTTAAGTACCAAACTTGGTATTTAAGTTTACTATCTTCCAAGAATTCGACCTGAAGATTTTCAGGAAAATTCCCCCTCCCTGAGAAAATTTCTGAAATGTTTTATTTTCTTCAAAATAGCTCTTAACGATTTTGATTAAAATACTGTTTATTATTAAATATATTTACATTGCAAAATGTATATCTTGAAATCTCCGGGAATAACCTCTGAAGAGTTCTTTATTCTGGATGACGCATAGCTGGTCAGCAGTAAAGAGACAAAACCTTACAGCACGAGAATGTAGATCTCGTTAAAACACAATTCCGAGATATTCCTTGTTTTGGTTTCAGTTTTAAAATACTTAAACTTTTCTCAAGCAGGAGTTTGTCGTTCCTGTTATTTTGTTTTACTCCTGGCCTTGCAAAGAGAACTGGATTTTAACCACATAGCAGCCAACTTCTAAAAAAATTAACTCACTTTAACCTAGTGTATTCCTTTCTCTTCTGGTTATAAGAGACTAAATAATATTATTTCTGCTAATGTTTTAATATGAACTAATTAGAGCAGGCTTTTGTAAGATTAGTTTGTTACAGACTAGATAGAAAAATGCATGGGAATGGAACACATGTTTTTTAAAAAATAGTGTGAATTGTGGAAATAATAAATACTTCACACATCTAAAACACAGAAAAATGACATTTATAACGAAAGCTTCTTTCTTGCATAGATTTGTTCCTAGTTACATAGTTGATTAAAAGCACTTTTAATCCTTTCACACTGATGGATCAGCTTTATCACTGTAGAGCTCTATTAAGTATGTCCTTGAACACAGGTGCAGATAGACCAGCAGGAAATAAATCCAAAATTTATGCATCCCGACAGACCTCTGCTAGTTTGTTACATAATTAAATAAAGTTAAGTAAATTCTAGCATTAAAAATTACTGATATGGGAATATTCACAAAAATCGAGGGGAATATTTTTTGGATAGATTTCTTCCCGCGACTGTACATTAGTCATAATTAAACATGCTCCTTAATTTAGTTTGCTCCCTGTGTTGAACTCAACGTGAAAAATAAGCGAAATAGACGAAGAAGGAAAAAAGAACTGTAGAAAATACGTTTGAGAGATGAAGAAAGAATTGTGAATGTGCTTATTCTTAGTATACAAAGTTAAACATTTAATTGGCGTTGTATTTTGTGAAGGGACTTCCATTTCTTCTGACAATTTCGTGATAATATAAACTGATCTACAGAAAAATTGATTAACCTACCGTTTAGATATCTTAGGAAGGTGCATCAAAATAAAATAGCTGTGGAATACTGAACATGTGTAATTTTTACTTTCTGTACCTCGTATATAATAAAAAGAGGTTTTTCATTCCATCAAAAAAATTCGATACCGACATTTAGCTAAATACACCTTTTGTGGTCCCCTGAATACATAAATTCTGAAAACGGTTCCGCTTACGTGCACGGCTCAACTCTGAAACGAAAATTCGGTTAAATGTCATTAACTTGGCATTTAAGTTCAGCATTATCCAAATACAACAAAAAGCTTTTCAAGAAAATGCCTCACTCCCAAAATACACATACAGGGACGATTTTTCAAAAACATTTATATTTTCAAAAATGATTCAACTATGCTGATTAAAAAGCCTTTTTTTAAATATTTTCATGGTAAATGCAATGTACATCTTGAGTTTGCTGGGAATAGTCTCCGAAGTCCTCTTCATTCTGGACGTACTTTGCAGAGCTGGTAAGCATCACTAGCGACAATCTCTTAAAAGATTGCCTATCGCTGAAGCTTACTCCATTGACCTATTCCATTCTACCTACGAGAAAATATGTGATAAAAGTTGTCTACGAAATGTGTATCTCAATTAACGTGAAGTAGATAGAAGGATAAGCTTTTAAGAATGGTCTGTTGAAGAATTAGCCATGTGATGTAACACACCAGCCCTCCCATTTTAAACATACCTGCTAATAAACGTAGGTGTCTGCGATAGGATGGAGGATTATGTCTGGATTTTTCAACCGTATTCGTTCACTTGAAAAGTAGTGTTCTTTGCTGCGGGAATATACCTTAAAAGGGTTCGAATGTCAGCTCTTATACGAGTTTTTAAAAAAAAAAAAAAGTAACAGTTGTCAAAATACGATCATTCCAGAATTACAATTGTAAAAGGCACTTGAGTGCCATCGACTTGTCGTTACTCTAGAAGGGATGCGTGTAAGAACATAAGCTAATCGTTTTTTGAATTCTATTTATGCCCCACTTTTAACTTCAATGGTCATATAGGTAACTTTTTACCTTTAGAACTTAGTGGTTGCTTATATGCACTGGTATTAACTTATGTAGTAATACAGTTGTCATATTTTACTTCTTTAGGTTTTAAGCATCGATCACAATCACATTCGTACTTCCAGACACTGCAGAAAACAGGGAATACTTTTGCCCAGAGAAAAATTACCAACTTCCGTCCAGGAATTGGTCCCCGGACCTCTCGCACAGCAGGCAGTTGTTCCGCTGACAAAGCTAAGGGGTCAGCCCTAATCACATTTTATTTTATGACTGAGCCAGCAGAAGGTGTACGAAACAAAGGACAATCGGATCGTGCTTTTAGCGTACGATTTGTATTATTTCTTTCCTGAATTGGCATTTTATCAAACACTGCAGATGTGTGAAATAAATCAATATCAATACCTGTAATTCTACAAAAGTATTTTAATGAAGCTTTTTGAAGTTAGTTTGTTCTGTATTCCCTAAGAAAGTTGGAATTCAAATTTGGTACCTACCCTTGCTACGTACCGATTCTGACGGACTGATATGTTCAAAATTGTAGAAGTTTATTGGACTACCTACCCAGTTGCAGTTGTTTTTGCCTTGTTTTTTGTTTACTATAGACAGCAATGAATTAAAAGACAAAAAATAACGTAGCAAATTTAAAAAAAGAAAGAAAAAAAGTAAAGTGTCATATTCACATTATCTCTGGTTCAGATTATTGTTAAATAGCTTAATTCTTCTATCTACTTCACGCTAATCGAGATAAACATTAACAGAAACGGTCTTACTACTTGCTTCCTTGTAGGGAGGGGAAAATAAGGGGATATATTAGGCTAAAGTGATAGTCAAATCTTTTAAAAGCTGTTGTCATATGCTTAAAATCTGGGTTTTGGATGCGCAGGAGTTTAAAATTCCCATATGTGAAAAGTTTTGCGTATTTTTTACTGAAACCAATAAGGAATATCTCGGATATGGTAAACTCCGTGATTTGTGAAAAGCTGATCGTTATATGACAGCTTAAAATCTCATGCTCTTTGCATGACTACTAGAAAAAAAACTGATGTTGCAGTCGCATTATTTTCCGTCCTTGTGCAAACTAGTCTACTTATTTGTCCATATAAACTCAATGTTGCACATTTCGTTGTATGTATAAGAAGAACACCGAGGTAAAGAGAAATTCCAACTTTTAAAGAGCGTCACCACGAGGAGAAGGGGGGAGCAAATAGCGAATTACCACTTAAAATGTATTTGAGAATTCAAATCAATAACCAAGAATATCTCGAAAATGTATATTGACATAAATTGCGTATCTTAACAAGATCTGCGTTTTTTGAGTAGAAAGATTATGTCTAACTCTCCGGTTTAGTTGTAGAAATCATTGAGAAGGAAGGAAACTTCACAGATCTTTCCAAGAAAAGTCAAGATATACATTTTATTTGTCATATACAGCTGTTTCGAAATGATACCGAATGAATATAACAGTCGTGTAGCTTATATTTAAACTACGACGAAATTTTATGACTTAAGTACGTTTTATGTAATGTTGAAAATTAGACCATTTTGAGAGCAAGCAGCGTACGAAGTACTTGTGTGATGCCCACATACTCGCACCTCAGAGGGTGTCCTTGGCAAGCACGTGTCATGAAAGCAAACAGGTTTCTCCTTTTTTAAATGTTTTACTGATAGAACAATTTGAAAAATCGAATGCCACATCTGGGATTTTTCAGTTGGTTCTAACAGAAAAAAACACACCCTTGGTAACGTAAATATGGCACCATTACCAATACAAAAATGTTTCTCTAGCTTTCAGGTAAGGGACACAGCGCAATCTCGCCGTTGCTGTCTTTATCAGTTTCTTGCCTCCATTCTCAAGATCATTAATGCAAAATTGCCTCTAAAAGATAGTATGTATTCCAGTTTATTTTCTCGGTAATTTCCTTACATTCGTTGTCTGTTATGATGAAACTTTGTATTGGAAGAATAAACAAATAACTAAAAGTTTAGAATTTTTAGCCGAGTTTCGAAGACAGGATCCCATAATGTGAGATAACCACTGTGTAGCAGTCGGTATATTTATAAAGACATTGCGAAAACACGCGACTCGGAGCTTGCCAAATTATTGTACAGTCGCTGTATCTTCGGCTCTGACATTTTGCGCGACCGAGAGAGGCAGTGTTCCCGGCTCTTGCCGCTATTGTGTGTACTTGTGCTCTCTCTTCCTAAAATGCAATGACAGCTGTAACGTTAATTATAACAAGTAAATCACACACGCACAAAAAAAAATCCACTTCACTTGGACTGAAGAAAACAACCATTGACGACACGTACTTTGCTTACAAGAGAATTGACAACAAATTCGGGAGTTTGTATTGTTTTATTAATGGATACTTTTTATTTGCTGTTGTTCTTGGCGTCCCATTCCATATTGAACATGAAAGACCGCTTAATTTTACTCAGATGTCTCTTTATCAGGCTTGAGATTCTTTTACGTGCCGTAAATCTACGACACTGTACCAGCGGCTTTACTTCCGTTCCGAAGGAAGCCATGCTAAGTATTTTTGAGCCCAAAAAATTCCATCGCCCTTCGCTGGGTTTGAACCCGCGACTTTGGAAACCAGGGGCTAGAATGTTACTCCTAGACCACGGAGGACGACCAGCAGTCGGAAGTGCAATGCACGCAAATGGGAAGGGAGCATGTAATCGGTCACAGCAGGCAACTTCCGCCCTTTGCTGTATAGATCAACACAGCACTGCAAACCTTGCCGATTTTCTCATTACTTTTCTTTCGCGTTCTGTTTTGTGTTTAGTGAAGTTTTAAGCAATAACAGTCAACTATAATCATTAAAAGTTACAGGTAATCAAATTATTATTAGAGAGTAAACGTATCTGTTGAAACGAATCAGAATACTGCTATTGTTGAGGAAACTAACAGCGCTAGTGTTGTTAAAGGTGGTCATTTTTATATGTACCTATCTCTTTCTTTAATCTCACAAAACATCAGGGGCGGAGATAGAACACCTGCTGCGTTAAACTACATTCACAATGGGATGTAAGCACAGACATAAGGCAACATAAGCTCAAGTGCGAGGGAAGACCATCATTCACAATGCGTAACATAAGAAGTTGGCACGGGTTTCTAGCTTTAAATTACATCGGGATATCCAAGCGCTCTACAAGTTTCAAATTGGATAACAACATTCACTAAATTTTTAAACGAATAAATAGGTTACACAAATTACATACACTTAACTGACACTCGCGACAGTGATGTCACAATAATTATTTTCCCAAAATATTGAAAATAATGCAAGCATGGAGACTGCACATTCAGTGCAATGTGCATTATGTGTTTGCCCCTTATGATTTGTGAGGGCCAAGAAATCTAGACGCAAACGATGGGTAAATCCATTGAATCAAAGGACGATTCGCAAGGAGACTGCCATAACCTCTTGAGGAAAATGAGAGATGGCGCGGCGCGACCAAATAGAATAAGTATATATAGTAGGCGCTGTAAAATCTCGCATTGCGATCGTCCGCCGTTGAATAGCGGGCAGTGCATAAAGGAAGGATCAAGGAATGCAGAATTCTTTCTTTCTCTATACACGCAATGCAAGTATAAAGTCTGCAGTTTGCAAACTCTTCGGTGCATCGCGTTGCAAACTGCGTGCTTACACCTCATCGGTATCACTTCCGATAGCGCAGCCAGACTTTGGCTTCGATCCTGTGTAACTGCCTAAACATTGACCACAAGGCGTTTAGTTGGTATACTTCTATCTTCTGCTGCTTTCTTTCATATACATTTTCATAAAATGCTATTTTTTAAAATGTATTATTGTTGCTCCAACAATTAGATCATATGCAAAATGCTATTTTATCACTTTTTTATTAATTTTGTCTATTTCAGTAGAAATCTGATTAAATTTTGTGGTAGAATGTGATACTTCCTCTACTTATATCTAAATTAGTAGGGGAAGTAAATATTTGAAAAACATTGGCTGTACAATTAAGCTTGAAGTACCACTTTCTTCCTAGCTTACGCTTTTATACCTAAAACGATAAAGACGTTGATGAATGTGCAGTGAACTAGATTAGTCTGTGAGATGACCGATGCCTGACACAAGTCATCACCACCACATTGAAAGACTGCAAGGAGCACGTTGCACAGGCCTGTTTTGGCGGGAGGCCAACTGCATAGCTGAATAAACACCA
The DNA here is from genome assembly GCA_030762935.1 of Hymenopus coronatus. NCBI lineage: Eukaryota > Metazoa > Arthropoda > Insecta > Mantodea > Hymenopodidae > Hymenopus > Hymenopus coronatus. Next base: position 26,377,153 of record CM060895.1, read on the forward strand.
CAAGTAATTGTCATTCAGCTCGAGTCTCTTTTCCTCCCTGCTTATATACCTTCAGCATTTGACTGATTCACTGTTGCTTCTTGTAAAGCAAATGATGATGGATCATTTATCAATAGTGTTCTTACTAATGTTTATTTAATCGAAGACTGAGTTCTCCATTGGTAGCTACAAGGTCATTCTGCAAAATTCTAATTATACTGTATATCACACAAAAACGAACCGGTGGTAAACAAAATTGTGGAGCAGACTCAACCCCTCGCTTGTTTGAGCTTAAGTGTCAGTGTTGTCAATCCCCTTCACAACAGCCAAATACCACTTAAATGCGTCGAATTAGGATAAACATCCAAGCTATTATTGCACATTTTCCACATTTCCGTTGGATCAACAAAATAAGAAAGAAAAAACATCTGATTTGTACCATTCACGTGACTTTCTCTACATATCTGCTACAAATTATTGTTAAAAAGCTTATGCTTCTTTTTACTTCATGCTAATCGAGAGAAGAAGAAAAAATAGCAGATATAGTCTTATTACTTGCTTCCTTGTACGTAGAAGCGAAATAAATGAATACGATAGGTTAAAGTGATGCTCAAAAGCTGGTTGTTATGTGACTGAAAGTTCCTTTGTTTGCATGGACAGGAGTTAACAAATTCCTGTATGAGAAAAGTATACGTTTTTTTTTTTTTTTTTAAAGCTGAAACCAAATAACAAGGAATATCTAAATAAAAAAAAAATAAATAAATAAAAAAACTATCAACTCCACGAAAAAAAATGTATATGACATAAATTGTATGTTTTATCATTATCTATATTTCTTGTGCAGTAAGTTTTTGTCTATCTCTCACGGTTTAGCAGTTATGAAAAATTCAATAAAAATCATGCAGAATAATGAATGGTCTTTAGAGGCTATTCCCAGAAAATTCAAGATATACATTTCATTATGTAAATATCTTAAATATAAGAGATTTTAATCAATATCGTTAGAGCCATTTTTGAGAAAAACAAAATGAAAAAAAAATCTGATGTGTTCCATTCACATGACTTTCTCTACATATCTGATAAAATATTATTAAAAAGCTAATGCTTTTATTTACTTCATGCTAATCGAGAAAATATTGGCAGAAATAGTCTTATTACTTGCTTCTTTGTAAGTAGAAGCCAAATAAGGGAGTATATTCTGTCAAGAAAATACCGGGAATTGATCATTTAAAAATCCTGTTTAAAAGCGGATTCGAAATTATTGTTGTCGCTAAGTTGGTACAATTATCCTCTATACCCACGCGGAGTTTGATCGTCATCTAGTTTGTTTACAGTACGCCATTTTGTTAGTTCATCTCAAAGATGATTTGCGATTTTACGATGGATACAAATATTGAACAAAGAATGTCTCAAATTTTGCAAGGCAAATGGTATTTCGTGTGCCGAATCGCTGAAAATGTTGAAGAGGGCTTACGGTGAATCGACTTTATCAAAAACTCGTGCATATGAGTGGTACAGTGCATTTAAAAGTGGTCGAAACGTGTTGGAAGATTTGCCTCGCTCTGGTCGGCCATCAACGGTTTCAACTGAACTGAACATTGCTAAAGTGAAGAAAATGGTGTCTGAAAATCGTCATTTAGGTCTGAGAGAGATTGCCGCTGAACTTTCTGTGTCTCACGAATCGATTCGTACCATTTTAAACGATTGTTTGGGCATGACACGCGTTGCAGCTCGGTTAGTTCCAAAATACTTGAATTTGAGATAAAATTGGATGAATAATTCATACTATTGATTATGACGTGTAATGGAAAAGGGATAGCCCCCCCCTCACAAGTAGAAGTAAAGGCTTGTATACGAATTATTATAAATAAAGGCAAATTAAGAACAAGAAGTAAAAGTGAATCAAGGAGTAAGATAGGTTGCAACCTTTCTCCAACATTATTTAATACGCGAGATTTTCAGTAAATCCGTAGAAATGGATAGAAAAAGAAATCATTTCTCCCTTTAGCTCGATACATACTTCCAAAAAGTAGGATTTCGGAAGATCCTCAAAATAGGAATCAGTTTGGAAAGTTACTCGTTAGATGTGAATCGTTTACTACCGAGCCACTTTTTCAAGTTGGAAGAAAAAAAAATCTGATGTGTTCCATTCACATTATTTTTCTCTACTTCTGAGTAACAAATTATTGTTAATAAGCTTATTCTTCTATTTACTTCATGCTAATCGAGAAAACATTAGCAGAAATAGCATTTTTATTTGCTTCCTTGTAAGTAGAAGCGAAATATGGGAGTACCAAAGGTTAAAGTGAAGTAAGCTGGTTGCTAGGTGACTAAAAGTTCCTTTGTGTGGACAAGAGTTAACAAATTCCTGTATGAGAAAAGTACAAGTTTTTCAAAGCTGAAACCAAAAACAAGGAATATTTCAAAAAACAATCAACTCCTCGAAAACAATGTGTATAACAAATTGTTTGTTTTAATGTGCTCTAAATTTTTTGTCCATTTCTTACGGTTTAGCAGTTATGTAAAATTCCTCCAGAATAAAGTAGTCTTCAGAGGCTATTCCCAGAAAATTCAAGATATACATATTATTTGTCAGGTAAATATCTTTAATATACGATATTTTAATCAACATCGTTGGAGTCATTTTTGAGAAAATCAAAATTTTCAAAAAAAGTTCAATGTAAAGGGTAGTTGGGGATGGGGGGGGGTTTCTTGAAAATCTTCGTGTCGCATCCTTGGAAGATACCAAACTTGAATACCAAGTTTGGTATTTAACGGTCTTTTCGTTTTTGAGCTATGCTGTCCACAGACACGCACGCACACACATACACGGACCTTTTTCCAAAAATGCTTTTTTGGATTCAGGGGGACCCAAAACATATATTTCCGGTGAAATCTCGGTATCGAATTTGTGGGTGCAAATAAATATTTTCTCTATACACTATGTACATAGTACGTGTAGAGAAAGTAAAAAAATCGTGGGGGCCAACTAGTGAATACGGTGGATGTAATTCGAACCTTAATTCTACAATGTTTGCCATCGAAACTGCGCGGGTGAGCACTCTTGCATTGTCTTGATGGAAGAGAATCGTTTTCTTTGCCAGATGAGGGCGTTTTTTTCTTCATTTCTCCGTTCAACCGGTGCAATGACAATGTATAATACTCTCCATTTATCGTTCTTCCTTTCTGCAAGTATTCAATGTAGATGATTACGCGTGCATTCCAAAATCCGAGGCCATTACCTAGTCTGCAGATTTCTCCACCTTTGCCTTCTTCGGATCCGGTTCGCCTTTAGAAACCCACTGTTTCTACTGTACTTTTGTCTTTGGAGTGTAGAATCATGTATCGACGCAGAAATTTTCAGGATTGCGACGGAAAAGTGTCAAACCAGCTTCCGAATCGATCACTCCATTGTGTTTATTCTCCATAGAGAGCATACGCGGTACCCATCTTGCCAAGGACTTTCTCAGCCCTAATTTGGTGCAAAATTGAGAACACTGAACCTTGTGATATGCCTGTGGCCTTACTATTTCGCGAACTTTGATTCGTCGATCACTCAAAACCATATCCTGGATTTTGTCAATCATTTCAGTGTAAGTCACTTCTACTTTCTCCGAAACGATGCTCATCGTGGTACAGCCACGTTTAAATTCATTTAGCCAATTGTAAGTTGTTGTAAATGCAGGGGCAGATATGCCACGAACTTCATCCAACTCGGCTTTTATCTCTTTCGGTGTTAAGCCTTTTAAACAGAAGTGTTTAATCACCGCACGAAACTCTCTTCATTTTTTAAAAAAACACAAGATTGTTGATTCAATCTGCCTATGGCAAGGAAACCATGTGATGGATATAACTGAAATTTTAATTGCTATCTAGCAAGAGAGACGGTTACTAAATACAACTTTTTTTCAATACTACGAATGTAATTTCTTCGATTTTCTAAGGTGTTATTGAACGTCCCTCGTTGCATAAGGTTACGTTTCGGGATTTGCTTCTTGATCATTGCGAAATAATGCGTGATCATTTACCTTTCGCCACCTAAGATTTGCCACGTGTTTTATTTCTGCAGATTAATAGGCCTACTCCATGATAATTTGCTGACTGATTTTAAATTACATACAAATGTGTGGGTTTGTGAGGTTAGCGAGATCGCGACTGTGCACATTAAACAAATAACATGCGAATCAGCATTCACTTCAAGACTAAACTTTGTTCCGAAAATGGCCATATGGTGAAATACGCGTTATTATTCAAGTGTTTCCTTTTGTAATACGTAGAAAGCAAGGCTGCATATTATTTATCAATAAGTTAATAGTGTATAAATGGATCTACCTTCCCTTTAGTTTATATACCTCAATGCTTATGCATATGCATAACGTGCTTTAACCAGATTGGTCATGTCGGACGATGAAAAATCGCTGATGTGATGCTCAAATGATCTCGGGATCCATGGAACTTAAAATTACTCAACATTCCTCAACATTCCTCTTCTCAGAATAGTAAAAACCCTGAAAAAACCCTTATCCGGTTACTAAACCTAAGCGAGGTTCGAACTCGCGACCTCTTGAATGTGAGGCGGACATGCTACGGAGGTGGGCTCCCTGTACATTGTAAACGTTTCTTTTAGAATTCACATTTGTGGTGTATGTACTGGATACAGATAAAAGAATCTAAACTTTTTTATGCTTTTCTCTGTCTCCGAAACTAATTTATGCTGAGCATTGATTAGAAAACTTTTAACAGCCTGTGGTTCTTAGAGGCGGTTATTATGGATTAACCAACTCTGCTAATCAGCGATCTAACAGTGTACTGTCTCCCTTTCGACTCTTTCTTCCCTCCAATATTTTTACAACGGACTTTTCTTATTTTAGACAAATTATAGTAAATCGATTTGTAAATAGAGAAGTGTGCTATACTAAAGGTTAATATGTTTCTTGCTCTCGGTTCTCGGAAGCTTAAAACTAACGTGTTATCACTAACTCCATGTGAAGTGAAACGATTTCTATGCTTTTGCTGGCAGAAATGAGTGGCTCGATACAGTGTAAACCATTAGCGACGCCTGTTTAACCTCGGAAGTTGCCGATGTTCATATTTCACCAATGAACGTGCTAACAGCTTTAGGATATCCAATAGAAACAAAGCAAAATGCTAACTTAAAGATGACGAATTATTATAAACTAAAACACACTTGCTACAAGAGAAAATGAGTTTCATCCATAAACTATTTTGTCGATTAACGTGCCTTTGTTCTTGGAAACCTATACTTTTAAGTTTGTATCGATTGGAAACACGTTATGTCTGTTAACATTCTTTATTTAACACATTCACTTTTCTGTCGACATTTAAATACTTGCTGACCGCTATAGCGTCCTTTCATTACATAACATCAGTTTGCGTTATCCAAGCCTACCTACATGATGGAGCTTTTGCATTATTTATTTACCCTGGTTGAAGTTAAAGCCTTCTCTTCCACCTTACCAGGCAACGCATTAAATATAATACAACATGATACAATGAATAAACAGCAAAAAAAAAAAAAAAAAAAAAAAAAAAAAAATACAACTAAACAAAAGCAAATTTTAAAAGGTGCAACAAGTATACTGAAATGAAAAGAAAGAAGAAAAAAACTAAACAAAATTATTTTAAGTGGAATATGCACATAGGTTGAAACCATATTAATCATAAGAACTGAAGCTTTCCTGGCGACTTGTTAATTCCAAATCTTCTCGGGCTTCTAGCCAGGTAAAAACTACCTGGCTAGAAGCCCGAGAAGATTTGGAATTAACATATTAATCATATTTACAATTGGAATGCATATTACTTGCCAGCACATAAAATGAAAGTAGTGATGTATTTATCAAATTAATACAGCAGCAGATTAGTTTTGATTATACATGTGTGTCCTAACTTACTGCTGTAACAGTATAATGTTCCGGCGGTCCCATACGTCTTCAGGTAGGGAATTCCAAAGATAAGCTAAATCTATTGTAAATGATGAATAGTGTGATAAGCAGGTATAGCAAGAAGGAAAGAGTGTCGTGGGCGAATTTCTCGATTATGACAGTCAGAAAGATATTTAAAGCGAACATTTAGAGATGATAGAGAAATGATAACGAACGCAATTTTCTTCTTCCCTAAGCTGGAGCCATTTATTGTGTGAGAGGATTAGATTCCCTAGGATTCGGATACGGACGGAGTGACTCGACACCGAATCATTGAAGGTTTTTCTACCTATGACCCACAAGGGGCGCCTCCTGGAGGGATGAGGTATACACCGGGCTTCCGAAACCAGGAGCGATGACACAGCAATGAGAAGGTCTCTACAGTTTCCAAATTGAAGCACCTCGATGTGCGAAGAGGTAGACCGAGTACTCCGCCCTACACAGGGCCCCACGCCCCCGCCAGCGGCAATTCTGGTGACTAGGCGAAGTCGGGGGATGGAGAGAGCACAATAAACACCCGAAAAAAAACATTATCAGGTAGGCTGGCTACGGAGATCGAAACCCCGACCTACCGATTACGAACTATAGACGAAACATTCTGAGTCATTCCGCTCGCTTATATTCGTTAAGCTTTTGTTTACTTTTAATGGTACATTTGAATTTTTGTTTAGTTTCTCTAAATAGCACATAGTAGAGAAGGTATTGCACTGCACCCAAAAATTCGATACCGAGATTTCACCGGAAATACAAGTTTTAGGTCTTCTAAATCAATAAAAAAAACATTTTTAGAAAAAGGTCTGTATTTACGTGTGTCTGAGCACTATAACAAAGGAAAAGTCAGTAAAGTAGCGCTAACCAGTTTTATTAAGATGCCCTGTATTAAAGATATTTACATCAAATAAAATGTATATTTTGAATTTTCTGCGAATAGCCTCTGAAGAGCTCTTCATACTGGATGCATTTTGCTGAATTCTGTATAACTGGTAAACCGTAACAGACAGACAAAATCTTGTAACACGATTTATACCATATCTTTTTTTTATAGAATTGACCATTTCCATGATTTCTTGTTATTGGTTTCAGTTTTAAAATACTTAAACATTTTCTCACAAGGGAATTTGCCAGCTCCTAGTCACGCAAAGAAATGGATTTCAATCACATAGCAACCAACATATAAAGATTTGATTATCGCTTTAGTTAGTGCACTCTATTTCCTTTCTTCTTACAAGGAAGCAAGTAATAAAACCATTTCTCCTAATGTTTATCTCGATAGCGTGACCTAGAAAGAAGAAAGTCATGTGTATGAACATATCAGATCCTTTAATTTTAATGTCTCTTAACCTGGTAGGTCATGTCGGACGATGAATGAAATGATGCTCAAATGAACTCTGGCTCCATAGAGCTTACAGTTACCTCATATTCGTCTTTCAAGAATAAGATAAATCCACCTTATCCGGGTAACTCCCCTAACCGAGATTCAATCTCGGGACCTTTGAATGTGAGGCAGACACGCTATCCCCACACTATAGAAGCAGGCTTATTGTATTTTTGTGAAGATATCTTACGGATACCAAAGACAATCTGTGTGCCCAGGAGATGTTTTATGTTATTGGTAATAACTTTAAGGTTAAAAAAAAAAAGCTGTCCTCAGTCGGAATTCAATTAATTAGTTGAAAAGTAGCGTTACCCATTTAAGGCCTGTTAAGCTACATTTGCATTCAGCAGAATAGTTTCAGGAAGGCTTTTGGATTTTGGAATACTCTCTTTTTAGAACATTTGGAAGAACTTCCTAAAGATCATATTCATCACAAGAAACAACTCTGGCGTGGTATCAAAATTAGCCAAAATATAGAGACAGTGAGGCAGTTACAATTTTCGGTTCTTATTTCATGTGTATTAATCACATACTAATTACTTGGTCGTTAATAACCGGCTCACATCAACGCACAACTGAATGAACTTTGTATACCCCACACAATTTCCATCTTCCCATTCTTGAAGCATAAGTGTGCTGGAAAAATCCTCTGTCAAGGTCTTAATGGCCTTAGGAGCAATGTAGGATTACCGGCAATTACTTTTCTCTAATTGTTTTATGTCGATTTAGCTGTTTGGTCATTCCGCGACGGATCTGTTAGCTCAGATACTCGTTTATCGGTATGTGATGGATTTATGGTCTCATACGTGCGACCTTAGTTTCGCGCCAACCAGACAGTGTTAGGGTGCCATCCAGTCTAGCATCTTTTTTTACCATCTGTGTTACAAGTAGATGGCTTTGGAGTGCCGTCCGATCTAGCTGCTTTCAGTATCTGCGGATAGGTGGCAGCGTAATCACAATCAACCCTATATTTTTAGTTTTACTATTTTAGACTGCGCTTTGGGTTGTGGTCTTAAATATCCAATCCGGTATTTACCATGGAAACTGAGGATGTTGAAAACTTCTTTACATTGAAAAACAATACATTTTCAGCTGTCTACTATACGGGGTCTAAAATACCTATGTATATGTTAAGAATCTCGATAGTAGGTGTGCATTATCGCGCTGCTGAAAAGGTTAAAGTGAGTGGCATCAAAGGCTGCGATAAGATCGCAGGTATTCAGTGATACAGAAAGCAACGTCACGTTTTCTCAAAGTAAACTAGCGTTACACACATGGGCATGAATGAGAGAGAGAACAGCAAAGACGTTGCAACTTTGTGTTTTAGTCCACGTGTTGAAAATGTCTGTCATTTGTTATTTATACGCATTCATTGGCTGAAATGAATTGGTGCACTACAAAATGTCGGCGAATTCCTAGAATAATCAGTGCGTTATCTCAAGCGCATGTTAACCTTTTCAGTAGCACGATAATACCGTCTGATCATATTTTGTTAACAAATAGTTGTCTAGAAACTTTATTTACGCGCTAAAGCCAACGAAATGGAAGGGGAAAGATGGCTGTAGATAAACAAATTAGACTCCGCGAGAAGCTGACATGACATTCATTATTTTGTGTACCAATGGTGCTGCATCATCTCTTAGGTAGTTGATGTGTACGAGTTTACGGTATTATTGTCTTAAGTAGCATCATACTTTTCAGTATTCATTTGTGTGCATATCGTCAGGGGGAAAGAACAATGGCGGTCTTGTGCACAAACACAGAGTACAGCGAGATGTTTCTCATTTATGGGCAAGTCCGAAGGAATGCAAGGGAGGCTTTCCGGCTCTATCAACGATACCACAACAGGCGTCACCCAGCGTACCGAACTTCCCAAGATTGCAGAGGCGTTAAATGAAATAGGCAGCTGAACGGATACGGCGTACAGCAGAGTTTGAACTCTCTTAAAAAAAATCGAAGATGGCTCATTTGAGCACCTTCAGTTGTTGATTATGTTATCTGTTTATTTACAAGTACTTTTACTGTCTCTACACGAACTATGTACATAGCGTATAGATTTGCTCGTATTGCACCAAAAAATGAAATACCGAAATTTCACTGGAAATACATGTTTTGGGACCCCCTGAATAAAAAAAAGCATTTTTAGAAAAAGACCCGTGTGTGTGTGTGTGTGTGTGTGTGTGGACAGCATAGCTCAAAAACTGAAAGTAGATTTACGGCACGTAAAAGAACCTCAAGTCTGATTGAGAGGCCTCTGAGCAAAATTAAGCGGTCTTTCACGCCCAATTTAGAATGGGACGCTGAGAACCACAGCAGTTAAAGAGCGTCCATAAATAACACGGCATTTACATTATGTTTGCAAAAACTTAGAGTGGTTAAATACCAAACTTGATATTCGTTCAGTACCTTCCAAGGATGCGATTTTCAAGATAATCTCCCCACCCCAAACTACCTTTTACATGAATTTTTTTTTAAATGTTGTTTTTCTCAAAAATAGCTTAATATTTTGATTGAAATGTCGTTTATTAAAGATATTCACAGCACAATAAAATGTATATTTTGAATTTTGTGGGAACATCCTCTGAAGAACCCTTTATTCTGGTTGAGTTATGCAGAATTTCGCATAACGGTTAAACCGTAAGAGAGAAACAAACATTTACTGCATAAAAATGTAGATTTCGTTAAAAGACATGATTTGACATACACGCTTTTCTTGTAGAGTGGACCGTTTTCGAGATATTCATTGTTATTGGTTTCGGTTTTAAACTAATTAACTTTTCTCAAATGGAACCATGCAAATCGAACTGAACCTCAATTGTTTCACATAGTGACTGCTTTTTAAAACATTTGACTGTCACGATAGCTTATGCCCCTTCTACTTATAAGGAAGCAAGTAATAAGGCCATTTCTGCTAATGTTTATCTAGATTAGCATGACGTTGATAAAGAATAATGGTGTGTAAGAAAAATTTGTTTGCGGAATAGCTAGACAAAGTCATTACGATGGAACACATCAGGTTTTTTTTATTTCACTTCTTTCCAGACGTTTATGGTCCGTAGGTAATGTGTAGATTCCTTCTCCATTTTCAGAGACCCTATCACTTATTGCGTTTCTATATATTGGTTTACCAAATGTGACCACATGGGACCCATCTGCCAACCACCAAGTCGTGGAACATTTATTTATATCTGTAGTACTTTGCAGGGCCAAAATTCTCTGAAATGTTAACAGGAATCATTAAAACAGTTAAGATACCCTTGTTGCTACAATGTTAAACACACAACCAGAGTCGCACAATGAAACTGCTTGTAATAAGTGTCTTTAAGCTCTGCCCATTGCGGTCCATACCGTAAAGTTATTCCTGCGGAGATGCAGGATCTGCCAATGTTCTCCACACGTAAACATGTCCTGCGGTGAGGAATAGTGGAAGGTTGATTCATCCGACCACATTACATGTTTCCATTGATCGGTAGTCCAGGTTTTATGCTCCAGGCACCATCCTAGTCTCCTTTTTGCGCTTGCTGGGGTTACAACGGGTTTAGAAATGGCAGTTCTGTCGTGAACACTGTACGTTGTGAAATTCCTTCCTCGCCGCTGTATGTAAACCGGGTTCTGCTTGCATTTTGTAAAGTGTGCATTTAATGTACATTTTCCGGCTGGTATTGTATTCCAGTCAAATATCCTATGTCGAATTTCTCCGTAAATATATGTTTTGAGGTCTCCTGAATCAACAAAAACATTTTTACTTTCTGTACGCGTACTATGTACATGGTGTATAGAGAACGTATTGTATTTCACCCAAAAATTCGAAAAATAAAATGGTGTGTTATTTATGGACGCTCATTAACTGCTGTGGTTCTCAGCGTCCCATTCTAAATTGGGCGTGAAAGGCCGCTTAATTTCGATATAGAGATTTCACCGGAAATATGTTTTGAGGTTCCCTGAATCCAAAAAAAAAGAAGCATTTTTAGAAAAAGGTCCATGTGTGTGTTTGGACGCATAGCTCAAAACTAAAATTCCAAACTTAAGTTATACCTATATCTTCCAAGGATGCGACATGAACATTTTTTTTGAAACTTTTGTTTTTCTCAAAAACGATTGTTATTAAAATACAGTATATTAAGATATTTACATCACAAATAAAATGTATATCCTGACTTTTCTTGTAATAGCTTCTGAAAACCTATTCATTCTGGATGAATTTTGCTGAAGTTTGTATAATGGTAAATCGTAAAGGATAAACAAAACTTTACTGTACAAAAAAAAAAAAATGTAGATCTTGTTAAAACACACCATTTATATCATATTTTTTTCGTGAAGTTTCGGAGATATTCCTTATTATTGCTTTCAGTTTTAAAATACTTCTCTCATACGGGAATTTTCAACTCCTGGTCTTGCAAAGAAACAATTTCAATCACATAGCAACAGCTTTTAAAAGATTTTACTATCTTTAGCCTGTTAAATTCCTTTATTTCCCTTTTACTTATAAGGAAGTAATTAACTCGGTCATTTTTTGTTTATCTTGATTAGCACGAAATAATAGAGCAGGATCAGCTAGAAAAATTCATGTAAATAGGACACAACAGATTTTTTTTAGGTATGCGTTCCTTAAATTGTATTACTTTGCGTTTATACGAAGATGATCATGCCTCAGTAACTTTAAACGTCCCTTTAAAACACTTAAAATGAGGTTTAAATGACGTTTGCTCTTAACCAGCTAATTAATTCCCTCTTTAAATCTCCCGTTAAAGCCGGCTGCAGCTAAAGAGTTTACATTCGAATTATTTGTTTCCAGTGAAAAATTTATCTCATTTTTGTATAGGTTTTCTGTATTCTTAAAATACGGGTTTAAGATCTTTTTTATCATATTAGTACCAGATGTACTGTTTTTCTTTCTTTAGGTTAAACGCTTATGACTTATGTTTTAAACACCAATATTTTTGTTTTTGAGGGGGCGAGAGTATTGCTGAATATGACTATCTACTTAACATGCCCAAAAATGCTGCTATGAATGCTTTCCTATTATCATTTATCACATAGCACAGGTTCTCTCTACAGAGTTTAAAAGTAGAAAATGGTCTGTGAGTGAACACATAACTTAAAACGTATTTCTGTTTTGTATCTTCCAAAGATGGGACTCGGTGATAAAACAAAAACAAAACAAACACCAACCCAATGAAATCCCCAACCACCTTTCTCATAAAATATTGACAAATGTATACATTGAATTTCTAGAAATAGCCTGTAAAGTCCACTTCATTCGGAAGGTATTTTGTATAATCTTGTATAACTATATACTTTAAGTCATGGACTACACAAAAATGTAGATATCTTTAAAACCAATTTATTCCAGATAACCTTTTTGTTACATAAGCCATTTCAAGATATTCGTTATTAATTGTTTGAATTTTTCATTACATTGTTCATTTTTTAAGCCCTGTCTATTTTAGTTGTTTCTCACGATGTCACTGTAAGAATATGGGTCAGCGTCAAATTCATAAACATTTGAGTATCTCTATTGTCTTTGCTTCTATAACGAAATGTGTAATGTGGCTGTTTCTACGAACAGATTATTTAGCCACTAAAACGATAGTTACAAAAGTCATGTAAATGCACACAATTTTCTCCCTGCAGTAATTGAATAGATGAACTTAATGTCTCCAAAGCTACATTTGGGTTTAATAATTCTCTGCAACTTCGAAAAATATGTCCGATGTCTACTTTTCTTGATACATTGCCGATGATATCCAAAGATTCCGTGTGGTGAAGTTGTGCATTCCGAGTAGAGAAAATACTTATGGTATATATTTGTGATTACTCGGGAGAATCGGGAAAGTTTTGAGAGAAGTTTTCTCAATCTAAATCTGACGGTTAGTGCTTGCTTGCCCAGTCATACCACACATAGATGTTTCTGCAAGCCTCTTAAAGCTTACTGCAATATTAAGTGTAATATAACATGCGTAACACACAGGGCGAGAAGAAAATATTCTCATTTGGAAGGATAATGGAGGTCGCTTGGTTGAAAGCAGCAATACCTAGAGAGTGGATTTAGGTCCAGTGTTTTTGTGTATCCATACAATGAAAATATTCTCTCTGAACATTAGTTTCTATAGTTGGTGCATTAACGTCCATTTTCGTTTGATGACGTGAGTATCACTTAAGGAAGCAGCGGCATGACAAATGTACAAGTCATTACATTCACTTTACGTGTAGTTGAAACGCAGCCATTTGTGCATAACAGGTACGTTACCATTTACTACATCAGGAAAGCCATTGGTCAAACACCGATGCATTCATGTACTTTCCGCGCCACAATAGTGACTTCTGAAATGGTAGGTGTTGAAGCGCAGCTGTCTTTCTTTCATAACAGATACAGTCATTGGTTACAACAGGGACGCCATTGGAGTCTGGATGCCACCTTCTACGCCCTACAGGAAGTAACGATTCTGAAACGGAGGGCTGAGTGACACGACTTTGCTCTCAGACGTTACCGAAAAAACTGCTTGGATGCATGACCTCCCATTTTTTGGCTATAGTGGAAGTTTCAGAAGTTGCTTTACTCTGTCTCGTTTAAATTCCAAGGCCAGCATTGCAATTGAGACAATCTTTTCGTCGCCTTCGCTCTCGTTCAAGACTGACTTCCATCGCCAAAAGCAACATTTATCAGCAATTATCCAGAGGGAAACAATTACAAGTGTTTACTTCACAAAAAAAATATTGCCTTGAAAAGAAGAGAGAATAGGAACAGAAATCGATGATATAGAACAAACAAGTAAGACAATTATAGAATGTGTGTGTGTTTTTCTTCTTTCTTTGGTTAAATACAGTAATCCCGTATTATCAAAACTATAAGGCAGGACTCAGCGCCAAGGAAGGTTGGGAATTGTACCACGAAACGTCTGTTAGGGAATGAAAGTGCTTGTGTTTGTGTGTGCGTGCGTGCGTACCTCACTACACTCTCTGCGACTTTTTCAAAAAGCACAGTACTCTGTAATTTTTATTGAGAAATTGTGAAAACTCTTGAAATGGACCATATGAAAGTTCTGTAGAAAATGGAACCAATATTTGAAATGTTTCATTTACTGTCCCGATTCATCCGAGCTTACGGTATTTTTTGCCTAAAAAAGCAGCGATAGTGCAGTCTTTGGGATTTAAATACGATTCATTATCTAAAGAATTGAACACTGCTATTTAGGGCATTTTAGATGCTATGAAATCTATAATATTTAAACCCAGGAAGTATGAAACTATCATAAAATTAGTTCATTTCATGGCAAGGTGGAAAAAATAGGTTAAAATACTAAAAGTTGAACCCCTAACAAATAATACAGAATGCTGTGCATAAAATAGATAGCTAAAGAATGTGACAGCGCGACTGAGATCGTATGTAGGAAGGTACTCAAGCATGTGATACAGGAAGGGGAGTGATTCACGTGTACCAAACAACCCACGGAAAAGCCGCGGCAGTATGACCTTGCAGTTAAACTAATGCTTGTCCTTTTAACATTCCCTCAAATGTTTGTCATTTCGTATTCCACAAATTTTATTGTAACATTGTACGTTTACTCATGACCATTTTACAAGTTTTTTTTTTTTAAATCTATGTGTTGCATTCACATGACTTTTTCTTTCTGCAAACAAACTATTCTTACAAAAGATTATTCTTTTATCATCAAGTTAAGATAAGTATTACCGGAAATGGTCTTATTACCTCATCCATATAAACGGTAAATACGGGAATATACTAGGCTGAAACAACAGTCAAACCTTTTAAAAGCTATCACTATACAATTGTCATTGAAATTCTATCCTCTTTCCAGGGCACGGGAAAGGAGATATGAAACGAAAAATAACCTTGCATTTGAGAAAAGTTTAAATGACAAATTGTGTGTTTTAATGAGATGTACATTTTATGAGCAGTAAGCTTCTGTGTACCTCTTACGGTTCACAAGTTATACACAGGTCATCTAGAATGGGCAGGTGTTCAGAGACTGTTCACAAAACATTCAAGACTTCGTTTATCTTAAAATATCTTGAAGATTTTATATTTTAATCAAAATCGCTAAGAGCCATTTTTGAGAAAATCAACATTTTCGAAAATTTTCCCCTGTAAAAGATAATTGGGACGGTCACCCCCCCCCAACTCTACAACCTTGGAAGATACTGAAATTAAATACTAAGTTTGGTATTTAAGCTACTTTTTTGAGTTATGCTGTCCACAGACACACACGGGCCTTTTTCTAAAAGTTTTTTTTGTTTTGTTTATTTTGTATTCGGGGTCCTCATAACATATATTTTCTGGGAAATCTCGGCACCGACTTTTTGGGCGGAATATAATACCTTCTCTACCTACTATGTACATTATACTTGCGTGTTTATTATTTGTTTTTTAAAAAGCGAAAGAAATAAAGCACGCAGGAATTCTTTTTTCTGGCTATTTACGCGAAGAGCCTGGAATCTGAAACTCGTCTATACAAATGTAAAAGGTTCCTTTGGTTCGAGTCATATATTATAAATATAACAAGAGTAGAGATGTTGAATCCCAGGGGTAGATGCAACTTTGATGACGTTTTTCGCAGAAGATTACGGCCAAGCGACACGCCCATTTGAGGTACCTATCTTTAGCCTTGACCCGAATCATGGGTTGGCATAACGGTCCTTCTTGAACTTGACACAATGCGGAAGGAGTGCTTCCTTACCTGGGCTCTTTTTGTTTCATTATCTGCCCTAATTGTTTCTGAAACTCTGTCAGTATTTCCATCCACTACATTTTATTTTGACAACATGAAGTAGAAGAATGGGCTCACGTAAAATAATCTGTTGAATTCGTAGACAAGATCAGGTGAATGTAACACATCAGTCATGCATTGTTTTACTTTCTCTACACGTACAATATACATAGTGTATAGAGAAGGTATTGTAATGCACCCAAAAATGTGTGGGCAGCATAGCTCAAAAAGGAAAAGACCGTTAAATACCATACTTGGTATTTTAGCTTGGTATCTTCTAAGGATGCGACGCGAAGATTTTCAACAAAATCCCCCAACTCCCAACTACTCTTTTCATGGAACTTTTTTGAAAAATTTGATTTCCTCAAAAATGGCCCTAACAGTTTTGATTAAAAGCTCTTATGTTTAAGATATTTACATGCCAAATAAAATGTATATCTTGAATTTTCTGGGAATAGCCTCTGAAGACACCTATATTCTGGATGATTTTTATTGAATTTTGCACAACTGGTAAACCGTAAGAGATAGACAAAAACTTACTACAAATAATGTAGATCACGATAAAACATACAATTTATGTCATACATTTTTTTCGTGGAGTTGATCGTTTTTCACATATTCCTTGGTTTCAACTTTAAAAAACATATACTTTTCTCATACAGCAATTTATCAACTCCTGTCCATACAAACAAAGGAACTTCAGTCACATAACAGCCAGCTTTTGACTATCACTTTAACCTATGGTACTCCCTTATTACGCTTCTAGTTATGAGCAGGCAAGTAATAAGCCTATTTCTGCTAATTTTTTCAATTAGCATGAAGTAAATAGAAGCATAAGCTTTTTAACAATAATTTGTTGCAGAGATGTAGAGAAAGTCGTGTGAATGGAACACATCGATGTTTTAAATATTTGGCTATAACTTCGGCCTATACCTGCAAGGAAATGTGCAATTAAAACATTTCGCAAACGTTTATCTCGATTTTCAAGAACTAGGCTGATAACATGTTCTTATCATAAGAACATGGTTATGTAAAAAAAAAAAAAAAAAAAAAGACAATAAAATCTGATATGTTCCATTCACGTTTCTCCACAAAAGATTATTCCTTTATCCACATCCTGGTAATGGAGATAAACGTTAACAGAAATGGTTGTCTTAAGTCCCCTCTTAACTATAAGGGAAATAAGGTAATTCACTAGGCAATAGCGATAGCCGGTCGCTGTGTGGAAAATTGAAATTCGGTTCGTTTTGCATGGTCGGAAGGAAAACAAAAGAGAGATCAAACGAAAAATGATCTCCCGTTTGAGTTAATATAGTTTAAAATTTAAACCTATAATAAGGATTATCTTGCAAACGGTTAACTACCAAAAAAAAAAAAAAAAAAAAAAGTATGTTTTGACAGATTATTTTAGTGTAGTAAGATTTTGTCAATTTCTTACTGTTTACCAGCTATGTAGAATTCATCAGATTGAAGAGGTCTTCAGAGGCTATGCATAGAAAATTCAAAATATACATTTTACTTTTCATGTGAATGTTTTAATATACAGTATTTTAATGAAAAATGTTAGTGCCAGTTTAGAGAAAAAACAATTTTAAAAACAATCCCTGTGAAGAGTAGTTTGTGGTGGGGGGTTTCGTTGTTGAAATTTCCGTATCCTATCCTAGGAAAATACTAAACTTAAATACCAAATGTGGTATTTAACGGGCGTTTTTGAACTCTTCTGTTCACAGACACACACGCTGATGTTCATCTTAAAATGATTTGCTTTTCATTTTTTATTTTGGGGACCTTAAAACGTGTTCGGTGAATTATTGGTATCGAATGTTTGAGCAGAATACAATACCGTCTCTACCAGCTACATGCATAGCATGAGTAGAGAAAGTAATTGTGTCAACATTATTATGTAGAAGTGTCGTTGTCTTATGTGGCCTGTTTCTGCTTGTCAACAGAAGTCTACACACGGCCACTATGAAAGAACAATTGCTAGGCAAAGGGAGTTAATGTCATTTGAAAGTTGTTGCAAATATTGTTAAGCCTCTTTGCAACATGCCCGTCGCTACGACAGTGCGCGTGCTGCCTGGCTTGTACCTAAAGTTGGAAAACCGCAGTTGAGGATGGAGATAGCATCAACTGATGTTGACGAGGCGAGGGCGTACACAGAAGAATGGCAAGTTGCGTCATGTGAACATGGGGAGACTTGTTAATGAGATTGACCCTGTAGGGGGCGCTCAAACCTGCCGTTCTGGGTCATATGCTTTCAACTTAAGCTTCATGCCACAATCTCAATTGTAACTATTATTCTAAAAATGCATCTGCACTTTAAATTTAGTGTTATTGTTTGAACATGTGATATGCAGATTTCGCCTAAATAACATTTCTGGGCTTCCTGATACAAAATTTGATGTTTCATTCACATGACTATCTACCTGTTCTTCAATCAAACTTCTACAAAGGCTTATTCTTATTACTTAGCTCATTTTAAGTAGATGGGAACTAAGGGAATACACTATGCTAAAGCGACAATCAGATGTTTTAAAAGCGATTGTCATTGAAATTTGCTTCTTTGCATAGCCAGGTGTAAAACAAACACCGACAACTTACTGCTTGAGAAGTACAAGTGTTTTCAAATTGAAACAAATAACAAGGAATATCTCTGAAATAGTAAATATTTTAAAATTGAAACAAATAAGAAGGAATATCTCTGAAACGGATAGGTCTAGAAAAAAAAAAAAAAAAAAAAAAAAAAGGTGTAAAGGACATAAATTGTGTGTTTTGACGAGATTTATATTTTTTGTGCAGTAAGGTTTTGTCTATCTCTTACGGTTTACAAGTTATACAAAAGTAATCCAGGATGAATAGGATTTCAGAGGCTATTACCAGGAAATTCAATATATGCATTTTACTTTCCAGCTACAATATTTAATATACTGTATTTTAATCAAAATCGTAAAAGCCATATTTGAGAAAATCGACATTTTCGAAAATTTGTCCATGTAAAGGGTAGTTTAGGGTGGGTTTTTTTATTCTCCGCGTCGCATTCTTGGGAGACACTAAACTTAAATACCAAATTTGGCATTTCGGACTTTTTATTTTTGAGTTAGATTGTCTACACACACACACACACACACACACACACACACACACACGCACACGAGTGACCTTTTCTGAATTTGCGGGGGTTTCAGGGGTATCAAAACATATATTTCCGGTGAAATCTCGATATCGATTTTGGGTGGAATACAATACCGTCTCTATCTACTATGAACGTTAAAAATTACTTTCTCCACAATGTGTTTACTACCGCTCAACTATTTGACATGGGAACTTCATCGGGTAATATATGTTTTGAATCAAAAAATAATTTTACTTTCTCTACTACGTACCATGTGCAGAGTAGGTAGAGACGGTATTGCATTCCACCCAAAAATTTGATATCGAGATTTCCCAGGAAAAGTATGTTTTAAGAGTCCATAATCAAAAAAGTAGAAAAATGTGTGTGTCTGTGTCTGAACAGCATATATGAAAAACGAAAAGCTGGGAAAAAATTCAGAACCTTCCAAGGATACAACATGATTTTCAAAAAAAAAAAATCCCGCCACTCAAACTACCTTTTATTGGAACATTTTCTGAAATTTATTTTATAAAAAATGACGTAACGATTTTGATAACATATATATTAACAGATAATCGTATCAAAAATAAAATTTGTGTCGAGATAGGACGAATAGCCTCTGAAGCCTTCTTCATTCTAAATAAACTGTGCACAAATGTTAAATCATAAGAGAGAAACAAATTACTACACAAAAAAACATTAGATCACTTTAAAACATACAATTTATGTCAAAAACTATTTTTTAATTATTTCCGAGATATTCCTTGTTTTCTGGTTAACATTTCCGTTGCTTATAATTTTCTCAAATGTGAAATCATTATTCACATTTTCCACCTGGTATTGCAAAGAGAAGGAAATTTCAGTCATCACATAACGACCTGCTCTTAAAAGATTTTACTATTGCTTTGTCCTATTAAATTCCTTAATCACCCTTATACCCACCTATAAGAAACGTGTAATAAAACATTATTGCTAATGGTTATCTCAATTAGCATAGAGTAGATAGAAGAATAAGCTTTAGTAAGAATAGTTCGTTGCATAATAAGATGGAAACTCATGTGAAGACATCAGATTTTTAAGCCTTTAAACACCTGACTGTCGATTCGGTTTTCTCTATCTCCCTTGTATTTAATGATGAAGCTCGATTGTAGAATAAATGGCGGGGGACAATAACTGTATGAGTATTTGATGTTAAACAATAGCAACTCAATAGAATGACTGGAGAGGTGGAAGTTTCCTTCTCGGGATAGCCACGTGGTCTATTGATACAAGTATGTTACTTGTTGGTCTATCCCGTTGTGATTAACATTCAGGAAGCATCAACTTGAAAACGTCAAAATTTGCATCCACAAGAAAGAGGACAATTGACGGCAGTGACAAGAGATGCGCCCACACAGCATGCCACGATGAGGAAGAGAGAGGCGGAAGAGCGGAAGTGGGCGGTGGGCAAGGTCGCTCAGTTTGTGGAAGATGCTTTATCCATTGCTTGGCCTCCGTCCTATCTCGACATATTGTTGTCACATGCTTTCGTGTTCAAGCAAAATATATACCGAAACAGGGATATTTTCGAAACCATTCAATCAGTTTTTACTTTCTCTACCATGTATTATGTACATAGTAGGTAGAGAAGGTATTGTATTCCAACCAAAAGTTCGATGTCGAGATTTCACCGGAAATAAACTAAAAATCACTGGGACAAAGAAAAATGAACACGCCTGGTACGACTTGGTCAAGTCGAAGGGCTAAAAAATATAATTTGTAGATAAAATGTTCAAGACAGAAATTCTATAAGGAAATATGCAGGAGAGCTTTATTTGGGGGACCTGCTCTAAGCAACGGTATGAGCCAAGGAACCTTGGTGAAAGAAGCATGTGTATTTTATATACGGTATTAAATGCCGATTTTACGTATCTCCCATCACTTCGATCATAGAGGATGCTTTTCAGTTTTGCGAAAGAAGATAAGGTTGAGATTGTGTGCCTCATTGCAAATATCATACTATCACTTCTGCGATAAGAAACTCGAATATCACTGTTTCGTAATTCTGCCCAAAAGCAAGAAACATCTGTGAAATACCGATTACTTACAAAAAAATCTGTTGTGTACCATCCACATCTCTGCAACAAATTATTCTAGTTTCTTCTATATCTAGTTATTTCATGCTAATCAGAAAAAATTAGCAGAAATAATCTCATTACTGGCTTCCTTGTAAGTAAAAGCGAAAAAAGGGAGTACCAAAGGTTAAAGTGATATTCAAAAGCTGATTGCTATGTCACTGAAGTTCGTTTGTTTGTATGGAGAGCAGTTGACAAATTCCTGTATGAGAAAAGTATAAGTTTTTCAAAGCAGAAACCGAAAACAAGGAATGTCTCAAAAACGATTAACTCCACGAAAGAAATGGATATAACATAAATTGTGTTTTAACGTGCTCTACATTTTTCGTGTAGTAAGTTTTTGTCAATCTCTTACGGTTTACAGTTATTCATAATTCCTTCAGAGTAAAGTACTCTTCAGAGGCTATTCCCAGAAAATTCAAGATATACATTTTATTTGTCAGGTAAATGGATTTGATATACTATATTTTAATCCAAATCGTTAGAACCATTTTTAAGAAAATCAAAATTTTCGAAAAAAATTCCATGTAAAGGTTAGTTGGGAGTGGGGGATTTTTCTCAAAATCTTCGTGTCGCATCCCTGGAGGACACTAAACTTAAATACCAAGTTTGGTATTTTACCGACTTTTCATTTTTGAGTTATCGTGTTCACAGACACACACACGGACCTTTTTCCAAAAATGCTTTTTTTAGATAAAGGGAACCCTAAAACATATATTTCCGGTGAAATCTCGGTATTGAAATTTTGGGTGGAGTACAATACCTTCTCTATACACTATGTACATAGTACGTATAGAGAAAGTAAAAATGTGATGTGTTCCATTCATGGCTTACTCTACATTTCTGCAACAGATGCTTGTTAAAAAGCTTATTCTTCTATTTACTTCATGCTGACAGAGAAAAAAGTCTATAGAAATTGTCTTATTACTTGCTTCTTTGTAAGCAGAAGGGAAATAAGAGAGTACCATAAGCTAAAGCAATAGTCAAATCGTTTAAAAGCTGGTCTTTATGTGATTGAAGTTCCTTTGTTTGTGTAGGCAGGAGTTACAAATTTCCGTATGAGAAAAGTATAAGTATTTTAAAACTGAGACCAATAACAATGAATATATAAAAAAAACCGTCAACTCCACAAGAAAAAATGTATATAGCATAAATTGTGTGTTTTTAACGAACTCTACATTTTAAGTAAGTTTTTCTCTATCTCTAACAGTTTACCAGTTATGCAAAATTCATCCAGAATAAAGAGGTCTTCAGAGGCTATTCCCAGACAATTTAAGATATACATTATATTTGGCATGTAAATATTTGTATACGACGTTTTAATCAAAATCGTTACAGCCATTTTTGAGAAAACCAAAATTTTCGAAAAAATTTTCATATAAAAGGTAGTTGGGGGTGGGGAAATTTTTTGAAAATCTTCATGCCGCATTTTTGGAAAATATTAAACTGAAATACCAAATTTGATATTTAACGCACTTTTCGTTTTTGAGCTATGTTGCCCCCCCACACACACATTTTTCTAAAAATATATTTTTTTATTCATGGTGTCACAAAGCATATTTCCGGTGAAATCTCAGTATCGAATTTTTGGGTGCAATGCAATACCTTCTCTATGCACTATGTTCATAGTATATATTGAGAAAGTAAACATGTATATAAGTATGTCTCCGTGAATAAATAACTAAAAGGATAATTACTCGATAAAATATCAATCTGGCATTTAAATTAAAACATACGATGTAAAGATTTCAACAAAATCCATTCCGAAATTACCCTTAATGTGGAGAATGGATCTTTTTTACTGTCTCTTTACGCACTATGTACATAGTGTATAGAGATGGTATTGTATTGTACCCAAAATTCGATACCGAGATTTCACCAGAAATTATGTTTTGAGACCCCCTGAATCCAAAAAAAGTATTTTTAGAAAAATGTCCGTGTGTGTGTGTCTGTGGGCAGCATAGCTCAAAAACGAAAAGCCCGTTGAATACCAAACTTGGTACTTAAGTTTGGTATCTTCCGAGGATGCGACACGAAGATTTTCAAGAAAATCCCCCCACCCCGCAACTACCCTTTACATGGAACTTTTTTCGAAATTGTTTATTTTCTCAAAAATGGCTCTAACGATTTTGATTAAAATATCACATACTAAAGATATTTACCTGATAATTAAAATGTATATCCTGAATTTTCTGGGAATAGCCTCTGAAGACGACTTTATTCTGGATGAATTTTGCGGAATTTTGCAAAACTGCTAAACCGTAAGAGATGAAGAAAAACTTACTGAACAAAAAATGTAGAGCACATTAAAACACACAATTTATGTTATTTACATTTTTTTTTTCGTGGAGTTGGTCGTTTTTAAGGTATTCCTTGTTTTTTGTTTCAGCTTTGAAAAACTTATACTTTTCTCACACAGGAATTTGTCAACTCGTGTCCATTCAAAAAAGGAACTTTAGTCACATAGCAACCAGCTTTTGACTATCAGTTTAACCTATGGTAGTCCCTTACTTCGCTTCTACTTTCAAGGAAGCAAGTAATAAGACTATTTCTGCTATTTTTTCTCGATTAGCATGAAGTAAATAGAAGCATAAGGTTTATAACAATAATTTGTTGCAGAGATGTAGAGAAAGTTATGTGAATGGAACACATCAGAGAAAATAAATATATTACATATAAAACTTAATGAAATAGTCTGTGGAAGCCTCTTAATTCGGAAATAATTTTGTATAATGACAAGTCATAAGACATAGTACCAAATCTTACTCAATTATATATACACATTTTTTTTTTCAAATAATTTAATTTGTGGCATCGCATTTCAGAGATATGTTATTATTGATTCCATGTATCAATACTAAAAAAAATAATTGAAGACTATATTAAATTGTGCTTAAAACTTAAGATGGAGAAAATTTAGCAAGAGAAGGCACTAATCAAGTAAAAGTGTGAGAATGGCTTATGGTATTTACTGCGGGAAGGATTGGGGGCAATTACACATGCAGAGAAGTAAATATAAATATCTGGAAGTAAGGATTACACAAGATAAAAAACAAGGAAGGGTAGTAAGAAATAAAATTAACTCGAGCAAGTTTGCTATATCCACCATTAATAATTTATTGGTTAAACAGATATCAAAAGAGATGCCTCTGCGATTCAGTGTTCAGCGTTCTGCTCAACCCAGAAGTCCCGGGTTCGATTTCTGGCCGGGGTGGGGAAATTTTCATTCTTATCCCCTACAGAATCTGCAAATGTGAATGTGAGTGCATTTGATAGTGTAAAACTGAAAAGAGAGAGAGAGAGAGAGAGAGAGAGAGAGAGAGAAAAGAAGTTAAGAAACCGTTAAGTTTAGTGAAGATTACGCTGAAAATACATGTCCAAAAGAGTGCGCACATGTGTCTTTGTGTCCGTGAACACGAAAACTCAATAACAAAAAGTCGGTTAAATACCAAATTTGATATTTTAAGTTCAGCAGCTTCCAAAGATTCGACACGAAGGATTTCAAGAAAATGCTCCCTCCCCAAACTACCATTAGAAAAAGTTTGCATGGAAAAAGTTCCGAAAATTTCGATTTTCTTAAAAGTGGCTAACGATTTGATAAAAAAAAAAAAATACCGCATATTGAAGATGCTTACATGACAAAATTATATCTTGAATTTCCTGGGAAGCGTCTCTGACATCCCCTTCATCCTGCACGACTTTTGCATAACTGGTAAGAAACAGACAAAAACTTAAAAGCACAAAAAGTGTAGATCTCGTTAAAAGACACATTTTATCTATCTGTCGATCTATATATATATATATATATATATATATATATATATATATATATATATTTTTTTTTTGAGTTAACTATTTTCGAGATATCCCTTATTATTGGTTTCAGTTTTAAAATACTTAAAATGTTTCTGAAACGGGAAGTCTCATCCGTTTCATATCTCTTTTGTGTTGCTCCTGGCCATGACAATTGCATAGCTACAACTTTTAAAAGAATTGACTATCACTTAAGTCTAGTGTATTCCCTTGTTTCCGTTTTACTTACAAGTAACTATGTAATAAGACCATTTCTGTTAATGCTTATCTGAAGTAGCATTATATAGATCAAAAAATAACTTTTGTAAGAAGAGTTTGTTTGCAATACAGATATAGAAAGTCACGTGGATGAAACACATCAGATTGTTTAATGAGATCTTGCTGTGAAGATATGCCTCGGGCGGTTATATCAAGAAATGAACCATCTCGTTGATACACCTTAACGAGCTGGTTTGCGGGAAGGGCGGTGGCCGTAAATCAGTAACGAGGTTTTCGCGCACACATTTGGAGTCTCAGCAAATTGTTACTTGGTTCGGGAAGAAAGCATTCGCTAGCCGTTCACATAAGCATATTTGCTGTCAGAATGCTTCTACAGCACTAGAACATGTTAATTGCACAAGTTACTGCTTTGGCTGTCAACCTTTGATCTTGAGCAAATATTTGGCACAGTTTCAATGAGCTTCTGACACTGATTTGTATTTCCGTTGGAAGCGCAGTAAAGCAGTCGTTTGTTTGGTTTTATTTGTGCTGCGTTTACACTAGTAGAATTGGTTTCACTCCTCTGGGGAAAACAGAACCGGAATGAAAGCGGCGATTTCTGTGTTTTGTCAAAGCTTTAAGTCCCTTCCAATTTTTATCTAGTACGTACATGCTAGGCAGAAAAGGTATTTTAGTCCATCCAAAACTAAGATGCCGAGATTTCACCGGAAATGCATTTTTAGAGAAAATAAAAGGCCGTAAGCAGCATAACTCAAAAACGAAAAGCCCATTCAATACCAAACTTGGTATTTAAGTTTAATATCTTTAAAGGATACGACACGAAGGTTTTCAAGAAAATTCCTTCATCCCAAATTATCCTTTACATGAAAGATTATTCAATTTTTTTTTATTTTTCGAAAAATAACTTAAAACGACTTTGATTATGGTGATGCATCTGTGGATTTTGACAAAAAAAATGTGAAAAATTGAAGAAAAAAATACCCATTTCATAATAAAATGCTGAAAGAAATGTATGATTTTTTCCCACTTTAGCTACCAATTAACTGAGTTGTAGATGGGTAGGCGCATGCTTATTTTTAAGCACTCCCAACTCTAAACCTTATTTTATCGCAAACTTCTTTTCAACACTTGTCCATACTCAAAAGTATTTCCATGCAATTGTTACTTTCTCTACGCGTACTATGCACATAGTGTATAGAGAAGGTATTATATTGCACCCAAAAATTCAATACCGAGATTTCACCGGGAAAACTTGTTTCAGGACCCCCTGAATAAAAAAAAAAAAGTATTTTTAGAAAAATGTCTGTAGATGTGTATCTATAGGCAGTTTAGCGAAAAAAATGAGAAGTCCGTTAAATACCAAACTTGGTATTTAACTTCAGTATCTTCCATAGGATGCGATACGAAGATTTTCAAGAACATTCCCACACCCCAACTATCCTTTACATGGAAAAAATTCCTACATTTTTAATTTATTTCAAAAATGGTTCTAATGATTTTTATTAAAATATCGTATATTAAAGATATTTACTTGGCAAATAATATACTTTTAATTTTCTCTGAAGACCTCTTTATTCTGGATTAGTTTTGCTGTATTTTGCATAACTGGTAAACCGTAAGAGATGGACAAAAACTTACTGCACAGAAATGGTTGAACTCATTAAAACACTTAATTTATGTTAAATATATTTTTTTTCTTGGAGTTGGCAATTTTTTAAATTTTCCTTGTTATTGGTTTCCGTCTTAAAATACGTTTAACTTTTCACATACGAAATTTTATAGCTCTTGGCAATGCAAAGAAACGGGTTCAATCCAAGTGGCATTCAGCTTTTAAAACATTTGACTATCGTTTTAGCCTAATGTATTCCATGATTTCCCTTCTACTTACAAGAAAGCATATCTGCTAATGTTTATCTCGATTAACATGAAGTAGATAGAAGAATAAGCTTTTTAACAATCATTTGTTACAGATACGTAGGGAAAGTCATGTGAATGGAACACATCAAGTTTTTACACTTTGAATACTGCATCTCAAAAGTTCATTAAAGCAAATGGTCATTATACTATTTCGAAATAACGATCCAATTTTGATAAATTATTAAATTTTAAAAAATCAGAATTTCGAAGTACGAAAAGTAATGCTTTTTCTACGCTAATTATATACCTACATGACGGATTTATTTATAAACTCGTTTCCTGTATAACTGTACTTTTTATGTGAGTATTTTTTAAAATGCAATATGTAGCTCATTCTATCAGAAGAATTAATTTAGGTAGTAAAAAAGTATAATTTAAATAACCATGCAAGCTAGAATTTTGATACATAGAAAAAATACCATTATTATTGTGTATAATAATTGGTATACTCTTTCAATAAGGGATATCGCATTTTGTGGATTTTCCAAATTTCACAGATGTATCACCTCAAAATCCTGCCAAGTTATTGGTTTCAATTTTAAAATACTTATACTTTTCTCAAACATGAGGTAGTCATTCGTTTCATTTCGCATGTTTTATTCCTGGCCATACAAAGAGAAATGAATTTCAACATGCATAGCGACAGCTTTTAAAACATTTGATTATCACTTTAGCCTTATATATTCTCTTATTTCCTTTCTAGGTATGAGGAATTAAGTAATAACACAATTTCTGACAAAGTTTTATCGATTGGCATGAAGTGGAAAACTAATTTGCAGAACAGGTAAAGAAAGTCAGTGAATAGTGCACATCATATTTTTTCTCTCTCTATTTGGTTAATTCTTTGAATAGCATTTGTTTACGTTATATTGGACACATTCCTCTTCTACATATTTCTTGAGGGTTCCAACTAAATGCTGTATTACTAGCATTGTTATATTCCCTCAGGAAATTGTCTAATAGTGTCCGTTTACATTTACGGTATTTAATATTTTCGCAAGTGCCCTGTTGTCAGGTAACCTAGTATAATGTTGTATTTGTCCAGCATGCTCCCAGCTTAGGTACAGAGCTCATTTGGGGTATGTAAAACCTGAAGTTCACTGCACATTTACCTTTTAGATGCAAAGAAACAATGCTCTATGATCCGCTTTTTGAGCAGCAAAGGCAAAAGGCAGGCGGGGCAAGTACAGTCATAATAAAATGTTTCACGGTTGCTTTTCATAGTACTTACAGAGCACCGATCCGGCCGCGCTGAGCCGAATGGCTAGACCACTCGCCTCTCACCTAGGCGGCCCGAGTCCGATCCCAAGCGACCGCATGTGGGAGTTGTGGTTGACAAAGCGGCTCTGAAGCGGGGTTCTTCGGGTTCTCCCACCATCACATTCCACCGGTGCTCCATCTTCATTCCATGTATCATCAGTGTCTTTGCCTGTGGTGCCATTTGTAGTTAAAGTGGCGTTAGACACTATAAAAAACAGTTTAAAAAAGCACCGATACAAATTCTTAGCAAATGGCTGTATTTGCGAATGCCGCATCTTAGATACTAATGGCTAAGTATCTTACCAGTAATTTGACAAAGTTTAAAAGAAAGCAAAAAAGGAATAGCTAAATTATGTCGCAGCGCCTGACATTAATCCTTGTATCTTATTAGCGTGCCCCCGCAAATTTTCCTTTCCCCTGATTGGCTAAATACACATTTGAAAGTGGATATACAAACCCTGTCCGGTTCAAGATCAGGCGATAAAAGCTATGTAGCCACTCCATCACGATAGATGCGCGTGCTTTCGTCATCCTGAGAGGCAGATTTAAAACGGAGGATCCTCCTATATTTATTTGTTGATAAAAATGTATGCGTAAGATGCATTAACTCTTGTTATATAATACTTTGATGCGGCTATAAAAATGTAAATTTGACAATTCTCTTCGGAGATATTAACGTATGTTGAATAAGGAAACACTTCGTACCGCATAACCACTATTCTACTACGGCAGCCAATGAGAGATGGTAGTCACGTGACAGTTAAGAGAAACGGGGAAAAGTTATATGGAACAGACCTTAGTCTCGTGAGTAGAAGTGAGAATACCGACCCCCTGACTCTGACGTTATCAATCCCCAGCACTGTTAACTTGCAATCCCTCAAACGTTGCTTCTGCTTTCTTTCTACTCGTTATAGTCCCGAAACGTTTGTGGTTTGCCCTTTGACGACTTCAAGGCAAAGGAGGCGCTTTTACGGTTTTGTGATTAGCATGTTACAGATTTTCACCGTGGACGTAGAAAGCATTACATTCTATTGCATTATATTATAACTTACATTATTGACAATGCACCGCGCTAATTGGTGTACAGTGCTATAAGCCAGAGCTTATGTGTGTGTTTATCCTTTATGTTGATAATCCCTCTTCACTGGACTACAACAAAATGTATAGCATGTGGATTGGAAATTCGATACCACTAGCGAAACTTTTAGCCTCCAGCAATAAATGGGCGCGAACATTCAGCCGTGGACGACATTAATTGTAAAACCCACTCTTACGTAAATTGCATGGCTGCGATATAACGTTTTTCAGTTTTTTTGTGACAGTATATATACATACAATATATACCCACATATATATGACTGCAAATATTGAATAGACAACGCACAATTTTAAACAAGAATTACCAGAACTGGCAGGCTACCGACAATGTTCTAACAACAACACACACCAAGGCATTCTACAGATTCGTGAATTCAATAGACTTTGACAAATTAAAATAACACAACTTCAACAAAATGAAAACAAAACATAAAAGGAATCTGAAATGAATATAAGCCACAAAAAGTGAGAACCTGCTATGTAAATTTAATATCTTTGGAATGTGTAAACATGTAGTAATCTTTTAGAAATTACACTTAATTTAATAGTAGTAACAATATTCCACATCCACACTTGTTACATTACATATTTAAAATATACGAACTTGATTCAATAGAAATACATGTAATATTACGTTGTAATGGAGGATATTGTTATTCAATAAATAAAAAAATGTAACATTCGTATTCGTACATGGCATGTTTTCAGTGTAATATAATTCTCTATTTGCTTAAAATTGTTTGTTTTTCCATGAGCCACTTTATGTGTGTGTGTGTGTGTGTGTGTTTGTGTGTTATGGACTGAAAATTTGGGTGTAGCCTAGGAAGTGGTGGTGTTTGCTTTAATACGTGTTGATCGTGGCTGCGGGAAAATTTCAGGAGTTATGATAGAAAGGTACGCTACCAGATCTTCAAGGGTAAAACGAAATTCCTATTTATTTTAAACGTAACTGTTAAACGTCTACTACACTGAACCCTTTTCATGCTCTAAATTGTATGAGTTTGCAAAAATGTTGTATGCAAAATTATTATGCATTGCTAGACGAGAGCAAGTTTTACAATTTTCATTTTCAGAGTTGGCAAGTATGAGTTAATATTTACCAAAATGTTTGCATAAAAATTTCAACCTCGACATGTTCTCGTCTTGATGAGTATGGAATGTTCTCAGGTGGTTTTTAATCAACCTCCACTTTTCTAAAAACAGTTTTTGTATAGTTGGCTTCACCCTCGCTCCGGAGCATCGTGAGGAAATAAAATGGGCTATGCGGTGCTGTGTGCAAACGTGCGGCGTTTTATTGCACATGTACTGCTATGAATGCATAATGTATATTTACTTGTAAAAAGAGGTCACATGCTGAAGCACAAATGTTTGTGTTATATATTACAGCTCTGGTGCGTGGTTTTTCAGTCCTTGTTTCCCATGTTTTAAAAGTAACAAGAATAATTGCGCCCGCCTCCCTATTGTGAGGGTGGCGAGTATGCCTCGTATTCAAGAGATACCTAGTTCGAATCTCGATTAGCTTGAGTTACCAGATAAGGTAAGGTTCCCCCCCCCACCTCCCAGAGTTTTCGCTTCTGAAAAGATAAATGTCAGGTAACTCTAAGCTCTAGAGACCCCAGGTCCCATTTGAGTATCATTTCAACCATTTTGTTCACTCATCGTCCAATATCACCTACCCGTTAGAGGAAGTTAAAAGTTAAAACAGTTCCAGTGCTATAGCAACTTTTAATCCCGACGCTTACAGATTTTACCTTCTCTATCACGTGCCTACTAGTTAAAGAAATTCTTATATTCCACCTAAAATTTTGATGTTGAGATTTCACAGCATACATGTTTTGAGTTCCTCTGAGTAAAAGCATTTTAAGATAAAGGTCAGCGCGCGTGAACAATATAACTCGAAAACTGAATAAATATCAAATTCATAGTTCCATATCTTTTAAAGACGCGACATAAAAATGTTCGATGTTTTTATTTTTTTAAAAAATGGCACTTCATTTTTTGATTAAACATCATACATTTAATTCGGAATGAATTTTGTATGATGTGTAAGTAATAAGAGACGGGCAGAAACACATGAATATATATGGTAGAGTAAGTGAATATGTTGGTTGTAGGAATGTTACATAATCTTTAGAACTGGTAAACGTTAAGCGATAGACGAAAACGTACTTCACAGAAAGTGTAGATCATTTTAATGCATGCAACCTATTCCAAAAACTTTTTGACAAACCATTTCCTAGGCATCCGTTATTAGTGGTTTGAATTTATAAATACTTTGTCATTCTAAGCCTTATGAATTTTCACTTGTTTCTCGCTACTGCATGGGAAGAGTATATGGCCAGTATATAGCTTCCAGTTTTTAAACAATCGCCTATTTCCTTTGTATCTATAACGAAATGTGTAATGCAGCTTTTTCTGCAAATATTTATTTCGATTAAAATGAAATAGCTAGAAAAATAAACTTTCATACGAACAATTTGAATAGCCACCAATAAACGATACAGGGGATTCACTCATTTGAATATGGCACATTTTTATTTTTCCCTTTATATAGCCTATGGTCATACTGTGGGTTGCTTTAAAAATTGATGATGCTTTCTCGCTAAACTGTAGGGTTTATTGACATTGACTGTTGCTTTCTTTAGCACGTATGTACAATGAACATAGAAGGTAGAGAAATTATTGTATTCCACCCAAAATTAGGTAGAGAGCTCACTGAAAATACATGTTTTGAAGGCACCTGAATAAAAATGTGTTGTCTACATTCGCTCCTGTTGCGCAACACGAAAAGTTGGTTAAACACCAAACTTGGATGCGACACTTAAGAGTTTCTGGAAAATCCCCCCCACTCTAAATTATCCTTCACATGGAACATTTTTCGAAACATTTTCGATTATCCGAAAACGATGTTGAATAAAATACCGCGTATTAAAGATATTCCATGGTAAATAAAATTTATATCTTAAATTTCTTGAAAATAACCTCTGAAATCCGCTTGAATATGAATGATGTTTGCTTATATAGTAAACCCTAAGAAATAGGTAAAAACTTACTACAAAAAAAAAAAATGTGTATCTCATTAAAATGACAGTTTATGTCATACAGTATTTTATGTAGCCAACTTTTCGAGTATTCCTTGTTATTTGTTTCAGTTTTAAAATACTTAAGCTTTTTGCAAGCGGGAAACCCTCGTCTGTTTCATATCATTTTTGTTTCACTTTTGGCCATTGAAAGAGAAGGGAATTTCAATGGCAATCGCAGAGCGACAGCTTTTGTAAGATTTGACTACCACTTTAGCCTAGTGTATTCCCTTATTTCCCTTCTGCTTACAAGGAAGCAAGTAATAAGACCATTTTTAATAATGTTAATTTCGATTAACAGGAAGTAAATAAAAATAATATTCTGTAATAGAGAAAGTCTTATGAATGGAAAACACCAGATTTTTTCAGTGTTACACATGCGCACTTCCAGACTCTGAGGGAAATATGGAATTAAATCTTCCCCGACCCAGCCGGGAATCGAACCCAGGTTCTCTGGATGAGAAGCGAGAACGTTGACCACTCGACCTCAGAGGAAGTCAGAAGATATTTGCTAGAGGTGTATAGATACAATTTAGGATTGCGAGTCCCCGAGAAGGTAAGGGTGTACGGCATTGAGTTACCAAATCAGCTACTGTATGGCTTTAAACTCCCATATATGTATCTAAAGAAAGTACATGGAGTTAAATGAAGACATTTATACCACGCGACATTCGTACAGTTTTCTGTATCGCGCGAACTAGAAAGCACATCTCGTCGTCTTTTCAAATCGCGCAACACGCGCGAGTCGCATACCTCAAAATGCATAAGTATGGATAGCATCTTGGGGACCGATAGCGGGACACATGCGAGTACCAGTTGGATACCTTCCGAGTAGAGACCACCTGCTTTGGCGACTGCACGCGCGGCAAGTAAACAACCGTAGTAACGCGTTGGGGATTATGGCTCCACGCAGCAGTGTACTATGCTGTAGGTATGTTACATTACTTTTTATAGGTAATTAATGCTTTTGAAGATAGTGCATGCACTTCAATCAAGATTGTAAAATCTCTTGCTTCAAATGGATTGCATGAAGATGAACTTATGCAAGCAATTAAACAGAGACCCGTCACACCTGTTTTAGACCGTGTGAGAAAGAAAGTGAGGACAATTTTGGGAAAAAATGTCGGATTTTCAATAATGCGTGAAGTACGAAATGTGCTACGAGATGTTGCTACTGAAATAATTGATGATGGAGTATCTTACACAATAGTCGATGATGTGTCCTATTTCTGTTTTGATCAATCACATTTTGTGACGTGGAGGGAACTTTTTCACAACATTAAGCCTTTTACTTGCCAAACGGAGACGATTCACGTTTAAGATGTTACGAATATATGTTGTGCATTGTGATCTATGTCTGTTGAGAGAAAATGAAACGGATAATGATGCTGATGACTTGTTACACAACAGCAATTGAATGCATGTGAATATTAAAATTGTTAGTTGCCGTAAGTCAGTGATATTTATGTTTACCACCCACCCAACCTCAATCGCCTTCCACTGCTAGTGAAAACATCAGTCTATCTGCCCCATTTTCCTTCTATTTGTACTACTACGTGCACACTGCATTGTCAAACATCACAACTATATACCATGTTGCACTAACTTCGATTCTGTCCTGCTATCCCTATACTTGCGGTCAGGAAGACCACGTGACGCGTTTTTGAGTTCGCGCGAACCCAGAATCTTGCGCTATTGTCACGTCGTGTGGTGTAAATTCTTCCGTTAAACTGAATGTATTTTCAGATCACGTTGCGCGACAATCGCTTGCATAAATGGAGCCAAAGCCTGCCAAGTTTCGCGGGACCCATACTGATATCGCGCCTATGTCTATCGTTCTGCAGCGTGATTTTTCCGTGGTGCACACCTGCATGGAAATGAATAAACCGACCATAAAGTTAAATGTTACAGAAATTAAGTAGTGTGGAACATACATTATGGCGAAAGACTCTTCAGTTGAAAAATCTATAACTAGTTATCAAAACCGTATCTAAAAATCTTATGAGTTACATTCACATGATTTTCTCTGCATCAAATTATTGATAAAATGCTTATTCTTCTATATACTTCATGCTAATCCAGAAAAAAATAGCAGAAATGTTCTTATTACTTGCTTCGTTGTAATTAAATGATAAATAAGGGAGTACAATAGGCTAAAGCGATAGCCAACCTGCTTAAAAGCTGGTTGCCATGTGGTTGAAGTTCCTTTGTATAGCCAGGAGTTGATAAGTTCCCGTATGAGAAAACTAAGTATTTTAAAACTAAAACCAGTAATAAGAAATATCTCAAAAACTGTTAACTCCACGAAAAAAATGTATATGGTCTAAATTGTGTTGTTTTAACGAGGTCTACATTTTTTCTTTGGTACATTTTTTTATATCTCTTACGGTTTACCAGTTATGCAAAATTCATCCAGCATAAAGATGTCTTCAGAGGCTATTCCCAGAAAATTTAAAATATACATTTTATTTGTAAATCTTTTTAATATTCGATATTCTAATGGAAATCGTTAGAGCCATTTTTGAGAACGTAAAAAATTTCGAAACTTTTTATATGTAAAGGGTATCTGTGGGTAGGGAGATTTTTTTAAAAATCTTCGTGTCACATCGTGTCATTGGAAGATGCTGAACTTAATATCAAGTTTGGTATTTAATGGACTTTTCGTTTTTGAGCTAAGCTGCCCACAGATATACACCCGCGCGCGCGCGCGCGCGCGGACATTTTTCTAAAAATGCTCTTTTTTTTATTATTCAGGGGGTCTCAATATATATTTCTCGATATCGAATTTTTGTGTGCAATATAATTGTTTCTCTAAACACTATAGTGCACAGTACGTGTAGAGAAAGTAAACGTGTTTGTTTTACAGATACGCGTGGTGTCCTAAAACGATGTACGCACAGAGTGTGCGCGTGCATGTATGCCCTTGTTTTATAAAATTTTACTTCTAAATGAAATGTTTTAAATGAGGAATCAGTTTCTACTGATGCCACAATTGTTAAGACATGAGCTAAAAGTGGTTTCAATGAAATTCTCAGAATAGGTTCTGATGCAGTGCTTCAGCTTATCTCCATCAGAGATAAAGTGTCTCAGCAGTATAGTCATAGTAACCACAGACACAAGATTGAGTCTTAATATAAAAATGAACATCAACTTCATCAGCTGAGTAAGCCTGTTAGCTATAGAGCAAAATAGATGCACAACTGAACTTAATTCACAAGTGTCTGAGATGCTTTGCTGAAATCAGCGAATGAAAACGCTTCTACCACATTTTGGGGGAACCGAACCGATTGCCTACAGAAAGAACATGAATGCCCCGAATCAATTCAACGTAGGAGTGCCACATCCTTGTGAGACAAAATGTAAAATAAGAATATTTCAGGATTTTGAGGGACGTGCTATGCAAAACTGTTACATTTGCAAGAATAGAAATTGTTTAATTACTTAGTACATTATTTTTGAATTAAAATATATAACATAAATTTAAAAGTAATATTTTATATACCTATAACATTCCTAGAATATTAGTAAAATATTATACTCTTTATGGCAAACTCCATTATTTTATTTGTGTACCTATTAATGCATTTTTAGTAGCACATTTTTGTTCTCATTATTTATTAAACGTATACTTGATGTGGTTGTTTTACATTTCAGAATGTCCTTATATTAATATAGTTACATTCCAGAATGGCATTGCTTCGTTTAGATGTGGGAATGTCATTATCTTCGAGTACGTAATGCTTCTTTTCCTGGAGTACCTTTATGAGTTTGCGATGCTGCTTTTACATGCCAGAATGTGTACGCATTGCTTCTTTATATGCGGCAGAGTATAATATTTTGCTTCCTTTAAGTGCCAGGATAGATGCGAAAATGCTTTCAAGTTGATTTGGTACTGCTTCTTTTAGATGCCAGAATGTACTCAATTTCTCAATGTACATGTCCTCACCTGAATTTCACTTTTTACTTTCTCTACACGTACTATGTACATAGTGTATAAGAAGGTATTGTAATGCATCTAAAAATTCGATACCGAGATTTCACCGGAAATACATGTTTTGGGTCCCCCTGAATCCAGAAAAAAAGCATTTTTGGAAAAATGTCCATGTGTGTATAGCTGTGGATAGTATAGCTCAAAAAGGAAAATACCGTTAAATACCAAACTTTGTATTTAGGTTTGGTATCTTCCAACAATGCAACACACAGATTTTCAAGAATATCCCCTCACCTCCTACTACCCATTAAATGTAACTTTTTTCGAAAATTTTGATTTTCTCAAAAATGGCTGACAAATGAAATGTAATTCTTGAATATTCTGGGAATAGCCTCTGAAGGCAACTTTATTCTAGATGAATTTTATGGAATTTTGAATAGCTGCTAAACCGTAAGAGATGGATAAAATCCTACCACACAGAAAATGTAGAGCACGTTAAAACACAACCCAAACTACCCTTTAAATGGAAACATTTCGAAAATTTTGATTTTCATAAAAATGGCTCTATTTCGATTAAAATCCCGTATATTAAAGCTATTTATGTCCGAAGTAAAATGTATATCTTTTTTGGGAATAGCCTCTGAAGACCGCTTTATTCTGGATGAATTTTGTTTAACTGCTAAACCGTAAGAGATAGAAAAAAAAAAAAAAAACTCACTGCACAAAAAATGTACATCACCTCAAAACACACAATTTATGTCCTTTACGTTTTTGTTGTGGAGGTAACCGTTTCCGAGATATTCCTTGTTATTGTTTTCAATTGTGAAGTACTTAAACTTTTATCAGGCAGGAAGTGTCCGTTTTTCTTTTGTTCTACTCCTGGCCAAGCAAAGAAGTGATTTGCAATGACAATCGCATAACGATAGCTGTTAAAACATTTGAGAATTACTTTCGCATAGTGCATTCCCTTATTCCCTTCTACTTATAAGGAATTAAGTAATAAGAACATTCTGCTAATATTTATCTCGATTAGCATTAACACATCAGATTTTTTAGATATTCCTTGTTTTTAGTTTCAGCTTTAGATACTTATACTTTTCTCATATAGGAGTCAACTCCTGTCCATACAAACAAAGGAACTTCAGTCACATAGCAACCATCTTTTGACTATCACTTTAACCTATGTACTCCCTTATTTCGCTCCTACTACAAGGCAGCAAGTAACAAGACTCTATATGCTACTTTTTATTTTTCGACTAGCATGAAGTAAATAGAAGCATAAACTTTTTAACAATAATTTGTCACAGAGATGTAGAGAAAGTCATGTGAATGGAACACATCACATTTTTTCTTCTTCTTGCAAAGCCTTCTTTGTAACTAGACAGTAATTATGCTAATCACTAAGCCATGTCTTCAGAATTACAATTAGTAACGGGAAGCTAAACGAGTAATGGGAGAAGCAATAATCGCGACAAGTAATTTCCGATCATTAAATCCATCAATATAAATTTTATGCTAAATTTTTTAACTTATATGGACAAAATCATATAATCTGTTATTATCGATAGGTGGTTAACTTCGTGCATAATAAGAGCCCCAAGAAGGGGGGGGGATATCAATGGAGCATAGATACTGTTCCGTTCAGAACATAATACGGCCTCAAAACGCGGAAAACTGTCCGACGAAATTCGGGGCGGAGATCATTCTAGTTCAAGCTAATGGAATGAAATGTAGTTTTATTTATGGACGCTCTTTAACTGCTGTGGTTCTCGGCGTTCCATTCTTTACTGAGCGTGAAAGACCGCTTAATTTTGCTCAGAGGCCTCTATCAGGCTTGAGGTTGTTTTACGTTATTTTTACCAGCGGCTTTACTTCTCTTCCGAAGGAAGCCATGCTAAGGATTTTTACGCCCGAACCCGCAACCTTGGGTATATGAAGTTAGCAAGGTAGGGCGACAGTTCAAGCTAAGCAAGTGTTAATGTTGAAGTTCATACACCCGCAAAATTGTTGTAACTTCTTACTAACACGGTTTGAGGATTGTTGTATATTCATTTACATGATAACTGCGTCGTACGTTCTCGTTACATTAAATGGGGATTCAGAACTTTGCATGCTCACGCAGTAGTTTTCTCTGTACGTCGACAAAGTGTTTTCACTAGATATAAGGACAACTATTTTTACTTTCTTTAGCACTTACTCATCCGGAAATACATGTTTTGACGACCCTGAATTAAAAAAAAACGAAATGTCTGATGAATTCCAAACGTTGTGTTTAAGCTCAGCA
Organism: Hymenopus coronatus; assembly: GCA_030762935.1. Lineage (NCBI taxonomy): Eukaryota > Metazoa > Arthropoda > Insecta > Mantodea > Hymenopodidae > Hymenopus > Hymenopus coronatus. Next base: position 26,416,006 of record CM060895.1, read on the forward strand.
TCATCCAAGAATGCGATAGAATTTTCAGAAAATTTCCTACCCCATTTTTCATTATTTCAGATTTTCTAAAAAAAATTATTTTCTTTAACAATTTTGATTAAAATGACAAACATTTTAAACAATTTTCATGATTAATAAAATATATCTTAAAATCTCTTGGAATAGCTTGTGTAATTTTCATTAGGAAGGCATCTTGTATAATTGACCATATTTGTGAACAATAAGAGATCAAACTCACAAATTTTGTGTTGAGTTTTTTTTTGGGGGGGAGGTCATTGATCATATCCAAGGTATTAATTCTTATTGGTTTGAATTTTAGTACTTCTATTAGTTATTTCTTATGATGTCATGGAATTTCACCACCAGCAAAAAACCATCACTTCAGTCTCCTATATAGGTCAATATAGGCTAGCCATATGGTGTGGAAGTAGCTGGTTTGCTTATTCAGTGAGGTCCTAAGTTTGAATTTTGTTTGTGGTCAGCTGGAATAAAATTTTTCTGATATTTATAATTCTTTAAAGTTCTAAGTGGATGTGTAATTTCTTACACAGCTTATAACTGAAGTGTTGCTTTTAAACAAGTGGAAAGATCATGAATGAAAAGAGTAATGAAATTTTAAAAAAATCCCATGTTCCATAAGTTGTACTTATTATTTCATAAACAAACTATAACAATTCACAATGGACAGTCTTGCAAAATCACTATGAAAGTGTATTGTTAGATTAAGCTTAGGGCTTGTATTAAGCATAAACAATTGAATAGCATTTTGTAACAAATGTCTTTATTCCAGTGCTGCAAAACAATTTTATTTCTCGTCAATTCAAAGCTCACATACAGCTGACAACTGTTTGGTTCTCTCTAATCCAACTGCATTCTTAGACCACCCTGTTGCAACTGACCTTCTGTGAGCCTGTTTGCCACCTTTAACTCCTGCTTGTGAAACAAGAAATTTCTAGAAGTAGGGATTGTTAGTGTGTATGAGCTCATTACATGCAGGTGTGACAATGCAGGGCTTTGATGTAGTGCTCCACTCCCACATGTGTTAAACTTATGCACACCAGTGACAATGCAGTGGAGCTATGTAAAGCAAGCCGTCCATGCACCTGCAACTTCAGGGTGGCAAAGTTTAGGTTTATGCACATGAGTCTGTAGTCATACTGCCCATCGTTATAGAGAAAATTCCTGTTCTAAACTGAATCTGAAAAATGTATACTTCTGGCAGCTGGCACTATTGAGTTTATCGTAAATTTCTTCCACCTTGTATTAACTTTATCTTTATAATACAATTCCTCGTTTAAGAAACAGGATAAAAAATTATAATCCTGATTTTGTTCTACATACAAATTAAAATGTTTTAAAGTACCTAATTTTACCATTCCAATTATTAGCAAAATATTATAGATCTGAATAAAGTTATTTCAATTTTCATAACTAATTGTAGTTTTATTTCCTTATTTGCAGGATCTGCAGATAAAACTGGATCGATATGGGGAAGCTGCTGTCAAAGATATTTGGCAACAAGGAGATGAGAATATTGATGCTAGGTTTAGATGCAGCAGGCAAAACAAGTATCCTTTAATGACAAGCCTTTCTTATTTCAAAATGTACCACACGCTGCAGTCATTACCATGTACAGTGCATGGTCGTAGCATGATGTTTTCTTGTCATTCTTGTGCAATTATTCTGTTTTTAGGTATTCTGTGGGTATATTTTTGTATCTTAACAATGATTTTATACAACAATGAACTAAAAATTCTCTTTAAGTGACTCAAGACTGGTCCACAATAACCCAAGAATGGAAACAAGAACTAGAAGCAGAACAGTGTAGATCAGTTTGGTCACAATAATCCGGCAACAAATGGGATGCATAAGATGATTGATTTTGCCCATTGGGACATCTTTTGTGTAATTTTATCACACCATGTTGGTGTATATTGGGCCACTTTTGCAGTGGTTTCATGATCCAGGAGTTTCTGGTTTGCAAGTTCGCCACTATGTGCACATGGTAAAAGGGGGTCAACTCATTGCCCATAGATGCACTATACGATGAAGTAACAACTTGCAGACGTGAAACAGCAAATTAAGCCCTGGGACTTTTTCATTCAGGTATGGGGTTCTTTTAATTGCAAATAAACATTATACAACCAATGGTTTTATTTCACTTCTAAAAGAAGCCATGCTAAGGATTTTTATGCCCAAAAAAAATCCATCGCCCTCTGATCGCAAGAGACTTACTTTGCAACCCCATTTGAAAGGGTGCTTTCATTATTTCCCAATATCTGTCTCCTGAATACGTTACAGTACTTTGGCTACAATGCAGCTTCCTTTCTTAGCTCTTCTCTGATTATAAGATTATAGAAAGAGGAATAGACAGTGAGGTTATTTCCTTATCCTCTGAAGGGGATTCATTCTTGTAGAGTCCCACTTTATGCACAGATGTTTCCTGAAGTGACCATATGAGAAATTGATGCAATTACTTTCCTTATTCATGATCTATCCAACCTCGGGTGAGATGAGGAAATGCATAATACTAGTTTCCTGGCTTGTCTTTGTTCAGATGGATTACAATCTAAGTTGCTGTTATTCCCTAATCCATGCCTTGACCAAAATTTTGGCGATTGCCTTTGCATTTGAGTGGTCAGCGTTATGACTTCTCACCCAGAGGTCCCGGGTTCAATTCCCAGTTGGGACAGGGAAATTTTTTTGTAACTGTAATAATTCTTTATCCCCCCACAGAGTCTGAAAATATGAATGAGAGAGTGAATGTGTGTGTTTGTGTGTTTAATAGTATAAAACAGAAAAAAAAAAACAATGTTTAGAAATACTATATTTAGTGAGATAACAGCAACAGTTGTTTCACAAGTCAAAGCCCACAATATGACAAAAGCTAAAGGGAGCAGTACAAATGAAACGATTTAAAAAAAGAAACAGAAAAGAGATTTTGGCAGTACATGTACAGATTCCAAGTAAAAGGGTTCAAGGTAGTATAGGGTAACTCAGTACCCCTTTTAGCCAGCTGGCCATCTTTTACATTTCCATAAATGCCCTGAAACCCTGGCATCCACCTCAGTTTGAGCCAACATTTCATATATTAAACATTTTCTAAATGCGGATGCACTACTAATTCTGAGTCTTTGAGTTGTACCAAGCTTCATTCCTTTATTCATGGTGTACATTAAAGTAATTTGTTGTTCATTTTTAAATTCACAATTTGGTGGGGCAGGGCTTACCCAGTTTTGAATTGCAGATATAAATTAAGTTTTCACTAGAAGAACCAAGCACATTTCCTTTATTTCTTCTGGTTTCAATTTCCCTGGGAGTTCTAGCAGCTGTTTCATGGCATGGCCTCTTTGAATAATTTCTACAGTGAAGAGTGTGAAACACATAATATTGATCTAATGTACCATATCCAAGAATTAGAAAGCTAAAATTTTACAGTCTTTTGAATCCTGCAGCCCAAGGCTCTTCCTGTTAATTGTGAATGCTTACATCAAAATACATAAATTTTAACTTGTTATTCTCATTAATTGTTCACCAGTCTTTAAATTGTACTTAAGTGATGCTTTCCAAATACTACTTCTCTATTGTGCATTGATATATTGAAGTGCATTGTTAATGTAATGCAGGCAGAAGTAGCATAATATATAATGCATTTTTACAATCAGGGTGTCAATAACAGATTTATTTTCTATTTCCTTTTCTCTATACCATATATTATCTAAGAAGTTGAGTTGTCCTACCCATTTCATTGAAATTCCTAATAGTTAATTGAAAAATGTTGTTTGACACTGGCATGAAAGACATATATTATTTAATTATGAGGTAATAGATTGTATGGCTGATGAGCAATCTATGGTATTCATAAACATGGATCATATTTCTCTAATAAATTTTTTTTGACTTGAAATCATTTTGAAACTTTGTCTAAAAACAATGCTTCAAATATCTAGACCTGTCTTTAATCTGTTATAATTTAAATTTGAGCAAGAATTACATTTTTTAGCATAAAATATTTTAAAATATGCATGTTGAATCTTTGTCTTGATTGCAGGCATCCATGGGTTGGTTTCAGATCTGACTCTTTTACTTTGTGTTATGAATCTGAGCCTGTAATATGACTGTTCACTTATTGACCAGCCATACACATTTATATTTGACTTGATGCAGATATTCATCTAAATATGTTGCTTGTAATTTATTTCTCCCACATAACTTTTAAGCAGAAGTTGATGCAATCCACCTCCTCACAAAAGCCCTTTGTCACATTGATGTTGCAGGCCAAGTTGGGACCTGTAACAGGATCAAAAATAAAAATATTTGTGTGTTGGCTTTCTCTCTCATAGGTCCAAGTTTGACAAGAAAAAAGTTATTTACAAATTAGAGTGATTCACTAATATTTAATTCCTTACATATATCAGTGTTAAAATATTAAACAAGAGAAATTTTATCTCTTCAATCGTTTATCTTGGGTGCACCTATCACTGGGAAGAAAATTAAACATTTCTACTGTTGATATTCTGCTCGCTAAAATAAATTTTGGAGCCAGAAACTGGTATATTTATTTCCAATATACTTTCAGTATAAAACTTGCAGCTTAATCTGCAACATCAACGTGGTAAATGTCAACTTGTCAGTCAGTACAAATGTTGCTGCACTCCAGTATAAGTAAGTGATTTGGTGCCCATTTTTGCCTGCCTTATAACCTTGGAGTTATACCAGCACCAATATTTTTCATAAGGATATTTATTTTACAACAAATTTAAGAAGTTTCAAAGTAAGTCCCAGCATGATTTGATAACTGTCTTGTTATTTTCAGAAAAGTATATAAGCTCTAAAAGTGGTTCACAAGATGCATTTCCATTGTGTGCATCTATGTGGATATAAGAATAATGTTAATGTTAAAATTCCTTAACAGCTTCCTTCCAGCTATTTTGTACAAATTGAAATTAGGTCAGTCAGTAACAACGATACCAACTGTAGGATTTAATGTAGAAACTGTTACATATAAAAATGTTAAATTTAATGTTTGGGTGAGTTAATTTTTGTTTAATTATATATAAATTTTAAACTAAGTTAAAATAGAGTAATCATCTAATAATTGCACCAGGTTTTTAGGTTCCAATTTCTTGAATGTTAATCATACAGGATGGCACACGAAAAACCAGCCTGAGTACAGTTGCTTGCCTGCACAAACAGATATAACAACAAATAGATAAATATGGTATAAAACCTGTTGACAAGACCTACGTGAAAAGTTCACTTGTTGCAACAATTTAGTGTTGACCTCTTTGTACTCTGGATCATTGTGCTCAAATATCTGCAATCATAGCAGGTGTATGAATTCACAGGGCTCGATTCTTTTTTGTTTTTGCAACTGACACTGTAGTATGCCACTTTGTCACCAAATCCTGTATAGTGCTCTTTGCTGGTATGGAAACACCAGAAACTTTGCAAAAAGTCCTTAAATGAACGGGTAGATATCTATATTTCAAATATTGTAATTCTTTGCTATTCTTTCTGGAAGAGGATACATCTTGTTGAGATATTTACTTCACATGTCTTAACTATTGCTTCATACTGACAGTACAAAACATAGCCGCAACAGCTTTGCAACAATAGACAATAATTGGCAGGCAAGAATGAGCAGTCTAGTACTGAGGGCCGGTTTTTAGTGCACCACCTTGAATAATTTCAACACAACTTCTGTTTTATACTAGTTTAATACTATTGCATGTAAATGTGGCTAAATTGGACTTAAGCAGCTGCAAAGAGTAAAACAAAAATTCAGTTAAAATGTGGAAAAGGGTATTCATCTATTTGCTTTGACTTATTACTATGTCAGAGTGCAATAATATACTATCAAAATTGATTGTGCAGATTGTGTCTTATCCTTCATTTCATTTAGGGTAAAATTTGTGGCAATATTTTCACAAACCATAAAACTATACGTTCAGAAGTGAGTCTGATATGGCAATAGGATCACTTAGAGAAGACATTAAGGCATTTCTTTTGACAAACTGTCAATAACAAGCAAGTAAAACTAATATTGTTTTATATGTCAATCATCCTTCCCCCCTAATGAGTTATTCCTGTTTCATTGTAGCATTTAATCTTGCATTGTGTAATTGATATAAATGAACATCTTGCAGGATGTGGGAGGACAGGATAAAATCCGACCATTATGGCGACATTACTACACTGGAACACAAGGCCTCATATTTGTAGTGGACTGTGCAGATAGGGATCGGATTGATGAAGCACGACAAGAGCTGCATAGGATAATAAATGACAGAGAAATGAGGGATGCCATCATACTCATATTTGCCAATAAACAAGACCTTCCAGATGGTAGGTGTGATTGGAAATTTTTCTACGGAGTTGTCTATCTGCTTAAGATTTGCTCATATTTTCAGAACTAGGTGCAATTTTTTTTTTCTACTTGGAGGAGGTAGGAGTTATGCCCAAACATCCAATATCAAGATTTCACTGAAAGCACATGCTTTCTAAAAAAGATTACTCTTTAGGTTTTGTTAAAAAGGCCTTCTTATGTTTAAGAAAGGAAAGAAGAAAAAAAGATATTTGCAAGAAAATAAAGTGTATATCTTGAATCTTCTAAGAAGAATCTGAATGTGTATTCATTGTGAATCACTGTTGTATAATTGGTAAACCATATCCAGTTATGCTACTGTATTCTTTTAATCCATATAATGAAATATACAGGGTGTTACAGAAGAGCCACTCCTAATTTTCTGATGTTATAGATGAAGGCTGAACTCATCACTCATTTTGTGGCTGTATTCATGTTGAGCTATTCTTGTTACCATGGAAATAATAAACAGTTGTAGTTAGTTTATTGTTGCATGTCACAAAACATCTTTTGTGAGATCTGTCCACTTAATTTTAAGTATTAAAATGCATCGGTTTTCAAATGTAGAATTTGCGGGAATACAAAAAGCGTACAGAGCTGTTTATGGCAGTACTAATTTGGCAAAGTGAATCTATGAGGGACATCTTATTTCAACATGATGGTGCACTTGTTCATTTCAGGTTAATTTTCTAAATTATTTAAATGTACGTTTTCTAAATTGTTGGAAAGGGAGAGCAGGTCCAATTGTTTGGCTGGCACGCTCCCCAGATAACATCTCCAGCTGATTTTGTGTTTGGGGCCATATTAAAACAGTTGTTTAGGAAACACCTATCAACACAGCAGATGAATTGGTTGCTAGAATTAGTCTTGCTTTTGACAAACTTCATAACTGACTAAACATTTCAAAAGGTTTGTCACTCAGTAATGCTGGTCACAGTTTTGCACAGTTCCCATAGTGTGTCAATACCCTTTTACTTTCTCTATATGTACTATGTACATAGTGTATAGAGAAGGTATTGCACTCCACCCAAAAATTTTATACTGAGATTTTACCAGAAATATATGTTTTAGGGTCTCCTGTATCCAAAAAAGGCATTTTCAGAAAAAGATCCATGTGTGTGTGTGTGTGTGTGTCCGTGTGTCTGTGAACGCGATAACTCAAAAATGAAAAGTCGGTAAAACACCAAATTTGGTATTTAAGTTAAGTATCTTCCAGGGATGCGGCACAAAGATTTTGAGAAAAATCCCCCACCCCTAACTACCCTTTAGATGGAACTTCTTTCTAAAATTTTGATTTTCTCAAAAATGGCTCTAAAGATTTTGATTAAAATATTGCATATTAAAGATATTTACCAGACAAATAAAATGTATATATTGAATTTTCTGGGAATAGCCTCTGATGAGTACTTTATTCTGGATGAATTTTACGGAATTGTGAATAACTGCTAAACCATAAGAGGTGGACAAAAACTTACTGCACAAAAAATGTAGAGCACGTTAAAACACACAACTTATGTTATATGCATTTTTTTCGTGGAGTTGATCGTTTTTGAGACATTCCTTGTTTTTGGTTTCTGCTATGAAAAACTTATATTTTTCTCATACAGGAATTTGACAACTGCTGTCCACACAAACAAAGGAACTTCAGTCACATAGCAACCATCTTTTGACTATCACTTTAACCTATGTACTCCCTTATTTCGCTCCTACTACAAGGAAGCAAGTAATAAGACTATTTCTGCTATTTTATTCTGATTAGCATGAAGTAAATAGAAGTATAAGCTTTTTAAGAATCATTTGTTACAGAGGTGTAGGGAAAGTCTTGTGAATAGTACACATCAGATTTTTCATAATACACTGTTTATGTAAAAAAAAAGTTATAGTATAACCATGAAATTAAATAGAGTAATTTTTCAAGTTGAGATGCTTTCATTTTTTGGCTTCATACTACTCTTACTTGGATATGAGGCATTTCCAGACATTACTTTATAATGAAAAATATTTAATTTTATGCCCTCTGGAAGTTAGGAATAATTATTCATTGCATACTGTCTAAATGTGAAATGAAAGTTTTTCTGGATTATAAGAAATGTGTAGTAGAATAACCTTTTGTAGTAATATTTTGTAAAAGAGTGGTTGGTAGAGTCATTTAAATGCAGCACATCAGATTTGTTTTTTTGTTTTTTTTTTTTTTTTTCTTTTCTAGTGGTAATGCATCAACTTTTTAGTTGAAATATGCAATGGAGTAATAACAGCAGTTAGATAATATGGCTATCCAACTATTTCACACACTTTCCTTTAGATATTTTAACCAATCATGTATGACTTGATTAAGATTGGTAATTATGGTGTCTATATTGATAAAGATTATCATTCTTATTTTATTGCTAAGAGTGATGTAAATATGGGAACTTTATATTTGTCTGTGAGAAACTTGAAGGAAACTTTAGCAATACTTCAGAGTTATGAGATTTTGTTTTGTTGGCAGCCATGAAGCCCCATGAGATCCAGGAAAAGCTTGGACTTACAAGGATACGAGATAGAAATTGGTATGTGCAGCCCTCCTGTGCGACAACTGGAGATGGTTTGTATGAGGGACTAACGTGGCTAACGTCAAATCATAAGTTATGAAGCCATCGTTTACATCTGGCTGCCACGCAATCATACCTCGCCACCCAAAGGATACAAGACGCACATGTCAGGAGCAGGGGAATTACAAAGGAACAGGACCGTTTGTTCTTATGGCTAGTGCAGATGTGGTGGTATTGCTTGTGATTTGGTTAGGTCTCCCAACTGTCTGACGAACGAAACAAAGACCCTATGGAGCTTCCCATCTGTCAACAAGGTTTTCATTATCCTGCTCACTGCCCTTCATTGCACTATTTGTATAAGAATGTGGGATTTTTTTTTATTATAATTTCATCAGGGCAATTCGATAGTAATAAGTAAGATATTGAGAAACCTAGTGCTGGATAAAACTTGAACACAATGTTATACAAACCCTCAACGTGAAAGGACTAGTGTGATGCAGTTTAGTTAAAAGTAAGTAGCCTCTAGCATGGCTCGGGTAAACATAACTGTTGTAGAATTGCTTTGCAATAAAACTGAAGGTAATTAATACCATTTGCTTATTGTTTAGTGGGGAGTGTTATAAGTTGACCTTGTTACAGCATATTCCACTTGCAAATAGGCCTACATACATTTTAACAAGCAGAATCACTTTTTTTTTTTTTTTTTTTTTTTTTTTTTTTTATATCAGAACAAGAATCGCCCTGCTATTAGGTACATATGCCACTTTTTGATTGCTTGAAGAGCTACTTTTCTATCATTTCATTGGAAATTTTTGTATGAAAGCTAAAAATATCTAAGTAGTGATTATTTATTGAACTTGATGCTCTAGAGCTTTTTAGAGCAACCATAAAAATGCATAAATACAATGCTCACTTTGAGTTCTCTTATCATGTTGTACAAACCATCAGCATGTATTTATGATCATCTCTTTCATTCCGTATTATTTGTTACCCATAACAAGCTTGTATTACATTTTTTGTAGCAGCAAAATGCAAATATAATTGATTACTAATTAGGTAATGTAATTGTATATCTTCATACTCATTTAATATTTTCTTCATGTGTATGATAATCTCATAAACATTGATAGTAACATCCAAGATGCACATATTTTGTGAGTTTATAATACTTTATGATCATTTATGTTTGCAATTTCACATTTTTCAGTACTAGTTTAAATACAACTTTAAAAAAATTACATTTTAAAGTAACATATTATTATCTAAGGATAAGTGATCAGAACTGCCAATAATAAACAGCAAACACACACATACATACATACATACATACACACTCCCACACAAATGTATATTGTTTGGCCTTGTTGAAAATGTTTGTCTTTAATATACTGTTTGAATGATTGGTGGTCTGTATTTATAACAGTATAAATGAAAAAGAGGGTGATTTGTGATTATGTACATACGATAAAATATATATTAATTGGCCTGGAAAATCTGTTTAGTTAACTTGCACAATATGTACTTTTTTAATGTTTCACTTTTTAAAGCTGAATAAAATGAGTGTACTGCATTTAAAAGTTAAAGAAAGTTTAAAGATATTTATTTTTTTTAAACTATGAATCAAGATGAGATAAAGACGAGAAAGGGAAAATGTAGCCACTGCACATCAAGCAAAAACTTGAATTCTTATTTGTTTATACCAGCAGGATTAACTCTTCATTTTTATATGTGGTAAATTATAAAGATTGGAATGTTTGTTAGGTATATCAGTGATGTGGCTCCATCTATTCCTAACTTTCAAATTTGTTGGTTTTAAACTGTGGAGTCCAAAACCATTTCTTTCTCTCACAGCATATTATATCTTATTTCAGTATAGTAAGTTAATACAGAATGGTTCCAAAAGGGTATATACAGCTAAATTTGCAAATCTGTGTTATACAAAACTTGCATAATGCAGTATAGCAGGTATCAATGGCAAATGGTGCCACTAATACTGAATTCAGATTTTTTTTTAAGAGTTTTATACATGCTTATCTTTTTAAAATTTATTTCTCCATTGGTTCTTGCCACAAAACATTTTGTAAATGCTGAACTTTATGTATTATAAGATACGGTTTTTGTATGCAGCCACTGTAGCTTTAGGTGTTAAAAATATTGTTGATCATTATTTTTTTTCCCTCTTTATTTATGGGGAGAAGACAAAGGTCACAGAGTTAGATTTGGAACTTAAAAAGAAATAAAAACATACCTGTCCAGCAAAGTGAACAGGCATATCAGAAACTAATGCACAACAGCAGTGATGTTTTCATATGAAGTACACTCACTGCAGATGTGGTAGATGAATCTGCTATAATGAAGGCAAAGTGTTATTCATTGTCAGGCACAGTATAATGTCATAGAGTTTTGCAACTGAGAGGACTAAAAGAATTGCTGATAACTAGTGGGAAAAAGGTGGATTATTGGAACAAGAAGTTGAGAATTTGATAATGTTTGTAGGAATAGATAGAATTGATGATAGGAATACTGTTACACATCTTTCAGTGAAAATTAAACCGACAATACAGATGAAATGTTTGACTTTGTGTCTTTCTCACTTGAATAAATCTCTGTAATGTTGCTGAGGGTGTGTTTACTGTGTAACATTGCTAAACAGTACCAAAACAGTTGAGAAATGTGCAAATTGGCAACTAGGGTAATGGAAAAATGGCTGCTGGATCGCAGTACTCTTATTTTCTTCACTGAACAATGCCAAGAAAATACACCTACTTATTTGCTGCTAGATGGCAGTAGTAGACTTGCATTTTCTTTGCCATACAATGCCAAGGGAAAACGTCCAATTATGGAGTCAATGGCACAAGATGACAGTGAAATTAAAATGTATTTTCAGTACTATTGTTCCTTGCTCCTTTTGTTTAAAATAAAGGAAATAAAAAGTATCTTTTTGTTGCACCAATGCTCTAAAATTAAGAAGTTGTGTGTGTATATTAACCAGCAATAATTTCTCTGGGAAGCTGAAAATGGCGGAGAAGTGATGGAATGCGGATAGTATATGGTTAACCTACCAATTGCAGATGATAGTTATAATTTAACAATTATTTGAGGTAATGTGGTGCATAAACTAGCTAAAGGTGATATTATCTGAAAATTGAGATACTTCTGTCGTCATACAGCAATTATGAATATATTTGGTCAACTGTTACTTAGGGTTAAATGAAGAAATTTAATGCATAGGCAGCATTATAATTGGTTTGTTTCTTACTTTTAATGAGCACATAGCAGGAGTAGTAGTTGTTAATAATAATGATAAAAGAACCAACTCCATACTTTCTCCTTAATGTATGTCATTACATATCTCAGCATTTCCTTGCCTGCCTATAGATTCGTTGCCTTCGCTCCTTTTCCTGCCTTCCTATGGCTGTGGTATTGGATTCCTAAGACATATCATTGCATATTTCAGTATATCCCTGCATTCCTATGGCTGAACTGTATGTACTCCCTAGTGCAGATCAATGCACATTTCAAACCTTTTGTTTGGTGCAAAGGTTGCCTGCCTGATGTTTCATAGCAAACACACCATCAGTCAGCAACATTATCTAAATCTCTTCCATAAGAATTATTGGTGCACATACAAAATTGGTTACCTTATCATGCACTTCCTATATTTATAGATTGTTACAAAATAAGAAAACTCTAATAACTAATTTAATTTCTTTCATTTCTTTTTTTCCATTATGGAAGTTGCAGAAGATAGTGCATAGTTTCATTGTCATTCGTTGAAAAACATTACAAGAAATAAGGACATTTACAGTGTCCTAGAATTCAACCATACAAGTTGGCAGGATTCTAGAGGAGTCCAAGATAAATAGTTTGAGATAGGTAACCATGGATGGGTTCTAAATTCTTTGCTACAACATAAAATGTATTAAGGGTTGGCATGCCACTAATCAAACTGCAGTAGACCTAGATTTCGGAGAATTTAGGACATGGTGGCATTATTCCGCATTATGGTAGTATGTGGGCATCAGTTTAAGATGTTAGGAGTTTAAGGTTCAAGCCTCTGTAAGTGCCTTTATTTTATGTTGTCTCCTTTGTTTGCATTTTATAATGAGCCGTTCATATCTATTAAAATAAATGTAATTCAATAACAATTGCATTTAACGCCTGAAGGGGTACACTTCTCCATACCCCTCAAAGGAGTTTTTAAAATAGTGTACCATACATTGATGTGTTATGTATGCACACATCACAATTGTAGGCACAGATCACAATTTACAAAACAATATTATCACTCTGTCAAATGAACTTCAAATGAAATAAAAATAAACAACTATCTCTGTAGGAAGTACCTACATAAAACTAAGAACTATGTACTAGTCAGAAAAGTGCATTCTGCCTTTCCATCCCTGCATGAAAGGCAAATAGAAATAGACTTCAAGAAATAATACAATATCCGAAGCACAAAATACAACAGTCATCAGAGGAATTGTTCGAGTGTGATGATCTGCAACATCCCTGCAGAGATTGCACCTATGAAGAAATGAACCTCGCACCCTGTCAAAAATGTTAGATGTTTGTGAACCTCACCACAAGCATCTAAAGTGGTTGGTTGATTGGTTGGTTGCTAATGCTCAGCATATTGGAGTTCTTCCATGTGCCTTCTTACTTCCCAGTAATGCAATGAGAGATCTGTAGCTGTTAGATTTTGACATTTCTTAAGATGAGCCATATTCATTGTAGAATCCTCTTCTCTACAAAGTATACAATTTGAAGTTGGAAGGATGTTTAATTTATGTAGATGGGCAGCCAAGCAATCATGTCCTGTATGTAATTGAAACAGAGCAACAGCTTTTGATTTTGGACTATCTGGAATGTTGCATTGTTCAACAATGTTTTCCATTGTTTATTTATACTCTCTTGGGTTTAAACTGTCATATGTTTTTTGTTGGATGGTTTTCTGTATTATTATTTTTGATGAGTGAAACAATAATGATGAGTTTTTAGTTTGGTAGATCGTTGTGCCTTTTCATTACCAAGAACTCCACAGTGTGAGAGAATCCACTGTAAAACTATCAATTTGTGAAGAGATTGTAAGTGTTTAATACTTTGGTAGATTTCAGCTGTTCTTTTAGTTGCACATACACTGTAGCTAAAGTAGGTGTCAGTATTTTTTCATCTGATTCAATGGATATCTGGTGAGTGAGGCTCTTAAGCATGCGGCACCAAAATGTACACGAGTTCAGAAGTTCGTAGCTTAGATTTTCTTAGATGTTAGTCTGTGTGATCTCTGTTTTACGTCTTATTTAAACACTTTATTTCTTTACACATAATGTGTATACTTTTACAATATGAACACAATGTTTAACAATTTATGGTTTTCATTTAGTCACATTGTACATAAGATTTTCAGAAGCTCCATCTTGCAGGACCACAGTAGCTCAGGTGGTTAAAAAGGCATAAAGCTACATACGGATAAAATCAAAGTACCACTGTTTGAATCCTAGCAGTAGCCCAGGTTTTTTTATCCCACTGCTAAAATCGTAGTTCAGTTACTTTGTTTCAAAGTACACATTACATAACTGTTTCCAACAGGTAATTATTTTATTGCATTAATCTATGCAGGTGTTTTTTTTTTTTTACCATTACTGTATTTAATATTGAATGCAGTCCTTTTTAAAGTAAGTACTGGAGGTTTTATCTTGGCTTCAGAAATGTAAACTAAGCATATTAATGTTGCTCAAATTGTGTACCTCTCTGAGAAAAACAAAATTAAAAAACTGAAAAATGGAAACTTCAGAGAACAGTGTGATCTTTGTATCATGGGATTCAATGACCACCGCTATACTGGCTCACCTACCAGTATGTTATAGCGGAGCACTCTAGCTAACCACATATTATCTGAAATCAATCAGTGTTATCTATCACTGGCAAAGATCAGGCAATTTTGCCAAAGTTGCAAGTTCAATCATTTTAAATATGATATGGATTGTGCACCAATACTGCATTCCTTCAACTACTGGTATACAAATGAGACATTCAATGATATTAGGACACGTATGTCCACATTCTTTTAATTTACTGCTATTGATGTGTGATCCAGAAAGCATGCCATAACTTTGACATTTGGCAAAAGGGATAATAGGTCCTCTATTTCAATCTGTTTATCTAGGATCCCCCTACAGTCCTGCCAATTTGTATTGTTGAATTTTGGGACAGTTCTGTATATGTAATACATTTACCAACATTAAGGTCATTTCCCCCCCCCCCCCCTATTATATCACTGTGTAATTACAGTTTCATTAATCACACAACCTTTCATATCAAGATACGCTCATTCCAGAATGCTCCATTTGTGCTCTATTACTTACTGTATGCCAAGTTAGCAATATTTTGCAGTTCAATTAAACACACAACTGGTGAATGCAGCACTCTGTTGCTCAAGGCCAATATTCCTGTTCCCTTTGCCAAGTAGTAACTTCTGATTGCTATAGAAATTCAGCTATTTCCAGCATAGAATAACAAGCATTGTAACTGTGCAGCAGGATTCCACCTTTGTACCATCTAGCAATGATTGTTTTGTCTTTCAAGTGGGACTGTCACTGTGTTTCCTCTGGCTGAAAAGAAGCAGCAGCTTCTTGCCAACATTTGAGTATCACCCTTCTCCAAAAAGACACCAACTGATAATTTTTATAGAGGGTCAGACAGTGAGCAAACTGGTTTGAGTGGCTAGTGTGGGAATGTTGCCTTCCTATATTGCTCACAGCAAGTCATTTCTTCTGTCAGTAGCTTAGTGAGCAAGAGCACGAGGTACATGTGTTCATTTAGCAATGTGTTATAAACTTTCATACCCAGGAATTCATGTAAAATATTTTAGAAGAATGTTGTCACTGTTTGGAACAAAAATTCTTCTTAAGACCCAAGCACAAGAGGCACAAAGATTTTTAGTGAGAAAGGATGTGGAAAATTGAGTCCCATTGCGGATAAGCATTAGTGCAGAAAAGGTACTCAAAACTAAATTTTAATACTCAAAGGTTCATTTCGATGGTGAACTTAGTTTACAAAAGAAGAATGATAAATGCTATTTCCACTGCCGGTTTGTAACACATGGGAAGCTAAACAGATTGATTGGGTGTCTGTGGAACATCCTCCTTATAAACCAAACTATCTTCCTGTAATTTTGCTGATGCTAAAGAAGTACTGTGGGGAGGGATTGATGATGGAGGAATGTACAAATGACTGCAGATATGTCTTTCTTCAATGGATTAAACAAACACATGAGAATTTCCTGAAAAAGCGTATTCAGAAATTCAAAGTCTACGTAGAAAAGCTATATACTTGTGCTGTACTTTTTCATTATGATTCAATAAATTGTTTTAAAAATACTTTACAACTTATCCATCTTAAACTAAAGAAATAAGTATAAAACATTAAGTTTAAAGCATTACATTTGCGGAACACATCAAAGTTTGACATAAGTGGTTACTGTACTAGTGAATGTGTTTTTACTAATAGCCTTGAGCATAAAATAAAACCATGAGTTTGTAGAAAGTAGAGCAATATTATTTGCCTATTTATGACATTTTCTCTAGTGGAAGAACTGTCTGCTTCGGTGGTTTACTGCGTCTGTCATCAGATTTTGAGATTGATCATCTTTTTACCAAAATTTTCCTTCATTCTTATACATAATTTTGGCTAACTTCGCTGTTTTAAACCAAGTATTAATCATCACTGGCATATTTGTTGTCTGTATAGACCTGAAAACTATGAAAAGGAAAAGAAAATCTCTACATTGTATCATGTTATTATATAACACATTCATAAAAGGGAAAAAAGCATATAGTAAATGGAAAAGGACATCAAAGATCAAATAAAGTTTACGAATAATATAACTCCCTTAAATTGCAATGTTTACCAAAAACTCTCCATTTATTATGGTGTTTTCCGTACAAGAAGCATACAGTTTTGTAAGTTTAACATAAACACACATCACAATAATGGCCACAGATCACTGAAAGCAAATATGAAGGCAGAAGTATTGAAACAAGTAAGCAATATTTGTCACCAGTCATAGTACTAAAATAGTAACCTAATACCAAATCACAGATAATGAAATAATATCCCATTCTAGTAGGCTTTTTTCCTTTTTTGGTATATTTATTTTCATTTATTTTTTTGGTTATAAATAAAATAAAACATCTTAACATAAATTGTGCATATACGTTATTGGACCAGTCTGTATTACAGATTATTTCATATCTTAATGAACTAAGCTTTTTAAAGTGGTTATTTGTCAGACTTCTTTTACATTCAGGCAAAGAGAGCTAACTATGCACTTGACAGCCTGTGAAGAAGGCTTGCTCTATCTTGTCTAATCATGTCATAAGCACATCTTGCAATGAGAGGGTAATGTCACCCTTGTTGCTGTTAGTTTACATTTCTTGAGTTATGCTAAGCTTCTGCTTGTGAAAAAAAACCGCTAGCAACAGCATTGCTTTATAATGGCAGTGATTCTAATTTTTGGATGAAATGCATTAAATAGTGCATCTGGAGGGATTACAGGAATTGTTTTAAATAAGTTTATCGCTGCATGTTTCGATATTTTATTATACAGACCAGTTGTCAGATTTTAGTAGTTTCAGTATGGGAGAGTAGCCATTATATATGGATGACAGTAAGTGACAAACATTGGCAACAATGTCAAAGAGCAACCACAAAACAGCGCTAACATCAGATGCATAGTTAATTCTTCCATACTGTAGGTAAATAGCCTTTGGACCATGCAGTGGCATTTTATTTCTCAGCATTGATCAAAATAATGTTAATAGGCATCCATATAATGCTGAAGAACAAAGAATGTATTAAGATAATTAGAATCTTATGGAACACATTGTCTTATGAGATTCACGTGATAACATATATTGTATTTCAGGAAGCAAATGGCTTTGCGAAGCAGTAAGGTCTGAAAAACTAACAAATTTCACTTGAGAGAGTACGGTGTTATACTTAGATGTAAGAAGGCTGTTCTGTAAATAACAAAAAACTAGAATTACAGTGTTAAAAAAACTGAGATATTGGAAAAACAGTTGTTAAATATGATAAGTAAAGCATACAGATATATGCTTTGGCTCATGAACAAATAAGTGCTAGTAAAGGGGAATCACATAACCTAACTGCAATAATAAAAATAGATCTTCTAGCA
Organism: Hymenopus coronatus; assembly: GCA_030762935.1. NCBI lineage: Eukaryota > Metazoa > Arthropoda > Insecta > Mantodea > Hymenopodidae > Hymenopus > Hymenopus coronatus. The sequence continues at coordinate 26,434,100 of CM060895.1, forward strand.
TCAAAGCAGCAATTTCTTAAAAACTCGGAAGTACAGTGTGTTGTATAGCAGATGTTCATGTGAATTCTTTCAATGTGATTAAAAACTACAATTATGCAAGTTCATGCCTCAATTGTTTGAAAATAATAATTGAAAGTCGTTCTTAAATCAAACAAGTGAACATTTAAGAGAGATAAAAGTTACTGACATATATATTCACAGTTGAGCTTAAAGGTTTTAATCCTACACTCTTCGGAATGTAATTTTTTTAGAAATTTATTTCAAAATTATAATTTTATTCTGTTGTTAAAAATACCTTCTTTTAATATGTACTGCTTAATTTCTACATTTAGCAATGCTGTCAACCATTATGTAATAGGTGGAACATTGAAACTCTTATCAATTAAAACAGAAATATAACTAATTGAAATTTTAAAACAATGAAACCTGTTTGTGTAAATTTAGAGAAGATTTTCATTGTATTTGCTGCAAGAAAATGTCCCCTTAATGTGCATAATGGGTGGGATAAAAAAGTAACCTCTTAATTCCACTTTCTCTATATTAGGGAAATACTTCTTTGAGTTAATGATATATGGGCATCAAGAACAAAGAAAACACAATGGCTTAACTGTTCTTTTAGGAAAGTGTCTTTAAATTAATCCATTTATTAAAGCAGTTTAATAAAGGTAGATTTTTATGATCTTTAATCTTTGATTTATCAAACATTTGTATAGGAAATAAAAACTGTTGGCAAATATAAATTGTATTATTAAAAAAAAAAAAAAAAAAAGACCACATATTATTGCTTGTAATGGTTGAATGGTTGGACATAATACTCAACAAAATTGATTGTTTTAAAATTTGAATTCCATTCAAGACTGTGCAGTACTGTTATGTGAAGTATTTCATGTGAATGAATGCTTGTAAGCAATATCTAGTGTATCTGAGCATTCTGCCTCTTAAAAAAATTAATTTATTTAGAAAAATGCACACTTTTACCCAAATGTATTTGTTGTTTACATCTCTCCTCGTATGTTTCTACTAAGCAATGACAACCCATTTATTAGATAAAGATATCCTGGGGATTTTCTCTTTTAGTAGGATGGCAATGAAATGAGGGGACCTACAGCATTAACTGTGGACTACAAACCACATTGGCTTTGATGATACATATTTTTCAACTTTGGCTGGTAAAAAATAGGAATAGAGGTCTTTTCACAACTTTATGGCAAAGAGGCATTTTAATGACTTCGTAGACAGATTCAAAGCATTACTAATTGTCACCACAGATATGACAAAAGCTCAAATTCTATTGTATTGTAACATAAGATTACAGACTAAATGTACCGTGCTAATTGGTATATAGCTCTATGATAGGCCAGAGCTTCTCTGCCTCATGTCATGTCATCCCAACTTTATTACTTAACAAGGATTCCAACAGAAAGCTTAGTGTACAAATTTAAAAATTGCACCACTAGTGACCCCTAGAAACTTGCAGTAAATGGCACATTCAGTAGGATGACATTAATTGTAAAGTGAACTCCCTTATATAAATTCTCTCTTATTCATGTGATATAACTGCAGGATATGTTTCTTTTTTTTTGGTTATTGGAATTTTATGGAGACTAAAATATATAGAGTCTGAAGTAGCATTGTTTTCTTTAATGCATGTTTATTGTGATGTCAGGGTGCAGGTGCGACAGAAAGAAGCAGTACTACAAGGTCTTCTTATATTATGGAATTCCAACTATCTAATTTTACATGTGAGTCGGTAGATTTACTGCACTGAAAATTTATGGATTCTAAATTTTATGTCATCACAAAATAATTACACTTTGCTGGATAAGGGAAAGTTTTAAAAGTTTCAATTGCAGGAAGTTTAACAGATGGGGATACTTTACACATTGGTAAGTCAGGGTGTTAGAGATCTTTTAAAATTATGACTTCACTGTCAGTAATCGAACTAAGGACCTTTAGTTCAAGATCCTCAAAGAAAACCATTGAACTACCCCTGAATATTTTTAGTCAAACTTATTGTGAACAAATACAATTCTGGGAGAATTGTGCCTAGAATACTGATCCTAGTTCTGACTCAAATCCAAGGAAATAAAATTAATTACATGTTTAATCATGTATAAATAATTGCTGGAATTTTTAATAAAAAAATTTAACTCATATTCTTTAATGTGCAGGAAAACAGAATTATGGTAAATGCCCAAATACTTTTTTTTTTTAAGAGATGTATGCTTAGATAGTAAACTTCATAGTGTCGCAAGTGTCCATCCATTTTGTAATCTCATACTTCCAAAATTTTCCAGAATACCAATTAACATTGAGTTGAGCAGTAATGAACAAATGTGTTATACAGGGTGCAAATTGAGAGAAAATGAAGGCAGTGAAATGCTGTCAGTTTAACATTCCTCTTTTGATGACTGCTTAAAACTAGAATTAATATTGAAAAATTCAAGAACCTGATTTATACAAATTCATTTTTTGTTAATGTTTATATTTTGTATTTATTTTTTAATAACTTGTTCACTTGTGCATGGTTCACAATTAACTGGAATGTCAGAGAAACTGTTTCAAATATGTCAAAAAGTAAGTAAAATCTCAAATTGTGTGGGTTTTGCAAAAAGGAGAAATGAGATTCGTTGAAATTGCATTAGTTTACTGATTTGTTTGTATTTTTGAGTTTGTAGCCAGGACACAAAACAACTGTCTTAGTGTCCTTAATTTGTAATATTTACATTTTATATTTTGTCAAACATAAAAATAAAATGGCAAGGAGCATGAGCCCTGAATGACAGTGGGAGATTTGAAGGCCTTAAAAAATGATTGAAATGAAACTGCATAGTTTCAATTAGTTACTTTCTTTAAACTTAAAAAAAAAAAAAAAAAAATCATCTAATTTCAGTATATTTAATATTTGAAAAAAATTTACATCACCATATTCAAAATTTTTGATTATCAGGGAAAATTTTACAATGTAGCTATAGAAAGTAAGGGAAATCAGTATGAAAAATATTGTGAACCATGTGTAAATACTTCATAAGTTTTTACAGATTCAGAAAGTTAACAGCATATTGAAGTGGGCTGTAAGCTTATCTTTGTTTATTTAATTTCTATGACATACTGCAGCTAATAAAAAGAAACAAAAGAAGGTTTTGGATATTAGATATTGCTCATCTTTGTGAGTATTGTAAACAGGCGTAGGAATTTCTGAGCATTAAAGCCAAGACAAGAAATAACGTTTTGAATTGTCACGACTATAGTTAGAGACATTCCCACCCACCATGGAAATGGAGTTTTATTTATGGATGCTCTTCAACTACTGTGGTTCTCAGTGTCCCATTCTATACTGGGCACGAAAGACTACTTCAATTTGCTCAGAGGCCTCTTTATCAGGTTCAAGGTTCTTTTATGTGCCGTAAATCTACAATATGGTACCAATGGCTTTACTTCCCTTCCAAAGAAAGGCATTCTAAGGATCTTTATGCCCCAAAAATTTTTTTGTCCTCTGCTGGGTTTGCCTGTGACCTTGGGTATATGAAGCTAGGCATGGTAAACATTACATCACGGAGGGCGATGAACCATCCCTCATGCAGTCTTTTGGCATTCGCAGACAGTATTCAAACCAATTTTCTCCCTTGGCCATTGTTGTTTGCATTCTTTGTAGTGATAATGGTGCGAGTGCTGACAGCTTAGGCATCTGCATAAGAGTTGCTAAGCCTGATAAGAAAGAATAGTCAAACTATTGAAACGCACTGTCAAGAAAATTCTTAATTTGCATCCTGATACAAAATACAAAGCAGATGTGCCTTTGACATTCAACAGGTACTAGACGTACTTCCCTTAAATCATTACAGTATGGAACTGAATGAACTAAGAGGGGAGAGAAAAATATAGTGGTATTTACAAGCAGAATTATGCATATGTTTGAAACAAAGCTGAGAGTGGTATTGGCCTTCTGTAATTCTCTAAAGAGACTGCTGTTGTCATAAGTATAATAACATTAAATATTACAATACATTTTTAGGCTGTTACAAATTTCTTAAGTTCTGTTTTCATAAACTTCAGTCTTGCATGATGTCTTTGCTGTGATACTATAAATGTATTTATGTGAAGTATAACTATTCATTGTTTCTTAAAATGCTTTTGGAATATTTCAATTCATTCTTCTGATTTGCAATTAATGTGACAACACACTTAGAAAGAAGTATGTGTAGAATATTTCATTATTTACACTCATTTATTATTGTATTTCATTGAAAATGATTAACTTGTTAGAATGTTTCTCTGTGGTGGCATAGCTACATCAAAGACAAATAGATGCATGTGGCTTCTCTTCTAACAATATTAAGTTCTAACCTTGAACTTTGAGGTATTAAATACCATAATAGAAATTCATTAGTAGCATATTTATTTAATTTTTATAAATTTAATGCAGCAGTTAAATTTACAATTTTAGCATTAAAAAATAAAAACATGATGAGAGGACAGTGTTTTTGTAATTATGCCACTGCGTTTCATTTTTACTTTATATCTGTGTGTAGTATTAATCCTGTTCAGTTAAAAGTGTTAAATACGCTTGAACTGAGGGATGTTCCCTCCCCACATTTCCATAAAACTGTAAAAATTGTTATGGCATTCCAAGCAGTAGGTTTTCTTCCCATTCATTTGTAAAAAGACAGAAATAATGTAAATAGGTAAACATTTAACTTTGTGTTAAGAAATTTTGTTACTTACCAGTGAAACATTGCAGTTCCAAAGGAGGCAAAGTTTTGCTTCTCATATAATGGGATATCTGTATAATTGCCAAATAAATGACTATTACATCTTTAATAGAAATAACTGTGTGCAGTATTCATTATTGCTCCTAACCTCTCACAGTATATCCTCAGCACATATTTCTTTTTACAGATGCATAATACCACATTAAAGTTGTACAGAGCCTTCATTTGTATAACTAGCTGACCTAATGGGGATTTTCTTGGCACCAGGAAGCACACTTTTGTCAGCGGAAACTGATTTTCAGAGCCTCTTAAATGCATGTGCATAAATTTCTCATGCAAACTATAGTGCCTTTGTTTTATAACTCCTGCATTACTTACTCACAAGTGTTAATAATATATATATACTAACCTTGTTATAAGTGATGTCGATCTGCATAAAGACATTTTTGACATTATTGGATGAACTTACCACTCACATGAATAAGTTCATCTTGAGTACGGTTCATAATTTCTGCACTATAGTCACACAGCAGGGTTGTTTGTTTTAAAAGTTTAGTAGCTGTATAAACAGAGCTGTGAAACGCCCACTTGGTGTGCAACACTGCTGAGAGACAGTCTTCAAATACAGCACCAATTTCATCTAGATTTTCCTCCATTAGAACATGATCATTTTTGCTTCTTTGGTTTAGTGCTTAGCAATCCTGTTCTAATTTATTGACTAAACCTCTCATTGTGTCTCAATCCAGAACTGGATAGTTAGGAAATTGCTGCTGAAATTGTCTACATACCTAAAATGATTCAGTTTTCACATATGTTTTGCAAATAAAAGTATGCTGTTCAAGCATGAATTTGTTGTTGCGATTTCCATGGACTAATAAAAGAGATTAGCATTCTGAAGGAAATCAAATATAATACAGTCAACACTTCACAACATGAAGACAAAGCAATGACTGAAACAGCTTGCAGCTGATAAATGCCATTGACATATCCTGTGCCACTTCTGTGCAGTGGCATAATACTGAAGTCACTACAATCTTGGCTGCTGTGCATATAAGGTGGATGTGGCCTTGGCACAAAACAAAGGCATGGTGTAATAACTGCATACGTTTACTCCAGAGGATGCTAGAATAAATGTCCTTGTGTTACCACACCTAAGAAAATTTCCAACACTCATTAATTCTTCATGACCATGTAAATAAAATTATGCTTCATCCAGGAAAAAAAAAGTGAGTCAGTAGAGATGATTAATATTATCTAACACTCAATTGCAAAACTTAATTCTAATTACATTATTGCTTGGTTGGAATTTCTGAGAATTATAGTTTTAATTTTAAAAATTTACTGTCAACATTTCAAAATTCCTAATTTCTTTACAAGTTTTCTCAGAGATTTCTTTGAACTTCAAACTGTGGTGGTTACTTATTAATTAAAATAGCACTAGTACTATTATTATTATGTAGTTGGTTTTGTATGTGCAATGAAATCTGTCACTTTCTCTACATGCGCTATGTACATAGTGTAGAGAATTTATTGTAATTCACCCAAAAATTTGATACCAAGATTTCACCAGAAATACATGTTTTGGGACCCCCTGAATGCAAAAAAATGTATTTTTAGAAAAATGTCCATGTGTGTGTGTCTAGGCAGCATGCAATATTTGCAGATTCTAGATTTGACTCTGCCATTGGTCAATTGACCAACATGGCTGCCCATGCACAAGCAGACATAACGAATGGAAGACTGTGCATTTCACTTATAAATACAGAAACACCCATGCCCAAGGCGGGACTCGAACCCACGATCCTGTGCACCATGAAGCGAGACACTTTAGCAAGTGCGGCCACTGGGATCGGCACATTGGAATGAAGAACTGATTTTCAGAAAGACCATTTTTAACCTTTATTTCAATCCAGTTCACTTACATACACCTAACCTAACGTAGCCTAACCTTGACAAAATCTCGAAACCTGTCACTTAGCCATATCGTCTCAGTAACCAATAGGAAAGGCTCAGGAAGGAGCCTTAGTCTAAAACTGATCTAGAATCTGCAATCTCACAGGCAGCATAGCTCAGAAACAAAAGTCTGTTAAATACCAAACTGGATATTTAAGTTCAGTATCTGTCAAGGATGCAACACAAAGATTTTCAAGAAAATCCTCCCACCCCCAACTAAATGGAAAAAATTTCGAAAATGTTGATTTTCTCAAAAATGCCTTTTCAACTATTTTGATTGAAATTTCTTATACATTTTATTTGTCATGTAAATATCTTAAATATGTCTTTAATTTTATGGAAATAGCCTCTGAAGACCTGTATATTCTGAATGAATTTTGCATAACTGGTAAATAGACAAAAAGTATCACACAAAAAATGTAGAGCTTGTTAAAACACACAATTTATGTTATATAATTTTTTTTCACGGAGTTGACTGTTTTTGAGAGATTTCTTATTATTAATTTCAGCTTTAAAATACTTATACTTTTCTCATGCAGGAGTTTGTCAACTCCTGTCCATATATTAAAGGTACTTCAATCACATAGCAACCAGTTTTTAAAAGATTTGACTATCGATTTACCCTATGGTACTCCCTTATTTTCCTTCTACTTACAAGGAAGCAAGGGCCTTTCTGCCGATTTTTTTCTTGATTAGCATTAAGTAAATAGAAGAATAAGCTTTTTAACAAGAATTTATTCAGAGATATAGTCATGTGAATGGATTTTTTTCTCTCTAATTTTCTGATATTTTTAGATCATGGTATGGGTAAAGGCTTCTTAGTTTTTCAATTACTTCTCTTACTTTAAAGAAATTGAAAACTTTCTAATTAAATAGTGTTTTATTTAAATGTAATGTGTGTATACATTACATTTTCATACTTTGAATATTTTTTCTGCCAATCTATTTCTTTTTGCAAGATGCATCATTTACCCAACACACTCTCTTAGTTAGGCAACTAACAAAATGAACATTTTTCTCAACTATATTATAGTGTCATTGTCTTCATGATGATTTATTAACAAACATTATTGCTTGTTATTCTCTGTGGTTTCAAACAAGTAAATGATTATTTCTTTTAATCCTTGCCTACTTGACCTATTTCCCTCCTAATTAACAAATAGAAAAATCTGATGTGTACCATTCACATGACTTTCTCCATATCCCTGCAACAAATAATTCTTAAAAAGCTTATACTTCTAATTACTCGCTTCCTTGTAAGTAGAAGCGAAATAAGGGACAACCGTAGGTTAAAGTGATAGTCAAAAGCTGGTTGCTATGTCAATGAAGTTCCTTTGTCTATATGGATAGGAGTTGACAAGTTCCTGTATGAGAAAAGTATGTTTTTCATAGCAGAAACCAAAAATAAGGAATGTCACAAAAACGACGAACTCCACGAAAAAATGTATATAAAATAAATTGTGTGTTTTAATGTGCTCTACATTTCTTGTGTTGTAAATTTTTGTCCATCTCTTACAGTTTAGCAGTTATTCAAAATTTAGTAAAATTCATCCAGAATAAACTACTCTTCAGAGGCTATTCCCAGAAAATTCAAGATATACATTTTATTTGTCAGGTAAATATGTTTAATATACGAAATTTTAATCAAAATCGTTAGAGCCGTTTTTGAGAAAATCAAAATTTTCGAAAAAAGTTCCATGTAAAGGGTAGTTGGAGTTGGGGGGATTTTTCTCAAAATCTTCATGTCGCATCCCTGGAAGATACTAAACTTAAATACCAAGTTTGGTATTTTACCGACTTCGTTTTTGAGTTATCGTGTTCACAGACACACGGACCTTTTTGTGAAAATGCTTTTTTTGGATATTGGGGTGAAATCTCGTTATCACATTTTTTGGTGGAGTGCAATACTTTCTCTATACACTATGTACATAGTGTGTATGGAGAAAGTAAAAATTCCATGAATTAATGAAAACTCATAATAAGCATAGCTAATAACATTTGGCAAGTACATAAAATCTTAAGTAATCTGTTGGGTTCTCTAATGTTCAATTTTTACTGCATAAGAACACAGCGATAGATCCCATTACGCTAAATCTATTTACAGGAATGCAAATTTATCCTTTGGTGCATGAACAGTAGGGAATAGTGCCATAGCCAAATATTTCAACTGAAGATTAATTAATATCCTTATTCATAACCCCTATAAATTATGTTCCAGGCAAACTAGTGTTGTAACATATATTTCAACTACAGGTGCAAAATTGCCATCTTATATCTGTTGAACAGTTTGTCACATGAGAATCTTACATGAAGATTCATGTGCTAAAGTATATAGACTTTTTTGCATTATAACAACGCTAAAACTCGTGATTTCCCAAGGTATCAACCTTATAAAAAGACTTCATAAACTGATAAGCTGGCACATGGCATGAAAGGAACAGAACCAGTGCAATGCAAGGCAAGCAATCCCCCATAATACAGCAATGGATTTTTTGGCATAAAAGCCCTTAGATTTGATTCCCTTGGGGAGAGAAGTAAAGTCATGTTGTAGAGTTACAGCACATAAAACAACCTCAAGCCTGATAGAGAGCCCTCTGAGCAAATTTCTGGACTTTCACACCCAATATAGAATGGGATGCTAAATAAATCTAAACTAAACTTCATGACACAACAGCCCAAAGTCGGGCGAAGACCAACCGCTTAGTCTCTCACCTCTGCCCATTACGGGTGTCATGAGTGGGTGTAGTACTGGAGGGTGGGATGTGGTTAGTGTCGATCAAGTCATCCTAGTGCCAGTGAAAAACTACAGTGCTGGATGCTGATCAATGCCATATGACTCATGAGCTGGCCCAAGACACCGGGTTAGAATATACAACTGTGCTTCACATTTTGAAGGAATGCTTGGGCTTGAGGAAAAATGTATTGTGACGGGTCTACACGATTTGACAGAAATGGTTATGAAATGCTTGGAGTGCTATTAGTGCAATGGAGAGGCTTTCTTATATGTATGAGACATGGTTGAAAACATGAGTCACAACTGAAACACCAATTGAATGAATGGCATTATTATGGGTCATCATGAAGATGCAAAGTTTGTCAGAATCCCAGCAAGAAATACAGTGCTTCTTGTACACAACTGTGATGTATTATCTTAATGCATTATGTTCCTCCACTGCAGACCGACAATATTAATATTACTGGAATCGTTTAATAATGAGTCAAAATTATAAACACTTTAAATTTCCTCCCAATTACATGTTGGTCTTTATTTAAGACTAGTTTCAGGGAGTGTCCTCCCTATCCTCAGTTAATTTGTCGACTGATGCTTCCGTGATATGTCTGGTTCCACTAAGCGTTGTGCTGCCATCTCTTGTCTTTATTAATTGGATGACATCATCTATGGTGGGAATCTCAAAATTCATGAGATTTCCTTCATGCTTATGAATAAATATGTTTTCCCATGTGTTTAGTTCCCAAGGTTGTTTTAGGTGTTTGATCAATTTTATTTTTGGTTCTATATCATGAGTATCTGTCCAATAGTGGTGGGCAATGGCAGACTTGTCTATGTATTTGAATCTGATGTTTCTCATGTGTTTCTAAAGTCCAAATTTCTCCTGTTTATCTAATGTATATTTTGCTGCAATCTTGACAATTAATTTGGTAAATGCCAGATAATTTTGTTTCTGGTGTGCTATCTTTCAAAGGGTGGTTTAGTAGATTTCTGATCTTGTATTTATTTTGTGATATCAAGTTTATATTGTGATCTCTAAATAATTTCATAAATTTCCAGAAGTATCTTGGGTGGAAAGTAAATATACAGTAATTGTGTTTGGATTTTTTTTAGCTTTTCCAAAGTGGTCTTTTCATTTAGCTTTTTCTGTATTTAAATTTGGGCATTTATTTATAGATCACATCAGAAATCTACTAAATCATCCTTTAAAAGATAGCACACCAGAATTGTCAAGGTTGCAGCAAAATATACATTGGATAAACAAAGAAAAATTTGGATGTTAGAAAAAAGGAACACACGAGAAACAGCAGATTCAAATACATAGACAAGTCTGCCATTGCCCACCACTATTGGACAGAGACTCATAATATAGAACCAAAAATAAAATTGATCAAACACCTAAAACAACCTTGGGAACTAAACACATGGGAAAACATCTTTATTCATAAGCAAGAAGGAAATCTCATGAATTTTGAGATTCCCACTGTAGATGATGTCATCCGATTAATAAAGACAAGAGATGGCAGCACAACTCTTAGTGGAACCAGACATAACATGAGAGCATCAGTTGACAAATTAACTGAGGATAGGGAGGACACTCCCTGAAACTGGTCTTAAATTGAGGAAATTTAGTTATAATTTTGACTCATTATTAAACGATTCCATTAATGGTGATGCACTATATGCAAATATTTCTAATTACGTATATCAGTTCATTTTTGGAAAATAGCCCGAAATCAGTTTTGAGATCGAAGTGGTAACACTTTCTGCAGGACGCACCCATCATTTTGCTCAGCCAGATACAGCGCACGCTGTGACTGATTTGTTCGAACAATGGTGCTGGGAAGTCCTATAACATCTATCATACTCCCTGGACTTTAAGCCTTGTGACTTTAACTTTATTCTGAAGATGAAGAAAGCACTTTGTGGTGTTTGCTTTAATTCCTAAGTGGAACATAGAGCCACAACAAATCTTTGCCATTGAACTCTATTCCTTGACAAGACTTGATCTATTCATTTCTCTCAATTCTGCTCAACTGTTCTCTAAGTTACCCTCAATCTTCCAATCCTTCTTTCTTTCTGTGGGTTCCATTCCAATGCCTGTCTAGCTGTTTCCACAATCCTTTCTCAGTATATGTCCAATCCATGTCCATTTATGCTTCTTTATTTCTCTATCAATTGCTAACTATTTTATTATTTCCCATAATGTAGTGTTACTTATGATTTTTGGCCAACAGATTCTCAGTATATGTCTTAGACATCAATTAATAAAAGTTTGCAATTTTTGTTTATTTCTTGTGTCATTTTCCAGGTTTCACATCCATACAACAACACGGATAATTCATTTGATTTAAAAATTCTAATTGTAGTAGTTTAATGAATATTCTATGAATTTCTTAATGTTATACATTAGTAGTTACAACTATTAAAATTCCATCCTCATGTGTTTGACAAGTTGAAATGAGAAGTAAGTTCTATATGAGTTTTCTGTAATAGCTTGTTGAGAACTCTTCATTGTGAATGACTTTAATAACTATGAAACTGTTAGAAATGGAAAAAGTCTTATTTCTGAAAAGAATGGATGTGTTACATTCATGTGACTTTCTCTAGCAACAAATAAATAAATATATGATAATGATATTTTGGCTAAGATAAAATTTAAAATTAAACAAGAGCATCAAGTGTATTTAAATGCTTATTTGCGATAAACTATTTTTTTTTTTTTTTGTTTTTTTTTTTTTTTTTTTTCTTCTTTTTTTGTTTCATTTATATAGCCCCCTTTAACATCTAAGGTCATATCAGGGACTTTGCACTTGAAACAACTCATCTGTAGGTTCTTTTACGTTTGGTTTAAATCATTTTATTTTCCTCAAACACATACACACATTCACTCTGTGGGGGGATAGTGAATAATTCTGGCTAAAGAAAAATTCCCTGCCCCAGCCAGGAATCGAAACGGGGACCCCTGGGTCAGAAGTTGATTAACTATTGCTTTGAAAAGAAAGAAGGGATTAAAAAAAACAGAATTGTACACTGTCAAGTATGTCCATTTCCTAATGTGAATTTGTATTTTAATGTCTATTTTTCCTCTAGTAACTTAACATCCATCATGTAAGATTTTCTTGTAATTGTCAATATTTAGAGTCATGTTTGAGAAAACCAAAAATAACATTTTTTCCTTGTAAAGATAGTTTGGATGGAGGAATTTTTTGAAAATATTTGTTGCCTCCTTAATGAAAGATGTTAAACATAAATACCAAGTTTGATTTTCAACCAAATTTTTGTTTCTAAATTATGAACACACACATCTTTTTCTAAAAATGCTTATTTTGGATTCAGGAAGCCTCAGAACCCTGTTTCTGGTGGAATCTTGATGTCAGGTTTTAAATATGTCCATTGTATTGTTTCTCTTTAGGGCAGACATACATACTTATAGCGAGCTTCTTTTCAAGCATTGGACTGGGTAATGCATTCTGTTCTGCTACCTTGTAGGCAGCATTTATTATATTACATCATATAATAAGTTAAAAAAAGAAAGAAACAAACTTTTGTACAAATAATTTGCAGAACAGATAATGGAAGTAAATTATAGTGGCAGAGAAGTCATTTGTTTGTTACAAATCAAATTACCTTACCATGTTGAATGTTGTAACCACAAAGTTCCTTTACACCTCGGCAAGAGATGAAAGATGGTGTAATGAATGACATGATCCCAGGAAATTTGTGAGCAACAGTTATAGTTATTTTGATTTGAAAGTAAAACTAATAAAACAATGGAGTTATCAGTTTACTGAATCTCAGCCTACAAAGTAAAGTCAGTTTTACAATAATTTGGTGTTTGGTTAACGGTAAGTAAACCTCCAGCACAGTTTTGGATAAATGTTAGCAGATAAGCTAGAAGCCTGTAGTTTATGCTTAAGACTGAAGAAACATCCCTTTGGTGTCACCTTCATTGTTTGTGTCTATGGCACTGAAATGAAACAAGAGAGCACTTTATTGCACAAGGGATAATTATTCTGCAATGAAAACTGATGTCATAAAGTCCTTTATACACAGTGTGTCCCATTAAATCGTTACCACTAAGAAATGTAAATATCTCCTCACACAGTCAATTTAGAAATACACTTTTCAACTTGTCTTGTATAGAAACTCTCCAAGTTTTGTGACAATGAAAATTATGGCGTTACTGTACATTCATGTAGTATGACAACACACACAGTTAAAATATCAGAATTCATGGCGCAGCAGAAAGTGAAATGTTATTGGTTAGCCGAATTGAGGTTCCCAATTGCAGTACAAAGAAGATTTAAGCAGGAGTATGGTGCAAATGCTCTAGATTGTCATAATATTGTGGTGTAAATAAAAAAAAATGTAAACGGCTTGTTATTTATGAATGCTCTTTAACTGCAGTGGTTCTCAGCATCCTATTCTAAATTGGGTGTGAAAGACTGATTAATTTTGCTCAGAGGCCTCTCTATCAGGCTTGAGGTTTTCTTTTACGTGTTGGAAATAGGATCTATGCTGAGGAAGAAGGGAAATGACAAAATCAGTGTCTGCAGTTACAGTTGAAGTTATAAGGTAAACATTTCAGCATAGCCCAAGGAAGTCAAATCGACGGGCCAGTTTAGAGCTAGGTATTCCGCAGATGTCTGTCTACACGGTTGTCCATAAAAGACTGCAAACTTAGAGCATACAAAGTCCAACATGCAAAAGTTGCAGGGGGAATGATGAAACCCAAATAGGCCAAGTTTGCCACTGCACTGTCATCCTGCATCGATGATGACAATGAATTCCTCAACCACACCGCATTCTCACCAGACAAAGCGACCTTTCACACATCTGCTAAAGTGCACTGCCGTAACTGAAGAATATGTGGAGGAGAAAACCCACATGTCGTAATGGAATATGAACGTGATAGCCCCAAAGGTTACTTGTGCTTTAACTTGTGAGATAGTAATTGGATATTTTTTCTCTGCTGAAAGCACACTAACAGGGACAACATACCTAGATATGCTGGAGAACTATGCAGTTCCACAAATACCGGATGAATTCTTCCAGCAAGATGTAGCCCCTCCACATTAAGTTCATGAAGTTTGATACTATATCAACATACAATTTTCAAACCAGTGAATTGGAGAGCTCCATCTTGATATTCTTTGGGCCACCAAAGGTGCACATGTGGACATTTATTGAACTTGGTGAGTTTGTCTAACATACATTCTAATTCAGACTATTCTATGCTTCTTAGTTTAGGAGATGTTAAGGTTTCTTTCTGGTATTGATTCAATGGGACACACTGTATATGCCACAGTTTTAATTTTTAATATGTATTGCTTATCACAATCTTCAAATAGATCTGTTGCAAATGTTATAGCCTGCATGTTTCACAAATGCTATAAATTATAGAATGATGATGCTTCATAATTTCAAAAACCCTACTATATTGCAAGTCTCAAAAATATTGGTATCGTTTTAATCCACCAGTTAAAGAATATTAAACTTTTGGTCCAAAAAGGTCTTGCTTTTATTATTCTTTTCCCCCTTTTTTGCCTTTTTTTCCTCAAGAGATACTTTTATTGTATAAATGAATACATTACAGTTGTGCATTCATTTAAAATTCAAAATATACAAAACAAGACACATGTGTTCAGGTTCTTAACCATCAATAGCCCCTAGGATATTCTCTGGTTAAATTTGTAAGGCGTGTGACATTTTTGTTTTGGTCTTCTCAGCAGTGGGTCTGGTATTTGCAGAATGAGTGGATTTTGATGATTTTTTAATGTTCTTTGAAGTTATATGTAATTCATGGGGAGGAATGCTGCTACCTCCAAAAGTCCTAAGTCATTATGCAAAACTATTGTATACCTACCATGGTGATCCTGGCATCAGTCATAAACACCTATTCTGTGTGGTTTAAATCCTTTTCATTTGACTGGCTGAAGCATAATCCCAGATTGAATAATCATTTTGCCAAATTGGCATAAAATAGATTCAATTTGAAACCCTCAAGATGTGCATTGTGTTCAAAACAGTTCAAATCAAAAAGCAAATTGTGCATTAAGATTTAGCAAGGCATTACAAAAACATAGATTGAACAATAAGTATATTTTTAGCTAGTGATAAATTCATTTGTTTGAACAATTCAATTAAATAATTCTTAAGCAATGCATACAATTGAAAAATGATTTTTAAGATTTAAGTTATTCACTCTGAAAATATTCTTTCCTGTAACATTGTGCAATTTGAGAAGCTGTTTGTAATTTCTTTATTTATTCTCATTGTAAAAGTTTGTTTGAAAATCTTTTTGTTGATGTGTATTAAATATATTTTATTCCATATCCACATGATATAGGTTTTTTTCACTCTACACAAATAGAGTGCCTTTGTAAGATTTTTGGTTTAAAGTCTTCATTCTTTTTAACCTAATAGTTTCCTCAATTCAAACATTATTTCAAGCAACACAAAACACTTAAACATAGTCAATGGAGGTAATATTTTAAATAGCATTATGCTGAAATCAAAATAACAATTAAAATATATAAGAACCTTTGGACATCCTCACTGCAAATTGTGGAAGAATGTTCTCCAATGGTTGCCAGTTCAGAATCTCGAGTTTCAAAACTGGAGCTTAGTATGCCAATAGTGACACAAAATTGGCCGTGGCTCTTGCGCAGTTGATTTTCTGGCTGTATGTCCTCATCAGTAATTTGAACACAGTAATCTGGTTCCAAATCCTGTTTTTCTTCCTCATATTCACTTTCATACTCAGGTTCATGCATTACCTGTGCAAAATTTATAATTTTACATATTGCTTTTTACCTTCACAGCAGGGTAAAATGTATTATTAGTAGAAATAATTTTTTATTAGAGGCGGAGAGTTAATCCAAAAAAAGGTTGCTATTGCACAGAAGTTACTTAACTTTTGAGTAGGAATGAAGTGCATAATTCTCTTCCTTTAAGAATAATTATGTAATTAACTCCTATTATCCCATGAGACTTCAGAATTTTGCTTTAAGAATTGTCTTCATATGAGTACCTTTGGAAGAAGAATTTCATTTCTATGAGAATATCCTTTGGATATTGTATGAAAAGTTGTCACGCTCTAAGAACACCCTCTGGATTTTTGATGAACTGTAATCCATTGAGAATATCCTCTGCATTTTGAATGTCAACATTTATGGATTTTGGATGAAGAATTGTCATCCTTGAGAATAGACTATGGATTTTGAATGAGTAATTGTGTTCTGTAAGATTATTCTCTGGATTTTAGATGAAGATTTCTCACTCTGTGAGATTACCATCTGAATTTTAATGAAAATTTGAGATTTTTAAGAATACCTTGGGTATTCTTTTGGGTGAATAATGGTGAATTTTTGAGAATACTCCCCGAATTTGTAGTTTTTATCCTGTATCTCTGGATAAATAAACTAGCTAACAAAAGTTAACTTTTTTTCTGTAACAGTGATGAACAGTTGAAGGCATGTAAATACAATCTAACTCTCAAAACCAAAAAGTTTTCCTTTTAGTACTGACACCTAGTTGCCACCAAAAGGCTTTATTGTAGGTAAATATAACAACTTTCATTTCTTGCAATCATGTATCCTTACCACGTAAGTATGTTAGTCCATAGGTTCACCAAAATTCAAAGGTATACTTCAACTGCTCTATTATGTGCCTCTAATTTTTATTTTCCCTACCTAGTACATAGGTAGAGAAGGTATTGCAACCTATCAAAAGTTTGATACTGAGATTTCACCAGAAATACATTTTTCAGGGACCCCTGTATCCAAAGAAAACATTTTTAGGAAGGCGTCTGTGTGTGTGTGTGTTAGAACATGATAACTCAAAAATGAAAAGTCAGGAAAATACCAAGCTTGGTATTTAAGTTTGATATCTTTCAAGGATGCAGCATGAAGATTTTGAGGAAGATGCCCCCCACCTCAAACTACCCGTTACATGGAAAAAATTATGAAAATTTTATTTTCTCAAAAATGGCTCTAATGATTTTCATTAAAATACTTTATATTAGAGAGATATACATAACAAATAAAATGCATATTTTGTAATTTTTGGAAATAACGTCTGAAGGCCTCTTCGTTCTGGATGAATTTTGAATAACTGATAAACCATAATAAATGGACAAAAATCTACTATTCAAAAAATATGGATCTTGTACAATACATAACTTTTGTTATATACATTTTTTTCATGCAGTTGCCCATTTCCAAGATGTACAGTATTTTAATCAAAATTATATGAGCCATTTTTGAGAAAATCAAAAGTTTGGGCCTCTAGGAAAGCTAGTCACTATGGTGAAAATCAAATGGCCTGTTATTTATGGGTGCTCTTTAACTGCTTTGGTTCCCAGCGTCCCATTCTATACTGGGCATGAAAGATCGCTTAATTTTGCTCAGAGGCCTCTCTTATCAGGCTTGAGGTTCTTTTACATGCCGTAAATCTACGACATGGGACCCACAGCTTTACTTCCCTTCCGAAGGAAGCCATGCTAAGGATTTTTACGCCCGAAAAAATCCATCGTCCTCCGCCGGGTTTGAACCCGCGACCTTGGGTATATGAAGTTATCACTATGGTGAATAGATTATCTAATTTACTGTGAACTAGCTGAATTATTAAATGAAATACAACACACATGCATACGTGGAACTCTGGGATCTACAGACAGAATGAAACCTTAGTATTGAAGTCACTATATATCAGTTGTAAAACGTACTTCATGTCTCACTGTGGTCAGCTTTTTTTGCGTCCAAAATTGCACAAAACTACCGAAAGAAGACTAGGAAGCCAAGCACTCAAGAAAACTTGTGCACATGGGTGATGTGCACCTTTTTTAGAATTCTGGGGGCCTCAAAACATGTATTTTAGTGGAAGCTTGGTATCAATTTTTTGGATGGAATTCAACCCTACCTCTGCTTAAAATATGTAAGCAGTAGAGAAAGAAGTAAATTAAGTGCATATCCCATTAAACATCAGCCTTACATTTGCATTTACTTCATTGCTTGTCATCAGGTATTACAAAGAAACTAGTTAGCTGCTACACATGGAGAAGCATGGCAAAGTAACCAAAATAATACTGAGCTCATAAAACTGCAGCATTTCCAAAAAAATACCACCGTAAAAACACTATAAAAATAACTAGATGTTTCCTGAACATAATGAAGGAAGGTCTAATATTGTATGAAATGTAACAAATTTTTGCATATCAATTCACGATAATAAATTTTATTCATCGATACAATAAGATACAAATGATCAAGCCCAAAACAATATTGACAGCATGAAATCACATTTCAAATGTTGATGTTCCTTGTATTATTGGTGAACTGAAGTTAGCTGTACCAGTTATTTCCCCAGTATTTTTTTCCTTTTTAAGTTCAGAGAGCAAATGCTGCAAATAATCATCTATTTCTCAAGAGCCAGAACATATTAACCATCAGGCAGGATTCAAATTAATGGGGGAGTTTGGGGTTTCCCCTTTCATCAAATAATTTCTCTGGCTCATTAAAGAAGAAATCCTCCCTACCAAGAATGTATTTTTTACTTTCTCTACACATACTACTATATCCATAGTGTACAGAGGAAGTATTGCACTCCATCCAAAAACTTAATACTGAGATTTCACTGGAAATACAGTTTTGATATCCCCTGAATAAAAAAAAAGCATTTTTAGAAACTGTGGGGGTGGGGGTAGGTGGGTGCCTGCGCATGTGTGCATGTGTAGCTCAAAAACGAAAAGACTGTCATAATTGGCAAACTGCAAGAGATAGACAAAATCTTACTACACAAAAAATGTAGATCTTGTTAAAACACATAATTTATGTCAAATGTATTATTTTTGTGGAGTTAACTATTTCTGAGATATTGTTTGTTTTTTATTTAAATGTTCAATACTTATATTTTTCTCAAATGGAAAGTTTTTATTTAGACTTTTCATCCTGGTCCTGCAAAAAGAATGGAATTTAAATTCATTGGTGCATCACATAATGACCAACTCTTAAAAGATATGACTATTGAACCTACTGTATTCTCTTTGTATTTGCCTACAAGGAAGCACCTAATAAAACTATTTCTGCTAATGTTTATCTCAATTAGCATGAAGTAGAAGAACAAGCATTAGTAAAAATAATTTGTTGCAGAATTGGTAGAGAAGGTCATGTGAATGTGATACATCAGAATTTCTTTTAAAAAATAGCCAATAATTTTGTTTATAGCAAAACACATCCATAATAGCATTTAGAGCTTAGTTCTATCCTTCAAAAATGTTATTTTCTTATCTTAGCGATCTTTAATGGCTTCTGAGAAAGTGAGTCATTTATAATAGGAAATGTCATTCATAGTAAAAGCTGTTCAAAGGAAAAATGTAGAAAACAAACTTGCATATATTTACAAAGAAAAAAAATCTAATGTGTTCCATTCACATGATTTCTCTATGTCTGCAACAAATTATTGTTAAAAAAACATCTGTATATAATTCATTCTAAAATGTGTACTATAAAATTCATTCTAAAATGTGTACAAGCATAGTTTTTAGTTTATATCTTTTTTTTGACAAAGCCTTGTAAATGTATTATTACAAATGGTGAATAAAATCTGAATCTGAATTCTATTTACTTCATGCTAATCAGAAAAAGTTAGCAGAAGTCTTATAACTTGCTTCCTTGTAAGTAGAAGCGAAATAAGGGAGTACCACAGGTTAAAGTAATAGTCAAAAGCTGGTTGCTATGTCATGAAGTTCCTTTGTTTGTATGGACAGGAGTTGACAAATCCCTGTATGAGAAAAGTGCAAGTTTTTTAAACGTGAAACAAAAATAAAGAATATCTCAAAAACTACCATATCCACAAAAAAAAAAAATGCATATAGAATAATTTGTATGTTTTAACGTGCTCTACATTTTTTGTGTGGTAAATTTTTGACCATCTCTTACAGTTTTGCAGTTATGCAAAATTCCATAAAATTCATCCAGAATAAAGTGGTCTTCAGAGGCTATTTTCAGAAAATTCAAGATATACATTTTATTTGTCAGGTAAATGTCTTTAATATACAATATTTTAATCAAAATCGTTGGAGTCATTTTTGAGAAAATCAAAATTTTCGAAAAAAGTTCCATGTTTGGGGTGAGGGAATTTTCTCAAAATCTTTGTTTTGCATCCCTGGAAGATACTAAACTTAAATACCAAATTTGGTATTTTACCAACTTTTCGTTTTTGAGTTATCGTATTCACAGACACACATACACACTGACATATGGATGTACATGCACACACACACACACTCACACACACACACCTTTTTCTGAAAATGCTTTTTTTGGATACAGGGTACCCTAAAACAAATATTTCCTGTGAAATCTCGGTATCAATTTTTGGGTGGAGTGCAATACCTTGTCTATACTCTATGTAATATTACATGTAGAGAAAGTAACAAACACATAGCTTGAGCAACAGGAGAACTCAATGGTACTACAAACTTGTGGAGCGAAAGTTCTCCTAAAAAAATTGCTGAAGTTTACCTTTCTTCTCCAAATGTGTAGAATTGTATTTTTTTTTTTTTTCTGCACAGTAATGCAAAATTCATAGTACAAAATAGCAGATGCAGTATAATTTTAAAATATAATTATTGTAATTATTGTACCTAAAATGATGAAACAAATATCAAACTGAAGAAAAAATTCCAATTTATAACGATGTACAAAAATTAAAAGTGTTATATTTTAGAAATTTTTGGTATTTAGCCTCACCTTAACAGTTCATTGTGCTAAAAGAAAATAAATGACATATTTACCAGTAGATGTGATACTTCATCTGGTTCCTTCTCAACTGTGTTTCCATGTAAACTTTGACAGTAAGGACCATGACTTTCTGCGTGTTGATGGAAGAATGATAGCAGCTTGTGCTGTGACATATATTCTGCCCAGTTGAGCTTAGTAAGTTCTGGTCGATGAATATCCCAAAATGAGTTGCGATGTTTAAAGATTTCTGTATAACATGTTTCAGATTCAGCTATGGAGAGAAGCAATAGAACAATCATTTTCATTTCTGCTTCCAAATTATAGAATTCAGAATGGGTGGTAATTTATTGCTTTGTGTGGGGTACTTATTTTATATGCACACGCCCACACACACACACACACACACACACACACACACACACACACACACACACACACACACACACACACACACACACACACACACACACACACACACACACAGAGTTTAAAATCCATTCTTACTATAGAGATAGTTCATAAATACTTTAACAAAGTTTGGGGACAGGTTCCTTGCATCAAAACGAGAAAAAATGTTCATGTAAACATATGTACCAAAACCCTTCATTCTCAACTTATTGAGGTTCAAGATGCTGTTAATCACACAAACACTACTTACAGAAAATGATCCAAAATGTCCTCTTGCATCTAGACATGCATGCATGGAATATCAAATACTTCCTTTCAGTGTCATATGATTTCACAGGCTTACGTGACACATAGGTTAAGAGTTTCTTCATTTAGGATATCTGCCACATAAACCAATGGTTTAAGGTAGCCCAGAAAGATAAAAATCCAAAGAAATGAGGTTGGGGGAATGTGCAGGCCTTGAAACTGGTCCTCCTGTACCTATCCATGTCATGCTAGATACCAGCAATGCATCTTGAACAATGAGACTAAAATGTGCTAGAGCATCGAGCATAAACCACATGTTTCTTCTAATTTGCAGAGGCACATTTTCAAATAAGTCTAGAAGAGAGTGCTGAATGAAGTCCCTGTAGACAGCACTTGTAAGGCGTGCTAAGAGAATGTATTACACATCTAAAGACAAATGTTAACAAGCAGCCATGGCAACACAAGACCAATTTGGCTGGATAAAATGGGTCAAAGCCTTCTATGAATGAGTGCATAAGTAAATGAAGTTATTAGTTGGATCCGGAAATTCGTTGAAGGTGACTTTCATTAATAAATTAATAATGCAAAAACATAGCGTTTTTGAGCTTATCTTAATATGAACCAATTTTCTTGTTTCGATGTCAGGAATCCATCTCCAAACATTGTAAAAGTATTTTGAATCCTTCTGTATATGGCATTAGTGGTGGATACTGAGGAATGATGATACATGAAATGAAATGATAATTGGGAAGGAAATCTGAGAAAGAATCGTTACAGGCCTAAGTTTAGGATACCTCCACAATATTTGTTAGATATCAGGAGTGAGGAAAATGTAGAAAAGCCTCAGCCAGGAAGGGTGATTCTGGAGGAATTTGAATCTGAGACCTTCATTTATAAATTCATACCTTGATAATCTTGTCTACCAAGTCATTTATTATTTCTGTAGTGAATAAAATTGGATAATACACATGTCTTACTTTGGCAGAAAATTATTTTCTACATTATCATTCTTCTGTTGAAGAGATTAGCATCTGTACATTCAAATTATAATAAAGAGCAGATTAATAAAAAAAAAATATCCTTGTAGTTTTTACATAACTTGAATATAGTTCTTATGAAAAATATACTAAAAATTTCCAGATAAATATTCATCAACATAGATAAAAATACCACTAAGTGACAATACAAAATCAAAAAGATTGATAACATTAAGTAGAATTTTTTAAGAAAATGTATACACATTTCAAGTAAAATAATATGCTAATTTCACTGAAGGATTCTCTAGTGAATAACAATTATTTTTCAAATGATCCTGTGAGGATCATATCAGCACCAACAGTGTGCCAGAATTTTGCCTCACTGAGGGTGTTTTACATGCCAGTAAATGCCAGTGACTTTCAAACACATTTACGAGTAAAAACCATCATTTGGACCAGGTTTAAACCAACAATCTAGGGGTTCAGAAGGCCAGTGCCCTATCAATCAAGCCACCCAGACCAACTTGATAATGATGATGACAATGAGAATGAGGGTTTGAATATTAGTGATTGCACTAACAATGAAATTAAAACTGTAACACATATACTCCACTTACTTAAAATTTACCAAGAAAATGTTTTAAAAATGTTTTGTTTTTATTGGGGAAATATTGTACTTCACCCAAACTTTGATGTCAAGATTTCTTCAGAAATATTTATTTTGAAACTGCCTGAACCCAGGAAAAGCATGTTTAGAAAAAGGTCCTGTGCATGTGTGTGAACACTTGGTAATTAGATACAAAGATGTGAGACACAAAGATTTTCAAGTAAATTCTCTCACCACAAACTAGTGTTTTCATGGAAGATTTTTCTAATTTTGGAATTTCTCAAGATGGCTGTAACAATTTGTTTAAAATATGATATATTTAAGATATTTATATGGCAAATAAAATGTCAGTTTGAATTTTTTGGAAATAGTCTATGAAGCGCTCTTCATTTAAAAGGAATTTTGTATCACTCTATTTATCTGGTGAACCATAAGAGTTGGCAAAAGCTTAATGCACGAAAAATGTATGTCTCTTTAAAACATACAATTTATTTCAAATAACTTTTTCTATGGCATCAATCTTTTCCAAAACA
Organism: Hymenopus coronatus; assembly: GCA_030762935.1. Classification (NCBI taxonomy): domain Eukaryota; kingdom Metazoa; phylum Arthropoda; class Insecta; order Mantodea; family Hymenopodidae; genus Hymenopus; species Hymenopus coronatus. Next base: position 26,458,014 of record CM060895.1, read on the forward strand.
TCTGTAATTGGTTTGAATTTTCAATTTTGTTCATTTTTAAATGTCTGTCACTGCACAGTTGTTTCTTGGGATGTCATAGAAAGAGTATGGAATTTCTAGTCTAGCATATAGCGAGCCAGCTTTTAAGCAAGTGTCTATTAACTCGCTATTTCCTCCTTCCACCTTGTAGCTTCAACAAAATGTCTAATGAAACTATTTCTGCAAAATTTATATTCATTAAGTAATTCAAGTAGATATAAAAATAAGCTTTCATAAAGAGAAAGTCATGTGAATGTAATTTCAGATTTTTTATTTTTGAGTTTAGCACCCTTTAATCAGGTAGGTCTTATTGGATGGTGTATGAATGAAAAGGTGAAAAGTGCAACTGAATACAGTATGGAAATATTCATACATTCCATGCCATATATGCTAATTACATTAATATGGGCCACAGAACACACTTCAACTGCAGTCTTAGTCAGATACACAGATAATTATGATCATAATTGGAATTGTTTATCAGGGCACATATACGAGAAATGCTAACTAGCATAAAATGAAAAGTCATTGTTTATTGGTGCAAAAGCTATAAATAAATCAAAGTCCTCTTACAATGATACATCTGCTTTGTTGCATTCAAATTACCTTTTGTATTCACTTTTTACTTTCTCTAAATGTGCTATGTACATAGTGTATAGAGAAGGTGTTGCATTCTACCCAAAAATTTGATACCAAGATCACTGGAAATACACATTTTGGGGTCTCCTGTATCCAAAAAAAGCCTTGTTAGAAAAAGGTCCATGTGTGTGTGCCCATATGTACATGTCAGTGAACATGTTAGCTCAAAAAAAAGTCGGTGATATACTAAACTTGATATTTAAGTTTAGCATCTTAAAAGGATGCGACACGAAGATTTTGAGGGAAATTCTCCCCCATTCCCAAACCACCCTTTAAATGGAAAACATTTCAAAATATTTGATTTTCTCAAAAATGGCTCTAACATTTTTGATTAAAATACTATATATTAAAGATACTTACATGACAAATAAAATGTACAAGTATCTTGAATTTTCTGGGAATGGCCTCTGAAGACCTTTTCATAGACCATTTCTTTACAAAAGGCAGTAAATTTGAACACATACTTTTTCACCCCAAGCTAAACATAACATCTGTAATTTGTCGTTTGCTCAATAATTGCAGGTTCTATGCTTTATGCATACAATATATTAGCTATAGTAGTTTCGAGCAGAGTTATTAAGTAATTTTAAGGTAATGAGTAGACTTAGAATTTACTTTCACCAAGCTATTGATAGATTTTATAGTATTTTTAACTAATATAATTGTAGTTGAACTTAACAGTTTATGTCTTCAGACACTTCCTCATGGTGTTTCTTGGATATTGCAGATAGACCAACATTAACCAGTTCGTCAGGTATCTTTAGTTCTTTGCCATAAAAACATGGCCTAACTTTTGGAAATTCATCTTCCTCATCTGATGGAACACTTTCATCCTGAAAAAAGATAACATATTTATACTAGCACATTTTCTTCTTAAAAGCAAAGAAATAAAATCAATGAAACATTTCCTGGACCCTAATTTTATAAAATAGACTTAGCACCATTATTCCCAAACTTTAACGGTGGCACCCACTTTGTGAGCTTTACATGTCCCATGCTCCCCAGGGAATACATGTATATAGATTTTATCAAAAGTTCATATGCACTAGTGTTCAAGAATTGTGTAGAATAAATGAAAGCATTTCAAATGTTATAATACTCCAAAAACTAATTTTAACAAAACTATAGCTTCAAACAAGAATATTAACTGAAATATATAAATATGTGAAAAATCTATACCTGATAATATTATGAAAAGAGAAAAAAAATTGCGCGTGCATGCGTGCAAATCTCAAAAACCACACAATCAATATTGGTAATTCTTTCTCCACTGAAAAGTTCTATGCTTCCAAATGTTCATAGGCTATATAATATTTCCAAATAACATTAGCTCCAGGTGAGCCATAGTTTTTCATATTTATGTCACCAAATTTCAAATCCATTTCATTAAATATGTATATCAGAGGCTACATTTGGCACTTTATTGCAAATATGATTTTAATGACTTCTAACCCAAAAAAGTATATGGCAAGGCTTAAAACTATTTTAAAATATAATTATTTTGGGGAGTTGTATACCATTCATATTACAAAATTTCCCTTATGTTTGCCATTGTTATCAACAGTGGCAAATATGCTAAACTTGCACTGCATTCCCTAACAATCTATTGTGTATCTGCTATTAGGTACATTATTTTAATAATTTTTATTTAATAGAACACATAATATGTACTCAGTATGCTAACTTTGTTTTTTCCCGGCTTAGATTAATAATTACGTTTCATAAAACTATTCTTTGTGAAGGAATTAATCATATTGAAGTTGGAATTACAAATATAGAAGTTATGGGCACGTTAGATTGCAAAGCTCTATATGCACACCATGCAGCAACCTGCAAAAATGCTCTGTATAGCCTGTAAGCATTCCACGGTGGAAAGAAGCCCTTGGATGCTTTACAAAGAGGTTGGGGGAAAAACAGCCATTTCCACCTGCAGTAAAACTGTAAGTGAAAGTATATGCACATGGACTTTGAACACATTTTCGCATTGTTTTACATTTTGCCATGGTCATTCCGACTCTGAGATTCTTTTGATAGTCCCCCTCCTATTTCGATAAGCAGTTTCATTCTCTCACAGTTTTGCTTTGTCTTACTTTAGTGCTTATGTGACATAAGTTATGTAAAGTGTAATTTTTAACTGTGCAAGTGTCGCTAGTGAAGTTATAAGGTAATTGTTTTATAAAGACCAAATCAATTGAGATGTACAAATGCAACATAGGAAAACAATTAAAACTTACTGACTGTTGAATTAAAGACAAATAACTATTTCTCGGGATGGACCAATGTTTCAATTAGCAAATCTCTTAAGCAGCAATTAGAAAGTATTCAGCCATCATTTCAATACAAAGCATATGAGGAACACAAATGGTTAACAGATTGTGAAAAACTCAATAAACTGTTTTCTTGGGCATGCTTATCGCCATGGACTGGCACCGGTTAAGGTATTATAATGTATTACATTTTGTGCATGTTAGTGTGTGTGGGTTTTATACTCAAATTAAACCGCTGTATACCTTGACTTGCACGAATGTGTCAGATGAATTTTTTACACTTTAGTACATAACTGTAAATTTTTGCATTTTGCATATTTGTAAATATATATGTATTATAAATTGTTGACATGTATAAACTAAGGAGTGCATATAATACAATAACCATATTTTAGTCTTATATAATTACTAGTAGTAACTATTATGTCAATAATTAGAAAACTGTCATCTGATATTACATCAGTGTTACATAATGAAATGATATTTATTTATACATTTAACACTAATTTTTTATACTCTTTGTTTATATGTGCATGCAAGAAAGGAAGTACGTATGCTTTTATGGAGCACATAAGTATAGTGCAGTGGCATACAGGTCTCAAAAGCCAAATGATGGAATTATATGACTTTTCTGCTGTTTTTGTAACCCGTGCTTTTAACACTAGGGCTTTATGCATTGTGTTTTCATAGTATATATGCTTTTATGGAGCACATAAGTATAGTGCAGTGGCATACAGGTCTCAAAAGCCAAATGATGGAATTATATGACTTTTCTGCTGTTTTTGTAACCCGTGCTTTTAACACTAGGGCTTTATGCATTGTGTTTTCATAGTATATAATCTACATATACATGTACCTATATCCTTTGACAAGTTCTATGTTCAGTGGCTTGCTGACCAAAACGAACTTACAGAATGTTTTCTAATCTAATTTAATCTAACAGTGTGAATACTTCCTTAAAAATGCATGAAAAATCTGTATGTCACATACATACACATCTCACTTCTAAAGAATTTGGTTCAATGCACGTAGATTTTGAACGAACTCCGGAGGATAAATGTTGAAAATCATAATGCGAAGTGAAAAGAAACAGAAGTGTTGACGCGCTTAATGCACGTGGCATGTTTCTTCGGCGTCAGGAGCTTGTGTTTCACGGACATCGTGAAGACATTGATTCATCCAACTATGGCAACTATATTGACCTCACTGACCTAATCGCCGAATATGACAGCGTGCTAGCCGAGCATCTTAAAACCGTAACTGTCTTTTCTGGCGATAACATTTACAATCCTTAAGCAATATTTTGCTAGCTTGAATCAAAATGGAAATTCACTGTACACCGTTCTAACAAATCTCAGTTGTCAACAATTATCAGATGTGTCTTCACCTAACCAAGTGATTCAGGATGTAACCACAGACCGTACTGCGGTCCGTCTATAATAGGCCCTATATGTCGCATCTACTGTCAAAGATTTGAACTGTGCAGAGAAAATTGTAGGTCAGACATATGATGGGGCTGCAGTGTTTTCTAGAATACTTGGAGGTATAGAAGCATTAGTCAAACAGACATTTCAAAATACTCTTTCTGTTCCTTGTTTAGCTCATAGATTCAGTTTAGTTTTTACTCAGTCTGTTAAAACATAACAAAACACATTTTTCAGCACCTTTAACGGACTTTCATCTTTGTTTTTCATTTTATCAAGAGAACTCAATTGCTGCGTGAAATTGTTCGCTGTCGTTTAACCATAGTATCTCAAACTCGTTGGAACTACAATGAAAGGTTAAAAACGTGATAGCAAGTGAGTACACGAGTCTTCTTGAAGTTGAAATTGTTGGCCGTCGACTGCCTAACCCTTAATTGCATGAATTATTTTGCACATATACCGTTCTTCCTCTAATTCGCAAACCGGCATTTATATCCCTTTCACCGCCATTACATCTTCACCGACTTGAATAGCCGAGATCGTTTGTGCGCTACAAAGTGACCGGGCTATCCATTCAACGTCGTGAGATAAAGTCCCAGCGACTGCTTTTAAATTGGCCCGGGGAGGGACAAAGTAAAATCAGGGTGTGATGGCAAGCTAGGATGCTGACGAGTTTACATCTGACTGCAGTTGCAGGGATTTTTTAAATTTTTTATTAATAAAAAACGGCTATAACTACCAAATTTTATTCTTGAACTGTAGTGTAATACGAAATTAGAAAAAAAAAAAAAAAAAAAAAAAAAGCGTTTAAAATACTAAAAACGTTGATTAATCGTCTTCGTTGCATATGCAACACCATGCAATTGAGGGTTAAAGAATTGAGGTTTCGTTTATTCTAGTAACTGAAAATAGCTTTCCAAGTGAGAAAGAACACACAAGATGCCTCAATTTATAATTGAGAGTAGCTGCCAAGTTAAAAGCACGTAGAAATTCAATACTGCAAAAGTAATCTAATTTTCCGCATGCTGATAGGAAACCCTTCCCGCCAAGAGTAATAATACATTTATTAATTCATTAATTATAAAGATGCGGGGAAAGGATAGTTTTTCACGTGAAAGGAAGTAAATTGCGTGTTTCATTGATATGAGAAATTATTAAACCGTTTGGATGGCATAATAAACGGAGAAACGCCATTTGAAGGGAGAATGTGTGTGTTGAAATCATGACTGCAGACGGAAAAATGTGATCTAAATTATACAAATAAAACATAAAAGAGCTAAAATGTTTCTTTGTAAAAGTAACTTTATAAACAAAACGTATCTTACAGTAATGTGGTTTCTTTGCTCGCTAGGTGTTTTCAGTACATCAGGATGACTGAGCTCTTCAGAAATATTGGAAAGAGATGCTTCTACCATTTTAGCTTGGTGTAAAGGTGTTGTTCAGGTTAGGTGCTACAAATTTCTTCACAGAGATTCAGATTTGTTTTCTAGTGCCTTTGTTGCTCCGTAATTTTCAGATTCACAGCTACCAACTAAATAACATGATTTGGAATACAATATGACAGTCTTTTTCCCCTGGCCTGCATAAAAGAAATGTGTCGTGAAAGAATTTATTGAAAAATCTGATGTGTTCCATTCACATGTCTTTCTCTACATCGTTGTAACAAATTATTGTTAAATAGCTTATTCCTCTACTTTATGATAATCGAGATAAACATTAGCAGAAACTGTCTTAAGTAGCTTTCCTTGTAAGTAGAAGGTAAATAAGGGAATACATAGTCTAAAACGATAATAAAATCTTTTAAAAGCTGGTTGCCATGTGGTTGGAATCCGCTTCTATGTATGGCCTGGAGTTTAAAATTTTCATGTGAGAAAATTTAAGTAATATTTTAAACCTGAAACAATTAACAAAAATGGTCAACTCCGCGAAAAAAAAAACGTTTATGACATAAATTTGCTGTTTTAACGAGATCTACATTTTTTGTGTAGTAAGTTTTGGTCTATCTCTTACGGTTTACCAGTTGCACAATTACCAGCAAAATTCATTTAGAATGAAGAGGTCTTTAGAGGCTATTTCCAGACAATTCAACATATACGTCTTATGTGCTATGTTAATATCTTTGATATACGGTACTTTAATCAAAATTGTTAGCGCTATTTTTAAGAAAATCAAAATTTTCGCAATTTTTCCATGTATTTTGGGGTTGGGGGATTTTTCTCAAAATCTTCGTGTCACATCCCTGGAAGATACTAAACTTAAATATCAAGTTAGGTATTTTAACGACGTACTATGTACATAGTGTATAGAGAAGGTATTGCACCCAAAAATTCAATACGTAGATTTCACCGGAAATACATGTTTTGGGACCCCCTGAATCCAAAAAGGCCCGTGTGTGTCTGTGGGCAGCGTAGATCAAAAACGAAATCAAACTTGGTATTTAAATTTGGTGTCTTCCAGGGATGCGACACGAAGATTTTCAAGAAAATCCCTCTACCCCATCTACCTTTACATGGAAAAAATTTCAAATATTTTGAATTTCTAAAAACTGCCTGTAACGATTTTGATTAAAATTCCGAATATTAAAGATATTTATATCCCAAATATAATGTTTATCTTGAATTTTCTGGGAATAGACTCTGAAGGCATCTTTATTCTGGATTAATTTTGCAGAATTTTTTATAACTGCTAAACCGTAAGAGGTGGACAAAAACTTATCACACAATAAATGTAGAGCACCTTAAAACACAATTTATGTTATATACATTTTTTTTTCGTGGAGCTGATCGTTTTTTAGATATTCCTTGTGTTTGGTTTCAACTTTAAAACATACTTTTCTTATACAGGAATTTGCCAACTCATGTCCATACAAACAAAGGAACTTCAGTCACATAGCAACCAGCTTTTGACTATTACTTTAACATATGGTACTCCCTTATTTCGCTTCTACTTACAAGGAAACAAGTAAAAAGATTATTTCTGCTAATTTTTCCTCGAATAACATGAAGTAAATAGAAGCATAAGCTTTTTAACAATAATTTGTTGCAGAGATGTGGAGAAAATAATCTTAATGGAACACATCACATTTTTTTTCTGGTATCCGCAAAACTAGTAATTCCAGTGAAATCTCGGTATCGAAGCTTTGGGTGGAACACAACACTTTCTCTATCTACCATGTACCCATATTGTACGTGGTAGAGAAAGTAATAAACTGTAGCATGTTATGTGTTGTTTTAAGAGTTTAAGTGGAGAAATAAATATGACCACACAAAATAAAAATTATGAAATCTAGTTAAGCTTAATATGTTGTGAGAGTGCAAATGCTAGTTTGGTGTTAATACCACAAATATCGAGAATTTTCTGCGTGCTGAACGAGGGATCGCGAGTTGAATTCCTGGCTGGTAGTCGCGAAACGGAACCTCAGGTCTTTGGGGTAGAGAACCAGACGTAGGCCCTTGTGGTCCTTTGCCACTTACCCGACTCCATGATGGGAGGAAGAGGGGGGGGAGACCTGAAGGGCACCACATCCGGATTACGAGACTCAGTTTCATTTGGAACACTTCCGTCGCCACCCTAATCCCCGAAGGAAATCCTGAAGCCGGAAGGCGGGTCCCGACCGACGACGCCAGGGTAACTTTTACAATGCGCAAATCACAATGAAGACGCAACCCACCGAACACCGTCGCCTGATTCTTCAACTCTGAAAGGGATAATTAGGGAACAGGAAATGGTGGACCGGAAAATTTGAGGAATATACCCTGCATTTTTTCTAATACAGTTTCTGAGTCTTGTCAAGACACCGGCACTGTATTCCTTTACCTTCTTTTCCCCCCCCTTTTTTCCAATTTCCCCTACATTTCCTTTGTTTTTATATTTGATTAGCGTTTTTGTTTCTTACTTCTAATACACACATATACACACTTACAAATACACAAACACTCAAGGCGGGACTGGAACCCATGATCCCGTGCGCCACGAAACAGCAAAGCGAGACACTTTAATGAGTGCGGCCATGGGGACCGGTATGCATTCGCCTGACGAACCGGGAAACTGGAAAATGTACGTTAAACTTAGGCCTAGAACATTCCCTTCCCAAGCGTTCTTTCCCAACTATCATGTCAAACCAGTGGCCCAATTGCCCCATATTCGACTAGAACTGGCGGGATTTTAACTTAAAATAACCCGTTGTCTTCTGCAACATTTTTAACGCACGAAGGGATATATCACCAGTGTTCACCGCCTGTATTGCCGTATATGGTAACAACAGACGTTAAACAGCATTAAAATATACGCGTTTTTTATCTTGATTAAGCCATGCAGATAATACAAAAGCATACTAAAAACTATAGAAAAATATTTTGTCTCAAGCTGTATTATAAGACGCCTGAACTAATCGATAATTCTCGAGAGGAGCGAGAGAATTTATCTGGAAAGGTCAGACCTAAAGTGATATTTATCTGGACTATTTCATAAATAAAATATTAATTTAATTACCATACAGCAAAGATATGACCAGAAAATGTTAAATTGTATATAAATCTGGCGGCACTGACTAAACAAAAGGATGTCCAAGTGATAAAACAAAAGATTGACATGATAGTAAATCGTGTATAATAAATTAACCTCTCTGTGCAATGAAATAGTAAATAAACGTTTATTGCATAACCGTATTCACTAGATAAAAACGACATAATGGGAGATTTCAATGCCAGATTAGACAAGGAACCAGAAACAGACATTTTACAATGAAATGCTTTTAATAAAATTGTTACTGCCTCATTTGTCATAATATATTCGGGTATATGAAAGCAAACAATACCTAAAACAGTTTAAGTACACGATAAATGTTTGTAAATACAACACATTTATCAACATTAGAAAAAACACTTACCTACAAATTCAATTTTCAAAGGGTAAGTGTGCTTTAGGTGGTACTGCATTCCAACCAAATATTCCACCCAAATTTCATCGGAAATGTATGTTTTAAGGTCCCGAATAAATAAAAACATTTTTAGAAAAAGGTCCGTATGTATGTCAGTCAAAAGCGAAAAGTCGAATAAATAAGTAAGTACCAACTTCTGTATTTATCTTTAGTATGTTCCAAAGAAACCACACAAAGATTTTCAAAAACAATCCTCCACCCCAACTATCCTTTACAGCGTGGGTGGCCATTCATGATTACAGCTCAACCTTCTCCTCCTCTGACGTCAGACTTTTCATTGTTTCTCCGTCGGTAGCCTGCACACGCGTTGTGTGATGGATTGTTGATACCACTTGTCTGTTTCAAAACTTTTAATTGATTGATTGACAGACAGAAATGAATTGGCTAAGTAGAAGGTAAAATCTATGAGATTTCTTGATTCGAGGAACACAATATTGGATTTCATTAGTCAATGGGTGTCGTTTATACTATCCTTATATTAATTTTCTTATTGTATATTTAGTTATTTATTTACTTAAAACTGTTAATTTAGGTATTTTTATGGGACCAGCAAATCCCGGAACTAAAAGACGAACTATGTAATAGTGACCTGGCTTTCTATACTGACATACTCTAGGTGTGAAAGAACACCTAAGTAGAGAGAATTATACAAGTTTTTCTGTTCAAACTTGCTAACTCTTTTACTTAATTGTGTGCAAAAAACACGCTGCTAAATTGAAAGCAAATAAGTTGATTTCAGTCATCGATTTAGGGACTTCAAAGCTATGTAAAATAATTTTTCCTTATATGTGTATCCGTTCATTATGGGCATAACAAAGTCAGATTAAATTTACAAATGGAGTGATACCTGCAATGAGATATGAGTTTGCTAGCTATGCTACCTCGGCAACTGCGGACCAAGTTTCTCTAATATGGCCTACCAGCCCCCGGGGGAAGGAATGAGAGGAGGGGAAACCACAGGCCACAGGAGCAGACGGAGCCAAGCGCAGAGATGCACGGAAGTCCCTAACAGTGTTACTAGATGGCAGACCAGGCGCGCCGCGGAGGCTATACAGGCGCCGGGATGCCGTCAGAAGGATGCCTCTACAACGGCACCTAGACTCAACCAGCGCAGTGAGAGTTTTTCTCCGAGGAAGCGACCGTGCCATCTGCCTGCAAAGTCCCGAGCCACACCAGCTGCTGATCTGAAAAATGAAGAAGCGAAATGAAATGAAGAAATGGTAACGTGGTAGATATTAAGTGATCCCGGGAAAAACACGGAGTGCACGGTCAACGGGTCCGGACCTCTCGAATGCCAGTTACAGACGAAACCGCCTGAGCCATCTGACTCGGTGATACATACAATAAAATGATGTTGATATATGCAAACAATTGCGAATCAATGTACTGTAGTTTTAGGTCATTTGCTAGCAGAATTGTTTCTATGTTCGGATCCACTTTTATTAATTGTGAACAGTTCTTTTCGAAAATGAAAATGTTTAAATTGGAAACTTACATACCTAATATAAATCGATTAGCACAAACATAGGCTACTACAATAACAACTGTTTACCATGCTGACTTCATATACCCAAGGTCGCGGGTTCAAATCCGGCGGAGGACGATGGATTTTTTGGGGTGTAAAACTCCTTAGCATGGCTTCCTTCGGGAGGGAAGTAAAGCCGTTGGTCCCGTAGATTTACGGCACGTAAAAGAACCTCAAGCCTGATAGAGAGACCTCTGAGCAAAATTAAGCGGTCTTTCACGCCCAATTTAGAATGGGACGCTGAGAACCACAGTAGCTAAAGAGCGTCCATAAATAACACGCCATTTACATTTAATAACAACTGCAAACTTATCAAATTTGATTGATAAAAGTACAGTGTACTTTATTACCGATTTTAATTAAAATGTATAAATATATATTGGTAAAACAAGTTTTTTGAGATTCTACTGAGTAATTGCTAACAGAAAATATTCTTTTATTCAGTCTGCTGCTGCACTTGAATCGCGCGAGCTCTGCCTCCCCCCCCCCCCTTTTCCACAAACCGTCTTCTTGGTTGTTGGTAGTATCGTAGAGTTTTGACCATCTAAGCTTTAAACGAGCATTTTTTCAAAAGGTTTGAGTTTCGCAAAAATGGCTATTACAATTGTGATTAAAATACCACGCTTGACAAAGTAAAGGTACATCTTGAGTTTCCATATCAAGTAGTTTGGGGTGGGGGAGATCTTCCTCAAAATCTTCGTGTCGCATCCCTGGAAGATACTATGCTTAAATACCAAGTTTGGTATTTTACTGGCTTTTCGTTTTTGACTTATTGTGTTTACAGACACACGAACCTTTTTCTAAATATGCTTTTTTGGATTTAGGGGCACTAAAACGTGCATTTCCTGTGAAATCTCGTACTATATACTATCTATATACTATCTATATACTATATACTACATAGAGAAATTGAAAAGAGTGATTTTTCACAGAAACTTTGGGCCTGCAGAAGTAAAGAGAAAATTAGGTCGGGAAGGTTAAAGAAACGCCCAACAACCAAATTAAGCGCGCTACCTCTAGAAGTACCTCATTGTCTGTAAGCCGAATAATTTATAACGCCGAGAAGGAGAGGCATTATCTGATTAAAAGATTCTACCTGAATAAAGCCAATGCAACCTTTAAATCCAAGCATGTGCCATATACGGCGAGGTGGAATGTCATACATGTATCACATTGCCCCTGGCGGTGAAATCGCCAAGCAGCAATACCATTAACTTCCCGTCGCGCACATTAAACTGCTGTTATCATTACCAAAGGCAGACATGCAGGTTATAAACCCTTTTATTTCTATTTTTGTGTCTTTTCCCCCCATTAAAGTTCACAAAACTTTCACAGTGTGACACTTCCCTGAGTTCAAAGTTGGCTGCCACGTCTGGTAACCTCAGTGAGAACTCTGAAGATCAAGAGGCATTTGGTTAGCTCCTTTCCTCAAAGGGGACAGGAGTATTTTAGAGTCTCTAAACCTTTGCACAATTTTAATAATTACAAGCAAAAAAAAAAAAAAAAAAAAAAAAAAAATTACAATCGCCTATAGCATTCAAATCCAATTTACATCCAATTCCAACAAAACAAACACTCTTTTAATACAACTTAGTGTCGCGGATTTTTCTTTCTCTACATGTATAGAGAAGGTATTGCATTGCACCCAAAATTTCGATACCGAGATTTCACCGGAAATATATGTTTTGAGACCTACTAACCCCCCCCCCCCAATCATTTTTACTTTCTCTACATGTACTATGTACATCGTGTATAGAGAATACATTGCATTCCACCCAAAAATTCGATACTGAGATTTCACCAGAAATACTCGTTTTAGGGTCCCCTGTAACAAAAATAATTTTTGGAAAAAGGTCCGTGTGTGTGTCCATGTGTCTATGAACACGATAACTAAGAAACGAAAAGTCGGTAAAATACCAAACTTGGTATTTAAGTTTAGTATCTTCCAGGGATACAACACGAAGATTTTGAGAAAAATCCCCCCACCCCAAACTACCCTTTACATGGTACTTTTTTCGATTTTTTTATTTCCTAAAAAATGGCTCTAACGAATTTGATTAAAATAATGTATATTAAAGATATTTATTTGCCTGACAAATAAAATATATATCTTGAATTTTCTGGGAATAGCCTCTAAAGACCTCTTTATTCTGGATGATTTTTATTGAAATTTGCCTAACTGGTAAACCGTAAGAGATAGACAGCAAATTTTATACAGAACATGTAGATCACGATAAAACTCACAATTTATGTCATATACATTTTTTAATAGTTTTTATGATATTCCTTGTTATTGGTTTCAGCTTTAAAATACTTTTCTCATACAAGAATTTGTCATCTCCTGTCCATACAAACAAAGGAACTTCAATCACATAGCAACCGAATTTTGACTATAACTTTAACCTATGGTACTCCCTTATTTCGCTTCTACTTACAATAAAGCAAGTAATAAGACTATTTATGCTATTTTTTCACAATTAGCTTGAAGGAAATAGAGTTATAAGCCTCTTAGCAATAATTTGTTGCAGAGATGTAGAGAAAGTCATGTGAACGGAACACATCCAATTTTTAGGAAAATGTGCAGCAAACTATGTGGACAGCAGAGCTCAAAAAGGAAATGTTCATTAAATATCAAAATTGGTATATAACTATAGTATCTTCCAAGGATGCGACACGAAGATTTTCAAGAAAAGACCTCCACACCAAACTACCCTTTACATGTAACATTTTCCGAAAACTTTGATTTTCTCAAAAATGGCTCTAACGATTTTGATTAAAATACCTTATGTATAAGATATTATTATGACAAACGAAATGTATATCTTGAATTTTCTGGGAATAGCCTCTGAAGACCTATTCGTTCTGGATGACTTTTATATAACGGGCAAACCGTAAAATATACACAAAAACTTACTACACAGAAAAATGTAGATCTCATTAAAACACACAATTTATGTCACATACTTTTTTTTTTTTTTATGCAGGGTTAACCGTTTTCGAGATATTTCGGATTATTAGTTTCAATTTTAACCACTTAAACTTTACTCAAACGGGAAGACATCTTTCTTCCCGATTCTCGTTTGTTTACTGAAATGTCAATTGTTTCACATAGCGACCGGCTTTTATAGGACGAAACTATCGCTTTAGCCTGTGCATTTCGGCTAGAGGAGATCATGTGAATGGAACACATTAATTTTTTCCCCCTTCTACTTACAAGGAACCAAGATATAAGGACAATATCTAATAAGGCTAATATTTATCTCGATTATCATGAAATAGAAGAATAAACTTGTTAATAATAATTTGTTACAAAATAGTAGAGAAAGTTCTGTGAATGGAACATATCAGATTTCACCCCCTTCTTATCTTTCTCGTATTAGCCTCTCTCGTATTAGTGCAAGGATTAGTCTTACCATTTTTTTCGAAAACCAAGCCCAGTACACCCAGAACACATACTCCAGCATGTGAATTTTCCGCTGGTTAGCATTTTTTGTCTTTCCCAGAAATAGCTTAATACGTGCGGTATAGTATTATTTATTTTTACATGACCAGAATAGTATATTGCGATACAAGTGTGGGAAGTGTACTATTGCAGAAAAAGTTTGGAAAGACAAAACGAAGTTGAGTATTTTCAATTTACGAGATTTTGTAATATACTTGACATACACCGTCCAAAAACATTTTTAGTAGCAGTGAGTGATTATTATTTAAATGAACGGAAGCAAAAAACACTATTTCTTGGTTGCATACAATAGAGTATTATCAGGAGCAGGACATTTTAAAACACTATAATCTGTAGTTTTGAAATAAACCGCAATATTTGACGATGAAGCAGCTTGTACAGTCTTCTTATTGTTAAAAACGTGTAATCATTTTGGAGTTTTACATTAAATATACATTTCTCACTATAGAATATAACAGAGACAAACAGAATTAAAGGAGTATATGACTAAAATATTGTTCCTTTTTATAAGAAACAAGACCCTGGAACTACTCTGTTTCACCACACCTCCTGAATGTTGTTTTTGTTTTCACACAAGTAATACTACCCGGATACGAATTCGCGAAATACAAAACAGGACACAACCGTCATTTGTCTAAACAAAGCAACTGCGCTGTTAAAATTGTTAACATGTGGTAAATATTGCTTTTACCCTATTTATTTTCGCTAAAGAAAAATACGATTTTTCAAATTATCATCATTTCAATAATGTATTTTATCTTCAAAATTCCAGACTTTTTCAACCCCGAAGAAAATCCCGTCAAATCCGGGACAGATGGTAAGCTTATCAATATTTACATACCTAGATATGTATAAGCCAATGCCTTGGGTAAGTAGTCTATCGAGGAGCAGGAATTACACACTGAAAGAGTTGTGTACGAGCCAATGCCTTGGGTTAGTTGCCTGTAGAAGAGTAAGCAAACTCTAGATCATAGCAAACCCAGGATGAAAGATCAGTCAATATCTGGTATGGCGATGAAGAAGAAGGAAATGAAACGGAGTGATAAAGGGGTGATAGAACATTTCGTAGATACATTTAACCAACCCAGCATTCGCCTAGCGACCGAGGAAATAAAATGGTCAGATTGTTCGGCCGGGAAGTTTGAATCCGAGGTCTACCAAATATCGGCCATAAACATTACATTACTGAGCCATCCCTCTTAGTGTCGCACTTTTATAAATCAAAGTTTGTCACCGAGCAAGAGGATTTAGACAACTTGTGTCTTCCATTTGGGAGCCTGTGGATTCAAATATGGTTAGCGGCTATTCCGTCTTCTTTTTTACTTTCTCTAGCCCCATATGTACAATGTACATAGGGATAAAGAAGTATTGCATTCCACCCAAAAATTCGATGTCGAGATTTCACCGGAAATACATGTTTTAGGACCACCTGAACCCCAAAAAAGCATTTCCAGAAAAAGGTCCGTGTGTGTGTGTGTGTGTGTCCGTGTGTCTGTGAACACGATAACCCAAAAACGAAAAGTAGCTAAAATACCAAACTTGGTATTTAAGTTTAGTATCTTCCAGGGATACGACACGAAGATTTTGAGAAAAATCCCCCCACCCCAAACTACCCTTTACATGGAACTTTTTTCGAAAATTTTGATTTTCTTAATAATGGCTCTAACGATTTTGATTAAAATATCGTATATTAAAGATATTTAGCTTCAAATAATATGTATATCTTGAATTTTCTGGGAATAGCTTCTAAATAGCTGTTTATTCTGGATGGATTTTGCTTAATTTAGCATAACTAGTAAACCATAAGAGATAGACAAAAACTTACAATACAAAAAATGTAGGTCTTGTTAAAATACACAAATTATATTATATACATTTTTCTCGTGGAGCTTACAGTTTTCGAGGTATTCATTGTTATTAGTTTCAGTTGTGAAGTACTTAATACTTTTCTCAGACGGGAGTGTGCGGTTTTCTTTTGTTCTACTCCTGGCCAAGAAATGAAGGGATTTGTAATGACAATCGCATAACGACAGCTTTTAAAACATTTGGCTATGGCTTTAGCCTAGTGCATTCCCTTATTTTTTCCTGCTTATAAGTAACTAAGTAATAAGAATATTGTGCTAATGAGTATCTCGATTAGCAAGATGCAGAAAGAAGAATAATCTTATGTAAGAAGTTTATAGAACAGCTAGAGAAAATCATGTGAGTGTAACACATCAGATTTTTTCTTTTTGTGGTTTTCTTCGGTTGCTAGATGAATATCGGATTGGATTCAATATCATGATCCAAAGAACCAATCCGAAATAAAAATAGATGGCACAAGAAAAAATATTTTTGAGTAAAGCAGCGTTATTAGGTGGTATCAGATGACAATAATAATAATAATAATAATAATAATAATAATAATAATAATAATAATAATAATGATAATAGTAATAATAATGACAATTAATAATAATGACAATAATAATCATAATAATAGCAGTATATTATTATATTTTGTATTTTAAGAAGGCGGCACCGCGGCTGAACGCTCGCCTCTTACCAGTGTAGCAGGGGTTCGATCCCACGGGACAGCATGTGGGATTTGTCGTGAACAAATTGGTGTCAGGGCAGGTTCTCCGAGCCCTCCCCCCTCCCTCCAACGGGATTTAAATCAAAATAGTTTGAGTCATTTTTAGAAAATTAAATTTTTCTAAATTTTTTCCGTGTAAAGGGTAGTTGGGGGTAGGGGGGTTTTCTTGAAAATCTTCGTGTTGCACCCTCGGAAGATACTGAACTTAGATATCAAGTTTGGTATTTAACGGACTTTTCGTTTTGAGCTATGCTGCCCACAGACGCGCCCGCACACACACACACACACACACACACACACACAAACACACACACAAAGACACACACACACGGAAACATACACGGATATTTCTCTAAAACTGATTTTTTTGTATTCAGGGTGGTCCCAAAACATGTATTTCCGGTGAAATCTCGGAATCGAATTTTTGGGTGCATTACAATTACCTTTTCTATAGTTCGTGTAGAGAAACTAATAAAAAGGGGGGGGAAAAGAAAAACAAAACATCCGCTCCACAATCACCTTTCCTTTCATTCGATCCATCTCATCCTGTTTCTTTCTCCCATTACGGGTGTCGCGCTGATCACTCCTGCTGGCGTCTTTCTGATCCAGAGACCTGCTCAACAGGCATCTGACCTCTAGTCGCTGGCTTGTAAGTCCTGCTTGGGAGGAGGGTAAACAAGGAGACTAAAATAGAAGTATTATAGGAATTAGGTAGTTATAGAATATATAAGGAAGAGAGATGCTTGCATACTGCGGCCTATAAATATACGTAGATCTATTGTGGCAGACGAGGCTCCCCCCCCCCCAGGGGCAAAGGATGAAGCAGGCAGACAGGTCACCAAGTTGCTCTGCTTTGGACTGAGGTGAGGCCGCGGCAACGTGTGCGAATCCCATTCGGGAAGCCAGGACTCGAACCGTATTGACTGCCCACTGCGATCCATGAGTTATTCGTGGTTTCGGATTAGTATGCGAATTCTGGGGTGCTTCATCTTCAACCACGACTTGTATCCTTCACGTCCTTGACATCTGTTTCAGGGTTGTGGGACCAGGCGTGCCATCTGTCCAGCACCACCGTACGCCACGAAACCTATATGCAAGAGGAGAAGAAAACGGGATGAAAGGGAGAGACCAAGGAAAATCACAAAAAATCAGCGGATGGTCAAAGTGAATCGAACCCGGTACAAAGGAAGGAATGCTGTACTATGTTTAGTGAAGTCCAATAATTTCATATTTCGTTTATTAATATTAAGACTTCGCTTTTTTTTTTTTTTTTTTTTGTATCACACATGTGACACAAAAAGTAACTCCTTTCATATTGTGTTCGTATAATCTGTTTGCCCGTCACTCAGTAATCGATGGCCAAATATGACAGTAGTTTGATTTTAAATCGTTTAAATCGGTTTGCATTTTGCCGGCTGCTCCACCACTCCTTTCTCCATGTGAGCAGTGGCTCCACCCCTCCCAGGTGGCAGACTTGGACTCTTCCGCAAGTAAGTTCACCTGTTCACTCAGTGCGCTGTGTTCCAGTTTTGGCATACTCTGTGGTGCTTGGGAAGGTAGACGGCGGGTTTTTCTGTTGCGTGGAAGTGTGGGACGTAGTGACAGACATGGTGTAGTGTAACAGGACATTCATATCTGAGGATTATACAACTAAAACCAGTGAAATACTATCTTCGTATTATTAATCAGGTAAGACTCAACAGAACGTTAAGCTTGTTTTCATCGTTTTGAACATTGTTGTGGAAAATCGGCGATAAATCCACATGGGATTGCTTATTCAACAGGTTGCGTATGGCAGCATTCATGTGTTTCAGACTATCAATTCTTTTTCAGTTTTGTTACGATACTGCATTGTTAACTTGAACTCGAACATTCTATATTTATAGTAAATGGTATTATCTGTTGTCATGAAAACTTATATAAAGTTTAGATCAATTCAATAAAATAAAAATCCCTACTCCTTGAATATATCTAAAAGTACTTTCTAACCAAATAATTGCAATACTCGTATAAATATCCAACTAAGGGATACTCGCTGAAAGCTGAACGAACCGAAGTTGATCTTGCAACCACAGGAACCTCCAGTCTTTCGTAAGGTTCAGTCACCTTGCTACCTAAATGCATATAAAGAGAGTATTCCATGAATGAATAATAACAAATCTCCGTCTGAGCAGCAAAACCCATCTCCGATCACATACTTTAACTGTGTGTAAGTATTAATTAATTAATCTAGAAATTACAAAAGATGTTTTTGCTACATCTGGTTTGATCTTATCTAAAATCGGAAAGTAGCAATATTGTCCTTGCAAAGAAGCAGATTAGGTTGTAATTTAGGAGTCTAGCAAAAGTTTATAAAATTAAAAAATCTAATGTGTTCCATTCACATGACTTTCTGTACAGCTCTACAATAAATTAGTGTTAAATAGCTTACTCTTCTATTTACTTATTACTAATCGAGAAAGCATTAGCAGAAAGGGTCTTATTACTTGCTACTTTGAAAGTAGAAGCGAAATAAGGGAGTACACCAGGCTAAAAGGGTAGTCAAATCTTTTAAAAACTGGTTGCTATGTGATTGAAGTAACTTTGTTTCTATGGACAGGAATTGACAAATTCCCGTATCAGAAAAGTATAAATATTTTAAAGCTGAAACTAATAACAAGAAATATCTCAAAAACGGACAACACCACGAAAAAAATGTATATAACATAAATTGTCTAATTTAACGAGATCTACATATTTTGTTAAGTTTTTGCCTATCTTTTATGGTTTACTAGTTTTGGAAAATTCAACCAGAATAAATAAGTCTTCAAAGGCTATTCCCAGAAAATTGAAGATATACATTTTATTTGTCATGTAAATATCTTAAATATAAGAGATTTTAATCAAAATCGTTAGAGCCATTTTTGAGAAAATCAACATTTTCGAAAAATTTTCCATGTAAAGGGTAGTTGGGGGTGGGGGGATTTTCTTGAACATCCTTGTGTCGCATCCTTGGAAAATACCGAACTTAAATACCAAGTTTGATGTTTAACGGTCTTTTCGTTTTTAAGCTGTACTGCCAACACATACACACACACACCCACATGCGGACATTTTTCTAAAAATTCCTTTTTTTATTCAGGAGGTGTCAAAACATGTATTTCTGGTAAATCTCGGTATCGAATTTTTGGGTGTAATACAAAATCTTCTCTGTACACTATGTACATAGAACGTGTAGAGAAGGTAAAAACAAAAGTAACAAGGAATGTAAACGTAGGGCTTGGAGTCGTGCTTTACTGTAATAAACAAAAGCAAGTGGCATTGATATTGTGACATTCCAAGCTCTACTGTTATCCTCCGTTAACTGGAACCACAAAGTTGTCCTTTTGGCAGGAAGTAGGCGCATGCGCTTACAAGAACGTGGAGATTTCCTGGTTCATCGTGGTTAATAAATAACTTGGATTCTTTTAAAACGAATTAACAGTATTACAAATAATATTTTTATACTCATTACAAGTTTAGGTTTTTGCTGCAATCGCAAAAAAAAAAAAAAAAAAAAAAAAAAAATGTGTTCCATTCACATGACTTTCTCTACCTGTTCTGCAACAAATTATTCTTACAAAAGCTTTTTAATTTGTTTTATTGTTTTCATTTATATAGCCCCCTTTCATATCTAAAGTCATATCTGGGGCTTTGCATTAGAAACAATTTATTGTAAGTTCTTTATATTGGGTTTAAATAACTTTATTTTCCTCAAACACACACACACATTCACTCTCACATACATACTTCCACACTCTGAGGGGGGTAGGGAATAATTATGGTTAAAGAAAAATTCCCCGCCTAAGTCGGGAATTGTGGTTGAGACGGCAACTCACTACAAAATCTTGTTTTTATATCTTTTCCATGCTAATCAAGATAAACAACAGAAATAATGTTATTACTTTTTTGCGTAAAGGTACAAGACAAATAAAGGACTACTAGGTTAAAGTGATAATCAAATATTTAAAAATCTGATGTGTTCCATTCACATGACTTTCTCTACATCTCTGTAAAACATTATTGTTAAAAAGCTTATGCTTCTATTTACTTCATGCTAGTCGAGAAAAATTAGCAGAAATAGTCTTATTACTTGCTTCCTTGTAAGTAGAAGTGAAATAAGGGAGTACCATAGGTTAAAGTGATAGTCAAAAGCTGGTTGCTATGTGACTGAAGTTCCTTTGTTTGTATGGACAGGAATTGACGAATTCCTGTATGAGAAAAATACAAGTTTTTCAAAGCTGAAACCAAAAACAAGGAATATCTAAAAAAAACGATCAACTCCACGAAAAAAAATATATAACATAAATTGTGTGTTTTAATGTGCTCTACATTTTTTGTATCGTAAGTTTTTATCCATCTCTTATGGTTTAGCAGTTATGGAAAATTCCGTAAAAGTTATCCAGAATAAAGTAGTCGTCAGAGGCTATTTACAGAAAATTTAAGATATACATTTTATTTGTCAGGTTAATATCGTTATAGCCTTTTTTAAGAAAATCAAAATTTTCGAAAAAAGTTCCATGTAAAGGGTAGTTGGGGATGGGAGGATTTTCTTGTCGCATCCTTGGAAGATACCAAACTTAAATACTAAGTTTGGTATTCAAGTTTGAGCTATGCTGTCCACAGACATACACTCACACGCACAAACACACAGGGACCTTTTTCCAAAAATGCTCTTTGGATTCAGGGGGACCCAAAACATGTATTTCTGGTGAAATATCGGTATGGAATTTTTGGGTGCAATACAATACCTTCTCTATACACTATGTACATAATACGTATAGAGAAAGTAAAAAGCTGATCGCTAAAGTAATGATACTTAAATTACGTTCACCCTGCTTGACCAGCAGAAAGAAAAACTATTAATGACACTCCGTTTGAGAAAAGTTTAAGTATTGCAGTTGAAACCAATAACAACAAATATCTTGGAAATGGTTAACTTTACCAAGAAAAAAATTCAGGACATAAATTGTGCGTTTAAACGGGATGTACATTTATTTGATTAATAAGTTCTTGTCTATATTTGATGGTTTACTAGTTCTGCAAAATCATACAGAATGATCAGGACTTCATAGGTATTCCCAGGAAATTTAAGATAAGCAAACATTTTATTTGTCATGTAAATATGTTTAATATATAGTATTTTAATCAAAATCGTTAGAGCTATTTTTGAGAAAATCAAAATTTTCGAATTTTTTCCATATCCAGGGTGCGGGATTTTCTTGAAAATCTTCGTGTTGCTTCTTTGGAAGGTTTCGTTTCGTAATTGACTTACTCTCCCCGTATTTGTAGGACTGATACCCCCTAGGACTAACAAGCCAATATTTAGGGGTCAGAAGCCTGTCGGGGGGCCAACGGCAGGGAACCAGAGAATGGAGAACCTGTTACGAGGAGTCTGCCCGTAACCAGGCATGGACACGAGGAAGTGGTTGATATGAAATGAAAGCGAAATTGATGGAATGGAAAGGTGCTGATGGAGCAATGGGTGGAATGAGTGGCGGGGAAAACTGGAGGACCCGGAGAAGACCCGCCCAGACGCCGCTTCGTCCACCACGAATCTCACATGCGGGCGCTTGGGACCGAACCCGAGCCGCCTAGATGGGAGACGAGCGGTCTAATCACTCACCCAAATCGCAGCCAATCTTTAGAAGATACTGAACTTAAATATCAAGTTTGGTATTTAACGAACTTTGAGCTATGCTACCGACACAACGGACCTATTTCTAAAAATGTTTTTTTGGGGGGGGGATGAAAGGGGGTCCTAAAACATATATTTCCGGTGACATCTCGGTATCGAATTTTTGGGTGGAATACAATACCTTCTCTATATAGTATGTACATAGTATGTGTAGAGGTAAAAACTGTTTTGTAGCAGCAAAATGTCTGTGACTAGACCTCGAAGTCAGTTGTGAAACAACTTCAGTTCATTTTGTATGTCGTAGAAATCCATTTATAGCAATCGCGTTGCAAATATTTTTACTTTCTCTTCGTGTACTATGCACATAGTGTATACAGAAGGTATTGCACTCCATCTAAAAAATCGATACCGAGATTCCACCGGAAGTATATGTTTTAGGGTCCTCTGTACCCTATTTTTTTTTTTTTTTTCAGAAAAAGGTCAACGTGTGTATGTGTATGTGTGTGTGTGTGTGAGAGAGAGAGAGAGAGAGAGAGAGAGAGAGAGAGAACACGATAACTTAAAAACAAAAAGCATAATACCAAACTTGTTATTTAAGTTTGGTATCTTCCAGGGATGCGACACAAAGATTTTAAGAAAAATCCCCCACCCCAAACTACCTACCCTTTACATGGAACCTTTTTTTAGAAATTTTTTTATTTTCTCAAAAATGGCTCTAACGATTTTGATTAAAATGTCGTATATTAAAGATATTTACCTTACAAATAAAATGTATATCTTGAATTTTCTGGCAATAGTCTCTGAAGACCACTTTATTCTGGACGAGTTTTACGGAATTTTGCGTAACTGCTAAACCGTAAGAGATGGATAAAAACTTGCCACACAAAAATGTAGAGCACACAAAAGCACACAATTTATGTCATATACATCTTTTTCGTGGAGTTGATCGTTTTTTTTTTTTGTTTTTTTTAGATATTCCTTGTTTTTAGTTTCAGCTTTGAAAAACGTTTTCTCATACAAGAACTTGTCAACTCCTGTCAATACAAACAAAGGAACTTCAGTCACATTGTAACCAGTTTTTGTCTACCACTTTAGCCTATGGTACACCCTTATTTAGCTTCTACTTTCAAGGAAGCAAATAATAAAACTATTTCTGTTAATTTTTTCTCGGTTAGTATGAAGTAAATAGAAGCTAAGCTTTTTAACAATAACTTGTTGCAGAGATGTAGAGAAAGTCATGTGAATGGAACACATCAGATTTTTACGAATTATGATGTATATTCTATAGTTCTATTGTTTTTAATATTACTGAAACAACTCAATACTGAGTCAGCGGGTAGTGTGGTGGTAGCGTTCTGCCTCATATTCAACAGGTCGTGATTTCGAATCTCGCTTAGGGTGAGTTACCCGGATAAGGGTTTTTTCGGGGTTTTCCCTTATCCTGAGAAGACGAATGTCGATTAACTTTAAGCTCCGTTGACCCTGATATCATTTGAGCATAATTACACCAATTTCATTTATCGTCCGATATGATCAAACAGGTTAAAGGACGTTAAGCTAAAAAAAAAAAAAATTACTGAGTCATAACTGCGAGCAGTTGATATAAAATTGTCAGCATATTTCGGAACCAGTGCAGTGTTTTCTAATTTGTTCTTCATGCAGCCCTTACGTCTCCTGTATATTTTTCACGCCACTGGTCGTGGCGAATGGAAAAGACAGAATTCACCTAATTTATAAAGACGTTCTGCGCACAGAACTGATACTACAACCTCTTGTTTTCGGAATTTAGTCACGGTACATAATAGTTAGTGCTTATATTCCGTAACTACTTTTCGGAGATGTACCGAAGCGTGTAAAATGGGAATTGAACTCGTATAGTTCACGGAAGTTATATCGAAAAAAAGTGCATGTAAGAATGAGTCTCGTTTCAAGCTCAAACGTAACGCAATCAAAGCAGAAAATGCTAGAGGCAGAGAAACGTAGTTTCGGCATTAGTACTGTTGAATTATTCTGTGTAATGTATCACGTAACACGGTCATTTATAGCACATAAACATAGCTTTACCTTTAAGCTTGACATAAGCGTGCGTGTTTGTGTTTTGGGACATTCTGCGATCCATTCTTTCATTCTTTATTCCAATTCGCGTTAAGCAAGCCTTGCTAAAACATGTATCTAAATTCCGTCGACATAAAACAAAACTACTGATGTATCCATTCATATCGCTGTAACCAATTATTCTTGAAAAGCTTATTCTTCTTTATACTTCATGCTAATCATGATAAATATTAACAGAATTGGTCTTATTACTTGCTTCCTTGTAAGGAGAAGGAAAATCAGGAACTATCTACACTAGGCTAACACAATTGTCAAATGTTTTTAAACCTGTTGCTCTACGATTGTCATTGAAATTCGCTTCTTTATATGACCTGGGGTAAAACAAATAAACACGGACGGCTTCCTGTTTCAGAAGAAAAGTGTAAGTACTTTAAATTTGTAACCAATAACCACGAATATCTCGGAAATGGCCAACTTTATGAGAAAAAAAACTGATGTGTACCATTCACATGACTTTCTCCATATCCCTGCAACAAATAATTCTTAAAAAGCTTATACTTCTATTTACTTTATGCTAATCAGAAAAAAATTAGCAGAAATAGTCTTATTACTCGCATCCTTGTAAGTAGGAGCGAAATAAGGGACAACCGTAGGTTAAAGTGATAGTCAAAAGCTGGTTGCTATGTCAATGAAGTTCCTTTGTTTATATGGATAGGAGTTGACAAGTTCCAGTATGAGAAAAGTATACGTTTTTCATAGCAGAAACCAAAAATAAGGAATGTTACAAAAACGACGAACTCCACGAAAAAAAATGTATATAACATAAATTGTGTGTTTTAATGTGCTCTACACTTTTTGTGTAGTAAGTTTTTGTCCATCTCTTACGGTTTAGCAGTTATTCAAAATTTAGTAAAATTCATCTAGAATAAACTACTCTTCAGAAGCTATTCCCAGAAAATTCAAGATATACATTTTATTTGTCACGTAAATATCTTTAATATCCGAAATTTTAATCAAAATCGTTAGAGCCATTTTTGAGAAAATCAAAATTTTCGAAAAAAGTTCCATGTAAAGGGTAGTTGGGGGTGGGGATATTTTTCTCAAAATCTTCGTGTCGCATCCCTGGAAGATACTAAACTTAAATACCAAGTTTGGTATTTTACCGACTTTTCGTTTTTGAGTTATCGTGTTCACAGACACACGGACACACACACACACACACACACACGGACCTTTTTGTGAAAATGCTTTTTTTGGATATTGGGGACCCTAAAACATATATTTCCGGTGAAATCTCGGTATCGAATTTTTGGTGGAGTGCAATACTTTCTCTATACACTATGTACATAGTGCGTATGGAGAAAGTAAAAATGACATAAATTTTGTGTTTTAACAAGATCTCCATTTTTTGTGTAGTAAGTTTTTGTCGATCTCTTTACGGTTTACCAGTTATACAAATTTCATTCAGAATGAAGAGATCATCATAGGCTAGTCTCAGAAAGTTCAAGATATACATTTTACCTACCATGTAAATATCTTTAATATACGTGTACCTACAGTATGTTAATGAAATCGTTAGAGCCACTTTATAGAAAATAACATTTTCGATTTTTTTCCATGCAAAAAGTACATGGGGTGGGGAATTTACTTGAAAATCTTCGTGTCGTATATTTGGAAGATGCTGACTTAAATATCAAGTTTGGTATTTTAACGACTTTGGTTTTTGAGTTGTGTTCACAGACACGCGGAAACACACGTACACGTGGACATTTTTCTGAAAATACTTTTTTTTTTTTTTTTGGATACAGGGAACCCTAAAACGTCTATTTCCGGTGAAACCTCGGTATCGAATTTTTGGGTGGAATGCAATACCTTCTCTGTACACTATGTACATAGTACGTGTAGAGAAAGTAAAAATCTGATGCGTACATTCACATCTAACAAATTATTCTTGAAAAGCTTATTCTTTTATCTACTTCATGCTAATCGTGATAAACATTAACAGAATTTGTCTTATTACTTACTTCCTTGTTAAGTAGAAGACAAATAAGGAAATACACCAGGCTAAAACGTTAGTCAAATCTTTTAAAAGCTGGTTGCTATACGAGTGAAATACATTTCTTTGCACGACCAGAAATTATCAAATTCCCGTACAAGAAAATTTTAAGTATTTTAAAACTGAAACCAATAACAAGAAGTGTGTCGTAAATGGTCAATTCCACAAAAAAGACATAAACTGTGTTTTAATCAGATCTACAGTTTTGTCTACCTGTTACGATTTACCAGTTACGCATAATTCGCTAAAACTCATCCAGAATGAATAGCCCTTCAGAGGCTATTCCCAGAAAATTCAAAAATACATATTTCATTTTTCATTCTAAATATATTTAATATGCGGTGTTTTAAACAAAATCGTTAGCCATTTTTGAGAAAATAAAAACAATCGAAAAATTTTCCATGTAAAGGGTAGTTTGGGGGGGTAATGAATTTTCCTCGAAATCTTCGTGTCGCATTCTTAGAAGATACTAAACTTAAATACCAAGTTTGTTATTTTATTAATCTTTCGTTTTTGATTTAGTGTTCACGAAACACAGACACTGATACAAGCAAACTTTTTTCTAAAAAGTCTGGGATGCAGGGATCCTAAAATGTGTATTTCCATTGAAATCTCGGTAACGAATTTTTGGATGGAGTGCAATAACTTCTCTACCTATGTAACAAGCGCTATGTAGAGAAAGTATTTTTTCAATCTTTACCTATAGTAGAACAAGAATTTATTGCATTCTACTCAAAAATTTCCACAATAAAATTGCACCAGAAGTATTTTTATTAAGTATATTTTTATTGAATCCAAAGGCTCTCTATACCCATAACAAATTCACGTATATCCAGAAGTGCTCTTGCGATAAGAAAGAAAAATCCGATGTGTACAGTTATATAAGTTTCTCTACCTTTGTTGCAACAAACTATTCACACAATAGCTTATTCTTCTATCAACTTTACATTATCAGGGTAAACATTAGCAGACATGCTTTTATTACGTTACTATTTCCTTCAAAGTAAATAGGAATTACAATAAGCTAAAGTAATAATCAACTCTTTTAAAAGCCGGTCGCTGTGTATGGTGGTTTTGAAACTCTGTTCTTTTTGCTTGACCAGGATGAAAAATTATGAATAACAACTTCCCATTTTGTCATAAATTGTGTTTTGACGAAATTTACATTTTTTATGTAATAGCTTTTTGTTTATCTCCTACGCTTTACCAGTTATGCAAAAGTCATTCAAAGGCTCTTTCTAGGAAATTCAAAGTACACATTTTATTTGTGAGGTAAATATATTTAATATACGGACTTTTAATCAAACTGGTTAGAGCCCTTTTTAGTAAATCAAAATTAATTTATTAAAGGGTAATTTTGGTTGGAGGATTTTCTTGAAAGTATTCGTGTCCCGTCCTTGGAAGATGCTGAAGCTAATTATCAAGTTTGGTATTTAACCATCTAACTTTTTGTTTTTGAACTATGCTCACTGAAACACACACTCGCTGTTTTAAATAAGGGGCCCTAAAACGTGTATTTCCAGTGAAATCCCTGTATAGAATTTTTGGAATGCAATACTTTCGCTACATATTTATTGTATACTAAATAGAGAAAGTAAAAATCTGGTGTGTTCCACTCACATGACTTTCTCTATTTGCTCAGCAAATAAACTTCTTACAAAAATGAATATTACTTCTACTCCATGCTAATCACATCAGCTGAATAATCTTATTAGCTTCTTAGCAGGAAGGAACTAAGGGAATACACTAGGCTAATACAATAGTCAAAGGTTTTAAAACCAGTTAAACCGATTGCCATTAAAATTCGCTTCTTTTCATGGTCAGGAGTACCACGGATGACTTCCTGTTTGAGAAAATTGTAAGTATTTTAAATTTATAACCAATAATAAGAAAAATTTCGGAAATGGCCAACTTTAGAAAAAATGGCGTGAATTGTGTGTTTTATCGAGATCTACATTTTTTGTTCAGTAATCTTTTGTAGATATATCTCTTACGGTTTACCAGTTATGCAGATTTCATCCAGAATGAAGAGGTAATCAGAGGCTCTTCTCAGAAAATTTAAGATATACATTTTATTTATTATGTAAATATATTAATTTACGGTATTTTTTTTTGTTTTATATTGTTTCATTTGTATAGCCCCCTTTTAACTTCAATGGTCATATCGGGGGCTTTGACTTGTGAAACAGCTCGTATTACTGTAGATTAGAACATTAGGTTAATCATTATATTACTAATACACACGCACATTCACATTCATACTTCCAGACTCTGTGGGGGATAGGGAATAAATATGGTTAAAGAAAAATTCCCCCCCCCAGCCGGTAATCGAAAACGGGACCTCCGGGTGAGAAGTCAGCTCGCTGACCACTCGACCACGGAGGCAGTCTATACGGTATTTTAATCAAAATTGTTAGGGCAATTTTTGACAAAATCAACATGTTCGATTTTTTTTTCATATAAAGGATAGTTTGGAGAGGAGGGGATTTCCCTCAAAATCTTAGTCACATCTTTGGAAGATACTTAAATACCAAGTTTAGTATTTTATCAACTTTACGTTATTGAGTTATCGTATTTAAAGACACACACAGACATTTTTTGGATACAGGTGGCCTTAAAACGTGTATTTCCGGTGAAATCTTGGTTCAAAATTTTAAGTGGAGTGCAATATCTTTTCTATCTATGTACTATGTAGAGAAAGTCCCCAATCAGTTGGAGAATTGAATGTCGTCTTGGCATGTAGTCATGGTAGCTGTGGCCCGAGTTCGA
Organism: Hymenopus coronatus; assembly: GCA_030762935.1. Taxonomy (NCBI): domain Eukaryota; kingdom Metazoa; phylum Arthropoda; class Insecta; order Mantodea; family Hymenopodidae; genus Hymenopus; species Hymenopus coronatus. Next base: position 26,487,400 of record CM060895.1, read on the forward strand.
TCTCAGGCAACCGCATGTGGGACTTGTGGTGCAGAAAGCGGCTCAGGGCCGGGTTGGCCGGTTTCCCCCGCCATTGCATTCCACCGGTGCTACATCTTCATTCCATGTATCATCAGTTTCACCGCCATCATCATAAATAGTAAAAACGGGCGTTAAACACTACAACAAAAAATGGGATGGAGACCGGGAGATCCGTTGCTGTGGCATTGAATTTTTCAGTCTGACTGTATCTTTTCAATTCTTGTCCTATACACGGCTTATGTAGAAAAACAATTCATTAGTGATTACGTGACTTTTTGTTTCCGAGTTACGCAGTTGTCTCCCTAGGACGTTTTCTAACAATGTTTTCGGTGAAATATCGATACATTGGAATCCTGATAATTCGATTCTGATAACTCGAAATACGTGCATAGTGTGTAGAAAAGGCATTGCTTTCCACCCAAAAATTTTATACCGAGATTTCACCGGCAATATATGTTATAGGGTCCCCTGTATCCAGAAAAAAACATTTTAGAAAAAGGTCCTTGTGTGCGTGAACACGATAACTCAAAACCGGAAAGTCGGTAAAACACCAAACTTGGTATTTAAGTTAAATATCTTCCAAGTGATCCCCCCACGCCAAACTACCCTTTATATGGAACAAATTCGAAAATGTTGATTTTCTCAAAAATGCTTCTAACGATTTTGATTAAAATTTCGTATATTAAAGATATTTACGTATCAATTAAAATGTATATCTTGAATTTTCTGGGAAGAGCCTCTGAAGACCTCTTTATTCTGGATGAATTTTACTGGATTTTCCATAACTGGTAAACCGTATGAGAGAGATAAAAACTTATTCCACAAAAAATGTAGATCTCGTTAAAACATATAATTTAGGCCACATACATTTTTTCCGTGAAGTTGACCATTTTTGAGATATTCCTTATTATTGGTTTCAGTTTTAAAATACGGGAATTTGCTAACTCCTGGCAATGCAAAGAAACGGATTTCATCCACATGGCAATCAACATTTAAAAGATTTCACTATCGTTGTAGCCTAGTGTATTCCCCTATTTCTCTTCTACTTACAAGCATATACATGTCCATATGTTCTCTTGATCTATTCAGCATTTGAGTTTTTCATTAAATTCATAGGAAAATTTAATAAATCCAATTATTGCAATTATAATACTTGTTGCTAGCCACCTAAAGATAATATTGAAATAAAGAATGTAAATTTGATGATTTTTTTATGATTTAATGAATTAAATCTTTGTGAAATATAGGATATATTACTTATATTTTGGTATAGTATTTTCAGTTTTTGCAATTTATTTATGACAATAAATTGTTAGAATCACTTATAGAAAACACCGGCCGTGAAAGCCTTCGAACTTTAATAAATTGTTATTTTTATGGAAATACAACCTACCTCATTCTCCCTCACGAACAAAAGGATCGATTGCACATTGATCTTCGATATCTGAGTCAGAACATAAGCAAATGGCAGACAATTGTCACGAAATCAAAAGCTTTCTTTTGAAAGCAAGGTCGAGCAAGAAATTTGTGAAATAGTGGACTTACTGAAGAGAAGAGCAAGCTGCGAAGATTTTGCTGATGCTGGAGAATGAATGTGGCAGAATGACAACTGTGAGATTCTGAAATAGTTGCACTAGTGAAAGAGAACAATAAAGAAAACGATCTGATGTGTTCCATTCACATGACTTTCTCTATATCTCTGTAACAAATTATTGTTAATAAGCTTATTCTTTTATTTATTTCTTGCTAATCGAGTAAAATTAGCCGAATAGTCTTATTTCTTGTTTCATTTTAAGTAGGAGCAAAATAAGGTAGTAGCATAGGTTAGAGTGAAAGCCAAAGGCAGGTTACTATGTGACTGAAGCTCGTTTGTTTGTATAGACACGAGTTGGCAAATTCCTGTATGAGAAAAGTAAATTTTTCAAAGCTGAAACCAAAAACAAGGAATATCTCATAAACGATGAACTCCACGAAAAAAATGTATATAACATAAATTGTGTGTTTTAACGTGCTCTTCATTTTTTGTGTGTTAAGTTTTTATCCATCTTTTACATTTTAGTAGTTATGCAAAATTCATCCAGAATAAAGTAGTCTTCAGAGGCTATTCCCAGAAAATTCAAGATATACATTTTATTTGTCAGGTAAATATCTTTAATATACGATATTTTAATCAAAGTCGTTAAGAGCCATTTTTTTAGAAAATCAAAATGTTCGAAAAAAGTTCCATGTAAAGGGTAGTTGGGAGTGGGGGGATTTTCTTGAAAATCTTGTGTCGCATCCTTGGAAGATACCAAACCTAAATACCAAGTTTGGTTCTTAACGGACTTTTCGTTTTTGAGCTTTGCTGCTCCCCCCTCCACACGCACACACACGTGGACATTTTTCTCAAAATGCTTTTTTTTTGGATTCAGGAGATCTCAAAACATGTATTTCCGGTGAAATCTCGGTATCTAATTTTTGGGCGCATTACAATACCTTGTCTATACACTACGTACATAGCACGTATAGAGAGAGTAAATCAGTGGACTCAGAGGAAGAAGAAGAGATGGAAGACAATGGAAAAAGTAAGATGTCCCACAATGAAGGACTTACAAACTGCTGTAGCAATGCTCTGTTATCTGGAGGAACATGGTGCATCTGCTATGGACATTTTATTTCTCCGTCGCCTACGTGACAAAATGAGTGTGAGAGACAGTCTAGCATCACAAAATATTTTGTTATAAAAATTAGCAATTTCTTCCCCATTCTAAATAAGTACCTATGAATTTATAAATTTACTTTTACATTAATGCTTCTAAAGGTAGCTATACTTTCTGCTTCCTATATTGTGCTGGAACATACATTGTTGTATATACTAAGTTACGACTTGAAAATAACAGAACCTTTATCCGTAGACAGTCCACATTAGGTCGAGTTATCGGGATCCTACTGTATCGAACTTTTTGGGTGGAAGTTTAATATTTCCTCTATCTATTATAAATACGAGGGGCGTTCAATAGGTCCTTAGAAAAAGATAGAAAAACAAATTATATTTGGTAGATGTTTTTCAAAATAATATCCTTTTAGCTCGATACACTTTTCCCAGCGTTTCTCCAACTGTTTTAAGCCTTTCAAAAAGTAGGATTTCGGAAGTGCTCAAAATAGGCAACTGTTTGGGCGATGACCTATTTGTTATACGTGAATCGTTTTCCGCTGAGCCACTTTTCCAAGTTTGGAAATTAAAAAAAAGAAAAGGTACTGAGGGCCAAAGCTGGCAAATAAGGTGGATGTTGTTGTAATTCTAACCTTAATTATACAATTTTCGCCATCGAAACTGCATTGTCTTGACGGAGAGAATATTTTTCTTTGCCAGATGAGGGCGTTTTTTCTTGATTTCTCCGTTCAGCCGTTGCAATAACGATGCATAATACTCTCCATTTATCATTCTTCCTTTCTGCAAGTAATCAATGTAGATGATTCCGCATGCATCCCCCCCCCCAAAAAAAAAAAACTGAGGCCGCCACCTTGTCGGCAGATTTCATCACCTTTGCCTTCTTCGGATCTGGTTCACCTGTACTTTTGTCTCCAGAGAGTAGTGTATCCATGTTTCATCCAAAGTTATATATCAACGCAGAAACTCGTCAGAATTGCGACGGGAACTTGTCAAACCAGCTTCCGAATCGATCACACGATTGTGTTTATTCACAATTGACAGCAAATGCGGCACCCATCTTGCCGAGACATTTGTCAGGCCTAATTTTTGGTGTAAAATTGAGAACACTGAACCTTGTGATATGCCTATGGCCTTTACTATTTCGCGAACTTTGCTTCGTCGATCACTCAAAAACATATCCTGGATTTTTTCAATAATTTCGGAGAAAGTCACTTCTACTAGACATCCAGAAAGATGCTCATCTTTTGTGGATGTACGGCCACTTTTGAATTCATTTATCCAATTGCAAATTATTACAAACGCAGGAGCAGAAGTGCCATGAACTTCATCATCTCTTTCGGTGTCAAGCCTTTTAAATAGAAGTGTTTAATCACCGATCGAAACTCGTTTTCTCCCCCGACTTTTTAAATAAGCACAAGATTGTTGATTCAATCGCCTATGGCAACGAAACCATGTGATGGATATAGCTGAAACTTTAACTGCCATCTAGTAAGAGACACCGGTTACTAAATACAAACTTTTTTTCGGTGCTACGAGCGTAAATTCTTGGACTTTAGAAGGACTTATTGGGCGCCCCTCGTTGCTAAGTGAAAGAGAAACTATAAAGGAGCTTCAATCTTGCAAAAATGAAATGCGCAGTATACCCTGAGAGCGAGACGAAAAAATTTGCATGGGACATACATACCCTGAAGAACAAGTTGAAGGAGTGTTGCAAGGTTATGGTTGGAACATCTACATGCTTACTTTCTTAGTTCACATGGAGCCTAGCCAAAAGAGAAGCACATATGCTGTGGCAAAAGAATCTTAAGAACGCGCCTACTTTTGGCAAGGCAAAGCTTTTTGCTTTCACACGGTGAGTGAGGTAGGTAAGTGCCTTTTGTCGACCTTGTTTCAATTAAAATCAATTATTAACAGCTTTAAAATAAAATTAATCAATTATTACCATTTTCTCCCAAATATTTCTTTGTGCGAAATAAAATTTTATTTTCTTCAAAATATTATTATACATTCTATCATTTTACTACCAAGTCTTCAAAAAACTATTGCTGCAGAAGCTTATTCTTATATATCCTTTATTTAACTGGAATAAACCAATTGCAAAAAATAGTTTTATTACATATTAGCTTATTGTTAAAGAGAATTAAGGGAGTGCAGTATTCTTAAATGATAGTCAAACCTTATAAGGTTAACAGACTCTATGGAGGTTAGTGAATAATCCTAATTAAAGAAAAAGCTCCACTACCTAGCAGGGAATTAAACCAAGGACCTCCTCATTTAACACGGAGGCAGTCTATATTAATACTGTAGACAGAAAATGTGTATATAAGGTAGTTTTGAAAATTACTCAACTGATTCTGATAACTATTTCGCCATTGAAAACCATTATTCTCTGTTTTGACATGGATTAAAAGTGAGGTAATTTTAATCCGAAAACGACTAAAAGGCAAATATTTACAAGGCACATTTAAATATTTGCACACGTTGAAGTCATAAGAATCATAATTGCGAAGATAGCTTTGAGGTTTTTTTTTTTTTTTTTTTTTTTTTTTTTTTTTAAAGTTTAACGTCCTTTAACCTGGAAGGTCTTTTCGGAATAAATGAAATTGGTGAAATGAAGTTCCAATTAACCTGGGATCCATAGAATTATCCGACATGCTTTCTCAGGATAAGGGAAACACCTTATCTGGGTAACTCACCTTAACCAAGATTCGAACTCGGGAGCTCTTGAGGTGAGGCAGACACTCATCTCCACACTTAGAGTATTTGTTGAAATGAAATGGCGTGTTATTTATGGACGCTCTTTAACTGCTTTGGTTCTCAGCGTCCCATTCTATATTGGGCGTGAAAGATCGCTTAATTTTGCTCAGAGGCCTCTCTTATCAGGCTTGAGGTTCTTTTTCGTGCCGTAAATCTACGACACGGGACCCACAGCTTTACTTCCCTTCCGAAGGATTTTTTACGCCCGAAAAAATCCATCGTCCTCCGCCGGGTTTGAACCCGCGACCTTGGGTATATGAAGTTACCATGGTAACCATTACACCACGGAGGGCCACGAGTATTTTTTGAGAATTCAATGGAGCATAAAATGGTTAATGCTACAAAAATGTGTGGAAAGCTAAGACAACATTATTCCATTGCAAGCAATATACGCAGATATACGCAGTTGGTCACGATTTGACAGCTAAGAAAACTGGAGGCCACAGAGGAGCAGATTATTATGATAATGATCATGATGAACTGTTACACGCTCTTGTCCCAGTTCAATCTCAAGGATGTATCAAATGAAGGAGGGAAGCATAGCAAGAAAGCTTTACTGGTATGAAGTAATACTTGGGGGTAATTATTAACAAGTATATATTATTATAATGTTCAAATCTCAGCATATTCTTCATCTAGGTGTTGGAGAGGAGAGGTTTGTGAACTGTCTGCAATTGTGTGTATAGTTTCATATTATTAATTGCTCTGCGACTACTGCAGTAAGTACAGGAAAGTTGAATGAATTAATTTTTTACTTTCTCTATACGTACTATGTACATAGTGTATAAAGAAGGTATTATATTCCATTCAAAATTCGATACCGAGATTTCACCGGATATATATGTTTTCGTACCATATGTTAAAGTTATAGTCAAAAGCTGGTTGCTATGTGACTGAAGTTCCTTTGTTTTTATGGACAGGAGTTGACAAATTCCTGTATGAGAAAAGTGTAAGTATTTTAAAGCTCAACCCAAAAACAAGGAATATCTAAAAAAACAATCAACTCCACGAAAAAAAATGTATATAATATAAATGTTGTGTTTTAACGAGTTCTAATTTTTTTCTGTGGTAAGTTTTAGTTCATCTCTTACGGTTTAGTGGTTTTGCAAACTTCCGTAAAATTCATCCAGAATAAAGCAGTCTTCAGAGGCTATTCACAGAAAATTGAACATATACATATTATTTGTCAGGTATCTTTAATATATGACATTTTAATAAAAATCATTAGAGCCATTTTTTAGAAAATAAAAATTTTCGAAAATTTTTGCATGTGAAGGGTAGTTGGGGTTGGGGGATTTTCTTGAAAATCTTCGTATCGCATCCTTGGAAGATACTGACTTTTCGTTTTTGAGCTACGCTGCCCACAGACACAGACATACACACAGACACACACGAACATTTTTCTAAAAATGCTTTTTTTTTGTATTCAGGGTGCCCTAAAGCGTATTTCCCGTGAAATCACGGTATCGAATTTTTGGGTGCATTACAATACCTTCTCTATACACTATGTACATAGTACCTATAGAGTAAGTAAAAATGTATATGACATAAATTGTGTGCTTTAACGAGCTCTACAGTTTTTGTTTCTTATGGTTTAACCATTATCCAAAATTCTGCACAACTCATCCAGAATAAAGAAAAGAGATCTTCAGAGACTATTCCCAGAAAATTCAAAACATGCATTTCATAAGTCATTAAAATATCTTAAACATGTTAGAGCCATTTTTGAGAAAATGTTCGAAAAATGCTACATATAAAGGGTAGTAAGGGGTAGGGGATTTTCTTGAAAATCTTCGTGTCATATCCTTGTGAGACACTGAACTATTAAGTTTTGTACATAACGGACGGTGACATCTCGATATCGAATTTTCGGTGGAATACAATGAATGTCTTCATTATTTACTATGTATATGTACATACGTGCTAGAGAAAGTAAAAACCTGACTATAGCTGTAGCCTACTGTACTGTTCTTTTACTTAACGAAATGTGTAAATGTGTAATGAAAAGTTGTGTATATTAACAAGCAGACAAAAGAATAAGGATATCTAAGAATAGCTAGAATTAGCAGGGAAAGTAGTGTGAATGTAACACAGATTATTTGGAACATAGTTGTATGATATAGGAAAGTGTGCATGATGATATTACAAGTGTCGTGTGGTACGGAACTAGGAAGTGAAGTGAAAGTCCGATACCCTCTGTCGCTCTACAGGAACGGGTTTTATTCCTGTTTCTAGCCTGTGTCCTACACAGTTTCACATTTTAAAGGCTTCTGCACGAACAGCCCGTTCACTTTCGGAGAAGAGAACCTGTCAGGTCAAATGCAATAATTATCATCGTATTCAAAGCATACAAGACAAGCTAAGGCGCTCACGATTTCATTTTATTTGAGGCGAGACTCAAGGGATAAAAGTCACTTTCTTTAGTGCTAAAGCAAGAACTAAGTTTTGCTTTCTTGGTCACATATCTACAATGAAAATAGTAGATAGAGAAGGCATTGTATTCCACCCCAAAATTCTTTTGAGACCCCCTGAATCCCCCCCAAAAATCTGATGTGTTACATTTACATGACTTTCTCTACATGTCTGCAACACATTGTTACTTCATACTAATCGAGAAAAAATTAGCAAAAATAGTCTTATTTGCTTCCTTGTAAGTAGAAGCGAAATAAGAGAGTACTATAGGTCCACCCAAAAATTCGATACCGAGATTTCACCGGAAATACATGTTTTAGGACCCCCTGTATCCAAAAAAAGCATTTGGAGAAAAAGGTCCGTGTGTGTGTGTCCGTGTGTCTGTGAACACAATAACTCAAAAACGAAAAAAAGCTAAAATACCAAACTTGGTATTTAAGATTAGTATTTTCCAGGGATGCGAAACGAAGATTTGAGAAAAATCTCCCCACCCCAAACTACCCTTTACATGGAACATTTTTTGAAAATTTTGATTAAAATATCAGATATTAAAGATATTTACCTAACAAATAAAATGTATATCTTGAATTTTCTGGGAATAGCTTCTGAAGACCTGATTATTCTGAATGAATTTTGCTTAATTTGGCATAACTAGTAAACCGTAAGAGATAGGCAAAAACTTACTATACAAAAAATTTAGGTCTTGTTAAAATACACAAGTTATGTCATATACATTTTTCTCGTAGAGCTTACCGTTTTCGAGGTATTCATTGTTATTAATTTCATTTGTGAAGTACTTATACTTTTCTCAGACGGGAGTGTCCGTTTTTCTTTTGTTTTACTCCTGGCCAAGAAAAGAAGCGATTTGTAATGACAATCGCATAACGACAGCTTTTAAAACATTTGACTATTGGTTTAGCCTAGTGTATTCCCTTATTTTCTTCCCACTTATACGAAACTAAATAATAAGAGCATTGTGCTAATGAGTACCACGATTAGCAAGGTGCAGAAAGAAGAAGAATCTTATGTATGAAGTTTGTAGAACAGCTAGAGAAAGTCATGTGAGCGTTAACACATCAGATTTTTTTATTTAAAGCTGGAACCAGAAACAAGGAATATCTAAAAAATCTGATGTGTTCCATTCACACAACTTTCTCTATATCTCTGTAATAAATTATTGTTAATAAGCTTATCTTTTATTTCATGCTAATCGAGAAATATTAGCAGAAATAGTCTTATTTCTTGCTTTATTGTAAGTAGAAGCGAAATAAGGGAGTACCATAGGTTAAAGGGAAAGCCAAAAGCTGGTTGCTATGTGACTGATGTTCCTCTGTATCGATAGGAGTTTACAAATTACTGTATGAGAAAAGTATGTTTTTCAAAGCTGAAACCAAGAAAAAGGAATATTTCAAAAACGATCAACTCCACGAAAAAAATGTATATAACATAAATTGTGTGTTTTAACGTGCTCTACATTTTTTGTGTGTTAAGTTTTTGTCCATCTCTTACGGTTTAGTAGTTATGCAAAATTCATCCAGAATAAAGTAGTCTTTAGAGGCTATTCCCATAAAATTCAAAATGTATCTACATTTTATTTGTCAGGTAAATATCTTTAATATATGATATTTTAATCAAAATCGCTATAGCCATTTTTTAGAAAATCAAAATTTTCGAAAAAAGTTCCATGTAAAGGGTAGTTTGGGGTGGAGGAATTTTTCTCAAAATCTTCGTGTCGCATCCCTGGAAGATACTAAACTTAAATACCAAGTTTGGTATTTTACCGACTTTTTGTTTTTGAGTTATCGTGTTCACAGACACACACACACACACACACACACACACACACACACACACACACACACATGGACCTTTTTGTGAAAATGCTTTTTTTAGATAAAGGGGGCCCTAAAACATATATTTCCGGTGAAATCTCGGTATCGATTTTTTTGGTGGAGTTCAATACTTTCTCTATTCACTATGTACATAGTGCGTATAGAGAAAGTAAAACGATCAACTACACGAAAAAAATGTATAGAACATATATTGTGTGTTTTAACGTGCTCTAATTTTTTATCTATCTCTTACGGTTTAGCAATTATGCAAAATTCCGTAAATTTCATCCAGAATAAAGTAAGCTTCAGAGGCTATTCCCAGAAAATTGAAGATATGCCATATATTTGTCAGGTGAATATCTTTAATATGCGAAATTGTAATCAAAATCGTTAGAGCCATTTTTGATAAAATAAACATTTTCAAAAAAGTTCCATAAAAAGGGTAGTTTGGGGTGGGAGATTTTTCTCAAAATATTCGTGTCGCATCCTTGGAAGATATTAAAGTTAAATACCAAGTTTGGTATTTTACCGACTTTTCGTTTTTGAGTTATAGTGTTCACAGACACGTGGACATACACACGCGCGCTCGCGCGCAGACCTTTTTCTGAAAATGGTTTTTTTTTGGTTACAGGGGACCCTAAATCATAAATTTCCGACGAAATCTGGGTATCGAATTTTGGGTGGAGTGCAATACCTTCTCTATACACCATATATAGTACGTGTAGAGAAAGTAAAAAGGCATTTTTAGAAAAAAGTCGCATAGCTCAGAAAAGAAAAGACAATTGAATAACTAGCTTGGTGTTTGAATTCAGTATCTACGAAAGATAATATACGATGATCTTCAGTAACACCCCCCCCCCCCTGCCGACCCAAATTATCCTTCAGCATGGAAGGTTCTTTGAACATTTTGATCCTCTCAGAAATTTCTAATGATTTTGATTAACCATCCATTAGTTTTAAGATATTTTCATGATAAATGAAATGCTTATCAAGAATTATCTACGAATAGACTGTGAGGTCTTCATCATTCAAGAATGAATTGTATCACTAGTAAACAGTAAGAGATAGACATAAATATTATACACAATTCATGCCATTTTTATAGAATTAACAGTTTTCGAGATATTTTTGTTGCTTATTTTAGTTTTAAACTTCTTAAAATTTATTCAAACGAAAAGTCATCTTTCGTTTCATATCTCTTTTGTTTTACTCCTGGCTATGCAGAGAGAACCGAATTTCAATTATGGCATACCCATGAACATCTTTTAAAAGATTTGACCACCGCTTTAGCCTGGTGTATCCCCACTAATTTCCCATTTACTTAGAAGGAAACATGTAACAGGATTTCTTCTAATGTTTATCTCGATTAGCATAATGTAGATAAAAGAATAATCACTTGTAAGAATAATTTGTTTGCAGAACAGATAGAGAAAGTCATGTGGATGAAATAAGTCATACTATTACTTTCTCTATACGCACTATGTACATAGTGTACACCAAAAAATTCGATACCGAGATTTCACCGGAAATATATGTTTTAGGGTCCCATGTGTCCAAAAAAGTATTTTCAGAAAAAGGTCCGTATGTGTGTCCGTGTGTCTGTGAACACGATAACTCAAAAACGAAAAGTCGGTAAAATACCAAACTTGGTATATAAGTTTAGTATCTTCCAGTGATGCGACACGAAGATTTTGAGAAAAAAAAAAAAAACCCATCCCATTCTACCCTTCACATGGAACTTTTTTCGAAAAGTTTGATTTTCTAAAAAATGGCTAACGATTTTGATTAAAATATCGTACATTAAAGATATTTACTTGAAAAATAAAATGTATATTTTGAATTTTCTGGGAATAGCCTCTGAAGACAACTTTATTCTGGGTCCATTTTACGGAATTTTGCATAACTGCTAAACCGTAAGGGATGGACAAAAACTTACCACACAACAAATGTAGAGCACTTTAAAACACACAATTTATGTTACATACATTTTTTTCGTGGAATTGATTGTTTTTGAGATATTCCTTGTTTTTCGTTTCAGCAATAAAAACCATACTTTTCTCATACAGGACTTTGTGAACTCGTGTCCATACAAACAAAGGAACTTCAGTCATATAGCGACCAACTTTTGACCATCACTTTAACCTATGGTATTCCGTTATTTCGCTTCTATTTACAAGGAAGCAAGTAGTAAGACTATTTCTAATAGTCTTATTACTTGCTAATTTTTTCTCGATTAGCAGGAAGTAAATAGAAGCATAAGCTTTTTAACAATAATCTATTGCAGAGTTGTAGAGAAAGTCATGTGAATGCAACACATACTATTTTTTGTACAGGCATCACTTGTAACAAAAGAAGTATTCAGATCGTTTCATTTATTATTTTATTCTGGATCTAATTCATTCCATTTAATTAGCTGAAATAAAAATCCGTCTTCTTCTACAGATATTGAGCTTTATGCACCAATTTTTAAAATTAAATTCCATAATACGTTTGTAAGAATTTTTCTGGTTGAAAATGTCCTATAGTGTATAGCTTTTTAAATAAATTTATATCATAAATTTGAAAAATATGCAAGAACTGCGTATGATTATACTAATTAATTTTAAAGTAATTTCTGAACAATATAAAAAATCTGACGTGTTTCACTCACATGACTTTCTCTAGCTGCTCTACAAACAAACTTCTTAAAAAAGATTGTTCTTCTCTCTACACTATGCTAACCGAGATAAACATTAGCAGAATGTTCTTATTACTTAGTTCCTTATAAGTATAAGAGAACTAAAGGAATGCGCTGTGCTATGCGATAGTCAAATGTTTTAAAAGCTGTGGTTATGCATTGTCATTGCCTCTTTGCTTAGCCAGGACAAAACAAAAACGGACACTTCCTGGCTGAGAAAAGTATAAGTAATTTACAATTGCAAGCAATAACAAGGAATATCTCGGAAACGGTTACCCCTACAACAAAAACGTAAAGGACATAAACTATGTGTTTTGTCGAGATCTGCATTTTTATGCAGTAAGTTTTTGTCTATCTCTTACGGTTTAGCAATTAACCAAAATCCAGCAAAATTCATCCAGAATAAACAGGTCTTCAGAAACTATTCCCAGAAAATTCAAGATATTCATTTTATTTTGGGATGTAAATATTTTTAATATACGGGATTTTCATCAAAATCGTTAGACAGTTTTGAGAAAATCAAAATTTTCGAAAACTTTTCCATGCAAAGGGTAGTTTGTGGTGGGGGGATTTTCTTAAAAATCTTCGTGTCGCATCCTTGGAAGATACCAAACCTAAATACCAAGTTTAGTATTTTATTGACTTTTCGTTTTTGAGTTATCGTGTTCACAGGCACACGGACCTCTTTCTGAAAGTGCTTTTTTTTTGGATCAAGGGACTCTAAAACATATATTTCCGGTGAAATCTCGGTATCGAATTTTTGGGTGGAATGTACATGTACATAGTATATGTAGATAAAGTAAAAATGTAACCAGACATTTTATTACACACATTCTGCAGTGGTTGGGGAAACTATTCAATCCTCTAGTGGTATTTTTGTGGGAGAAGAAAATAATATACAAATTGAACCTAAGAAAATTGGTTTTAAAGTTTTACTTAGATAGTAATTTAACCAGCGCAATGTTTTAAAATGGCGTACAAAATATGTGTTACTTCTAATCTAGGAGAATCAAACATTGCAAATATGTACTTTGAAGTATGGTGCACCAAAAAAAATCTATATTTTTAACAAAATCTCCAAAAAGCACTTCTTTGTCCCCTTAACGGGAGACTAAGTGCCCTATCCTGCCAATATTCATTTGCTAATTTCATGCCACTTACCTTCTTTTGTGATCCAGAATTTACTAGGTCTGTAACAACCGCCATGAACTTTTAGGGCTCTAAATTGCAAAAAAGTAGTCCTAGGTGGAAGGCCCTAAGCCTCAAAGCGTAGTCGAGAAATATTCTCATAAGTAGATCGGCCGTGATAAGGGACGTAGCTGAGAAATCTGTGAAGCTAAAACCCCAATGGTCACAAGAAGTTTAAATCTGGATTTCATCATTTCACGACACTTTCATCATAAAGTTTTCATATTATCATAACGAAATTGTTATAGATACAAATATCTATCATATAAGTTTACTGAACTGGAAGAATATCATCAGGGGGGATTTTTTTTCTTGCTGCAACTTTTTGTTGTTGTTAATGTATCATTAATTTTTTTTTAATTAATCAACCATCTTATTAACACCAACGTCGTTCCTTAAACTATCAAGATGTTGTTTTTATTATCCGAAAATTTCATTGAGCCCTGCTTCACATTCAAAAGGTCGTGAGTTCGAATCTCGCTTAGGGTAAGTTGCCGGGATAAGGTTTTTTTTTTTTTTTTTCAGGGTATTCCCTTGTCCTGAGAAGACGAATGTCGAGTAACTTTAAGCTCCATGGGCCATGAGATCATTTGAGCATCATTTCACCAATTTCATTCATCGTCCTATCTGACCAACTAGGTTAAAGGAGTTAAGCTACAAAAAATAAATAAATAAATAAATAAAATAAAAAAATAGTATTGAGAAAAACGGGTCATTTGTATTAAACGTGTTAATTTGTGAAGGTTCTGTTTTAATTAAATAGGTACTTAGAAACAACGCTTCCTATATAGTCTGATCGATATCTGGGGTTACCTCATTCCACAAAAAGATATTATGACCATTTCTGAGGTGGGGGCACCCAGAGGGCCGTGTCTGTTACCTCCGATGCAAGCATGATGATGAGGATGGGGTGAATGGTAGAACCTACAGTTTTTTTACAGTGGCTCAGGTTTGTAATCCTGGTTTGTATTTTTAATTTCACAACGATCACACCATGTTATGTGCATACACCTCAACGAACTACGTGAGCCTTAGTTACACACCACTTGAGGTAATCAATGGATAGGGCCGACTCAAATCATCACCCCCAGAGCCGGGAATCGAACTCTCAGCACGACTCTCTGACATCAAAATGTAGATCTGGTTAAAATACACAATTGATTTCAAATGACTTTCCTTGTAGGATCGGCAATTTCCGTGAAATCCATTGTTATATGCTTGAATGTTATGTATTACTTTCTCTACACGTACGATGTACATAGTGTATAGAGAAGGTATTGTATTCCACCCAAAAATTTGATACCGAGATTTCACCAGAAATACACTTTTTGGGTCCCCCTGAATCCAAAAAAAAGCATTTTTGGAAAAAAGAACGTGTGTGTGTTTGTGTGTGTCTGTGGACAGCATAGCTCAAAAACGAAAAATCGGTTAAATACTAAACTCGGTATTAAGTTCAGTATCTTCAGCGTGCGACAAGAAGATTATCAAGAACATTCCCCCAAACCCAACTATCCTTTAATGGAACATTTTTCAAAAAAATTTGATTTCCTCAATAATGGCTCTAACGATGTTTGTTATAATGTCACACGTTTAAGACAGATTTATGACAAACGAAATGTATATCTTTAATTTTCTGTGAATAGCCTCTGAAGAGCTCTTTATTTTGGATGAGTTTTGCAGAATTCTGCATAACGGTTAAAACCGAAAGAATAGACAAAATTTACTACACAAAAATGCAGATCTCTTTAAAACACATTTGTTATATACGTTTTTCTTATAGAGTTCACCGTTTTCGAGATATTCCTTGTGTCGTTTTTAAACTAACTTTTCTCAAACGAGACCTTGCAAATTGAACCGAACCTCAACTGTTTTGCATAGTGACCAGTTTTTAAAGATTTGGCTATCGTTTTAGCCTAATGTATTCCTTTATTTCTTTTCTATTTACAAACAAGCATTTCTGCTAAAGTTTATCTCGAATAACATGACATAGATAAAAGAACAATCTTTTTTTAAGAAGAGTTTGCGTGGAGAAACACCTGAAGGAAGTTGTGTGAATAGAATTCATCAGATTTTTGAGTGAAATATTTATATCGAATTTTTGAGTGGAATAAAATACTTCTGGCTAACAGCAGTGGAGTAAATAAAAAGGCCAGTAACGCGCATAATTTGTGTTGTTTTAAAAGTTTAAAAAAAAAGAAAAACAATGAAAAATGTTTACAACAGAGTTAGCAATGCGGTAATAACCTTGAGGAAGTGATTGTTATAATTCCTGTTGAAGTAACTGGGTATTTTCAAAACAAAAGCATGTCGTGAAATGCATTACAAACCGGTAATGATGCAAGCAGCGGCGGCTATTTCTTAAGAGAAGTCAATCTGCCCCTCACGCCCCTCGACACTGTACTAAAGTAGTTCATAACTGCTGAACCTGACAAGTGTATTATGGGCGGCTGATGGCTGGATCGATAATAAACTAGAAATCCACGAGAGGCGCTAAATAGTAACCTCCTTAATCATAATCCTATCTCGTTCTTTGTGTGGTTCCTAACATTTCATACATGAGCCAGGCAGCGAGTTTTCTGCCTCAGGAAAGATTCTACGACATCAACCAGCCACCTCGATTCTTATCGCGCTTTCATTTTCTCAGTGTACACAGTACTATACTCCACCCAAAGCTCGATACCGAAATTTCACTGAAACTACATGTTTTTAGGTCCTCTGAATAAAACAATAGAAAAAGGCGTTGTATGTGAACAGTAAGACTGTTAAATACAAAACATGATAATTAAATTCAGCAACTTCCAAGGATACGACACCAAGCTTTTCACGAAAATACCCCTACTCCAAACTACTCTTTACAAGGACATTTTTTCGTAAATGTTGATATTTTCAAAAATTGCCCTAACCATTTTGATTAAAATGTGGTATATTGAAGACATTTGCATGGTAAATAAAATGCACATCTTGAATTTTCTGGGAATAGCCTCTGAAGAACTCTTCATTCTAGAAGACTTTTATATATACCTATAACTGTCAAACCGTAAGAGATATACAAAACTTACTACACAAAAAATATAGAGCTCCTTAAAACACACAATTTATGTCATATACGTTTTTGATTTATTTATTTATTTATTTTTGTATAATTGATTGTTTTCGAGATATTTTGTGTTACTATTTTCAGTTTTAAAATACTTAAAACTTTTCTCATACAGGAGCTTGTCCACATAAAGACACGGATTACAATTCCACATGTTATAACATTTGACTGTCGGTTTAACGTAGTGTATTTCCTTATTTCCCTTCTACTTATACGGAACTGAACAATAAGACCATTTCTGCTAATGTTTATCTCGATTAGCATGAAGTGGATAGAATTAACGATACTTTGTTACAGAGATGTAGAGAAAGTCATGTGAATGGAACACTTCAGATTTTCCAGGGATGAATTGATTTGACTTCACCATAGGTGTTAAGCGTCTACCACCAAGATGGCGTTAGAGTTGGGGGAACATGGGGTAAGTTCTAGTAGGTATGGAGGATGCGAGTAAACTTCCCAGTTGAATGTTCCCGAGCTTTTCCTAGGTCATTTGAGCTGTGCGAGACATAAAAGTCCTGGACTGTTACTTTTGAGGAGGCAAGCAAGCGCTTCAACACCAGTGATGAAGTCAAATCAGACACATTGAAACTTTTTGATAAATCACACGCTTTGGTTTGCTGTAACCGAGTGTGGTCATTGCGTACCTGATTTTAAAACTGAAGTAACATTCTTGCGGCTCTGGTAATTAGTGATGATTGGTGTGGCAAAGTGACTGAACAGCGCTAAATTGTTTAGACGGCATTTACCAAAAATATATTTTTTCTACGACCGAGCGTAATTGAGTAGTTGACCTCATTTCAGGTCGCCAACTTGAGTTTTACGGAATCCACATGCAAAAAAGTGCAGCAAGCCTAAAATGCAAGCGTAATTGAGTAGTTGACCTCATTTCAGGTCGCCAACTTGAGTTTTATGGAATCCACATGCAAAAAAGTGCAGCAAGCCTAAAATGCAAGCGTAAAGTAATTTTGTTCTAATTTACGCCTGCCAAAATAATCCACCATATTAGCGTGTATACATCACTGATCAACAGACACTAAATTAAAATTAGTCGTGCACGATATAATGTTATGTTCAACGTCAATACTTGACAAATATTCTTTCGCAACTCGAAGGATATCCTAATGCTCAAACTCTGCCATTTTCTCAAAATACATCACGGAACAATAATCTTGGCTTCTCATGGCCTGCTATAACCATACTGTCGTACTCGACTGTGTCTCGTTTCACAATATTCCCGCTTGAAAACCATAGCTTTACGCTCTTACATCATAAATAACTATTGTGTATCACAATAAATAACTTTATTCGTTTGATACATGAATACTAAAACAGGATACCTACAATTTCAAGAGTTATGATGTGTGATATGAACTTTCTCTCGCTGTTCCATATACAAACTGTTCTTACAAAAGATTATTCTTTAACCTACGTCATGCTAATAGACATAAATATTACCAGAAAAAGGTCTTATTACATGCTTTCTTATAAGTAGAAGGGAAATAAGGGAATACATTATGCTAAAGCCATAGTCAAATCTTTTTAAGGTGTCTGCTATGTGAAACAATTGAGGTGTTCGCTTTGCATGGTCCCTTTTGAGAAAAGTTAGATAATTTAAAATTGAAACCAATAACAAGGAATATCTCGAAAACGGTCAACTCTACAAGAAAAACGTGTTTTAACGAGATCTACATTTTTTATGCAGTAAATTTTTGTCTATCATTACGGTGTAACCGTTATGCAAAATTCCGTAAAACTCATCTAGAATAAAGAGCTCTCCTTAGGCTATTCACAGAAAATTCAAAATATACATTTTATTTGTGATGTAAATAATTTTGTTGGAGCCATTTTTGAGAAATTAAAAATTCTCAAAAAAGGTTTCCATATACAGGAATCGATGATATCGATGGAGGATTTTCTTGAAAAACTTTGTGTCTCATCCTTGGAAGATACTAAACATAAATACCAAGCTTGGTATTTACCGTATTTTCATTTTTGAGCTATGCTGTCCGCAGACACACACACAGAAACGTACCTTTTTCTAAAAAACGTTTTCTCTGACTCAGGGGACCTCAAAACATATATTTCCTGTGAAATCTCGAGATTTAAATTTTGAGTGGAATACAGTACCTTCTCTAGCTACTATACATACGTGCTAGAGGAAGTAAAAGGTATAAAGCTGAGGCAATACACTGAAGCAAACAACACAAGATTAAACCACGTTACATAAATTTATAAAAAGCGAAACTACGATATTACACTTAGTTCAGTTTCCGGGTGCTGTCGCGTAATTGACGTAGTAAAATTTCTTGTTGCTTCAAGAAGCAGGTACACGTGAATGCGGTAACACCCGGAAGGCGATCAAGTGATAACGCTCGCTGGTCGCGGAAACCTCCGTTACTGACACAAGAATCTACACGATATAGAAGCTATAACTAGGAGCTGTTTCCGGGCTGTTTTGCCGTCGTCTGCTGGAGTAATGATCCAGACTTTTCGTCCATAACCGCGGTGGACATCTTCAGTGGCGCGGTCGAAGTATCCTTGGAGAAGGTTTCGCTGCGTCTGAAGCCTTGACTGTGCCGCAGTTATGGACGAAACGTCTGGATCATCTTACTCCAGCAGACCACGGCAAACAGCACCTAGTTATATTGACCCCGGCCGTGAAAGCCTACGTTATCTCATGATATAGAAGCTGTTGAAGTAGCGCTCACTGAGCGAAGTGGCTCCCCGATAATGTGTGATAGTTTGATTCCTGTTGGGATGACAACTCTGATCAAGGTTCTTTACGTGATTCCTTGCGAATACTGGGTGGTGCACAATCTACCAGAAATTTCCTGTCCCCATCATTTTCTTTTCATATGGCAAGATTTCTCTCTGACACTTGGCGGGGTTGCAGGTGTCCCCTTACTTCCTGAGAGCGTCTCGTCCATCATTGGGACCCACATGTTGCGGGTGACTAAAGCAAGGTAGCTGCGTCAGAATTAATGTCATGTAGGAATCGTCAGAAATGATACAAGGCGGGGGGCTTTGCTAGCGCTCATCGTCATCCCGATCTAGTCGTCCCTTTCTCCCTTCCTCCCTGACTCACGTTGGATGCACAAGAATCTACTACGTGCTCCAGTTGCTGGAGGCCCCTCCGTCTGACAACTCCTAACCAACACTGCACATTCTAATTAACATTTAGTAACATATGGGACTTTGAACTTGCCATTGGCTAATACTAGGGATAAAATCTTAATACTATTGAAGCCTGTCTAATAGTTTGGGATACATCTTCCATACGTTTAAATGCTTAAGCTTATTTTTCATCGTTTAATAGTTCGTTTCTCAAAATTGAGCATTTTTTGAAGAACTATATGACAATTTTCTTTAATGTACTTTTAAGAAATAGTATAATATTTTTTAAACAATTACTAAAAAATTGCCTCAAGTGGAGTATTTGGAGTACGAAAAAGTTTTTGAAAGAAAACACGGCTTAAAGTTGGGAGTGTGTATTCATGTGCCTGCCCATTTAAAGCTTCAGTTAATTGGCAATTAATAGGAGCAAGTGGGAATGCGACATATTTTCTTGACATATAGTTATTGGCAACTATCAAGCTATTATATTGATAATTCTCCTTATACTGGGTAATGTATGTATGTATGTAATATATATATGTATGTAATGTATGTATGTAATGTATGTATGTAATGTATGTATGTAATGTATGTATGTAATGTATGTATGTAATGTATGTATGTAATGTATGTATGTATGTATGTATGTATGTATGTGTGTGTGTGTGTGTGTGCGTGCGTGTGTATGTGTGTATTTCTCTGCAAGTGGGTATCACCCGGTGGTAGAGTTATATATGTATACAAGATATATAAACAATAAATCACAGCTGCCAGTTTATGGCTTTGTAAGCTAGATATAATAGTTATTTACACAAATATGAAAACATTAATTTTTCTCTCAATTCAGATTAATTAATTTCATAATTAGAATCACCAACCAATTTAACATTTGTATTTACAACAATATAAAATCACAAGCATTTCATTTAAGGAATATTTACAAAAATTATCCAACGTTAATATCAAGATTTTTCCTAAATTTCTTCAGAGACAGGACAACCTCGAAAGGCTGCTCCAGGCAATTCATTCCAGTTTTTTATGGTTCTATTAACAAAGGAGAACTTTCCCACGTCAGTTTTGTATCTTCTACCCTTAATTTTGAACGGATGATCGTTTCGTGCATAGTAAGTTGGGTTTTCCAGTTTGTCAGTAACGTCCTCCCATGTGTTTAAGCCAGCGTAAGCTTTAAATAAAGCGCACAACCTCTATTTCTCACGCCTAACTTTCAACGGCTCCCATTTTATCTCCTCAGCGTTTGTAGGCCCAAAATATTGACCCCTTTTTGTGAATTTTATAGCCCTTCTCTGGATCTTTTCTAACGAATCAATTTTATTTACTCTATACGGGTCCCAACAAGTTACTCCAAATTCCATGACCGGCCGCACTAAGGACTTGTACGCGATTTCCCTGGACTTTGCACTCCCCTTTTTTAAAAATTTATATGATACAACATCAAAAGCTTTGGAAAAATCTATCACCACTGCATCTGTTCTTCCCCCTGCATCCACCTCCTCTGCTAAATCTTGAAATAATGACGTTATCTGGCTTTCACACGAGTATCCAGGTCTAAACCCATGTTGCGCTTTATTGAACCACTTTTTGTTTTCTAATTCCTCCCGTATATATTCCATAATTAAATGTTCCATCAATTTGCACACTACTGAAGTTAGGCTGACTGGTCGATAATTATTTAATTCTGTTTTATTTCCCCCTTTATGAATTGGAACTACAATCGCGGTTTTCCCGTCTTCCGGTACGGCACAGTTATTTATTGAGATAGCTCCTTGCCTACTTTTACCCTTTGCGATCTTCCTTCCAAAAAAATTTTAACCCATAGAACTATGCGTTTATCAATTCCTGTAGCAGTTAGCTTTTGGATAAGTAATGTTTTTTTTATAATTAGAACCAACTAAAAAATTCAATGCCACAGCTGGGATTTGAACACTGTGACTAGATGCCGGTATGACATTTTATGTTCCAACTGATTCATGTGTTTTTACCCGGTCAACCAACCGGTATGTCCCTTCTTTCACAGAACACCTATTGTTGTTAAAGTAGCTTAATAGTTAGAACTGCACGGAGAACGGGAGAACTGTGTTCAAATCCTGGCTGTGGCATTGAATGTTTCTAATAATAAAAACATTACCCAGTGTAAGGAGCATTACCAATATAAAGAGCTGAATGTTCAGTCACAAATCGGAATGTCATCGCCGCTTCAGTCTTCGCCGTAGAGGTTCAGGAGGAAGGTAAATATGGCGGAGAAGAGGATCGATGGAGCCTCTTGTAGCAGATGCGGAGGATGCACATGACCTCCGGCGGTGTGAACGTGTGAGTGATGTATGTTCAATACCCAGGCGAGTCAACTGTCTGGTCCCAACACTGAAAGCATTTGTAAGGGTAGCTGGAACCAGCAAGAGGGCGTATCTCCAGTAATTTTATTTGCTGTTGGACAAGACAGACCATTCTTGCTTCTACTTTTGAATAAATACACCATGAATGAAACTGGTGAGGTGTCTTTAGATCTGGCAGGATACACGAATGTTTGGTGCCTTTTGGACTGCCTCACCCGCTCTCTCGTTTCCGATAAACCTACAGTGGCTCCAAAAAGTATTGGTCTGAAAGTATTAGTGGTGAAAAATTAACTGTATTCCATAGAGCGTGTTTCCATTATAGTATTATAAATGTTCATTCACAATAGTACTTCTAACATATGACCGAAAAACACAAATATGCTATGATGTGTAAATGTGTAAATACAAAGCTAATTCACGTGCTTTTCTACTTCCAAATAAGTATTGGTCTTGGATAGGTGGAGTCAGACTGAAAAATTCAACGCCATAGCCCGGATTTGAACCACGGATCTCCCAGTCTGTAGCCGGCTGCTCTACAACTGAGTTACCATGGCAACATGCCGGCATAGCATTGAATTTATCAGCTGTTTCACATGTTTCCTGGTGATCTCAAGTTATTTTGAGATGACAACCCCAATGGCGACTTACAATGTTGCAAGTAGTTTAAGTCCCAGGATTCATAGTACAGCCAACTATTATGGACAATTGCGACATTAGTTTTTGTTTACCAGGAAACATGTGAGTCAGTTGAGAACTTCAGTGCTATGTTGCCATGGTAGCTCAGTGGTAGAGCAACCGGCTAGATACCGGTAGATCTGTGGTTTTAATCCCGGCTATGGCGTTGCATTTTTCAGTTTGACTCTACCTATCCAACTGCTGTCCTACACGGCTTCTGTGAGAAAACAATTAAAATTATCAAGTATTGCTCTAGTTTGCAAATATGTATTATAGTGTGAACTGCTCTTCAGCTATACGAGGGTATGAAACAGCGGGTATGGCAGTATGCAGCAAACAGTGTTGTAATTCGGAACAATTTGTTTGGTCTTGCAGCAGGTATGTTTAAAAATCGAAAGAAACGACTGGAGAAGAAAGGAGAATATTAGTACATTTATTTAAAAATAGACAATTATTCAAAGAGATAAGTGAAACAATTTCAAGACCTATTTCTACTAATATAAGCATTGTGTATAGGTTTAAGAAAACAAAAAACATTGGAAAATGAACCAAGAAACAGATGCCCTTCAAAATTATCTAGGGGAGACAAAGGAGTAATAGAAAACTAACCAGAAACCCAAAAGTTAGTGCTCCGAAGATAGCAGCAGAAGTTGAAACATAAATGGGAATACAAGTGTCATCACAAACTATAAGAAAGTGGTTACAATGGGAGAACTGCCCATAGAAAACCTTACATCAATAAGTTGAACAGAAGGGAGAAGCTTGACTGTGCTAAGGTACAAAGAGATGACACCTATAAATTTTGGAAAAAAATTGCTTTCACTGATGAGAGTCAATTTTGTATTTTCAAATCAAAATGGCGAGTGACAATGTGGGGGAAGAAGAATACTGAGCTAGATGGGAGGAATCTCATAGCTAGTGTAAAACATGGGGACGGTTTTCTGATAACATGGGGTTGTATGAGTGATAATGGCTAGCAGATTTGTGTTTTGTTGGCGGCACAATGGATTACAGATTTTATATCAACATTTTAAAGTTTCTTCTTCTTCAAAGTGTGGAAAAAATGAACCTTCCTGTTAATTACATTTTCACTCCAGACAAACGACCCCTCAAGCACACGATCTAAAATACCAGGCTGTGGTTGTTGTATAACATTCCACGTTGGATGCAGATGTCACCTCAATCTTTGGTAGTAAATTCAATAGAGAATTTGTGGCAAAAAGTGGAAGAAAATTTAAGAAAACATGAAATATCCAACATAAATATTTGAAAAGTGCCCTACTGCCTGAATGGAATACATTTTCTGCAGAAACAACAGAACCGCCAGTGAAAGCAATACCAAGGAGATTAGTTGAAGTTATCAAGAGGAAAGGCGGGTCCACAAAGTAATGAAGTGAGCAAAAATGTCCAAAAACTTTTGTTTTATTATGGACAGACCAATATTTTTCATACATGAAAACAAAACTATTTCATTTCAGTTTATTTATAATTGAAGAAAGTTCATTTTTGTATATTTTATACTACATAAGTGTATAAACATTTAAAAATTACAATTGTCTGTGCTAAGTATTGTGTTTTCTCTCCTTCAAATTTGAAGCATATGATCAGACCAATGTTTTTGGAGCTACTGTATTGCGACGGAATCCAAAGAGAAGACCGTCTTGCCTGAAGACAATAGTTTAATATATGCTATTTTGGTGCTGGTAACAGTGAATGGGCAGGATGTTTCTGCTCAACACCAATTAGAGCGCTCGTGGAGTCACTAAATGTGATTCAGGAGTGGTGTACATTGCTTCGAAACATAATTTGCCAGTCAAAATGAAATGTAGCTCTATATGTACCGTCTCAACTAAGGAGTACCTACTGGAACTATTACATGCGCTTACTGTACTGAACAAGATTGTATTATGATCCAGATCAGTGACTAATTCATACAAAAGTTTTTTACTTTCTATACTTAGAACATAGGTAGATATTGTATTGCATTCCACACAAAAAATCGATACCGAGATCTCACCGGATACAGTTTTAGGGTTCTTTGTATAAAAAAAAACAGTTTTAGAAAAAGAGCCATGCGTGTTGTGTGTGTCTCTGAACACGGCAACTCAAAAACGAACATTTGTTAAACTACCAAAGTTGGTATTTGAGTTTAGTATCTCCCAGGTATGCGATACGAAGATTTGAGGAAAATCCCCATCCCAAACTACCCTTTCGAAAATTGTTATTTTCTCAAAAACTGCTGATTTTGATTGAAATACTGTATATTACAGCTATTTATATGACAACTAAAATTTATATCTTGAATTTTTTGGGAATCACCTCTGAAGACCTTCATTCTTCTGCATAACTGGTAAACCGCAAGAGATAAACAAAAACTTACTAAACAAACAAGTTAGATCTCGTTAAAACATTTAATTTATGCCATGTACTTTTTTTAATGGAGTTGAGATATTCCTTGTTATTGGTTTCAGTTTTAAAAACAAACTTTTCTTATACGAGAATTTGTCAATTCCCAGCCATGCAAAGAAACGACTTCAATCACATAGCAACCAATTTTTAAAGCATTTGACTATTGCTTTAGCCTAGTGCTCCCTTATTTCCCTTCTGCTACAAGGAAGCAAGTAACAAGACAGTTTTTGCTAATGTTTAATTCGATTATCATGAAGTATATAGAAGAATAAGCTTTTAACAACAATTTGTTACAGCGATGTAGAGAGAGTCATGTGGATGGAACATATCAGATTTTTTTTTCATTTATACCCCGCCTTTAATAGCAATGGCTACATTGGCGGCTTTTTATCTTTGAAGAAGGTTATCTATCAGCATTGATGTTTGCATTGTGACTACGTGTTCACATGCACGCCGTCCCGTAATCGCCATACGTGCGTGAGCGGCTTGCGTTAGAATGTTTTAGCTGATTGCTGCCCTACATCGGCGGCTTCCTTTTATTAACTAATGCATTATCACACCTTTGTGTGACTTTGTGACACTTTACTTTACACGCACAATCATAACCTGTACTTCTTGAAGTTTCTTGCCACATGAACAGCAGGTATTAAAAGGGGGCAACTTAGCCCAGAACGTTTAGTGAGCTCTGAGCGTGCAGTTGCAATAGAGAGGGCCGCCAACTATCTACAAACGTCGCAGCGACGAGAATAAACCGTGCTACAACGTTGCAATAAAGACAGTCATTTGTATACAATAAATGTTTGTAGCTTTAACATAATTTAACCTGGTTGGTCATATCGGACGATGAATGAAATCGGTGAAATGATGCTCAAATGATCTCGGGGTCCATAGAGCTTAAAGTTACCCGGCATTCGAAAAAAACTCACCCTAAGCGAGATTCGAACTCGTGACTTCTTAAATAATAGATTTTGTTACAGTATACAGCCGTCATTAGGATGAGTGCGTTTTGTAACTTGCCACAAACTGGAGACTTTAACATGAAGATTTAATGTTGACGCATGTAGCGCAGTAAAAAGCTCAAATAAGCGCGAGCGTGTGTGATTGTGCCGAGAAAGATTTAACGGTACCCACCTACATAAACTCGTGCCTCTTTCTTATACTTGTGATTTAAACTACGGTTGCTCTTGGTATACACATGAAACAAAACAGCTTCTGGAATCAGATGACTGTTAGCAAACGGACTCAGAAGATAATATGAAACAACGGCGAAATTGATGAAAGGAAAGGTGATTATGGGGCAGTTGATGGAATGAATGGCGGGGGATACTGGAGAACCCCAAAATAAAATATAATAAAATTAATACCAATCTACATAAGAAATTGTCTGTGCTGTCGAAAATCCGCTCATTCGCCACTCTGTCCGCCACAAATCCCACATAGGTCCCTGGGATCGAACTCACCCGCCTTGGTGAGAGGCGAACGGTCTGACCATTCGGCTTTGGCGCCGTCTGGTAATGCTTGTTACGATTTCAAAATGTTGTAGACAACAAAACTTGGCTTTGCGAAATATTTGCATTTGTCGATTTTGTGTTCCATCAAAACTTCTTGTTTGAAGGCGAGTGATCTAAATACCATATAGCCAGGAGTGTAACGTCAATGGATGAGGGTGATGTATTACATACCTCAGCTTCACAATTTTCTACTGTATTAAGCCTATTGATGTAATCTTGTTGAAAGGTATGTTTTGAACGACGGTTCTTCCTTGAAATACTGTTCAACGTATCATGCCAGTCAAAATCTTTTCAGTGCACCCCAGTCTCGTCAAAAGATGTTCGCGCCCAATGGCTGTTAACAGGATAGAAGACATCTTGCTTGATAAGGTTAAAGTGGTTTTGAGTGAACTTTCTCATTATGTTTCTTAACATAGTTGGAAGTTAATGTCAAGCTCTTAACTTCTTGTGAACTTAGGACTACACTATGTAGCGTTAAGAAATATAACTGAGAATGAACGTGCAAAGAAAACTACAAGTAAATGGAAGCTAAGTATGTATCTGATTGAAGTACATCTGCTGCACACCACGAGGGAGACACATGTTGTAGACAGAATGTTCCATTTTGCGTAAATCAAGTGCTCTAAATATGTAATCTGTTGTGTAATCAACAAATTAAGGGTGCAGAAGTTTTAGTTTTATTGTAAAAGAAAATACAATTAAAGCATAAACTAAAAGTTTCTCAAAATATAACATTAAAAATGTCTGAGGCATTGATGGTGAAGCGTCGTGTATAAAAGTGAATAGTGGGTGTGGGTTTAGGTCCCTAAATAGGTATATTGTTTTGTTGTTCATTTAATGTCGAGTTAATATAGTAAAACAACAAATATTCCTATATTGACATTCCTTGTGAAAAAGCGCTAAATATTCAGTAAAACTGCGGAATTTAATTCTGCACATAAGCTATCAAGTAATGTAACTATTGAGCAACATAACTTGTAGGTATGGTAGAAAAATCTGAGCAACACTAGCACATTTCATACGAGCTGTCTGCTTTTAGTTATTTTTTGGGCAGCAAGGGTTTGCATTTCGTGGCCACATTAAGTGTTGACTCATCTAACGAGGGAATTTCATTGAATAATGAAATATGTGTGTCTCAAAGCCCACCTGAAAAAGCCCATTTCATGTTGTGCTATCTCGCTAGATATACAAAACGATTTAATTTTCACGTTAGCACAGTCACGACCAACAACATTAGAAAAAAGGTTTCTGAAACATGTTTTATTTAGAAGTCGCAACTGTCAAAACTACATTTTGCAATGTGACAACCTAAGGAACAATTGAACAATTCTTGAATATTACGCAGAACACAGAGCTAAGCTAATTCACTTTTGCAACATGCTTTGAATATTTTGATTGAATTAAAGCATTCTCGCTCTCTCTCTCTCTCTCTCTCTCTCTCTCTCTCTCTCTCTCTATCTCCCCTCTTTTTATTTTAACATTAGACTGCGAAGTGCATACCCTAGTCCATATATCACAATACGCCACTGCATATAGCATATTTTCTAAGCACGGCCTAAAATATTAATAATGTACCCAATTTCATAAGTCAATTTTGTCTATTTGCTGAAAAGGACTCAACAACAATAATAACAACGCACCCGTTTGTCTACAATCGAAGTTACAAAATTACTTTCAATTGTTTCCAAAGCTTGTTCACCAGGTTAAAGGTTAAGTTTAACAGTTGGCAAATGATTAATGAAACGCAACACGAAGACAAAATGGCGGTTGTCAATGTGAGATTGAAGCTTCAAGGTAGGTAAGTGAGGTTCTGATTAATGACTTACACGCCGCGGCTCGTTTCAGAAAAATGGGAACACGATAGATAGTTTGGTATTGGTGTTTAGAAATCCGTGTCAGTCAGTCTGGTCCAGCCCTATAGAGAAAGCTTGTTGTTTGCATTCCAATGCTTGCTGGACATTGCTGGCAGAAAAAGTCAAGGCCTCGATCATAGAGGCTCCGGCCTTGCTTTGGCACATGTCGCGGATTGTTTAGTTCGTGTCGGAAGTTTCCGGAGAAGGGAATCCATGCATCACGACCAGGCCCGGATTCTGATGCCATGTCATCTTTTAATTGTTGCATCATGCGCATTACTAATTTGTACATATATCCTTATCATGGGTCACAGATTATGAAAATAGTATTTGACACGTCATTTTTGGTCATTTTGTGGCATTTTCTATTTTAGGCCATTTTTCTCGACTTTTTCTCATTAATTCACTATTGTGTAATTGTATTACCTTTGTGCGCTTTTATTTAGTGATTTTGTTTCTCGTACATTCGATATATAAAAACATCAGAAATCTCGCTTCTCAACTGAGGAATATGAGTGGCCATGATGTTTAATTTCTGGACCAAGTTCTATGTAGTAGTATTCCACCGAAAAATTCAATACCGAGATTTCACGGAATGCATGTTTTGATTACCCATGAATAAATAAAATTTCAGAAAAACGTCCGTGTGTGTCTAATAATTGAGTTCTATTTATTGACGCCCTTTAACTGTCGTGGTTCTCAGCGTTCCGTTTTATACTAGACGTGAAAGACCGCTTAATTTTGCTCAGAGGCCTCTTAATCAAGTTTGAGATTTTTTAATGTGCCGTAAATTTACGATACGGTACCAACGGCCTTACTTCCTTTCCGAAGGAAGCCATGCTAATGATTTTTACGCCCCCAAAAAAGCCATTGTCCTCCGTCGGGTTTGAACCCACGAACTTGGATTTATGAAGTTAGTATGGTAACCATTATACCTTCCATGGGTCCTTCCGATGGGTTACAGTTACAAAAGTAGGATTTAGTTTGTCAATTTGGTAATTTTGTGGCTTTTCTATGTTAGAGGATATTTTTTCCCGATTTTTCCTCATTAATTCACTATTGTGTCATTTTCTTTACCTTGGCGTCTTTATTTAGTGATTTTCTTTCTTTTACATTCGGTATAAACATCATAAATTTGGCTATTCAACTGAGGAATAAGAGTAACCATTCCTTTTTAAGTTCTTTACCAAGCTCTATGTAGGTATGTATGTAGTAGATATTCCACCGAAAAAGTCAATACCGACATTTCACCGGAATAAATGTACTGAGGACCCTTGAATAAATAATATTTTAGAAAAAGGTCTGTCCAGTAATTGGGTTTTATTTATGGACTCTCGTTAACTGCTGCGTTTCTCAGCGTCCGATTATTATTGGACATGAAAGACCGCTTAACTTTTCTCAGAGGTCTATTTATTAGGCTTGAGGTTCTTTAACATGCCATAAATCTACGACACGAGACCAACACTTTTACTTTCCTTTGAAAGCCATGCTAAGGAATATTAGGCCCGTTAAAATGCATCGCCCTCCGCCGGGTTTGAACCCGTGATCTTGGGAACGAGCGGCTAGTGTGTCATCTCTAGGCCACAGAAAACGACTGTCCATGTGTTCGTCTCTGTGTGTGTGTGTGTTTGTGTGTGTGTGTCTGTGTCTGTGGGAAGCATAACTCAAAACGAAAAGTTCGTTATATGCGAAACTTGATATTTAGTTTTAACATCTTTCAATGATGCGCCACGAAGACTTTGAGTAAAATCCCTTTGTCCCAAACTACCCTTCATACAGACAAAATTTCTAAGATTTTGATTTTCTAAAAAATTGATCTAACGATTTTGATTAAAATACCACTATTAGGTAAGTAATGACGAAATGTATATTTTGAATTTCCTAGGAATAACCTCTGTAGTTCTCTCCATTCTGAATGACTTTTGAATTACTAGAAATCGTGTAAGAGATAGAAAAACTTACCACACAAAACGAAACACACAATTTATGTCCTATACCGTTTTGTTGTGGAGGCACCCCTTGTTATTTGTTTCAATTTGAAAACGTTTTATTTGTCTTGAGCGGAATGTTATCGTTCACTTCATATATCTTTTGTTTTACTCCTAACTCTACAAAGAGAATTTAATTTCAATTGTTTCACAAAGCGGCCAGTTCTTAAAAGATTTGACTATCGCTTTAACCTAGTGTATTCCCTTATTTCCCTTCTACTTACAAGGAAGTGAGTAATAAAATCGGTTCTCTTAATGTTTATCTTGATTAGCACAAAGTAGTTAGAAGAGAAATCTGTTTGCAGAACAGGTAGATAAAGACATATGAATGGAGCACAGGCTTTTTTCTATTTTATTTGACATTGTTTTAACTACGTGTGTGTATCGCAACGGATCTATTAGGAGATGATACCTCGTGGCTCGGTATGTGGCGGACAGTTGATCTTCTAGGTGTCATCTCTGTACCATAGCAGCATGCTTTATCACATGTCCTCAAAGGCCTTAGCACTAGGCAACTGTACCTCCGCTTGTGTACGCGAAGGGTAGATGGCAGCTTCGACAAGTATCCACAGATACCTTAACACTGTATCTCTACGTCTAAAAGCCCCTGCAGATGTCATTAGGGTTTCGTCCAGTAGGATGTCCTCTGTGGATAGGTGGCAGCGCAATTGCTCTTACAATCTATTTCTATTTTATTATAGTTTTCGGCGTAAGATGGAAAGTCAGATCGTGGGATTTTGCATCCAATCCGGCATTTACTTTGTCGGTTGTCGAATGAGAGGAAATCACAATGAAAAAGTAAGATTTTGTCGGTTTACGGAATTTGAATTCAGGACCTGACGAATGTGGGCCGCAGATGTTACCGCCTAAGCCATCCTGCTCGCTAAAATTAACTTTGTACTTCCTTTCTCGCACTATTTGAAAAAAAATACTATTTAATGGTTAGATTGGAAGGGGTTTGTTCTGGATGGAGGGCTATCTATTGACAGAGGAACGGCTATAATTACAAATATGTTCTAAACATGAATGAGATAGATCAATTTTCCAACTTTCACGTTAATTAGTGCGTATAATCAGATTACTATTGTCCTTTGTTTAATTTCGTGTCATAGGCTACAAAGTCCTCTTCCTAGAGATTTTGATTAAGTTGTGAACTATAAAAAGAGTTAATCATATGGGCTTGTGAGGTGACTTAAATTTCTCAATTTTTTTTTCAAATTTTTCAAAAAACTTGGAACAAAAATTAAATTCGAAATTAGTTTTATATTTAAATCATCGTCATTTTTTAAATATATGCTTGTATAGCAATTATATCCGTTTATGAATTAATTAGTAACTTTCTGTGTACTAATTATCAATTTTGGTCATTTCCTCAACATTTTAAGGCCACGATCACGTCATAAGTTATTGATATTGCTAAGATTGTCATATACTATTATATGTAGTATATTATATGTATATATACACAGCATATTAGAGCTATTTTTTGAGAAAATCGAACATTTCGAAAAAATCTTCACGTAATTGCCAGTTTGGGGTGGGGGATGTCGCAACCTTAGAAGATAGTAAATTTAAATACCAAGTTTGGTATTTAACGACTTTTCGTTTTTGAGTTCTACTGTCCACACACACCCCCACACATACATACGACATTCTTATAAAATTTTATTTTTTAGATTCGGGGAACCTCAAAACAGTTTTTCGGTGAAATCTCGACATCGAATTTTTAGTCGGAATACCATGTCTTCTCTACCTACTATGTGCTTAGATAGTACGTGCAAAAAAAGTGCATTGTATTGGATTCTTTGTAGGAAGGCTTACAATGTTCAATGATAAGATAGTTAAAGACTTAATTGCCAAGTTGGGATATTACTCCAAGGATAGCAGAAGGTCCTTTTTGCTATTAGACTAGTTCACCCCGGCAGCGTTACCGGAAGTTAAGGTTCATTTACTAGCTTCCACCTTCTTCCTCTCTTGATAATACATATGTACTTCTATGCCATTCTATGAAACGAGAGGCCACCCACTTGATATATCCGAAGGTCGACAGACATACTTGACTTTCACGATGATGTGGTAAGCCCAGCTCAAGCTGACAGAAAGAAAAACGTGACTTGAGATAGAGAATGGATAATGGTGTCAAAGGTAAACGTGTGGTAAACACTGGATACTTGATAAAATAATATTTTACTTTCTGTTAAAATTATTATATCTATAGTTCACTGTGTGTTTTGGGTTTCTCTGTATTGTCCTATTTTGCTGTATGTCACTTCAACCTTCCTTACAACATTTTGTAATGTCTTGTCATGTATGGTGTCATTTTTGCTTTCTTTACTTAGTACATTGGTAGAGAAGGTATTATTCCACCAATAAATTCGATATCGAGATTTCACTGGAAACGCACGTCTTAAGGTTTCCTAAATACATTTTAAAAAGACATTTTTGCTTTCTCTACTTAATACATTGTACATATTTAGAGAAGGTATTGCATTTCACTGAAAATTCTCATTTTTAGGTCTCATTAATAAAAAAAAAAACATTTTTAATTTTTCTACGTAGTATTTAGAGAAGGCGTTGCATTCCATAAAAGTTCAATACCGAGACCTTACTGAAAATATGCGTTTTAAGGTCCCATGAATAAAAAGCAATTTTAATTTCTCTACTTAGTACATGGTATGTACATACGTATTTGGAGAAGGTGCTGCATTCCACAAAAAATTCGATACCATAATTTCACTGCAAATACACGTTTAAAGGTCCAATGAATAAAATAGCATTTTAGATTCTCTACTTAGTGCATAGGTAGTACACATTTAGAGAAGATATTGCATTCATCCAAAAATTCGATACCGAGATTTTACTGGAAATACACGTTTTAAGGTCCCATAAATAAAGAGAATGTACTTTTGTTTTAATAATTGCTCATGGTTTATGTTCTTCAGGTTTACTTTGTTTAGCTAATGTTTACTTTGTCTACTTAGTACATAGTACATATTTAGAAAAGGTATTGCATACCGCCAAAAAATTCCACACCAAAAGTTCACTGTAAATACACTTGAATCCAAAAAAGCATTTTTAGAAAAAGGCTTGATGTTTAAGCTCAGCATCTTCCAAGGATGCAACAAAGATTTTCAAGAAATTACCTTCACCTTAAACTACACTTTACATTGGAAAAGAATTCTAAAATTTTGATTTTCTCAAAATGACTCTAACGATTTTGTTTGAATTACTGTATTTAATTTTCTGGGAATGACCTCTGAAGAGTTCTTCATTCTAGATGAATTTTGCTGAATTTTGTAAAAGTCGTATACCTTAAGAGATAGACAAAAGATTACTAAACAAAAATGTAGAACTTGTTAAAACATAGAATTGTGTGATTTTTTTTTCTGCTTTCTTTTTTTGTTTTCTCCTTTTTTTTCTTTTTTAGAGCTTAGTCGTAGTCCGTTTCACATTTCTTTTGTTTTCTTTTTCTCCTGGCCATGACAGCCGCATAGCAACAAGTTTTAAAAGATTTGACTATCGCTTAAACTTAGTGTTTTCCCTTATTTCCCTTCTCCTTATAAGGAGCTAAGTAATAAGACCGTTCAGGTAAAGTTATCTTAATTAGCATTATGTAATAAGCATAAACTTTTGTAACAATAGTTTGTAGAACAGATAGAGAAAGGCATGTGAATGGAATACATCAGCTTTTTATTTGTTAATATTTAATTGATGCAGCACCATAGTATGAATTTAAAGTTATTGCTTTTTTAAGCAAGTTGTGATTAATCAACCACCAATTCGCCACCAATATTGCGTGACCTTGCTTCTGGATGTTCAACAGTTGTTAGGTATTTTATTACTTTCCCTATACTACAATGTGCATAGTGTATAGAGAAAGTATTTTTTTTTTTTTTTTTTTTTTTTTTTTTTTTTTTTTTTTTTTTTTTTTTTGTAGTTTAACGTCCTTTAACCTGGTTTGGTCATATCGGACGATGAATGCAATTGATGATATGATGCTCAAATGATCTCGGGGTCCATGGAGCTTAAAGATACTCGACATTCGTCTTTTCAGGATAAGGGAAAACCCCGAAAAAAAAACCTTACCCGGGTAACTCACCCTAAGCGAGATTCGAACTCACGACCTTTTGAACGTGAGGCGCGGACGGGGAAAGTATTGTATTCCACTCAAAAATTCGATAGCGAGATTTCACCGGAAATACACGTTTTAGGGTGCCCTGTATCAAAAAATGTACTTTTAGAAAAAGGCCCGTGTGCATCTGTATGTCTGTGAACACAATAACTTAAAAACAAAAAGTCGGTTAAATACCAAACTTATTTATGTTTAGTATCTTCCAAGCATGTGACACGAAGATTTTGAAGAGAAGTTCCCAACCCCAAACTACTCTTTACATGAAAAAAATGTCGAAAATGCTGGTCTTCCCAAAAATGGCTCTAAGGATTTTGATTAAAAATGCCGTATATTATACATAGTTACATGACAAATAAAATGTATATATATATATACTGATTTTTTTCTGGAATAGCCTCTGAAGGCCACTTTATTCACGAATTTTGTTGAATTTTACATAAATATTAAACCATAAGAGATAGGTAAATACGTGCTGCAGAAAAAAATGAACATCTCGTTAAAACACACCATTTATGTAATATACATTTTTTTTCTGGAGTTGACCGCTTTGAAACATTCCTTGTTATTGGTTTCAGTTTTAAAATACTTCTTTTAATGTTTATCTTGATTAGCATGAAGTAGGTAATAGAATATGCTTTTTAACAATAATTTGTTACAGAGATGTAGAGAAAGTTATGTGATTGGAACACTCAGATTTTTTGCATAAGTCATATTTCTATTATTTAGTACTGTGGAAAAAATACTATGAAATACACATGTTATGCGCACTTGAGAAAAATACTCGAGTTTGGCTAGTATTTTCAAAATATTCCTAATTTCAAATGATACACTCACATGTATTGTATATTAAGACACATACAATAACTTTTGTTTATATTTTTGGTAGTATAGTAAGTAGGGAAACTAATGTATTCCAATAAAAAATTCGACGTTGAGATTTCACTGAATATGTGTTTTGAGGCCAGTGAACCTTAAAGAAGCATTTTTAGAAAACGGTCAGTGTGTATGTTTATATGTGAACACGATAGCTGAAAACAAAAAGTCGGTTAAATACCAAACTTGATATTTAAGTTCAGCATCTTCCAAGGAAGTGACACGAACATTTTCAACAGAATTTCTTCACCCACATGGAAAAATATCCACGTTATTTTTTTTTTTTTTTTTTTAAATTTGCTTTAAGGATTTTGATCAGAATACCTACTATATGTTTCGTTAATACTATATATTTGAATTTTCTATGAATGATTGTGATGTCCTCTTCATTCTGAATGAATTTTGTGTTTTCGTAAACCGAAAATCTTACTGGGCATGAAATCTAGATCTCTTTAAGCAACAATGTTTTTTATTTTTATTTCATTTACATCTTTAGCATCTAAGGTCATATCGGGGGCTTTCCGCTTGAAACAACTCGTCTGTAGGTACTAACACGCACACATTCACACTCACATACAAACTTCCAGACTCTGGGGATAGGGAATAATTCTGGCTAAAGAAAAATTCCCCGCCCCAGCCGGGAATCGAACCCGGGACCCCCGGGATGAGAAGTCAGCTCGCTGAGACAGTGTGTTTTGTTATTGATTTGAATTATCAAATACTATTTACAAGTAGTAAGTTCGTAACTCGCTTAGGAAGAGTCCCGAGTAATGTTTTTTTCGGGGCTTCCCTTTATAGAGAAGACGAATATCCATTAACTTTAAGCTCCATGGAGTCCGAGACATTTGAGCATCACTTCACCGATTTTCATTCATCATCGATGTAACCAACCAGGTTAAAGGACATGTTCTACCAAAAGTTTGACACCCATTGATGTTTTAAAACTCTACTCTAGGAACATGTATCATCATATATTATTTTAAATTTAGAACATGTTGCTTCAAACATAAATTGCAGACGATTTTAATACTTGTTTATGCCTCCTTTGGCATTAGATAGACGGACAGGCATACAGAGAGATAGATAGATTGATACTTTGATAGATCGTTTATTAGTCTATTGAATACAATTATTCATGACTTCGTCAGTAAACTACATACATCCATCATACAATCTATCGTCACATATTTATATTATAACACTCGTCAACAGTATACAGAGGATTAACCATCAGTATTGATCTGAGCCTCCTCTTGAAGCTCTGCCTTATGTGCATAGGTAAGGAGTTAAAAAGTTTTAACGAGAAACACAGATTTACTCTTTTGGACATATGTCCACAAGATTGTTACACTCTTGCACGGTAATGTTATTCCAAGGTTCTGATAATACCTCTCGAAGTTCTGTTTCACTTATCTCCAGGGTTGCAGTATCTCTGTATGACTTGTCTCGCTTATTGGCAACACTTCCTTGCCATTTAATATTTGCTTCAAATTCCCACTCCCCTTTTTACTTTCTCTACACGTACTATATACATAGTGCATAGAGAAGGTATTGCATTCCACTAAAAATTCGATACCGAGATTTCACCGGAAATACATGTTTTAGGTCCCCCTGAATCCAAAAAAAGTATTTTTGGAAAAAGGTCCGTGTGTGTATGTGTGCGTCTGTGGACAGCATAGCTCAAAAACGAAAAGACCGTTGAATACCAAACCTGGTATTTAAGTTTGGTATCTTCCAAGGATACGACACGGAAATTTTCAAGAAAATCCCCCCACCCCAACCACCCTTTACATGGAACTTTTTTCGAAAATTTTTATTTTCTTAAAAATGGTTCTAACGATTTTGATTAAAATATCGTATATTAAAGATATTTACCTGACAAGTAATGTGTATATCTTGAATTTTCTGGTAATAGCCTCTGAAGACTACTTTATGCTGGATGAATTTTACGAAGTTTTGCATAACTGATAAACCGTAAGAGATGGACAAAAACTTACCACACAAAAAATATAGAGCACATTAAAGCACACAATTTGTTATATAGTTTTTTTTTTTTTTCTCGTGGAGTTGATCGTTTTTGAGATATTCCTTGTTATTGGCTTCAGCTTTGAAAAACTTGTACTTCTGTCATACAGGAATTTGTCAACTCGCGTCCATACAAAGGAGCTTTAGTCACATAGCAACCAGCTTTTGACTATCACTTTAACCTATGGTACTCCCTTATTTCGCTTCTTACAAGGAAGCAAGTAATAAGAATACTTCTACTAATTTTTCTCGATTAGCATGAAGTGAATAGAAGCATTATTATTTTGACAATAATTTGTTGCAGAGATGTAGAGAAAGTCATGTGAATGGAACACATTCTATTTTTTACTTAACAAAGTCCCTTCGCATCAGAACAAAATGGAAGCTTCAGTACAACTGAATGTTCATTCAGCAAAATTCATCCAGAATGAAGAGATCTGCAGAAGGCTGTTCCCAGAAAATTCAAAATATGCATATTATTTGTCAAGTAAATATGTTTAATATACGATATTTTAAACAAAATCGTTACAACCATGTTTGAGAAAATCAAAATTTTGGAAATGTTTTCAATGTAAAAGACAGTTTGAGGAGGAGGATTTTCCTCAAAATCTTCATAACGCATCATTGAAAGATGGTAGACCTAAATACCAAGTTTGGTATTTTACCGCTTATCGTTTTTGAGTTATCGTGTTCACAGACACACGGATACATACACATAGACCTTTTTCTAAAAATGTTTTTTTTTTATACAGGGGGTCCTAAAATGTGTATAGGTATCTATCCGATGAAATCTCGGTATCGAAGTTTTGGTGGATGCAATACATCATTTATGTACCTACTATGTATTAAACAGAGTAAAACAGCATTAATATTCCATATAAATACATTCCCAGACCTCAACAAAGACTAACAAAGGTACACTTTTCAGTTATTTAAAAGTGAAAAAATACCATAACTCATGCAAAAATAATAGCTTTTGTACAAACCTTTTATTAAAATGTACTTCTCTGTAAGCTAATTAATTCTTCTCACGAAAAATAAGGTCGTTGGACAATATAGTTTAAGGGTAGAATACATTTCGTTGAAATATGCAGGTGTCCCTAAGTTTTGGTAGGCACTGCAAGTTAGGCTAACAAGATGTAAGAATAAGGTTTTAAAATAATGTTTTATAGAAGAGCAGATAGAGGAAGTAATGTGAATTCATAATTTTTGTGATTTGTACAGCAGCTAAAATAAATGATAAATGCTGTTGAACACCGTCTGTCACATCAGATTTTCCTAAACTATTACGTTATAAGCACCTATTCCTGAGGGAATTGGTAGAGAATCGTGTATAAAGAAGAAACGAGAGCCGACGTTCACATCGACGACCCCAAGGGCTTTGCTCAAGCAGAACGGAGGGCGTTGTTAAGGATCATCTTGCCGTCAGAAACACAGGTTGTCGTGACTCATTGTTCACCTAGCACATGCCCTTCTTGTTAGTCTGTGAATTCTTCTTCATTCTCTTTCTGTTTTCATAATTTAGCATAATGAACAGATATTCCCTGTTAACATTAACAACGTTATAAAATGTTAAGTATTGTTACTAGAACCCTGCTTTTTAGGTGGCATAAACCTTCATTTGTTATTTTTTGTGTACTTATAATAAGGTGATTTTACTTTCTGAATTATTGGATCAATACTGGCACCAATAATTTCCCGCTTTTCTTAGTTTTGCGATATTTGTTTGTGAATTTTTACTTTCTCTACACGTATTATGTACATAGCGTATAGGGAAGGTACCTATTGTATTGCACCCAAAAATTTGATACTGAGATTTCACAGAAAATATACGTTTTGAGACCTCAGAATCCAAAAAAAAAAAAAAAATTTAGAAAATGTCCGTGTGTGTCTGTCTGTATGTCTGTCTTTGTGGGCAGCATACATAAAAAACGAAAAGTCCGTTAAACACCAAACTTGGTATTAAGTTCAGTATCTTCGAAGGATGGGACACGAAGATTTTTCAAGAAAATTCCCCCCCCCCCCAACTATCCTTTACATGAAAAATGTTGGAAACATTTTTAAATTGCTCTAACGATTTTTATTAGAATATCGTATATTAAAGATATTTACATAAAAATAAAATTTATATCTTGAATTTTCTGGGAGTAGCCTCTGAAAACATCTTTGTTCTAGGTGCATTTTGCTGAATTTTGAATAACTGGTAAACAGTAAGAGATAGACTTGGTTTCAGTTTTAAAATACACTTTTCTAATACGGAATTTATCAACTCCTGTTCCATACAAACAAAGGAACTTCAATCACTTAACAACCAGCTTTTAGAAGATTTGACTATCGTTTTAGCCTAGTGTATTCCCTTACATTTACAAGGAAACAAGTAATTTCTGCTAATTTTTTCTCGATTAGCATGAAATAAATTGAAGAATAAGCTTTTTAACGATAATTTGTAGCAGAGATGTAGAGAAAGTCATGTGAATGGAACACATCAGATTTTTTTCATTTGCGTTTACATTATCAATGATCTCCATCACAACACACGAAGAATTTTTTTACTTTTATGTTATAATATAATATATAATAGTTGTTATTAATTATTATTACATGCCTCCCAAATTTTTTGATGGAAAAGACTTTCTATTATAATGTAACACATTCTTGTTTGAAGAAAACAGTTCTTTTATTGGAATGTGACATGATATATGTGTTAATAAAGCAGGTTCTAAGATAATTTTTCTGTGTACTTTGTTCCCAATAATACTAAATTGATAACATTCATGTCTTCAAAACCAGGATTGCGTTGAAGAGTCTTCTTAAGCTTCTTCCCACTGGGCCAGGTATCTAGAAATATCGCCAATAATATTCAGAGCACCATTGAGTGGCAATGTTAACCTTCCAGCCGGTGAATAGCTTCTGGTATTAAACAAAAATTAATGTTAATATATGCAAGGAAAGCGAGAATGAGGCACTTGAGCGACTTCTTGGCCTTGGCAATGCAGACATATTTTTTTTTTTTTTATTTTAATCCAAGTCATTGGTGAATTTTAATGGTAGAATAACATTCTTCATTTGAAGAAAGCAAATAGCTAGGTCTTTAGGTTATTTTGGGTGTCAATCCCTCTGCTTCAAGAAGTGTGAAACGAATATTGTACATAAACTCCCGATTATTCAAAAACGACCCTCCGAGTGACAATACGTGCCATTTCCATTGAAAGATTTGAGAAGGGGGAATCTATTGCAAAACTGAGTGCTGATTATAGAATTGGAATGCAAAATGTTCGAGACATTAAAAACAATAAGCAGAAAATACAGGAATTTATCAGGAGCTATACGGCCAACTCTACGAAAAAAATGCATATTACATAAATTGTGTGTTTTATCGAGATCTACATTTTTTGTATCGTAAGTTTTTGTCTATCTCTTCCGGTTTACCAGTTATGCTAAAGTCAATAAAAATCATCCAGAATGAAGAGGCCTTCAGAGGCTGTTCTCAGAAAATCCAAGATATAAATTTTGTTTGTCATAAAAGTATTTTAATTAAAGTCATTAAAGCTATTTCTGAGAAAATTAAAATTTTCAAAAAATGTTCTATGTAAAGGGTAGTTGGGGTTTGGGAGATTTTCTTGAAAATCTTCGTGTCGCTTCCTTGTTTGGTATTTAACGGTATATTCGTTTTTGAGCTATGCTATCCATGGACACGCACACACATACACACACACACACACACACACACACACACAGCCAGACACAGGGACATTTTTCTAAAAATACGTTTTTGATTCGGGTGGTCCCAAAACATGTATTTCCGGTTAAATCTCGGTATCGAATTTTTTGGTACAATATAATACCTTCTTTATACCTATACACTATATACATAGTACGTATAGAGAAAGTATAAAGGTTTTAAGCGTAATTTCCTATTTGCGTATGTATGTTGTACCTTAAAACATTTAAATTGTATTGTCCTAATTAAATAGTGGAAAGATGTGGTAAAACCTAAATATCCCCTAATTATTACATAGAGATGTGAGTTTTCTGGAACACACTGTGATTCTTTAACTGCAGTGTGGGACATGAGTGAGTAATAGCGCTGA
This sequence comes from Hymenopus coronatus, assembly GCA_030762935.1. Lineage (NCBI taxonomy): Eukaryota > Metazoa > Arthropoda > Insecta > Mantodea > Hymenopodidae > Hymenopus > Hymenopus coronatus. The sequence continues at coordinate 26,529,059 of CM060895.1, forward strand.
TTCACCAGTTCCCCCATTTAGCTTTCCGCATTTTGTCTTTGTCTCGTGCGCTTTTATGTCTAAAAGCACTCTGAATGAGTTGAAAACAGTTTATACAATATGCTGTATTTCTTCTTCATACCTGGACAACATTCAATTGGATACTCTTAATTCACGTCAATATCATTTCCGTTGAAAATGACAGCTCTTATTACCTTATTAATAAGTGGTGGGAAATTCGATTTTAAGATTTTCATTTCCCTCCCCCCCCCATTTCTATAGACCTCTTAACTGCTTTGGTCATATCAGGGTCTTTGACTGAAACATTTGATGGTGTCTCACTCTATGGACTTTTGGATTAGGTTACTGTAGGTTTTAGTCGTTTTAAACTTATTTTCACACGCACATTGTCTTCCATTTACACTTCCAGACTCTGTGGAGAATAGGCAATAATCCTAATTAAAAGTCCCTACTTCATGACCGAAATCGAACCCGGGAACTTTGAGTCAGAAGTTTTATTATTTTGTTGTGCTTTTGCTCTCTAGTTTTATACTCTGCTTTCAGCATTCCAATAGCTAAGATATCTATGAGGTAATTCAGAAATGTAAAAGTTGGTGATATATTTGGTTTAGGAGCTCCAATTTTTACATTCTCTACACGTACTACGTACATAGTGTATAGAGAAGGTATTGTATTCCACCCAAAAATTCGATACCGAGATTTCAGCGGAAATACTTGTTTTGGGTCCTCCTAAATCCAAAAAAAAAGTATTTTCAGAAAAAGGTATTTTCAGTTTCAGTGTGTGAGTGTCCGTGTGTCTGTAAACACGATAACTCAAAAACGAAAAGTCGGTAAAATACCAAAGTTGGTATTTAAGTTTGGTACCTTCCAGGGACGTGACACGAAGATTTTTTAGAAAAATCTTCCCCACCTCAAACTACCCTTTATATGGAACTTTTTTCGAAATTTTTTATTTTTTTAAAAATCGCTCTAACGATTTTGATCAAAATATCGTATATTAAAGATATTTACCTGACAAATAAAATGTATATCTTGAATTTTCTGGGAATATCCTCTGAAGACTACTTTATTCTGGATGAATTTTACGAAGTTTTGCATAACTGCTAAACCGTAGGAGTTGCGCTAAATTTACCAAACAAAAAATGTAGAGCAAATTAAGTCGCACAATTTATATTATATACATTTTTTTCGTCGAGTTGATCATTTCTTACATATTCCTTATTTTTGGTTTAATTTTTAAAAACCTACGTTTTTCTCACACAGGAATCTGTCAACTCCTGCGCATACAAGCAAAGAAACTTCAGTCACATAGCAACCAGGTTTTGACTATCACTTTAACCTATGGTACTCCCTTATTTCGCTTCTACTTCCAAGGAAATAATTAATAAGACTATTCATGCTAATTTTTTCTCGATTAGCATGAAGTAAGTAAGTACAAGTATAAACTTTTTAGCAAAATTTGTTGCAGACAAGTAGAGAAAGTCATGTGAATGGAACACATCAGATTTTTAATGTATATTTTTTCAACATTTGCAATATTCCAACTGCCTCACGTGATACAAATCTCTACCCATTTTTACTTTCTCCATACGCACTATGTACATAGTGTATAGAGAAAGTATTGCACTCCACCAAAAAATTCGATACCGAGATTTCACCGGAAATATGTTTTAGAGTCCCCAATATCCAAAAAAAGCATTTTCACAAAAAGGTTCGTGTGTGTGTGTGTGTGTGTGTGTGTGTGTGTGTGTCCGTGTGTCTGTGAACACGATAACTCAAAAACGAAAAGTCGGTAAAATACCAAAACTTGGTATTTAAGTTTAGTATCTTCCAGGGATGCGACACGAAGATTTTGAGAAAAATCCCCCCACACCCAACTACCCTTTACATGGAACTTTTTTCGAAAAGTTTGATTTTCTCAAAAATGGCTCCAACGATTTTGATTAAAATTTCGTATATTAAACATATTTACGTGAAAAATAAAATGTATATCTTGGATTTTCTGGAAATAGCTTCTGATGAGTAGTTTATTCTGGATGAGTTTTACTAAATTTTGAATAACTGCTAAACTAAAAGAGATGGACAAAAACTTACTACACAAAAAATGTAGAGCACATTAAAGCACACAATTTATGTTATATACATTTTTTCGTGAAATTCGTCGTTTTTGTGACATTCCTTATTTTTTGTTTCTGCTATGAAAAACGTATACTTTTCTCATACAGGAACTTGTCAACTCCTATCCATATAGACAAAGGAACTTCATTGACATATCAACCAGCTTTTGACTATCACTTTAACCTACAGTTGTCCCTTATTTCGCTTCTACTTACAAGGAAGCGAGTAATTAGACTGTTTCTGCTATTTTTTTCTGATTAGCATAAAGTAAATAAAAGTATAAGCTTTTTAAGAATAATTTGTTGCAGGGATATGGAGAAAGTCATGTGAATGGTACACATCAGATTTTTCTAAAATGTTCAGCACTCGTGGCGATTTGTTGAAATTTTTTGGATTGCTCTAGTTATAATGCATATTGATTGTGAATTACGAAGTGCAAAAGAGAGGAAAAGGATCGCTTTACTATTTCAGAATGTTTACAGCCAAACTAAGGAATATTTCCCAAATCCAAAGTTACATTTTTATTGTGGTTTAATGCATAAATTACATTTTTAGAATCTTTTAAATTGCAAAATAAGAAGTTTAAAATTGTATTAAATGCTGGATTTATTAATAATCGTTTAACCTAATGTTTTAAAATAAGTTGTATTAAATTTGTTTAGCACATGCTATGAACATCATACAGTTTTGAAACTGAAAGGTTACGAATTGCACGTTTATATATTTTCATGATGGGTTGCCTTAATGAAGCCACTTCCACAAACATTTATGTATATTAATCTGAAGTAGAAAATGAATCGTTTCTAACAAAAGTTTTTGAAAAGATAAACATTTGCACAGAGAAAGTCGTGTGAAGATGTGTAACACATCAGGCTTCCTCTGCCTTTCTTTTTTGTTTTGAATATGATTATGTAAAATCCTGGTGCCTAGTGCCATATTCAGATTGCGATGGCAGTATCATTGTTTTCAGATAGCCTCTTTTCGCTTTCTCGAAGAAACGGATGATAATACTTGTTTACAATTCACTCACTTGACTGCCGAAGCAAAGAAAGTTGGCATGGCGGGATATCCGTTCAGTGCAGTTTTATTGACCCGCTTCTGCCAAGGTCACACTTTCTCATACAATCATTTATAATATTAATTCGATGCCTGTTTTCCTTTCAGGTGAGTTTTCTGTGACGATCACCCGGAGCAGCACCGTCTGAGACTACGGTAAACGTGTTCAGTACTATTTAACATTTGATTATTCCATAACCTTTACATTTTAATTAATTATTTGTTTAGATTAAGCAAGTACTATTAAATCCATATTATATTGCTAATGTATTGTCTACAAAATTTTGACAAAAATGTTTTAAAAACATTTACTTTTACTTGCCGTACACGTCCCAAGTTGGTAGAGGACACATTTGGTGTGTTTTGTTTTGTTCTATTCCATTTATACGCTGTCTTTTACTGCAGTTTTGTCCTTGCAATGGTGTGTAATTTTTCCTTTCATAATTCGTTTGCATTGGGTTTATGTTTTGTTTTCTGTTGTATATATATAAAACATGGATTGTGATTTATAATTCCAATCTCTGGGGAGAATAGAGAATAATCTGACTAGTGAAAAATTCCCACCCAAGCTAGAAATCAAACCCAGAACTCCTTGCACAGCAAGCAGGTACTCTACCGACTAGGTTACGGGCCAATCAGGAGGTATCGAATTTCATCCAGAAATTCGATGTTGAAATATCACCGTATATACGGGTTGGGAGGCAAATAAATTCATATATTTATATCAGCGTTTGATCCAGTATTTGCAGTTCTGTCGCTGTTTTCTAAAGTTATGTTTATGAGAAAAATTTCACGAGGTTTTTAGGATGACTATTATTCCCCATTCTCAGATGTTACTTGTTTACGTAACAGGTCACATGGTTGACCCTCCTGTACCCTGCCAGATTATAGGTGGTGTGATGCATGTAAACACAGCTGAAATATAATGCAGAATCGTTCAAAACATATTAGACCTTGAAATTTGTGCCTCAGACTTATTATACTATTAGTAAGCGGATAAAGTGAGATACATTTACGTTATATACATTGTTCAGATTACTTGTACTTATTACTCCCACCCTGCATAGATTTAGATGTTGCTTGAATCCACCCCAAGAAACGCACTTTAGAAGAGAAAAGCTGCGTTCGTGTTTTGCAACCTACTCATTCTCACGAAAATTAAAACAGATTAAGAAAAGTTAATAAAATAAAAAACTTTAACTGTGGGAGAAGTTAAGATTCTTAAGAAAGAAAACTGCGTGTAAAATAAAACGTGTCAATTAGAATTACTTTAATGTCTCCACATTTAAGTTACAGTACCACGAAAAATGAGCAAAATATTTTCATTCTTTACCTTCTCTCTCTCTCTCTCTCTCTCTCTCTCTCGAGGTAAGGGCTTAAAGACTAAATTGTTATACGGTTTTTATTGCCTCCCAAGAAGAATTTTCTCCTAAGAGAATGGCATCTAACACCTTCTGCCCGATATATTTGAATAAAATATTGGCTATATATTTTATTCCCTCTTTGTTCTATGGAAATAACTTCAGAAAATTCAAAAACAATGTTTACACCACGAATAATATTTTTGCGTATGAGGATTAAAAAATGACCTTTCAGAGGGACGCCATTACTGATTCTGTGTATTTTTCTAGAAAGTGTTTTTCCCGTGAAAGATGTGCAGCAAAAGATGGCTTCCCACAGCTTGTTTCAAGCGTCGAGGTGTTATTGTTGTGGTTACTCGAAACAGTGGCAAACAATGCATACACACCATGAGCATTGTAAAACACTTTCCAGATGAAACCCAAGCCGCATACTCTCACACTAACTTGATGTTGCAGACAATAGGAAGTTGCACAGAGTGTGAAAACTAATGCAAAATAATTTAAAGCTGAAGAGTAACGAAATGAAATAAACAGAAAGGATGAGAATACAGAGCTTCAAAATAAAAGGCCCCATGTAGGAAACATCTGTGTCTCATATGCTTATTGCGACTATATAGTCCCAAACGGTAATCATGTCTGAATTGAAAGAATGTTGCTTTTCAACCAATCACAGTCCTGATTCATTCAAATGTTATGAAATCTCTATACTAACTGATAAACAAAACTCCTCTGTATTGAGCCCAAAATTTGATGTAGAGATTTTACCGGAAATATATGTTTTGAGATGCCTTGAACCCAAATAAGTAAACATTTTTAGAAATGAGCCATAACTTGGAATTTAAGTGCAGCATCTTCCAAGGATGCAGCTCGAAGTTTTTTTTACCCGAAACTACCCTTAACATTAAACATTTTCGAACATTTCGATTATGATTAAAATATCACATGTTTTAAGATGTATTTATGCCATATGAAATTTATATTTCCCGGGAATATACTAGGAGTACTATTCTTTGTGAATGAACTTGCATAGTTTGTAAACCGTAAGAGATAGGCATTATCTTAAGACAAAAAACTCTAAATCTTATGTCTAATAATTCTTTTGTTTTGTAGAATTGACAAGTTCTTAGATACTCTTATTTATTGCTTTCAGTTGTCAAAAATCTTTGTAGCACCGATAACTTAAATTTATTTATATAGTGAAGCCATTGTGTCAAACTTATTATATGCATTAAAGAATGCCCACAAGTCCTATATTTTACAGATCATATTGTATTTCTTCTGTATAAGCTTTCTACTTCACCTGTGATATTTTTCATGCACCCATTCCACTTTTGGGGACCACTAAACTAAAAACATTGAACGTACTTCTTATAGAATGAAACATGAGAGCGGAATTTTAATGCCACTACATAGCGACCCCTCTTAAAGGATTTCACTTATTGCTTAATCTTAATGTATTTCTCTATTCCCATTGTACCTACAAGGAAATGTGTCATAGAACCATTTCTACAAAATATCTTAATCTCGGTTTGCATTGCAGCTGATAGAAGAAAAAGCTTTTGTAAATATAGTTTGTCGAAGAATGGGTAGCGAAAGTCACGTGAATGTAATACATCATATACATATATATTATTATATATAACAGGTCAGAGTATTATCTTATAGTGCAACTAATTACAAAGCAATTCCGACATTGTACACAGATTAACAAACAATAAGTCTACTACTTCGCCATCTTCAGTAAACACAACAAACAATGAAGAAATTTCTTTCAATTCCTATAGATTTGATCTTTGTGTTTTAAACAGTTGAGTTTTATATGCTGCAATAGAGAAAATAATGACCTATAATTTTAGTTCATTACAGCCTTACAATCTTGCAACCCGCTGGCGGTTTATAGATAGGAGAAAAAAGAATAAAGCTGATGAAATAAAAAGAGCATCCACTCATTTCTGATTTATTTTCAAAAGTTCTGTTTACATTGCAGGTGAATATAAATATTTTATGAAAATATTTTAATTGCCGTGATTTTTGCATAAATCACTTCGTTTTATTCGAAATACTCTAGTAAATGCTGCTATTGATTTCCATATCCCCTAGACAAATTTTCTCGTCACTTGGCGACTGGCGACTTTATCAATGTTTAGAAATCACACCTATGATATGATTCTTAATTGTATTTGATACACTATCATGTATCAATATCATCAGCTGGTATCGTCCGTATCACTCTAGAGCACAGTTTCCAAACCTGTGTTCCGCGGATCCCTAACAAATATGCCAACTTGAAATTCCTCTTCCTGTAAAAGACTATGTGGGCATCTTTCCTTGGGTGCTAGTTTTACGGGGAAGCAAGGGCCGGAGAGAAGAAAAGGGAGGCTGTCTGCTTTTCTTTCCACTGTATTGTTAACCAAAGAATTTTTTCCTTTAAGCGCAGTCGAAATGGGATTTTTATAATTTTTTTTTTTTTTCCATTTTCATATTTTAATTGCATATGAATATTTCAAATCTCCCGCTCATTTTGGTATAACTTTCATAGAGGTACGTTAATTGTAAATAGTGACAGAGCAACCGGCAGATATCGGGAAATCCGTGGTTCAAATCCCGGCTATGGCATTGAATTTTTCAGTCTGACTCGACCTATCCAACTTCTGCCCTACACACGGCTTGTGTGAAAAACAATTAATCCAATACTAATTGTAAATAGTTTTAAAATATTGTTGAAAATAATCCTGCGTAGTACTTTTTAGAATATACTGGTACACTCTCTTGCTAAAACGTCAATTGGTTTGGAAATATTAGTGTTAGAAAAGAGATTTTTTTTTGATCGGAAAGCTTTACTTTAGCTATTCGGAGCATTGGCATCCCTCTCTTACTTCCTTCATGTGAGCATTTCGAAGTACTGCAAAGTCGTGTTTGGTAAGTTTGGTTACATTTTTTAAATGTTATGTTTGAAAGCAATCTATGAAGAAGTAAAATTGTCTGTACAAATGCCCCATTATCTCAGAAACTAATTTTACCACACATTTGCACCTAAATGAACTTAAATTTAGTGAAAAAGTTTTTATGTATAAAGAATAGTTCTTTTATAATTTAGAAATAATTTTCAATAGATTTATTAAAAATCGATCTTTCTTTCTAATCAATAGAAGTATTATATTTTTCATCAATCAACAGTAAAGGCATTGCTGAATATACCTTGAAAATTTTTAGTCATTATCTTAAATAGTTGCTGAGACAATGGGTCAAACTTTAACACTGGAAAGATAGGCCTTAGGCCCTCAGCCATTATGTTATCTATTTTACCACGAACTAGCTGAATTATTAAACGAAAGTCAGCGCACGTGCATGTACTGAATGAAAGCTTAACATTAAAGCCATTAGATACCAGGGTGTACAAGTATTTCATTTCTCAATGTTGCTCTGTTCTGCTTCCAAAATTGCGCGAAATCTACCGAATGAACACTAGGGAGCCGAGCGTCCAAGAAAATGTGCGCGTATAGTACTGCAGTTCCAGAGTCATTATAGCGCACTTCTACTGAGTATTTATGACGTGAAAGTAAGGGTGCGAGATAGGGGTGGAAGGGGTAGGTATGAATAGCAGAAGCAACTGTTACTTATTTGATGGCGAAGTGAAAGAGATATGAAGAAGAAGATCGTATCGTGACCGAGTGGTTAGATTAATCGCTTCTCATCAAGGCGATTGCAGGTGGGATTTGTGGTGGACAAAGCGGCGCCGGGGTGGGTTTTCTCTGGGTTCTTCGGTTTCCCCCGCATTCCACCAGTGCTCCATCTTCGTTCCATGTATCATCAGTGTCATCGCCTGCGATGCCATATGTAGTAAAAGCGGGTCTCTCTGCATCTATTTTCGTGTTTGTCAATATGCTCTCACCATAGAAATGACAACTTTACAAAATTATCGTGATGTGAGACAGGCGACGAGGCTGCATGTGGGCAGAACTCCTGATTAATAAACATTTTAGCCCGCCTGGGTAGTGTGGTGGTAGCGTGTCTGCCTCACATTCAACAGGTCGTGAGTTCGAATCTCGCTTAGGGGGAGTTACCCGGGTAAGGTTTTTTTCAGGATTTTCCCTTATCCTGAGAAGACGTCCGATATGACCAACCAGGTTAAAGGACGTTGAACTACAAAAAATAAAAAAAAAATAAATAAATAAAGTGAAGAATAACAAACGAATAAATGTATCAGTTGAAACGGATGTAAAGGTTGGGTTGGATTGTGTGAGTTTGTGAGGATGTTATTGTTTATATTGCCAATCATTTAATATTAACGATAAAACAATAGTTTTATTTATTAAATATAGTTGAACTTTTATGTATGACCACGTTTGGATATGTGAAGTTGTGAATAAATTCAGATGTAATAGAACATTTCATTTTAAAAATATATATCTCTTTGAATCCCCCCTTCCTAGTAAGGGATCATAGGAATAGACTCTAAAAAGATGCCCGCGAGTCAAAGTTCGGGAATCCTGTGATGGATTCTGGTCCTGTTTAGCGATCTAGCAAGTTCTACTCGCTTCCTCGTGGGAGAAAGCGATGCCCTCAGGCCTTTGCCTGCAGCTTTAAGCTAAGCAGGTCTGTCGAAATTCCGCTAAGGCGTTAAAAAGAAAAATGAGTAACGGAGCTGGGACGAAGGAGCTGGTTTTGGCAACCTGTTGTACTTTGCTACACAGTAAGATCAGTGTTGAGGATGATCGAGTAGTGTGAAAAGGGGAGGTCGTCGTACCCTTCCACCAGGGTCAAACACCTGCGTGCTCGCATCCAGTTCATTCAGTGTAAACAACGTCCAGCACTCCACAACCTTTACTTCGTGTTCGTTAGCGGAAGAGGAAGTCACTCCGAGATGACTACAAGCTAATTTTGCATAATGGAGTAGCAAAGATACGTAGGAGGAAAAGTATATGTTAAAGAACTTCTTAATGACAAATGAAGAACATTATTACTTTCTCTACAGTACTATGTAGAGGAGGTATTGTGTTGCACCCAAAATTTCGATACCGAGATTAGGAAATACATGTTTTGAGATCCCCGAATAAAAAAACAGTTTTAGAAGTGTAGTCCGTGTATGTGTGTGTATCTGTGGACAGTATAGCTCAAAAACGAAAATATCGATAAATACCAAACTTGGTATTTAAGTTTGGTATCTTCCAAGGATGCGACAGGAACATTTTCAAGAAAATCCCCCCATCCCCAACTACCCTTTACGTGGAAAAAATTTCGAAATTTTCTGAAAAATGGCTCTAACGATTTTGATTAAAATATCGTATAATAAAAATACTTACATAACAAACCAAACGTATAACTTGAGTTTTCTGAGAATAGCTATTGAGGAATAGCTTCTTTATTCTAGATGAATTTTGCGTAATTTTACAATACTGGTAAACCGTAAGAGGTAGAAAAAACTTACTATACAAAACTTGTAGAGCTCGTTAAAACACACAGTTTGTGCTATAAACATTTTTTTTTCGTGGAGCTGACCGTTTTTGAGATATTCCTTGTTAATGGTTTCAGCTTTAAAATGCTTATACTTTTCTCATACGGGACTTTGTCAACTCCTGGCCCTACAAACAAAGGCCCTTCAATCATATGGCTATACGAGCTTTTAAAAGATTTGACTATCACTTTAGCCTAGTGTATTCCCTTATTTCCCTTCTAATTACAAGGAAGCAAGTAATAAGACCGTTTCTGCTTATTGTTTCTCGATTATCATGAAAGAAATGGAAGAATAGGCTTTTTAACAATAATTTGTTGCAGAGATATACCTAGAGAAAGTCTTGTGAATAAAACACATCAGATTTTTGTTGTTGTTTTTTTGTTTGTTTTTGTTTTTGTAGTTTAACGTCCTTTAACCTGAATGGTCAATTGGACGATGGGTGAAATAATTGCTGAAATGATCCTCAGATGATCTCGGGGTCTTATTTGACATTTGTCTTCTCAGGATAAGGAAAAACCCCGATAAGCCTTATTCGGATAACTCACCATAAGCGAGATTCGAGCTCGCGATGGGAAGCAGTCACGCTACCCCTACACTACCCAGGCGGGCTAAGAACGTTCTTTATCATATACTTGTAAATAGTTTTGGGATACCTGGAAAGATAAAATACTATGCCCTGTCATTAGTAAAATCTTGAATAATTATATCAAATAACACAAATATTCTTTTATCGTAATAATGATATTGATCTGAAACCTAATCCCTATTAATTTCCAAAACGTCCACTACATCTTTATGATAAGCTAAAGATTTGAAATCGGCGTAGGTGTTGTATGGTTGATTTATAATTGGAAGAACTTTTAAAATACGTTGCTTATATTCCAGACCATGCCTAAATTTAATAATTGTACGTCTCATAGCTGCACTTTTATGGACCTCATTAAAGTGCAGATTTCCATCAATCAGAAGATCCACATGTAACATTCTATACTTTCGTGTCTGCGTACATCACATAACGCTACCAGGCACTAACTGTTGAAAGCGCAACGATCGATTACTCTCATATGCTCTTACGGTTTACCAGTTATGCAAAAGTCATCCACAATGAAGAGAACTTTAGAGATCCCAAATTCAATATATATATATATATATATATATATATATATATATATATATATATATATATATAGATGTGTTGGAACAGGAAGAGAAAATTTTGCTTGTGGAAGAAACGGGCTTACAGATTAAGAATGCTAAGTAGGAATTTCGACACTATGTTGGCCACTGTCTCATACTTTATTCTAGAGTGCAAGAAAAGAATTATGGAGGGGGAGACAGAGATTTGAAAAACAAACTATAATCTCCAGATTTAGTAATCGACAAAAATAATAAAAAATGATATAAAGGAGACTTTTGGCTAGGAAAATGTTTTTAAAAGTTAAGAGGGCAGAGGTTTAATTTAAGAGAAATCAGTTGTTTGTTACCATGGCAATGTGTTTCTGTCAACAATTATCTACGTTAATTCTCTGTAAATTAGAATGGATTAAGGAGCTGTTATAGATATTATATTTGGTTGATAGTGCAGTTTAAGTTTTTATTGATAGTAATGATCGTTTAATTATTCTGTTACTTGAATTATCGGATTAAAAATAGAGTGAGTTAATTCATTAAAGAAAGCAATGTACATAAAAAAAAACAACAGAATTACAAAAAACGAAGCCTTATTACGTAGAATTAGGGGTATAAATTAAATTACTTTAACATCCTCAAGGAATTTAGGAGAAAGTTTTGAATAAGATGCCTCGCCTTACATAAAGAACCCCACCTAACCTCAAAATGTCTTCCGTCGTAACCTGCATTCCATAAGCGAAACTATCGTAGCTTCAGGATCCTTGTCAACGCTCGAAATGCAAACTATGACAAATTATTAAAATATCAACAAAAACTTCTATTAATTGCACACATATGCCCTTGTGCACCCAAGAATGTATCCATCGTCCAGGAAAATATCCGCTCCCAAACTACCTTTGTATGGGAAAATTTTCAAAATGTTGATTAAAATGCTACGTATTTAATATTTTTACATGAGAAATAAAATACATGCATTGAATTTGTTGGGAATAGGTTCTGAAGTCCTCTTCATTCTGAATAACTTTACATAGCTAGTAAACCGTAAGAGATAGACAAAAGCTTACTGCAAGAAAAAAAAATAGTTCACTGTTTATGTCAACGTTGTTTGTGACCTTAACCATTTTAGAAATAAAATTTAATTGGTTTGAATTTTCAAATGGTTACACTTTTCTCAACTGGTAATCAGTAAAATTTTTTTCAAGCGGATAGGAAAAGCTATTTGAATGTAACACATCAGAATATTATTTCTGTTACTGGAGCCTATTATCCATGAGCTAGAACATTAAAATCTCTTGCCAAGATGGTTACTGGCAGTCAGTTCTTACATAGTCTATCCACTCGCAGTATACACATATTGGACCAGTTACCTGCACTATTTTTGCGTTGTACAAAATTTCGTTTCCTCACGTCGGTACTGGTCGTATTATTGTGGTTCAGATAACATTGTTTTCACAGATTGTTCTCTTTCCATCTCTGTGCTTTTGAACAACACTTGCCCGAAATATAACCAATTTTCGTGGTGAAAGTGTTTTAATATGCTTGTTTTTATAATTCGACACACACGCATACACAGACACTCAACTTAACTCGAGATTGCACATTACAATAGCACACATTTTTCAATCTGAAATTTGATTAGATGGAATTTTTTCACACCTGTTTCAATGTTATATTTAACAATCTGATGCCAATTCAACAATTGACATGACTTTTTCTACGTATTCTGCAACAAATTATGCTTACTAAAGTGTGTTCTTCTTTCTACTTCGTATTAATCGAGATAAACATTAGCAGAAATGATATATTACTTAGTTCCTTGTAAGTAGAAGGGAAATCAGAGAATACAGTAGACTAAAGCGATGGTCAAAGCTTTAAAAATCTAGTTGCATTATGAGATAATTGAAATCTCCTTTTTGCACGGCCAGGATAGAAAAAAAAATGAAAATGCATTTCCCGGTTGAGAAAAGTCTAAGTATAAGTAATTTTAAAACCATAATAATGGTTAATTAATGGCTAACTCTACAAAAATGTCTATCACATAATTTATGTGCTTAAACGAAATCTACATCTTTTCTATACATTTTTGTCTCTCTCTTACGGTTTACCAGTTATACAAAAATCATTCAGAATTAATAAGACTTCCCTAGCTTTACAAATTGATATACATTTCATTTACCGAGTAAAAATATCTTTAATATACAGTATATTATTATACTCGTTAGAGCCATTTTTGAGAAAATAGAAAATTTAGAAAAATCTTCTATGTAAAGGGTAGTTTGGGTTGGTGTGATTTTTCTGAAAATCTTCATGTTCCATCCTTGTAAGATACATAATTTAAATACCAAGTTTGGTATTTGCCCCAACATTGTATGTTGTTGCCGCCACCGCCGCCGCCATTTGGCAACAAAGATAATTAAAGGTTTCACTATTTTTAGCAGGCGTCTTTTCTAATTTTGTATTACGATAATCTTCAACAATAAAATTACGCTATTTATAACTGTTTTATATTGTAAAAATGTTAATATTTTTAATTAAACTGTAGTGTTTTTAATAATAAAAATCTGATGTGTACCATTCACATAACTTTCTTCATATCCCTGCAACAAATTATTCTTAAAAAGCTTATACTTGTATTTACTTTATGCTAATCAGAAAAAAATAGCAGAAATAGTCTAATTACTCGCTTCCTTGTAAGTAGGAGCGAAATAAGGGACAACTATAGGTTAAAGTGATAGTCAAAAGCTGGTTGATATGTCAATGAAGTTCCTTTGTCTATATGGATAGGAGTTGACAAGTTCCTGTATGAGAAAAGTATACGTTTTTCATAGCAGAAACCAAATATAAGGAATGTCACAAAAACGACGAACTCCACGAAAAAAATGTATGTAACATAAATTGTGTGTTTTAATGTGCTCTACATTTTTTGTGCAGTAAGTTTTTGTCCAACTCTTACGGTTTAGCAGTTATTCAAAATTTAGTAAAATTCATCCAGAATAAACTACTCTTCAGAGGCTATTCCCAGAAAATTCAAGATATACATTTTATTTGTCAAGTAAATATCTTTAATATACGAAATGTTAATCAAAATCTTTAGAGCCATTTTTGAGAAAATCAAAATTTTCGAAAAAAGTTCCATGTAAAGGGTAGTTGGGAGGTGGGGGGATTTTTCTCAAAATCTTCGTGTCGCATCTAAAGATACTAAACTTAAATACCAAGTTTGGTATTTTACCGACTTTTCGTTTTTGAGTTATCGTGTTCACAGACACACGGACACACACGGACACACACACACACACACGCACACACACACACACACGGACCTTTTTGTGAAAATGCTTTTTTTGGATATTGGGGACCCTAAAACATATTTCCGGTGAAATCTCGGTATCGAATTTTTTGGTTGAGTGCAATACTTTCTCTATACACTATGTACATAGTGCGTATGGAGAAAGTAAAAATGAGTAAAATCCATGCAACTGCAGTTAAATGCAATCCTCCAGCATTCAAGCGTGCCAGTATACCCGTTAATTTACTTTGGCCCTCCCCATCCTTTACCACGAGCACATTTGACTGCAGTCGCGACCTTCGCTTTCAATAGATGGCCAGTCCACTTCATATCACACTAACGATCGCGGATATTCAACTCGCTTGAGTTGTGGTACCGTTGAAAGGGATATAAAAACCAGTTTGCAGATTAGAGGAAGAGAGGCATATGTAATAAAATTAATTCATGCAATAGAGTTAAATAACTTCTTACACACACTCGCGCGCGGTTCATTGTCTAAAATTCTTTTTGGATTCAGGGTTCCATTGAAATCTCGGTATCGAATTTTTAGGTGAAATGCAATACCTACTTTTCTACCTACTAAGTATGTATGTACATTGTACTCGGTAGAGGAAATAAAGTTATACTTAAACGTACAAAAAAAAAAAAAAAAAAAAAAAAAAACCAGCAACAAATCAACAGCTTTGAGGAGTAATTCTGCATATAAATGCTTCTTCTATTGCAAAATATTTAACAGCAATCAAGCAGAACTTTTTAGAGGAAAGAGTTGAACATTGCTTGTTAGAAGCACGTGAAAGTTAAATAGCTTTGTTTAATATGAAGCAGAAAGGATCTGTCAGTCTTCGCATAATTTTAAAAGGCTGCTTAAGACTTTCAGCATTTAGCTATTGTATGGGTGGCTTTTGAAATCTCACATAAATAAAACCTTAATTGGGATAATGGAAAGTAATTACTGTGTTTTGTACAGAATGTACCACCTATAAATAGGAGAAAGGCGCCTCGTAGAATGTTCGCAAATAATATAACTTGAAGCGAAATGAAAGCGAAAAAAGTAAATAAAAAAAATTATTATGGTTACATTCACAGTACTTTCTCTACCCATTCTGTAACAAGTGATTCTTAGAAAAGCCTATTTCTGTATCTGCCCCATGCTAATCAGGATAAACATTAGTAGAAATGGTCTTGCTAGTTAGTTCCTTATAAGTAATGGGAATAAGAGAATACACTAGGCTGAAGCCATAATCAAATCTTTTAAAAGCTATCGCTGTGAGAAGCAATTGAAATTTGGTTCTCTTTGCAAAGGTCAGGAGTAAACCAAAAGGAAGCTCAAGCGAAATATAACTTCTCGCATGAGAAAAAAATTTAGTAGTTCAAAATTGAAACCAATAACAAAGGATATCTAGAAAATGATTAACTCTACAAACAAAACGCATAGATGAGAAATTATGTGTTATATCCAGATCTCATTTTTATGTAGTAATTCTTACATTTACCAGCTATACAAACATCGTCCTGAATAAAGAGGTATTCAGAGGCTATTCCCAGAAAATTCAAGATGTACATTTTATTTGTCATGTAAATATCTTCGAAATACGGTATTTTAATCAAAATCGTTAGTTATTTTTGAGAAAACAACGATTTCAATTTTGTTCTATGTAACCGATAGTTTGAGGTTGGGGGATTTTCCTAGAGATCTTCGCATCCTTGGAAGATTGGTATTCAACTGAATTTCGTTTTAGAGTTATGCTGTCCAAAGACACACACAGAGAAGCTTTTCTAAAAATTCTTTTTTATTTAGGGGTCCTCAAACCATATATTTCCGATGAAAACTCCGTAACGAATGTTTTGAGTTGAAATATAGTACCTTTTCTACTTACTATGTATGTTGTGCGTACGTGCTAGAAGAAGTACAAAAGTATTACTAATTGTTAGGTTTAGTGCTCTTAGTTCCAATTAATAAGCCGTTTTCTCCTCACACTTACTGTATGCTACTCCTAAGAAGGCTAATATACATAAAAGAAATTAAAGTATAACACACAGCTTTCTTTACCGATGATAATTTATTTTCATAAATATTTAACATTATTCATGCCAACTTACTTTTCTTTCTGCTTATTCTTAATCTTGATGGATTTTAATCAGTAATTTTTTCAACACAGGTCTTGCTTACATGCCTTATTCTTCATGATAATGTCAGAAATACTTTCAATTAAAGCAATTAAAGGCTTTTTTTTAGAAGAAATAATTACCGTATATTACTTTCTCTACACTCAGTATGTACATGTTGTATACAGAAAGTATTGTATTGCATCCAAAAATTCAATTCCGAGATTTCACTGGAAATACACATTTTGAGACCCCCTGAATCTAACTAAAAGCATTTGTAGAAAAATATCCGTGTGTGTGTGTGTGTGTCGGTAGCATAGTACAAAAACGAGAATACCGTTAAATATCAAACTTGGTATTTAAGTTCTGTATCTTCCAAGGATGCGACACGAAGATTTTAAAGAAAATCCCCCCACCCCCAACTACCCTTTATATGGAAACAATTTCGAAAATTTTGATTTTCTCAAAAATGGCTATAACAATTTTGATTAAAATATCGTACATTTAAGATATTTACATGACAAATAAAATGCATATTTTCAATTTTCTGGGAATATCTACTGAAGACATGTTTATCCTGGATGAATTTTGCGGAATTTTGCTTAACCGGTAAACCATATCAAAACACACAATTTATGTCATATACATTTTTTTCGTGGAGTTGACCGTTTTATGAGATATTCCTTGTTATTAGTTTCAGCTTTAAAATAAACTTCTATCATACGGGAATTTGTGAACTCCTGTCCATCACATAGCAACCAGCTTTTAAAAGATTTGATTATCACTTTAGCCCTATGGTATCTACTTACAAGAAAGTAAGTAGATACCATAACCTTTCTGCTGATTTTTTATCGATTAGCAGTAAGTAAATAGAAGAATAAGTTTTTTAACAATAATCTATTGTAGAGATGCAGAGAAAGTCATGTGAATGGAACACATCAGATTTTTTTCTATGCTAAGGATTGTCTGCATCAATTGTAAATGCTTGAAATTATTGCATTGCGTTCTTTAAAGATGGCTGACTTAATATTTGTCATTTCTTTTTGTTGCTGTCCATACACAATAGATGGCATGTGTGAACACTCAGTATTTTATTCTTAAACCTCTTTTTTGTTCTTGACATTAAAAGCGCGTATTTAAGCAACATTTCGTTATCAAATTTGTATGTGGAATGTAATACTTCCTCTGTTTCAAATAGAGTGCCAGAAAATGTAAAAATTACTGAAAAACAATTGGTAAATAAGTACTTCACCTTTTTTCCCCACATCTAATATTATCTTAAAAATGACTATTATCTGATTAATATTCTGCGAAAAGGAGAAACAAACTTGCAGATATCTGTTGTATCGCACTCGTATGGCTACCCATTAAAATCATACATAATCTTAAACATAAATATATTGTGATAGTCATACACCAAGTGCCTTTCGTGCCTTTTCGGACGTAAAAATTCTAAGTATGGCTTCCTTCGGGAGGGAAGTAAAAAGCATTGGTCTCGTGGAACATTTATTTGCAGCTTAAGGAACTCTCTCCAACAACGAAAGAAAAGGTCCCTGGTCTAAATTCTGCTATTTTCACGTCCGTTAGTCGAGATTTCGTCCTCTGGTACCACCTATGGACGATAAATTGATCCCTAATCACCATGTGCGAAAAGTGGCGAACTAGACATTCCTTTGGAGAAGAAACCACTGTTATAAGTGACCCAATACACCGATATGACGTGACGGAACTTGAAATAGTATACACAATGAAAATTAAAGATAAGTACTTTATTGAGTAATGTAAACATGTAAAATGTGCAGTATTTAAATTGTAATATTTTGATTTTTTTTTCAGAAAAATAAAAATAAGGAACACCGGTCCAAGTGAACGGAATTTTAGTTTCGATTTTCCTGAGGATTTTCGCCTAGTACGCATATATCGTGTCTAACTCAAATACGATTTTATCCCACTTTTTAGTTTTGAGTTACAGACAGCGCGCACACGTACGCACAGACATTTCTCCATAAAAATGCTGCATTGGAGGTTCAGTAGACTCCAAAATGTATTTCCGGGTACTCTTGAGATCAATGTTGGGTCGAATACAATAAATTCTTTACCTAAGTAGGAAGAGAAAACAAAAAAGGTACTTTTGTCTTTTTACAGTAAGTTATGGTATTGGAGTTGGTTTAAGCGAAAAACCAACGACAGAGAGGGGCGAAATAAGATGTAGAATTTTAATTTGCAGTATAATCTCCTGTAGAAGCGCATCTGTGCGGGTTTTCTCCGAGTTCTTCGGTTTCTCCCACCATTAATTCCACCAAATTGCTCCTTAATCATCTTTCTTTTCATCCATTTCACCGTCATTTCGTATCATTCCTTAGTTTCTAATCAGGCATCGGGCTGATCAGTCATCCTGGTTTCCCTCTGATCCAGAGCTTCAAGTCCTCCAGATGGGTCTGATCCCAGGAGCGGACTTGTAAGTCCTGGGGTGGGGTGCAAGTCCTACACTCAAGGAGGGTAAACAGAGAAAAAAAATCTGATGTGTTCCATTCACATGACTTTCTCTACAACTCTGCATTAAATTATTGTTAAAAAGCTTATGCTTCTATTTATTTCCTGCTAATCGAGAAAACATTAGCAGAAGTAGTCTTATTACTTGCTTCTCTGTAAGTAGAAGCGAAATAAGGGAGTAACATATGTTAAAGTGATGGTCAAAAGCTGGTTGCTATGTGACTGAAGTTCCTTTGTCTGTATGAACACCAGTTCACAAAGTCCTGTATGAGAAAAGTATGTTTTTTATAGCTGAAACCAAAAACAAGGAATATCTCAAAACAATCAACTTCACGAAAAAAATGTATACAACATAAATTGTGTGTTTTAAAGTGCTCTATATTTGTTGTGTGGAAAGTTTTTTTCTATCTCTTACGGTTTAGCAGTTATGCAAAATTCCGTAAAATTGGCCCAGAATAAAGTAGTCTTCAGAGCCTATTCCCAGAAATGTCAAGATATACATATTATTTGTCAAGTAAATATCTTTAATAGACGATATTTTAATCAAAATCGTTAGAGCCATTTTTTAGAAAATCAAAAATTTCGAATAAAGTTCCATGTAAAGGGTAGTTTGGGGTGGGGGGATTTTTCTCAAAATTTTCGTGTCGCATCCCAGGAAGATACTAAACTTAAATACCAAGTTTGGTATTTTGTCGGCTTTTAGTTTTTGAGTTATCGTGTTCACAGACACACGGACTCACACACATGGACCTTTTTCTGAAAATACTTTTTTTTTGATACAGAGGACCCTAAAACATATATTACCGGTGAAATCTCGGTATCCAATGTTTTGGTGGAGTGCAATACCTGCTCTATACACAATGTACATAGTGCGCATTGAGAAAGTAAATAAGAAAAGAACATATCTCCTTATTCACGTGGATAAATCTGGAAGGAAAAGCAATATGTTTATAATTGACATTTGTTTGTTGCCTCTTTGCCATATAAAATACAGATTGAATTGTCAGAGGATATAATAAAATATTGAAACCTGCTAACAGAATTTATTATCGCGTCAATCAGAACTATATCTTGAACAAATACAATTTCTGGATATTTATATGAGAGTATTTTCCTAAATTAAATATATATTTAACTTGTGATGCCCATCGGAGAAATTTGCTGTGCACAGGTGCCGTGAAACAAGGAGAGTTCAACGATGGGGTCGGCGACAAACTTTCACTTCTGATTCCCACAGTGTCTTGCGAGAGTGTGGGAGAGGTACGTCAGGCATGCTGCATATCTATCCGACCAAGATTGTCAGATAGATGAAGAATGTGCAAAATGTTAACAAAAAACGCTACTCAGTTTTCTGGTCTTGGTATTTAAAGGTAGCCGCAGTAACGGTCGATCTTACTGCAGATTCCTTGTTTTCTGTATCTTTTCTCTGTCAGAATTTTCATCCACGACGCTGAAGTAGCTGATTATCCTCTATGTTCCATATTTAACTGGAAATATTTTCTATTTATAGTAAACAGAAATGGTCGTTCATCTGTAATATAGCTCTGGAAAAAAAAAACTGTTTTCCATTCACATAACTTTCTCTGTATTCTGCGAATTATTCGTACAAAAGGGCATTCTTTTATCTACATCATGCTAAACCAGATAAACATTACCAGTAATGGTCTTATTACTTAGTTCTATCTAAGAAGAAGGGAAATAAGAGAACACGGTAGACTAAGCTGCCGCTATGCGATTGTCATAATTCGGTTCTCTTTCCTGGCCAGGAGTAAAACAAGAGAGATGAAACGAAAGATGACTTCCCATCTCAGAAACCTTTAAGTGCTTTAAAACTGAATCCGATAACAGTGAATATTTTGGAAATGGATCACTCTAAAAAGGAAGGGGGGGGGGAAACTATATGACAAACGATGAGTTTTAACGAAATCTAAATTATTTTGTGTAGTGAGTTTTTGCCTTTCTTTTGGATGTACCAATTATGCAAAGTCGTCCGTAATGATAAATCTTGTATATTTTATTTGTCACGTTAATACATTTAATATATGGAATTTTAATTAAAATCGTTAACCATTTATTAGAAAATTGTAAATTTTGGTGGTATTTTCCTAAAAATCTTCGTGTCGCACCTTGGAAGATAATGAACTTAAATAGTAACCAAGTTTTGTATTTAACGGACTTATCGTTTTTGAGTTATGTTGGCCACATACGCACCTTTTATACAATATGTATTTCCGGTGAAATCTCGATATCAACTTTTTTGGTGTGATAAAATACATTCTCTAACTATATTGTACATACGTGCTAGAGAAATTAAAAATGATAGTAAGCAGACGCGACCTATGATCTTATCAGTTGGTTATTTCTTTGAATTAGTCACAATTATTTTTGCGTTCTCTATCGTAGTTGCACGTTAGATATTACTAAGATCTTGGTTATAGGATTCCAACAATCAAGCGGGATGGCTCAAGCAGTAAAGTCTATGGCCCGTATTTTGGAGGTCCTGGTTTCCAATCCGACAATTTGTCTCATTGTTTCCTTTAGTTGCCAAGGAAAATACCAGATATGACATTTAATAACACGATCTAAAGTTCTACCTTAAATTTAAAATATAGTAAAAAAATCTTGTGGGACATTCTCACGACTTCCTCAAACCATTCTTCAGTGAACTGTTCTTTAAAAGTTTATTGTACTTCAAGTTAGTACAGATAAACATTACTTAGATATGTTTGTTACACATTTTCTTGTAAACACACCAGGCTAAAATTACATTATATATTTTAAGAGTTGGTCACTATATGAAGATTTTGAAATTCCGTTGTCTTTAATTGATCTGGAGAGTGAAAAACGAATAACCACATTCCTTAAACCAATAACGATTAATACCTCAGAAAACATTAACTCTACAAAAGAAAAATATTTGACTTTGTGGGTTTCGGGTTCGAGTCCCGCATGGAGGTTTAGGATATTTGTGGAATTGTGTGGAAATGTGGGTGCCCTAGCTCAGGATGCGTCGGCATAGAATCTTTCTCAGGCGTGGTCAGACACAAGTGGTTTCATTTGAGTCCGGGATTGTTATTGAACTCGTTTATTCATCTTCTTTGACATTTTCTACGCTAAACACACACGTATTCCTCCTAAATGTACCTCTTTTTAACTGCTCTTTACGCGACCGCACCTGTCATTCCTTATTACTTTTGGCCGTCTTCGGGTGTATTAAATAAACAGTTTCTGTAGCGGCCGTATGTAGCCCGTTCGTTTCCACCGTGGTTTCAAATATCACGTCTTAACCTCAACGAGTTTTCCATAGCAAGTGAAGTCGCGCCGCTCGCCCAAGAAGAGAATCGTTTCTATTTGCTTTGTTGGTTCTCCCTCGGGCAGTGGAAATTCCAACCCCTTCGGTTCATTGTCCTGCACTTAAAGGTACTCTACTACCTGGCTTGTGTGCTCGCTCATAGTAAATTCTGTGTTTGCGCTCTTAGATGTGTTTTACAACATTTCTTCCCTAGCTATTTGCAATGTGTATTTGTCCCTTAATTTAATTTATATCTCCCTTTTAGAGACCTTTTAATCCCGTGATATGACATGCACTGTCTCATCGATCAGGGTCTTTTGGGATAAGGTTGGTCAATTGTAGAAAGCCGATTGCTCGTACACAGGTGATAGCCACAGGTGCAGCCACGCACCTTCTCCTTCTTCCACTGTCTCAAAAGACCCTGACCAAAGAATACATCGTATAACGGTATAAACATAATTCTATAAAATGGAAATGGCACAATAATTGAACTCGCCTTAGTGCAAACAAACAGTGGTTTATGACTGTGCAACTGTACAGCACGTCTCCAGAAGTCAAGGACCATGAAACTGTAATTGCAGCGTGATATGCAAGTTGCACAGGGTTACCTCATCTGCTCATAACGGTACAGGATGAATGTCGCTTCTGGTCTAGGTTCCTTCCGTGACTCCAAATTCCTTGTCAAGCGGGTCACCAGCTCTTTCCCCAACAGTCTGTTCATGTTTGGACAGCTTTATTGACACTCGTGGATGTTCTTGCACACCTGAGAATATAAAAAGCAAACCTCATGTGTTAATGTCAGATTACTTTCTCTGCACATGACTGTCTATTTGCATACCTGTTCTACAAAGTATGCAGAAAATAAGCTTACTTTCCTAACTAGTTGGTGTAAAACTCATAAATACTGCAAGAGATAGTTCAATATGTAACACACGTTCTGTAGACCGAATAGTCAGCTGTTTAAAAATGACTTTCTCTACATATTCTGCAACAGATTCTTCTTACAGAAGTTTTCTTCTTCATTCTTCTATCTATTAATAGAGATAAATGTGAGCAGAAATTGACTGATGGCAATAAAATGACAATGACAATTCGTTCCCTTTGCATAGCTAGGAGTAATAGAAAATCTGATGTGTTCCATTCATATGACTTTCTCTACATCTCACAAATTATTGTCAAAAAGTTTATTCTTATATTTACTACATAGTAATCGAGATAAACATTACAGAAATGTTTTCTTGTAAGTAGCAGGGAAATAACGGAATACACTAGGCTAAAATAATAGTAAAATCTTTTAAAAACCGGTTGCCATGTAGATGAATTTCGTTTCTTTGATTGCCAGGAGTTGACAAATTCATGTATGTGAAAGGTATTTTAAAGCTGAAGCCAATAACAAGGAATATCTCAAAAATGGCCAACTCCACGAAAAAAAATATATGATATGAATTGGTGTTTCAACGAGATCTGCATATTTTGTGCAGTACGTTTTTATTCTATCTCTTACGGTTTACTAGTTATGCAAAATCCAGCAAAATTCATCCAGAATAAACAGGTAATCAGAAACTATTCCCAGAAAATTCAAGATATACATTTTACTTGTGGAATAAATATCTTTAATATACGATATTTTAATCAAATTCGTTAGAGCTATTTTTGTGAAAATCAAAATGTAAAGGGTAGTAAGTTTAAGGTGGGGGGATTTTCCTCAATATCCTCGTGTAGCATCCTTGATAGATACTAAACGTATGTACAAAGTTTTGTACTTTACCGGCTGTTCGTTTCTGAGTTATCGTGTTCACAGACACACGGACATACACTCACACTCACACACATGTACCTTTTTCTAAAAATGATTTTTTTTATACAGGATAATCTAAAACGCTTATTTCCAGTGAAATCTCGATACTGAATTTTTGGGTGGAATGCAATACCGTCTCTATACATTACGCACATAGTAAGTGTAGAGAAAGTAAACGGTACATCTCATTTGATAAAACTATAGGTCTTTTAAAAAGTAAACCAACAATAAGGAATATATCGAAATAGTTATAGTAGTAGTAGTAGTAATAATAATAATAATAATAATAATAATAATAATAATAAATCTTATGTGTACCATTCACATGACTTTCTCCATATCCCTGCAACAAATAATTCTTAAAAAGCTTGTACTTCTATTTACTTTAAGCTAATCAGAAAAAAATAGTAGAAATAGTCTAATTACTCGCTTCCTTGTAAGTAGAAGCGAAATAGGGACAACCGTAGGTTAAAGTGATAGTCAAAAGCTGGTTGCTATGTTAATGAAGTTCCTTTGTCTATATGGATAGGAGTTGACAAGTTCCTGTATGAGAAAAGTATACGTTTTTCATAGCAGAAACCAAAAATAAGGAATGTCACAAAAACGACGAACACCACGAAAAAAATGTATATAACATAAATTGTGTGTTTTAATGTGCTCTACATTTTTTGTGTAGTAAGTTTTTGTCCATCTCTTACGGTTTAGCAGTTATTCAAAATTTAGTAAAATTCATCCATAATAAACTACTCTTCAGAGGCTATTCCCAGAAAATTCAAGATATACATTTTATTTGTCAGGTAAATATGTTTAATATACGAAATTTTAATCAAAATCGTTAGAGCCATTTTTGAGAAAATCAAACTTTTCGAAAAAAGTTCCATGTAAAGGGTAGTTGGGGGTGGGGGTATTTTTCTCAAAATCTTCGTGTCGCATCCCTGGAAGATACTAAACTTAAATACCAAGTTTGGTATTTTACCGACTTTTCGTTTTTGAGTTATCGTGTTCACACACACACACACACACACACACACACACACACACACACGGACCTTTTTGTAAAAATGCTTTTTTTGGATATTGGGGATCCTAAAACACATATTTCCGGTGAAATCTCGGTATCGAATTTTTTGGTGGAGTGCAATACTTTATCTATACACTATGTACATAATGCGTATGGAAAAAGTAAAAATCGGGTATATATTGTGTGCTTTAACGAGATCTATATTTTTTTTTGTCTCTCTTACAGTTTACCAGTTATGCAAACGAGAAAAGTCATAGTATACTTTTCATTTGTCATGAAAATTAACATATGGTATTTTAATCAAAATCATTAGAGGCATTTTTGAGAAAATCAAAATGTTTGGAAAATTTTCCAGTTATAAGGTAGTTTTGAGTCCGGGGATTTTCTTGAAAATCTTCGTATTCCATCGTTAGAAGATGGAAGATGCTGAAATTAAATATGAAGTTTCTATTTACGGAATCTTCATTATTGAGCTATGATACATACAGACGGACTGTTTTTTTTATTATTATTATTATTATTATTATTATTATTATTATTATTATTATTATTATTATTTAACGTTCCTCGAAACATGCATTTTCTGTGAAATCTGGTTATCATTTTTAGGTGGAAAGCCCTTACCTTTTGTACCTATGTATACTGACGTGGTAGGGTAAATATAAGGCAATTCAATATGTTAGCAATGATATTATTTTCTTTACAGTAGCTTGAGAGATAAAATTGCTTCTACTTAACATAAAATCTGATGTTACATAATTCTGACTCTTTGTATCCACTATTCCTTTTTATTCTATAAATATTCTACGAAATATTTTTCTATGTAATTAAAGTTATTGTGACAAAGGTTTGTTTAAATATTTTCATTAGTTCATAGACTGAATCACTACGCATCTCGTTAAAGGTACAAAGGTAATTGCGATAGTTATTTGTTTGCAAACTGGTTACTATGGTGTTTTATATATCGTTACGAGAAACAACTGAAGGTTAGCAGCTCTTCAGAAAATGTATTGACAATTCAAAGCAATGACAACAAGTTTCTCGGAAAGACTGGTGCTATAAATTGAGATACACTGCGTGATTTAAAGATCTCTGAAAATTGTAATACATTACTTAGGATACATCAGGTGACACACACTTATATAACATTCTAAATGCAGAGAACATCACCGAAAAATTCAAGATACACATTTTATTTGGTATGTAAATATGTTAAGCATATGATATTTTAATCAAAGGATTATAGCCATTTTGATAACATAAAAGAGTTCCAAAAATTGTTCCAGTTAAAGTATAATTTGAGGTTGGGGATTTTTTGATATTCTCGTGTCGTTTCTTTGGAACAAGCTGCACCAAAA
Organism: Hymenopus coronatus; assembly: GCA_030762935.1. Lineage (NCBI taxonomy): Eukaryota > Metazoa > Arthropoda > Insecta > Mantodea > Hymenopodidae > Hymenopus > Hymenopus coronatus. Next base: position 26,555,534 of record CM060895.1, read on the forward strand.
TAGCAAGTTTGGTATTTATCAATTGTCAATTTTGTGTTAAGAGGGTCAATAATTCCTTAAAGGCATAAGACCAAAGTACAAAATTTCACATATAGAAAATGAAAATTGTTTCCTTTTTCAGGAAAAAGTTATTGTTGGCAAATTATGGGCATACTTCTAAAAATGCGTTTCTACTTTCTTTGGCACATACATGGTAGGTAAAGAATATATTGCATTCCACCCAAAAATTTTATACCGATATTTCACTGGGATTCAGGTTTTGTCGTCCCCTGAATCCAAACATATTTTTAAGAAAAATTCTGAGTGTGTGTGTGTGTGAGTGAATAGCATAACTTTAATCAAGAAAATCGCCCCAACCCAACGGGTTTACATGGGAAATTTTTCGAAGGTTTTTTATCTTAAAAATGACTCTAACGATTTTGATTAAAATGCTGTGATTTAAGTTATTTAAATGACAAATAAAATGTGTATTTTTAATTTTATGGGAATAGCCTCTAAAACCCTCTTCATTCTGACGACTTTTGCACAACTGGTAACCAAAACATAGACAAAATCGTATTACACAAACATTTTAGATCTCATTAAAACACACAATTTATGTCAAATACTTTTTGTATTTATTTTACAGAGTTAACCTTTTCCTTAATATTCCTTGTTATTTGTTTAAAGTTTACAATAAATATTTATATTTTTCTCAAATAATAAGTTGGCATTCTTTCTAACTCCTGGCCATGTAAGGAACACGGCATTTGAAAGTGAACAGTTATAGCGAACACCTTTTAAAAGATGTGATATCGCTTTAGCCTAATGCATTCCTCATTTCTCTTGCTCCTTCAATGAACTTAAGTGCTATAAGAAAATAACATTATTTACTTAATGTTTATACTGATTATCATAAAGTAGAAGAACACTTTTGTAAGAATAGTTTGTTGCAGTATAGTTACACAAAGTTATGAGAATGTAACATCGGGGCCTCTAAACTTCTATTTCCGGTGTATTTTCCGTATAGAAATTTCGGGTAGAATGAAACATTAGTTCCTTATCTGCTAGGTACATGTGAGGAAAGTAAATCCGTGTTCCAAATGTGAGAACAATTCAACGATCAGTGAATAATTTGGAAATAGTACTTTTACAAACTTTATGTGGCAGAGACATATTTAAACGAGGTCTAAGTTGTGTTTTCTGAAACAAGTTCTTTTCCGTCTCGTTTGCTTTCCCTCTTAAACAAGTTTTAAGTATAAAGAGAATTTGAGAACTCGTTTAAGATAATCTGTAACTCATCATGCCAATATATGAATCTACAGTATTTTAATAAAAATCTTTAGTCATTCTTGAGCAAATACTTATAAAACTTGCCACTTATGTCGCAAGTTTGTTACTCGTTCAGAGGTAGCTTTTTACAGTGGAATTTAATTATGTTTCACCCCACAATACAAACGAAATGATGGTCCTCAGCAGGTTAAGGACCTTGAAGAATACACGGCCCAGTGTGAGAGAACGAAAATTGCATTTCAGCAAGCCTGGCACTGTACAGTAGGCGTTTTAATGGCCTGTACCGTTGTAATGTGTTGAACAACCTGTTGACAACTTGGTAATGTTGGCGGATGCTTATGTCAACTTGGTTTTCGGCAGTTCATTTCCTCCTTTGGCCAAAGTCCGCACCAGTTTTCGCTGCCAAGATTTAGTTAGGAAAGATTTGGACGCATCATTTTTCTGCATTTTTCTCTTCCCATCTTTCGCGTCTCAAGGTGCATGTTTCACTCTGACTCAACAAACTTCTATGCATAGAGCATTTAATACTAGAGTACTCGTTTGTTCAAGTATTTTTTTTATCATTTTCACATAGATTGAGAAATAGTACGAACGGTTTTCTCCGTTAAATCAAAATTAATCAAAATTGATCAACAGCTCTCAAGACTGGGGACAGAGAAATACATATTTGGGTACCTATTTCAAAATTGAGCTCAAAATAAAATGTTTAATAATACACATGAAGGATCTCCTTATTACCTAGACTACGTATGACTGCCAAAGTCTCGAATTAGCAGCTGATATATGTGCAGGAGATATTTTGGTTTTAGATGAATAGAAAACTGCAGTCCTTTTTACTTTCTCCAGCAAGTACAATGTACGTAGGTATATAGTAAGTAGAGGAGGTAGGTATTACATTCTACCCAAAAATTCAATACAGAGATTTCACCCAAAATACATCTTATGAGGATCCCTGAATAAAAAATGCATTTTTAGAAAAAGATCCGCCCACGCGTGCCTGTTTGCGTGTGTGCATGTGTTTAATAACTCAAAAACGAAAAGGTTTAGTATCTTCCAAGGATGTGACACTAATTTTAGGAAAATCTCCTGCCCCAAACTACCATTTACATAGAAGCTTTGTCGAAAGTGACATCGAAATGAATAACAACATCCCATGTGAGGAAAGTGTTGAAACCAAGCAAGGGATATGTCAGGAATTAACTATTTTTTGACATAAATATTTGATATAAATTGTGTTTTAATGAGATATACATTTTTCTGTAGTAACTTTTTGTCTATGCCCTACGCTTTTCCAGTTAAGCAAAAGTCATTCAGAGGCTATTCCCAGAAAATGTACCTATACATTTTGTTATGGCGAAGTCTTTAACATATCGTTAGAGCCATTTTTGAGGAAATAAACATTCTCAATAAGTTTTTTTCAAGTAAAAGATAGTTTGAGGTGGGGAATTTTCTTGATATTCTTCATGTCGCATCTTTGGAAGATGCAAAACTTATATATTTAACCGAACTTTCATTTTTGAGTTATGTTGTTCCTATTCATAGACCTGCGTTCTAAAACTCTTTTGGATTCACGGATCCCAAAAAGTGACCTTCCAGTGAAATCTCAGTATCTAATTTTTGGATAGAATGCAATGCCTTCACTATGCTTACTATATATGTCGTAGAGAAAGTAAAAAAAAGAAGCAAAACCCCTGTACTTAGCAATTAAACACAAAATGTTCGGTGTGTAATTCTTTGAAACGCCAAGGATTAAAAAGAATATTATCTAATATACAGAATATGACAAATAGGTAAATATTATTAAATCACACAGCTATGGATCACTCATATTGCTATATACTGTTTGCTGGAGATGAGATGTGATTCTAGATCCTCTAAAACCTTTTTCTAATGAACTTCGATTATCTGTTAAGTAGTATAACATTAACTCGGCTATTCTGATATTTTACGCCAAATGAGGCGCTATCTCATCATCGCTATTTACATCCACGATAGACAGAGAATATTTACATCAACTTTAAAAGCAGATGAGAACCATGATAACGCAAAATACCGCTAAGTGCAAGGTTTCTCTAAATAGAGACCAGCAGTATACGGTACCTAGCGTTAAGATTTCCACATGAGGAAACAAAAGAATGAACAAACAATTAAGAAGAAAGTTGAAGGCAGGAACGGAAGAAGTTAGGCTATTATTGTGATCAACCATGCAAGCTGTGAAGCTCATTCACCCGGCTCCAGTCAGCCGTTAACTCTTGTTCTTGTGGTGTTGACGGGGACCCTCAATATCGATCTCTACACGCACAGGAATTTTATGATCGGTCAAATCACAGTAGCGATATCTTCCTGGATTCTGATTTACAGTTTTAGGACCGTCTTGTTTGAAACCAATCTCAGAATGTCATATCCAATATTCTCACGCAATTTAGGAGTGAAAGCGGCTTGTTGGATATTGAATAAAACAACGTTTTTACTGACTGAAGAATTCGCTCCGCGTTAAAACGAATGAAACCATTGGAATGTAAATATTTATAATTGCAATAATGGGTAGATAAATATAAGTAGGACTATTTTTGCCTACCTTATTTGGTGGTTGATATTTGTTTTCTCATAGCAACGAGCTTCGGTAAGTCTCTAGTATCAACCAACAAAAGAACCTACCAAGTAGAAGTAAGGCATTTCATGGCATGAAATGGTACTATTGTTACTTATGCTATGTGTTTTTTGTTATTAAGGTGCCACAGTTTCATTGCGGTTGTATCTTACTTTGGCGTAACATAGTTGGCCCTCAGGGGAGAGAGAATGACTTGCATAGAACACAAACACAGAAACGCCCACAGTGGGATTCGAGCCCGCGACCTTTCGCGGCAGAGCGTAAACACCAATTAATATTTTAAACAGTTAAAAATGACCTCTGCGCTAACCACTAGAGCTCGGTCCAGGTTCACAAAATTGCCGCATTACGTTTCGATGCTCACAGAGTATAAGAATGACGTGATGGAATATGTGTGATCTCTACAGCCGTTTCGAAACGTGTTGTACTACCTAGCATTGCTCACTGCCTCGTCTCGTTCAGTTCCCGCTAATAGATACACCAGTAAACACTGATAAGAAACGCAGATTGAAAAATATCGAAAATAGGAAAGAGCAGGCGTTCGACGCTGAACAAACTTATGGATGATTCAAACATATTTTGAGGGACAGAAGGAGAGCCTTTTTTTCCGATACAGTAAAGATGTATCTTGTATCTGAGCGAGTTTGGTTGATTTATGTTCATTGTCTTTTCCAAGCTCTGCACGTTGTTATCCTGCATTTTTTGTACCAAGTTTTATACTTTTATTTGTAAAAGTACAAGCTGTGTTTATTTGCTATTCACATTATGAAATAATTGTTTATTATTTATGTTATGAATTAGAACAATGTATATAAAGTCAATGCTTGTAATGAGCTATTTTTGAAACAATTTTACCTCAATGTGAGCATGTTTATGCTTCCTACCTCCTTGATGTGGGAGGAAAGGTTCAACGGATGTATTAGCCTGCTAGCTGTTCGATGTCTCGCATTTATGATACCGTTCACAAAGTTCAGTTGCAGTGGCGATGACCTTAGGAGTTCACGTTTTGTGTTGACATATTCAAAGATGCCCGGATATTTATTTCATCAATTCTGGGAAGTGGGATATTTTTGTGTCCAAGAAACCGACCAAGTAACATGATTAACATGTGCAAAATATTTGAAGTTTAAGTCTTAGTATAATATCAAATGACGTTTGAAACTATTTGAATTATAGAATTGTACTATAATTAAATATTCTAATTCAGAAGGACGGGAAATCTTTAAATCATTGCCCTGTGATAAATTTCGGCAGTTAGGTGTGCATAAAATCCCTCTTGACAATCTCCGAATCCGCATACATTTGCGTAAGCTACGATCATTTGGCTAAATATCGATATGTTAAAAAAATTTGAATTGTTCCATTCACACGAATTTCTGTACATCTCTGTAGCGCATTATTGTTAAAAAGCTTATTCTTCTGTCTACTTCATGATAATCGAGATAAACAATGCCCTTATTACTTGGTTCCTTGTAAATAGAAGGGAAAAACTCTAATGTGGTCCATTCACATGATGTCCTCTAGCTGTTCGACAAACAAACTTTTTATTCAAAACATTAATCTGTTAACTACTTCATGCTAATCAAGATAAACATGCGCGGAATTAGTCTTATTACTAGCTTGCTTTTAAGTAGAAGGGAAATAAGAAAATGCACAGGCTAAAGCGATAGTCTCGTCCTTTGAAAGACGGTCGCTGTGTGAAACAATTGAAATTCCAATCTCTTTGCTTGCCAGAACCAAACAATCGAGAAACGAGAAAAGTTTAGGTGGTGTAAAATTGAAATCAATAATCCGGAATATCTCGAAAATGGTTAACTGTACAATGTATATGAGATAAATTGTGTATTTTAATGAGAATCTACATTCTTTGCGTTGTAAGTTTTTGTATATCTCTTATGGTCTGCCAGTTATATAACAGTCATTCAGAATGAAGAGGTCTTCAGAGGCTATTCCCAGAAAATCCAAGATATGCATTTCGTTTGTCATAAAAATACTTTATACATAAGATATTTTAATTAAAATAGAATCATTTTTGAGAAAATCAAAATTTTCGAAAAATGTTCCACGTAAAGGATAGTTGGGGGTGGTGGGGGTTTTCTTGAAAATCTTCGTGTCGTATCCTTGGAAGATACTCAATTTCAGCACCAAGTTTGCTATTTAACCGATTTTTCGCTTTTTTGGCTATGCTGCCCACACACATAGACAGACACACACATGAATTTTTTTCTAAAAATGTTTTTTTTTGGACTCAGGGGATCTCAAACCATATATCTGCGGTGAAATCTCAGTATCGAATTTTTGGGTGCAATACAATACCTTCTCTATACACTATGTACATAGTACATGTAAGGAAAGTAATATGATGTATTAGAAAAGGCATAGAGAAGTGTGGCGATATACACGATACAGGTATTAACTACATTTAAATAATATCACTTTGGATTGAAGCTAGCGTAAAACTTGACAAACGGAGATATCTTTTGTCGTGCTCACAATAACATGTCGGAGCCGGTTGGGCATCACTGAGATTGAGTGACTCAAGTGCATCAGTGGGCTTGTTCTGAGTGCAAAGCTTATAAACTCCGTTTCCCAACTTTTGCACCCTTGTAGGCAGGCTCTTTTGAATTGACTTCTAGAAATATAATACCATTAGTTGCTTTTTAAATACTGTCGATACAGGTTTTCTTTCTCTAGCACGTGTGTACAATGTACATAGTATGTAGAGAAGCTAGCGTATATAGAGATGTTACCGTAAATACATGTTTTGAAGCCCCCTGAATCCAAAGAAGCATTTTTAGAAAAAAAGGTCAATGTCTGTGGACAGCATAAATATAAAACGGAAGTTGAGTTAAATGTCAAACTTGGTATTTAAGTATCTTCCAAACATTCAGCTCGACGGTTATCAGGGAAATCTCCCCACCCTAAACACTCTTTATATGGAATATTTTCGAAAAATTTTATTTTCTCAAAAAAGGATCTAACGGTTATGATTAAAATGTCAATTAATTAAGATATTTTCATAACAAACTAAATATACATCTAGAATTTTCTAGTAGTAGCCGCTAGAGACCTCTTCATTCCGGATGGACATTTGTGGAACTAATAAACCGTAAGAGACAGACAAAAAGTGATTGCACAGAAAAAGCAGATCTCGTTAAAACAAATAATTTAAATCATTTACTTTTTGAGTTAACAGTTTTCGAAATAATCCTTGGTATTTGTTTCAATTTTAAACTACTTAAACTTTCCTCTCACCTTTGTTTTATTTTTCTTTTGTTTCGCTTCGGGATGTGTAAAGAAAACCGAATTTCAATTGTTCCCCATAGCAACCAACCAGCTTTTAAAAGATCTGACTATCGCTTTAGCCTAGTGTATTCCCCTATTTGCTCCTACTTACAAGGAAGCAAGTAATAAGATAATGTTTATCTTGATTAGCATAATGTGTATAACATAATAAAGATTTTGTAAAATTAGTTTTTTTGTAGAACAGGTAGAGAAAGTCGTGTGATTGGAACACATCAGATTTCTTCAGTTCATATCTATACATCCTAAAACTTCTGTCGAAATTCTTCAACTAATGTTCGACTTTGGATGAGAAATGGAAGCTAATGTGTGCAATAATTTATAGATACTGAAAAACCAAAAATAAAACATTTAAATGGTGCATGTCTTTAGTTCAACTCCTTGCTCATAAATTGCTAAATATCTTGTTTATGTAATATAGCTTAAATGCGAATTAATGGTGTCTTAATTATGTATTTGCTCCGAAAGGGATGGGGTTCTAATGAGGTAAATAATTAAAAACTTTACAATAAAAATGTATAAGTACTGCTTTTATGATAATGTGTAAAAAATGTCGTTAGAATGAGTGTTAAAGAAATTATACAAATATGTATTTAAGGTTCTTTGTGTACGCAAAACAGTTGCCATGAAACAGTTGCCCCATATTTAAAATCACTTTGAAAACGCAAGAAAAAATGCAGTTTTATTGCCAGTTTCGAAAAGTAGCATGACATGCATATTTCACACAGAGAGAAGAAATGGAGAAGGTAACAGAGGGAGAGCGTAAGAGAATATGATAAATGGAAAGGAAGAAATGGAGAGAAAGCGAGAGTGACAGAGGAAGAGAGAGGGTAAAGAGGAATAATGGGGAATGAGAGACGGTGAGAAAGTGAAAAAGTAGAGACATAACGTAGAATTCATATCCGTACTTAACGCAATAATTAAGTAGGACTATGGGTTTGCTAGTCTTGAGTAAAATAATGTCGGTGGCTTTACAAAACAATTACACGCATCTGCAGTATATTCACTAGTTTTAATTTGTTGTATCCTATCCTACAGACTTCATGTATACATTCCATGTATTTTAGGAAACATAAAAAGCGAGTCTTTATTTCATTGTAAATTATTTTAACTCCTTTGGCAGCTTCCCATTCTTTAAATATTGAAAATTCCATATCATATAAGCCCTTCGACTTGTCGGGTGACAAACTAAATACAGTTTTTGTAGTAAAATCTAAAACGTCTTCGGGAATATACATTTTCATTCATTTATTGATTTATTCAATGCAGTTTAAACAACCAGAATTGAAATTGTTTATTCCGGCGGGGTTACGTAGCAACGGACAAACAAAACACTACCTACAGCACAACTAAAATTCAATTCCTTGTAATGAGGACTTTAATGGTATTAATAAATATAAGAATATTTCAGTTAATATTGGGATAGGATAAAATGTAGTATATTACACGTGGCTTATTAGACTATTATTTGCTCATGAGAAATTAGACCTCTCGCGCTTATGTGCTCGTGACTGTAAACATCCCACTCACAAATAATAATCTATATAATCCACTTATAATATAAATAACTATTGGTATTTTATTTTGATTCACACCCCAAATTCTGAATCTAGGGGGCTAGGAATTAATCCTAATGAAGGAAAAACTCTCGCTCTGAGCAACAAATTGAACTCTGTAACTTTCCATAAAGTTATATTTATTAATACTGCAAATTAAAATATTTTCAGGTTGATCCATGGGGATCTTCTCGTAGGAAACATTTATGTTATCAGCTATTTCATATTCAAAGGCCAAGAACTCCCTCTCTCTTTGCATACGAATCAAATACCCTCTCGTCTTTAACACAATAAGTTCGCAAGATTTAAATGTAGAGACTTTCGCAAGAGAAGAATTAACAATGTTACTCTCTCTTCAAAATGTAAATATTTACAAGCGATTGCGTAAAAAAGTATGAAACTCGTGGGAAACCAGCGTTTCAAGCAAGTGCGTGTTAACCGAGCCACTAGTTACATAAATGGCATTGCTGCTTACGTAAATGTCCACCATGTGAAAAAAATGTAAATGGCGTGTTATTTATGGACGCTCTTTAACTACTGTGGTTCTCAGCGTCCCATTCTAAATTGGGCGTGAAAGACTGCTTAATTTTGCTCAGAGGCCTCTCTATGAGGTTTGAGGTTCTTTTGGGACTAACGGCTTTAATTCCCTTCCGACGGAAGCAATGCTAAGGATGTTTACACCCGAAAAAAATCTATCCTCCTCCGCCGGGTTTGAACCCGCGACCTTGGGTATATTGAAGTTAGCATGGTAACCATTACACCACGGAGGGCGACGGTGTGCGTGTGTCTGTGAACAGATAACTAAAAACGAAAAGTCTAATAAATACCAATTTGGTATTTAAGTTGAGTATCTACCAAAGATGCCATACAAAGATTTTCAAGAAAATCCTCCGACTTCAACTGCCCTTTATATGGAACAGTTTTCTAAATTTTCTTTTTCCAAAAATTGCTAATGGTTTTGATTAAAATTACACATATTAAAAATATTTACATGACAAATAAACGCATATCTTGAATTTTCTGGGAACAGACTGTGAAGTCCTTTTCATTCGAAAGGAAGTTTGTATAACTGGTAAACATTAAGTAATAGACGAAAACGTACTACACAAAACATTTAGATCTCTTTAAAACACAATGTTTTAAAAATAAGTTTTTGTGGGAGAATACATCCCCAAGATATTCGTTATTAATGCATTAGAAAGAATCTGCATTTTAAGGGCAGTATAATGCATCCACTCCTTAAACCCATTCAAGGATACCCAATAATGGAGGTAAGGTGTTAAATACAGAAATAAAAAAATATTTTTGGACGCAAACCGCTAGCCTGTCAGTATGGTCAACCCTCACATACCTTAGACCGCTCCATTTGGACACACGATATGAAAGTGATTTTTTTTCACAAAAGAAGGGAAAAAAAAACATCAATCGAAACACAGCATACAACCATGCTCTCACACAATTGTTTTAGTTGGGCCCTCCCCATCCTTTTTCACTTGGATGCAGACTATATATTTTAACTAGATTCCATCCCGCCATTCTTGGTTTGACAGATTAGTTATGCCTATCGTGCATTAGTCCAGGCGTCGAAGTTTGTATTATTTCATGGAGTTATCCGATGTTATCCGATGGTAAAATGGGTTATTTAACATTCGTGCACAGGATGTCATATCACGTCCATATCCTGAAGGAGTTAAACATTTGACTATGTCTATATATTTTGTAACGAAATGTATAATGCAGTTATTTTGTAAATGTTTATCTCGATTAATATTAAGTAGGTAGAACAATGCCGGCGCCGTGACCGAGTGGTTATACCGCTCGCCTCCCACCTGGGCGGCCCGGTTTCAATCCCAAGCGGGAATTTGTGGTGGATAAGTCGGCGTCTGGGTGGGTTTTCTCCGGGTCTCCCGGTTTCCCCCGCCACTCACTCCATCATCAGCTTTTATATCATCCATTTCGCTTTCATTACATATCCACTTCCTCTCGCTCATGCCTGACTACCATTTCCATGCTCTTCATTCTGTAGTCTCGAGTCGTTGGCTTCCGACAGGCTTCTGACTCCAAGGCATCCGCTTGTAAGTCTTGGGGGGATGTCAGTCCTACATACGAGGAGGATAAGCCGTCTACGTAATGTAACGTAACGTAACATAGAATAATAAGCTTTCGTAAGAATTGGTTTTATTTCCATTAATTAATGCCAGAGGGTAGAGAAAGACATGTGAATGTAGCACATCAGAATTGTTTTCTGTACTACACTTTTAGGGATGAATCATAACAGTTTGAATGTTTGAAAAAAAAGTAACTGTGAAAATATTGAGAAGGTTTTAGAAGCGATTCTATTAATGTATTCCATAGAGGTTAGACAAGACATGGAGTTTTGTTGTTTCTGTGAAGCATTAAGATAACTTCCAGGGATGAGGTGTGTTTAGCTAGCACCAGTCGATATAACAGGTCTTTTGGGTTCCCGCTATATTGTTAGTCTGAGAAAGAGCCAAGTGAGGAGCTTTATAGAAGGGGCACATGGATTCCAAACTGCAGGTTTGAATGGCCTTGAACCCCAAAACCGGTTCCCTTTCTTGTTTTGACCGTAGGGCGTTAAATGCGGTCACGGATTAAATAGAATTTTGCTTCATGAGATGGAAAAGTGTGCAGTAGTTGCCGAGAAACATTATTTGATATACACACATACGTATCGATTTTTTTTATTAATTGTTTCATTTGTAGAGCCCCCTTTAACTTCAGTGGTCATATCGGGGGCTTTGACTTGTGAAACAGCTTGTATTACTGTAGGTTCAGAATGTTACATTCATTCTTCCAGACTCTGTGGGGGATAGGATATAATTCTGGTTAAATAAAAATGTCCCTTCCATGCCGGAAATCGAACCCTGGACCTCCGGGTGAGAAGTCAGTTCGCTGACCACTCGACCACGGAGGCAATCATGTATAGAATTGAGAAGAGCCACGTGGGGAAAAAAAATCTATGTTCCATTAACATGACTTCCTGTAGCTGTTCTGTAAACAAACATTTCCTATAAAAGATTATTCTTTTGTCTACTTTATGTTAATCGAGATAAATGTTAGCAGAATTGGTCGTATTATTTGATTCTTTATGTGCAAAAGGGAAATATGGGAATATACTAGTCTAAGGCGAGAGTCAATTCTTTTAAAAGCCGGTCGCTATGTGAAACAATTGAAATTCCGTTCTACGTCAGGATTAAACAAACGACAGACGAAAAGAAAGATGACCTACCGCAGTTAAAAATTTAAAACAATAACACGCAATAACTCTGAAATGGCCAACTCTAAAACAAAAACATATACGATATAAACTGTGTTTAACAAGATCTACCTTTTTTGTAGTAAGTTGTCTATTTCTTACGGTTTACCAGTTAGGCAAATTTCAGCAAAATTCATTCAGAATAAACAGGTCATCAGATGCTATTTCCAGAAAATTCAAGATATTAATTTTATTTGTGATATAAATATCTTTAAAGTAAGTTTTAATCCAAATCGTTTGAGCCATTTTTGAGAAAAACGTTTTCAAACATTTTTCCTTCTAAAGAGGGTAGTTTGGGGTGAGGGACTTTCTTGAAAATCTTCGTGTCGTATCCATGGAAGATACTAAATTTAAGTGCCAAGTTTGGTATTTTACGATATTTTAGATTCTGAGTATGTTGTCCACACACACACACATACACACACACGCACACGCACACATGCACGCGCGCATGCGTGTGGGGGCCTTTTTCTAAAAAAATGTTTTTTCGGACTCAGGGAAACTCAAAACATGTTTCCGGCAAAATCTCGACATCGAATTTTTAGTGGAATACAATACCTTCTTTATCTACTAAGTACATTCTACATACGTACTAAAGAAAGTAAACTTTCTAATGTCATACATTCCTTTGACTTTCTCTATCCAATATCGTTTATTACTTTTTCTTAGGTAGAGAAGTTATGTATTGCATTGCACCCAAAAATTCGATGGCGAGATTTCACCAGAAATATATGTCTGGAGGTCCCCTGAATAAAAAAACATTAAAAATGATTTATATCCGCGCGCGCGCGCGCGCGCGTGTGTGTGTGTATCTGCATAACGCAGAAACAAAAGCCAGTTAAGCACCATATTCTTTATTTACTTCAGTATCTTTCAAGGATGTGACATAAAGAATTTCAGGAAAATCCCTCCGCCTGAAACTAGCCCGTATACAGGATGTTTCAAAAATACGGGACATAATTTTAGGTATGTATTTCCCACATGTAGACAATCAAATTAGTTCATTATAACATGTGTCCGGAAATGCTTCATTTCCGAGTTATGGCCTTCACAACATTGAAATGCACTGGAACGTTTTTCTTTCTGCAGGTTGTTGTCATTACAGAAGATGTTCAAAATGTCCACCTCCTGCTTGAATACAGACCTCACATCGATGTCTCATTGAACACGATCCCAAACTCCAGGAGTATTGCGTATGTCCTCACAACTTGCCACAATTGATTCCGAAGGGATTCCAAATCCGGCACCGGAGACGAATAAACCAATGATTTTAAATGACCCCACAAGTAGAAATCGAGAGGGTTCGATCAGGTGAGCGTGGAGGCCAAGCAATTGGGCCACCTCTACCTATCCATCGATCAGGATACCTTCGATCCAAGTACCGGCGAGCCGTAAGACTGAAGTGTGCAGGAGCGCCATCATGCAAGAAGTGAATGTGTTGATGATTGATCAGTGGAGTGTCTTCGAAAACGTCAGGTATGGTGTTTTCCAGGAAGTTTGTGTACGCCTGCCCCGTAAGTCTGTTTACAAGTACATGGGGTCCAACTAATCGATCACCAATGATACCGGCCCACATGTTGAGGGAGAACCGCACCTGGTGATGAGATACAACGTGGGTTTTCATGCAACCATATATGCTGATTGTGGACATTTGTTATGCCATCTCTTGTGAACTGTGCTTCATCTGTAAATAATACGACGGCAGAAAAGTTCGGATTTACACCACACTGCTGCAAGAACCACTGACAGAACCTAACTCATGCAGGGTAATCTGCTGGTGACAGGGCCTGTACACGTTGCAAATGATAAGGATACAATTGATACTCGTTCAACAGTCTCCAGACAGTCGTATGAGGAACAATGACTTGCAACGCTAACCGTCGTGTACTGATAGAAGGAGTCCTGTCCACAGCCTCCAGAATCTCCTCCTGCACTTCTGGAGTTGTAGATCTTGGTCGTCTCCTTCCCAAACCAGGAGAGGTGAATGTTCCACACTCGCACAGACGGGGATGGAGACGTACAAATGTCTTCCGATCTGGACATTGTCGCTGTGGGTACCTCTCCTGGTACAAACGACGAGCCAGCGCAGCCTTACCGTACCTGAAGTGTATCTCTGCCAACTCTTGATTTGAATACATGTCGCACAGTCTTAACGCCTAAAGAACACTGAACGTAACCTTCCTCAGAATGAACTATCAGAGCGCCCTCCTAATGTCTCCTTTGACGGCAAAGACCTGCGGAAAGAAAAACGTTCCAGTGAATTCCAATGTTGTGAAGGCCGTAACTCGGAAATGAAGTATTTACGGACATGAACTATTTTGATTGTCTACAGGTGGGACTTTCAATGTTCTAAAGGCCATAAGTCGGAAATGAAGCATTTCCGGACACATGTTATAATGAACTATTTTGATTGTCTTCATGTGGGAAATACACACCTGAAATTATGACCCGTATTTTTTAAACATTCTGTATAATGAATACTTTTCGAAATTTTCGATTTTCTGAAACTGGCTCTTAACGATTTTGATTAAAATATCATATATTAAAGATGTTTGCATCACAAATAAAAATGTATATTTTGAATTTTCTGGGAATAGCCTCTGAAGCTCTCTTTATTCTGGATGACTTTTGTATAGCCGGAAAACCGTAAGAAATAGACAAAATCTTACCTCACAAACTATTTAGAGCGCGATAAATATCACTATTTCTTCAAATATATTTTATTTTGGAGTTATCGATTTCCGATATATTCCATATTTTTTATTTAAAATTCCTAATACTTTACGATTCTCAAATGAGAAGTTGTCGTTTCAGTTTTTTTCATCCTGGTTATGCAAACAAAGCGGAATTTCAAGGCATTCAAATAGGGACACGCTATAAAGGGTTTTGTTATTGCTTTATCCTAGTGTATTCCCTGTACTATCAGAAAATGTGTAATAAAATAATTTCTGCTAATATTTATCTCATTTAGCATGGACTAGGTAGAAGAATAAGCTTTTGTAACACTAATTTGTTGCGGGGTGGATGGAAAAAGTCATGTGAATGTAAGACATTACTTTTTCTATTTACTCCTGTTGATTAAGTCAAACGTTTGTAGAAATGGTTTAAAAGCGAATGGCTATATGCTGGATTTTAACTCCCAGATCGTTTATGACATCTGGCCAACAGCTAAATAGCGACAGTGCATTAAAAATTATTCAAGTCTTTAAAAAACTTAAACGAATAATGATCTCGGAAATAACAGATGCCACAAAAGCTTATTTGAAAAATGTTAAAACGTTTTAAATGTTCCTCACAATAAGTTTTTGTTTCTCTTTTAATGGTTTGCCAGTTATACAAAATTCTTTCATAATTAAGAAAAATATATATTCAGTTCCTTGAAAATAAGTATGTACTTTTTACTGGTCATGTAAATTATCTTCAGCTTGGTAATTTTTTTTTTCAATTCGTTGTAATTTTTAGAATATCAAAAATATTTTCTCTACCTACTAGGTATATGATAGAGAAAGCAATCAGTTAGATTAACAAAAGTGAACTGTAATTCTATTATTGTATTTAAAACAGAAAATAAAAGGGATACAAAATAAAGTTGATTAAAATTTAAGGTTGTAATGCCTATATTACGCTATTGTATTGTCACAGAAATGTGATCATTTTACGGTGTTATACGAG
Organism: Hymenopus coronatus; assembly: GCA_030762935.1. Taxonomy (NCBI): domain Eukaryota; kingdom Metazoa; phylum Arthropoda; class Insecta; order Mantodea; family Hymenopodidae; genus Hymenopus; species Hymenopus coronatus. Next base: position 26,571,225 of record CM060895.1, read on the forward strand.
GGTGGTCTGAAAAGTTCTCGGCCTCATCCAGAGATCGCGGCACTACTTATAAGATTTTTTTCCTTACGTTGGTAGATATGTTAATAGACTCTATGTAAAATTACAAGTCAATCCAGGTAATAGTTGACTGTAGGCAGTTGTTTGAAACAGTTTATAGTTATCTATGGTGGAAGTGCGCATTGCTTTGAAAATGTCGAAATTCTAGTATCGTGTTGTGAAAAAATTCTTCGTAAAAGAAGGTTTAATACTTACAGAAATTCATTTACGGATTGTAAATGTGTATGGTGACTCTTCACCTTCAGTTTCCACTGTGAAGAAATAGGCCCGATTTTAAACGTGGCCGCGAAAGCGTGCAAGACGATCCACGCGAAGGACGTCCAAAAGCTGTAGCTACATCGGAAATCGTTGAAAAAATGCACGACATGATTTTGGAAGATGGGCGTACAAAGGTGCGTGAAATTGCTACTGTTCTTGGAATTTCAAAGGAACGTATTAGTCACATCTTGCATCAGGAAATAAACATGAAAAAGCTTTGTGCAAGATGGGTGCCGCGTATCCTCGCATTCGCACGACACTCTGAAAAGTGCCTGGTACATTTTCAGAAGAACAGAAGTGACTTTTTGCGCCGATACGTCACAATGGATGAACCATGGATTCACCACTACATACCCGAATCCAAGCAGCAGTCGCGGCAGTGGACAGAAGCTGGTTATTCAGCTCCAGAGAAGGCAAGGACGGTGCCATTGGCGGGAAAGATCATAGCGTCATTGTTTTGGAATGCCAAAGGAACTGTGTTGATTGACTATCTCGAAAAAGGTAAAACCATTACTGGAGAATACTGCTCCCAACTTCTAACCAAACTGAATGCAAGCATTCGTGAAAACAGACCCGGGTTAAAAAAAAAAAAAAATGTTTTCCATCAGTACAATGCACCTGCCCTCAAAAGTGTTTTGGCAATGGGGAAATTGAGAGATCTGCACTATGAAGTGCTAGAACATCCACCCTATTCCCCAGATTTGGCTCTCTCGGACTTCCATCTGTTTGCAAAATTGAAGAAATTTCTCGCTGGAAGGCGCTTCTCGTCCAATGAAGAAGCAATTGCGGCTGTAAATGGGTATTTTGCTGTACTTCCAGAGGAACACCGCTGGATAAAATGTACTGATATTAGAGGAGATTATGTTGAAAAATAAAACTACTTTGAAAACATTTTTCACTGTCAGGCCGAGAACTTTTCAGACCACCCTTGTAAGTCGCCCTCCGTGGTGTAATGGTTACCATGCTAACTTCATATACCCAAGGTCGCGGGTTCAAACCCGGCGGAGGACGATGGAGTTTTTCGGGCGTAAAAATCCTTAGCATGGCTTCCTTCGGAAGGGAAGCAAAGCCGTGGGTCCCGTGTCGTAGATTTACGGCACGTAAAAGAACCTCAAGCCTGATTGAGAGGCCTCTGAGCAAAATTAAGCGGTCTTTCACGCCCAGTATAGAATGGGACGCTGAGAACCACAGCAGTTAAAGAGCGTCCATAAATAAAACGCCATTTCATTTTTCCACCCTTGTACCACACCAAGCTGTGACATATCACTGTGATAAAAGTTGCACCCACTATCACCTTTGACCACATCTTTGATTAGAAAATAAAATGGCAGACATTACACAAGTTCAGTGGCTAACGCCAAACTGCTCATTTCCTATTATGTATCACTGTACAAGTTAAAATATAGTTATTATAAAACAGAAACAAAAGAATAGAAATGTATAAAAGTATAGCAAAATCCATTAGCGAGGTACGTGAAGGGTATTCGGCAAATGATGTGAAGAAACAATTAAATGGATTGCGAGGCTAATGTTTAGAAAAATGAAAGCTATAATGATAACCATTAATTGCTATATTACTGCTGTCTTTGTTATGCTTACTCATACATGTAGTATTAATTAACATTCTTTAAGAACTTATCTATGGAGGTTAAGTTTTAGGTTAGGTTATATGAAAATGTTGCACATGAATCTAATAGAATGTTAAAGTAAATGTATTTATAAATATTCATTATAATGACACAACTCACGTTCTAAACATAACACAATAGGAACCTTTATTTACTACTCGTGGAGTTATCTGTTGGATATCCCTTTTAAAACTGACATACAAGACGTGATAAAGGGTTACACGTAGTGTAATATACTCGACAACTTACATGTGATCACAGCATGTGATCAAAGGTTTTATCACGTTCTGTGACATAGAAATATGATCGTGTAATTTATACCTAACAGTAGTAGCAGTAAATATTAGGACCAGCTTTCAATGTAGAAAGCTAAGAGTACGCCATATTCAGTGCTGGCATTACACTTCAAAACGAAGTCTACGCCACCGAAACAATTATTATCGCTCTGTCCTGCCCTCTACATACATTCACTGCTTCAAACCATCAATTACTTCCACGCTTTCGTCATCACGAACATTCCTTACAACTAGTTCAGGGCGGCGAAACTTGCTTCGAGCTCAACTCTGTATTAAACATTTCCAGCGAGAGTTGAGACATTAGACAACACAACTACAAATGTTTATTATTAAATATCATTTTATTGGCAAAAATCTGATGTGTTCCATTTATGTGACTCTACAACAAATTATTGTTTAAAAGTTTATTCTGCTATTTACTTCATGCTGATTGAGAAAAATTAGCAGAAATTGGTTTATGACTTGCTTCCTTGTACGCGGGTCGGCTGATAAGTCCCGGGCCTCACACAGATATGGTGCCATTAGGCCAGTTAGACGGTAGCATCGTATAGTTTAACTCTAGATTAGCTTGTATCCATAGTTACAGGTCAATAGCTTGTTTAGTTTTCCAATGGCACCATTTTAAACAAGACAACTTTAGAGTTTTCAGGAAAATGGAGGATTTGGAAAAACGAGCAGTGATTAAATACTTCCATTTGAAAGGCTTAACGCCTAAAGAAATCAAGGAGGAAATGGACAGTGCATTGGAAAACTCTGCCCCTTCATTTTCAATTATTAAAAGGTGAGTTACAGAGTTTAAAATGGGACGTACCAGCACTAGTGATGAGCCTCGCTCTGGACGCCCTGTAGAAGTGATAACTCCAGAGGTCATTGCAAAAAAAGCATCGCTTAGTACTGGAAGACCTCAGAATAAAGTTGTTTAAGATAGCAGAGGCTGTAAACATATCAAAAGAACGTGCAGGTAATATTTTAAGTAATGTTTTAGGCTTTCACAAAGTCTGAGCAACATGGTACCGCGTTTGTTGACGCCTGATCAAAAGTTGCAAAAAAAAAAAACTGTTTCTATTACGAATGTGGAACTACACGTAAAAATCCCGATGAATTTTTGAGACGGCTTATTACCATGGATGCAATTTTGATACATTCTACACTCCAGAAAGTAAATTACAGTCAAAACGTGGATTGCACCAGGTGAACCAGCTCCACACAAAAGGCAAAGTCAATTTTGTCTGCTAACAAGGTTATGGCGAGTGTTTTCTGGGATGCACAGGGAATTATTTTATTAATTATTTGGAAAAGGGTAAAAATATCACTAGTGACTACTACGCAGACTTACTGCAATGTTTGAGTGATTAGGTGAAAAGAAAAATACCTCATTTGGCAAAAATTTGGAATTGCTTAAGCATCCACCCTATTCGCAAGATGTAGCATAATGTTCCCAAACCTCAAAAAATTTCTTGGAGGACGAAGATTTTACAGCAACAAGGAGGTCATTGATGCGGTAAACAGCTATTTTGAGGACCTTGATGAATCGCAGAACAGATATGGTTTAAATTATAATATTGATATGACAAATATATTAACCTTTCTGGAGACTATGTTGAGAAATAAAGCAAAAAGAAAAAAAAAATTAAATGCTGTTTTCATTGAGAGGTCCGGGACTTATTAGCCGACCCTTGTAATGGAGTACTGTAAGCTATAAGCGATAGTAACATCTTTTAAAAGCTGGTTGTTATGTGATTAAAATTCCTTTGTATGTCTAGAAGTTAACAAATTCCCGTATGAGAAAAGTATAAGTATTTTAAAACCAAAAATAATAACAAGGAATATCTCAAAAATGGTCAACTCCACGAAAAAAGGTATATAACATACATGATGTGTTTTAACGAGCACTAGATTTTTTGTTACGTAAGTTTTTGTCTATCTCTTAAGATTTACCAATTATGCAAAATTCCGCAATATTCACCCAGAATAAAGATGTCTTCAGAGACTTTTCAAGATATACATATAATTTATTCATCATGTAATTAAATATCTTTAATATACAATATTTTAATCAAAATTGTTAGAGCCATTTTTGAGTAAATAAAATTTTTCGAAAATTTTTCCCTATAAAGGGTAGTTGGAGGTGGGGCATTTTCTTGAAAATCTTCGCATCATATCCTTGGAAGATATTAAACTTAAATCCAAAGTTTGGTATTTAAAGGCCTTTTCGTATTTGAGTTATGCTGCCCACATGCACACACACACACACACTGACATTTTTCTAAAAATGCTTTTTTTTTTTTCTGTGGGGTCTCAAAACATATATTTCCATGGAATCTGGGTATCGAATTTTTTAGTACAATACAATACTTCTCAATACAACTATGTACATGTAATGCAGAGAAAGTAAAAACCTGATGTGTTTCACTCATATGTTTTGTTTACAAACAACTGTTTATTTCCTTTATTATTCCTTTTTCTACATCATGGTAATCGAGATAAACATGCATAGAAATTGCTGCATTAGCTGCTTCTAAGTAGAAGGGAAATAGTAATACACTAGGCTAAAGCGATAGTCAAATCTTTTACAAAGCCTGTCTCTATGTGAAAAAAAATTGAAATTAGGTTCGATTTTCACGACCAAGAGTAAAACAAAAAGAGTTAAAACGAAAGATGACTTCCTTTTTGAGAAAAGTTGAGGTAACTTAAAATTGAAACCATCAACAAAGAATATCTCGGAAAGGTTAAGTCTACAAAATAATATATGACATAAATAGTGTATTTTAACAAGATCTGCATATTTAGTATAGTAAGATTTTCTCGGTTCTTGAGGGTTTACTTTAGATACAATTCACACAGAATAAAGGGGTTTTCAGAATATATTCCCAGGTAATTAAAGATGTTCATTTTGTCATCTAATTCTCTTTAATATTGGTATTTAAACAAAAATTGTTAGAGCCGTTTTTGAGAGAAACAAATATTGAAATAATTTTCCATGTAAAGGGCAGTCTTGGTCGCATCCCTTCTTACTAACTTAAATACCAAGCTGACACTTAACCGGCTTTTCGTTTTTGAGTTATGCTGGCGACAGACTGACACACACCAGACGCTTTTCTTTCTTTCTAGCTTTCTAGCTTTCTTTTTTGAATTCAGGGACCCTTAAAATATATATTTCCGGTGAAACCTCGGTATTGGATTGTTAGGTGGAATACACTACCTTCTCTACCTACTATGTATATTGTATATACGTGCTAGAAAAAGTTAAGAAATTATTATATATCAACTCATGGAAGTCATAGTTTCATTAGCCTTTGATCTACGATGAAATGTTTTCCACCATATCCTCTTATTTTCTCACTGTCCACTTTCCAAAAGTAGCAATGATTTCATTTTACATTTTCGACCCAAAATTTCGTCATTAACATTCCTCGAGAAAATGGCCCTTTTTTTGAAATCCATGAATTTAGAAAAAAACTGAAGTAAGAGAGAGGTGGAACTAAAAAAAAAACAAAAAACAATACATTCATATGAGTTTCTGTTCCCATTCATCATCAATCTATTTTTATAAAAGCTTATTATTTCATGCTTATTGAGATAAAGATTAGCAGAAATGGTCTTATTACATATTTACTTGTAGGCACAATATGAACAAGGGAATTCAATGAGCTTAAGTGATAGTCAAATATTGGGTCAGTTGAGTAAATGTCAGTAAACTCTTTTACTTACATTATTTTAAGTCATTATTGGTAACAAATTGAATAAACCATAAGTAAATACTTACAGTTTGGGGCTCTACTGATTACTGATAAGTTATTACTTTTACTTGTTCAGTAATTACTAGTTTTTACAGCAAATACTTAAAATTTGATTGAATAACTTTGAGTGATTACTAGTTTTTGCAGCAAATACTTAAAATTTGATTGAATAACTTTGAGTGATTACTTGTTGAGATAGGTATTTGCTGAAATAGTTTTAAGTTTGCCGTAGAGTTGACCTGTAAAAGCAGCTGCAAATAACTATAGCAGCATTTTATCCAAATACCAGGTAAAGAGCTACAATAAGAGAAGGGATATTAGTCCAGTGCTATAAAAAGCTTTTGAGGTTTGAAAGTGAAAGAGTAAACTCTTTAAGAAACGATTTTCTAGACGGTATGGATGAAACAAGGGGTGGAGCATTAAGTTCACATCATAAAATTAATCTATTTAACTGACCCAGTTGCAGGAGATTTTGATAATCATCATTCCACGGTGTGCAAGAACACAGACAAATAGAACTGAAGCAAAGGCAGGTGACTGGATAAAGTTTCCAACCTCAAATTTGAAATTAAAGAAGCGAAAGGAAAATGGTCTTCATGCTTTAGATTTCCTTCAAATATTGGTGCACTTGACTATACACACGTACATAGTACATACTGCTAAATGCTCCTCCATGGTAAGGCCTCCTATCCAACTATTCACTTGTTTATTCAGTTTATACTGAAAATGTTCCTAGGTATCATTTATCAGTAAAAGTAAACTGTTATTCAATTAAAATCAGTAATTACTGATTTTAATTCCTGAATTTAGAATTCCTTGCCAAATAATTACTTATAAACGTTTACTGATTTTTATTCAACTGGCCCATTGTAAGAGCTGGTCGATATGTTTCATTGAAATCCCGTGTCTATGAAACCCCGTTGCTCAAAAAGAGTAGATCTCATTAAAATATTAAATTTATGTTAAATATACTATACTAGTATAGTGTGTGTAGAGTTAGCCATTTCAGAGATATTCCCTGTTTTGTGTTCAATTTTAAATACTTAAACCTTCCCTAACTTGAAGTCCTCTGCGCTTTACATCTTTTTTTTTTTCTTTTTTTTTTTTCCCCTGGCCAGAATAATCACTTTAGACTGGTATATTTTTCCTCTACTCTAAAATGACTAAGTAACAAGACTGTTTCTGTTAATGTTTATCTTGATTAGCATTATGTCGATAAAATAATTTTTTTAAAGGATTCTTTGCAGAATAGATAGAGGAAGTCATGCGAATAAAACAATTCAGTATTGTTGTTTCCTGTAAAAAGTGACCCCAATGTATATTATATCATTTTTCACAAACTTTTATGTAATACTTTCTGCAAAATGATAAGAAATATTGGCGAAAGAAATAAGGTTAAATTGGTTAAAAGCTCATCCTCTTGGACTGTATCAATCGCAAGAATACGCAATGGTTAATACTCCTACAGTTTGCTTGGTTCTATGAAGAATTTATCGAGGAAGGTGTAATAGACCTATACAAACTTTTAACGAGTAATCGAAGGAAGTAAGGAGCGAAAATAAATCGAAATTGACAACATTGAGCATCTATGGCAACTGCGCAAAACACAAGATCTCAAACAACTGCTGATCGCCAAGGTCATATCATAGTTTATTTTAGAAAATGTAACAAATGTTTGATACAAATTGTGACAATTTAAGGCCACAAGCCATAACATATAAGGAGTTTATTTTATAATGTTATTGTTGTTAACTTGGCTATTTATTTGGCTAAATAACTTAAAGCGTACATTTAACTGTTAATTTTTGTTAACATTATTATTGCTGGATTTGTTCATTTGTGTTATTAATATATTTGCAAGACGTGTGTTTATTCCAATGCAGAAAGGTTTAAATAAAGGAGTTAATAATGTGTTGACTGGAGACGTGACCAACAATCGCAACAATGATAGAAAGAGAGGGAAAGATTGATATGCATGTGTATTGCTGAAACAGACGTTACACGACCTTGGAATGAACGCACGCCAACACAGATATTTTTTGATTGATAATAGCTGTAAACAAAAAGGAAGTTTTTTTTGCTTAACAACGAAACATAAAGGGAGTAAAAGATGTATTCTTGTCAAAAAGAAGCATTATAACTTGATTCTATGTATGTTTATGTATCAGCAAGATTTACAATAAATTCAGAAAGAATAACAACAATACTTATTTATGGCAGTTGAAACCAAAATCCAGAATGCGTCTCGTATACCACAAACCTGAGAAGAAAGAAGAATCTGCATGGCAAAAGTATAAAGAATTAAGAAAATTAAATACACACGAAACAACTATTTTTTCGTTACAAAATTGAAAATCATTGCAGGTCATGAACTTCAAAAGACAGCTGATCTCAGGAGTCAACTACCGTGTAATGCATGCCTCATTAGTTCCCGCTATTCTCAATGAACAAAGGAAAACTCTGCTTTTACTTAACTTCTGTGAACAACTGAGTCGGAAAAAGAGTTAATTCAAAAGCCTTAAATGTCAAGATCAAGGAGAAAACACTGCTCAAATTGGACTAAGAAATTGTTGTTCCTTTTATGTGGTCAATAAAGAATTTTTGAACTGACATTTGAGAGTGTATTGCTTCACAGATAACGATTCTTTTAATGAATACATAAAACCTTAATCACTTTTTTACTTTCTCTACACGTACTTTGTACATAGTGTATACCACAAAATTCGATACCGAGATTTCACCGAAAATACATGTTTTAGGACCCCCTGCATCCAGAAAAAAACATTTTTAGAAAAAGGTCCGTGCGCGCGTGTGTGTGTGTGGACAGCATAGCTCAAAAGGGAAAAAGACTGTTCAATACCAAACTTGTTATTTAGGTTTGGTATCTTCCAAGGATGCGACACGAAGCTTTTCAAGAAAAAACTACGCTTTGCATGGAAACATTTTCAAAAAATTTGATTTTCTAAAAAATGGTTCTAACGATTTTGATTAAAATCCCGTATATTAAAGATGTTTACATCCCAAATAAAATGTATATCTTGAATTTTCTGGGAATAGTCTCTGAAGACTACTTTATTCTGGATGCATTTTGCTTAACTACTAAACGTTAAGAGATAGACGAAAACTTACTATATACAAAATGTAGATCTCGTAAAACACACAATTTATGTCCTTTACATTTTTGTTGTGGAGGTAACCGTTTCCGAGATATTCCTTGCTATTGGTTTCAGTTGTGAAGTGCTTATACCTTTCTCAGAAATGAAGCGTCCATTTTCTTTTGTTCTACTCCTGGCCAAGCAAAGGAGCGATTTGCAATGACAACCGCAGGAGGACATCTTTTAAAACATTTGACTATCCGTTTAACCTACTTATGAGGAACAAAGTAATGAGAACATTCTGCTAATGATTATCTCGATTAAAAAGGTGCAGAAAGAAGAATAATCTTACGTAAGAAGTTTGTAGAACAGCTAGAGAAAGTCATGCTAGTGTAGCACATCAGATTTTTATAAAAGGGAAACTCTCTTGTACAATTGGGTGCAACGCAGTTGAGCTAGACCAGACACAGAACAGCAATGTAACATGTGGTTGGGGTACCATCCAGGCATAGTCCCAATAAAGTAGTTCACAGAAAGTAGAGAAAACAAGCATAGAAAAATAAACAGAGAGCTAAAGGTTTACATGCGAACCTTTTTTCTAAAACATATTTTTTGATGCGAGAACCTCAAATCATATACTTCCGGCGAAATCTTGATATCGAATTTTGGGTGAAATATAATACCTTCTCTACCTACTATGTGCATACATAGTACTCGGTAGCGAAAGTAAAAGGAACGTCCTCCTTGCTCCGTAATCGTATTCCAAAGTTAAAAAACTGGAGCAGAGGCGCTAGCTGCAAATGGGAACGGGTTACATAAAATCTTATGTGTTCCATTCACATGACTCTCTCTACATCGCTGTTACAAATTATTGTTAAAAAGCACATTCCGCTATCTAACCTATGATAATCGAGACAAACATTAGCAGAAATTGTCTTAATTACTTGCTTTCTTGTAAGTTTAAGGAAAATAAGGGAATATACTAGGTAAAAACGATAGTCAAATATTTCAAAAGCCAGTTGCTCCGTTTCTTTGCAGGGCCAGGAGTTTGCAACTTTCCGTGTGAAAAAAGTATTTTGAATATGAAACAAATAACAAGGAATATCTCAGAAATGGTCAATTCCACGAAAAAACGCATGACATAAATTGTGTGTTTTAACGTGATCTACATTTTTTGTTCAGTAAGTTTTTTGTATCTCTTACGGTTTAGCAGTTATGCAAAATTCATTCACAATAAAGAGGTATTTAAAGAATATTCCCAGTAAATTCAATATATACATTTTATTTGTCATATAAATATATTTAATATAGGGTATTTTAATCAAGATCGCTAGAGTTGTTTTTGAGAAAATCAAAATTTTCGAAATTTTTTCCATATAAAGGATAGTTTGGGGTGGGAGATTTTTCTCAAAATCTTCGTGTCGCATCTCTGGAAAATTCTAAATTTAAATACCAAGTTTGGTAGTTTACCAGTTTTAGAGTTATCGTGTTCACAGTCTCTCTCTCTCTCTCTCTCTCTCTCTCTCACACACACACACATACACACGGACCTTTTTCTGAAAATACTTTTTTTTTGTATATAGGAGACTCTAAGACGTCTATTGCCTGTGAAATCTCGGTAAAGAATTTTGGGTGGAATGCAATATATTCTTTATACACTATGTACTATGTGTAGGGAAAGTAAAAAAAAAATACAATCACAGTGCTTTGATTTAACAAAAAGTGGCTGACTTGGGGGGGGGGGGTTAAACCATTCCATAATCATGCCAACAAATTTCCGACCTGTGCTTTATTTTGTAAACAGAATTTTACTCAGCTCTGAATTAACTATATCGCTTGGAACGTCAGTAAATCAAGCAAGGAGTCCATTCCAGTCAACAGTTAACGTGCCCCCCTTCGAAGAATTTGACCGCACTCGGGAATTTTAGATTACACACTCTACTCATGTGTTTCGAAGGTTGCATACGTGTTAAGGCTTGGTTTCCCGTTGAGATTCAAGCATTGGACTTCATTACGCGAATTAAAATACATAGCATTCCAGCTTCTTTCACCTGTCAGTTGCTCACTTTCTTGGAGTTGCTGACAGATTAGTTTTAAGGTACCTACAAAACCTTATACATTGTGTTTCCTAATCGCCATTCACTTTGTTCGAATAGGCAGCCCACATGCCAATTAGGTTCAGTTTCAGCTCTTTTATTTATAAGCTTTCTCGTATTGCTAACGCTGTCTCCGCATACCATACAAATGTATTTGGTGTATTAACATTTATTACTTTCTCTACACGTGCTATGTACATAGTGTATAGAGAAGGTATTGTAATGCATAAAAAAATTCGATACCGAGATTTCACCGGAAATACATGTTTTGGGTCCCCCTGAATCCAAAAAAAAACCTTTCTGGAAAAAGGTCCGTGTGTGTGCGTGTGTGTCTGTGGACAGCATAGCTCAAAAACGTAAAGACCGTTAAATACCAAACTTGCTATTTAAATTTGGTATATTGCAACGATGCGACACGCAGATTTTCAAGAAAATCCCCACCACCTGCAAACTTTTTTTCGAAAAATTTTATTTTCTCAAAAATGGCTCTAACGATTTTGATTAATTTATCGTATATTAAAGACATTTACCTGACAAATAATATGTATATCTTGAATTTTCTGGGAATGGCCTCTGAAGACCACTTTATTTTGAATGAATTTTACGGACATTTGATTAACTGCTAAACCCTAAGACATAGACAAAAACATACCATACAAAAAATGTAGAGCACATAAAACACACATAATTTATGTTATATGCATGTTTTTCGTGGGGTTCGTCGTTTTTGAGATATTTCTTGTTTTTGGTTTCAGCTTTAAAAAACTTTACTTTTCTCATACAGGAATTTGTCAACTCTTGTCCGTACAAAGGAACTTCAGTCACGTAGCAACCAGCTTTTGACTATCACTTTAACTATGGTACTCCCTTGTTTCGCTTCTACTTACAAGGAAGCAAGTAATAAGGCTATTTCTGCTAATTTTTTATCGATTAGCATGAAGTAAATTGAAGCATAAGCTTTTTTAGAATAATTTGTTGCAGAGATGTAGAGAAAGTAATGTGAATGGAACACATCAGATTTTTTTTATTGTTAATTCAAATAATTGACATACTGTATTTATTAATTATTGTAGTAGTAAGGTATACTACTAAATACTAATTTAATACTCCATATCTAAATAATAAAAATAATAATAACAATAATAATAGAAAAGATGAGTTTTGTTCGTTATGAATTAAAAATCAGCAGATTATCTGTGACCGTAGCCGAGTGGCTAGACCGGTAGGCTCTCACCTAGACACCTGGGTTGATCCCAGGGTACCGCGTGTGGTATTTGTGGTGGACGAAGCGGCGGCTGTGAGGGTTTTCTCTGGCTCCTCCGATTTCCCCTACCGATAATTTCACCAATTTTCCACAATTTTCTTTCCTGTTACCCATTTCGACGCTATTTTATATCACTCACATCCTTACTTTCACACCAAGCATCAGGCTGATCACCCATCCTGGCTTCTCTCTGATCCACAGCTTGTGATCCTCAACAGACGTCTCACCCCTTGAGCTGGCTTCTAAGTCCTGAGGGCATAAATCCTCCATAAGGAAGGGTAAAAAGAGAAAGAAAAGGGAGAGAGCGAGAGAGTGAGGGAGGGAGACAGATAGAGAGAGGGAGATATATTGTGTTTGTTAGGAAGTTGCTTTAAGCTCTACGTATCTGAAGCTATGCTTTGCGAACTAATGGTTAGTGGCGGGTTTCTAACAACAGGTTTAAAGCTCGAACCGTGCTCCCGTCAGCAGGTTTTTACCAGTGTAATGCATACTACTGTACTAATTATGACCCTATTTCTAGGCTTCTTAAAGAAACATTGTGATTTTAGTGCAGACGAGTACGCTTTCTCGGGTATAAAAGCTCTAGTTCTCTTACCAGGACATCATTCAACAGTGAGGTAATGAAGATATACAGTAATGAAGAATAAATAGCTGTATTGAGGAAATAAAGTAACAATTTTGTTTTCTCAAAGAGTCGTGGTGTTTCGCTTTACTGTAACACCCGCCTTGAATTTTTTCATTAATGGAATTCGATTAAAATATTTTCATTAGTTCATTCAGGTGTCGACGAAAAACTCACATTGCTGTAGCATACAACGCACATTGCTGGCGCGGTGTATAACCTCAAGAAATGGGAACACCTGTAGATCTAGTGTTAGGAAGTTCCAAAACAAGAAGCGCTCTCTGCTGTAGAGAAATGTACTTCCTCGTATTCTCTTGAGGAATTTCATTTCTACTGTAAGTACCAATAGCAGTTCCGCTTTCCGTTCATGTTATGAAACGCGGAATGTCAATTACATTCATTCAGGAATGTTCCCATAACCAATGATGGTGAAAACATTCACAGCGGCGTCCTTAAAGTTAGATGTTTCGATTGGAGAATTCGATCATACGAGTTCTTGTAAAACTAACTCAATTTTAAACTATTTATTCTGCAAGAATCATTACCGCTCGAATGTGTTTTGCAAGAATGAAGCCTATACAGAGCTCTGTTCCACAAGTAGTATACTCATACAAGATGTTATCAATGATCATTTAACACCATGTTATTCAATTAAATTAAATTATTTTTGTTTATTTGCTGCCATGGTAGCTCAGTGGAACAGCAACGGGCTAGAGACCGGGAGATCCGTGGTTCAAATCCCGGCTATGGCATTGAATTTTTCAGTCTGGCTCTACCTATCCAATTCCTGTGTGAAAAAGCAAATAAACAAATACCAATTGACCATAATAGTTGGCTACACTATGAATCCTGGGTCTTAAGTACTTACAACATTGTAAGTCGCCATTGGGATTGTAATCTAAAAATAATTTGAGATCACCTTGTGGTTTACCGGGAAACATGTGAGTCAGATGAGAAAATTAATGGTATGCCGGTATGTTGCCATGGTAGCTCAGTGGAAGAGCAACCGGCTAGAGACCGGGAGATCCGTGGTTCAAATCCCGGCTATGGCATTGAGTTTTTCAGTCTGGCTCTACCTATTAAATTATTTTGTTTGTTAACGACGCTATTTATTGCCAGGAGCATATCAATGCCGCCGGTGTACCGGAATTTCGTCCCGCAGAAGTTCTTTAAAATATCAGTAAATCTACTAACATGGGACTGTCGTTTTTAAGCATACTTTAAACCAACGGTCTGGGTCTGGTTTGAACCCGCGACCTTGATTTCAGAAGGCTAGCACCTAATCAACTGAGCTACCCAAACTGACTGCTGTTCAATGCACACCGAAGCCTAGTTAATATTATTCTCTTAGTCATAGTAAATATGGTCTAAAAGCAAAAGAACTAATACAACACCTAGTGGGATGGTTCAGGCATTTACATCTGTGGCCTCATTTGGGAAGTCCTGGGTTCAAATATCGTGGCCGACCAAACTGACTGTTTTTTTTTTTGTTTTTTTTCTGCTTTCCCTCTGTAAATACCGGATTTGATATTTAATATCATGACCAAACATTCCATTTTAGTCTTAAACAATAGTAACAGATGGTGTAAGCAGTAGATGGAGGGCAATCTAACCCCATCTGCTTGTCGCGAAGCTGAATGGTATGGTATAAGGAGGTGTGACCCCCAAAGACTAGCTGCACTTAGCCATCTGATTACGGATGGTAGAGCCGCTAGATCGGATGATGCTCTGTCACCATCTGCTTGACGCGAAGCAAAGACACTATGGTAGGGGAATGGGATCTTAAAAGGCCAACACATATTGTCAACGAGGTATCTAACAGTTCCTTCGTGAAATGACCAAGTTGTTAAAGCGTCGTAAAGTAAAGTAAAACAGAATTTAAAAAAGTCTACATTCCCTATATATGCTGCAACAAACTATCCATACCTACAAAAGGGAATACACTAGTCTAAAGCGACATACACATCTTTTAAAAGTTGCTTGTCATGTGGTTGAAATCCGTTTCTTTGCATGGCCAGAAGTTTACAAATTCCCGTACGAGAAAAATATAAGTATTTTAAAACTGTTACCAATAACAAGAAATATCTCGGAAATGGTCAACTCCACAAAAAAATGTATATGAGATAAACTATCTGTTTTAAACAGATATCCATTTTTGAGCAGTGCGCTTTTGTCTACCTCTTACTATTTACCAGTTATACAAATTCAGCAAAGTCCATGCAAAATAAAGAGGCATTTAGAGGTTATTCCTAGAAAATTCAACATATTTATTTTGTCATGTAAAAATGTAGATTTCGTTAAAACAGTGATTAATATAATATACATGTTTTTCATGGAATTGACCATTTCCGAGATTTACGGGGAATTTGTCAACTTCTGGCAGTGCAAAGATATGAATTTCAAACACATAGCAACCAGATTTTAAAATATTTGGCAATCGTTTTAGCCTAGTGCAGGTACTCGTTTTTACCCTTCTACTAGCAAGGAAGCAAGTAAGATCATTTCTGCTAATGTTTACCTCGATTAGTATGAAGTAGATGGAAGCTTTTTAACAATATTTTGTTGTAGAGATGCAGAGAAAGTCATGCGAAAGAAACACATCTGAGTTTTTGAGTTATGCTGTTTACAGCCGGACTGATAGACGGACGGACACACACTTTTTGTAAAATTATTTTTATATTCAGTGACCTCCAAAACGTGTATTTTCAGTAAAATCTCGGTATCGTATTTTTGAGTGGAATGCAACGTATTCTCTACTTTGCACATAGCAAAAATGTTCATTTGTTTACAATAACAATACAATGCTCGCCTCGGTAGTGTGGGGGTAGCGTATCTGTTTCACATTCAAGAGTTCGCGAGATGAAATCTCGCTTAGGGTGAGTTACCCGGATCAGTTTTTTTTGTGAGTTTTCCCTTATCCTGAGAAGGCGAATGTCGAGTAACTTTAAGCTCCATGGGCCCCGAGATCATTTGAGCATCATATTCATCATCCGATATGACCAACCAGGTTAACGAATGTTATTATTAAAATGGAATAATAATAATAATAATAATAATAATAATAATAATAACAACAACATAATACAATGTTAGCAATTCGAAAATTGTTGCATCGCTTTTGCCAAGTAAATTGAGGATAAACTACGCATGACAATAAGAATAGTAATATTACCATGTTGGTATAACCTATGAATAAGTATAGCAGATAAAAAAGATTTGCAAGATCAAAGATAATTTTGATGAACCCTGATTGTTTACATGTTGAGTGAATCCAACCCATGAGTTTAACGGCATGAAGACTATTCTATTCCTGTAATTTATAAAGCTGCCGTCTGGAAGCGGTAATTGTGTCGTCTTGCCCACATTGTAAAACGTGTGCGATTGACGATCGAAGCTGATATCGATATTGCTGTCGCTTTGCACACACACACATACAGCAACTGTTAGCTAATGTTCTAGAATGACAGGAAGAAGCAGTGGTTTTGTTCTTGCTACGGAACAAGCTCCAATAACTTGAATACTCGTTTACCTTGTGAACTGGCTCTCGATACGTGAACTGAATGCCTGGCTACTTCCACAGCAACTGTAAATCACTAGCAGGCAAAAGGAGAGGAAATGTTTTCTGATCAGGAAACAAGGTCTAGCCTAACTTACAAGCAATACATTGCTCATTTAAAAGTAAATATATGTGAAATGGAGTTTAATTTATGAATGCTCTTTAACTACTGTGGTTCCCAGCGTCAGGTTCTATGTTGGACGTGAAAGACTGATTAATGTTGCTCAAAGGGCTCTTTTATTAGGCTTGCGGTTGTTTTATGTGCTGTAAATCTACGACACGGGACCAACGGCTTTACTTCCCTTCCGAAGGAAGCCATACTAAGGGTTTTTACGCCCGAAAAAAAATCCATCGTCCTCCGCCGGGTTCGAACCCGCGACCTTGGGTATATGAGGTTAGCATGGTAAATAATTTGCGAGATTGTGCACGTGATGATATAAGTAATTTGAGATCGGCGATGCATGGTCCCCGGATAAACATAACGCAGGCACATAGCGTTAAACGTGTGGGTATCAGGTGCTGATAAGTCGATGTTAAAGCAAAGTAGGTTGAAAAAAGGCTTAGAATGTCTTTAAAACTGCTACCCGAATATAGAAATATCGAGTTTTAGCAGCTCGTTACTAGCGCTCTCAAGATTTAATGTCGCAAAAATCTATAAAATCTCGAACTAATCACTTGACAGTGCGACACTGAGCCTTCATTAACTACGCTCTTGAGTTATGTAGCCTATTCTGGAGGCTTAATGCGTAACGCAGGAAGCTGTTATCCTAAGGCACATGAGCTCGATTCCTGTCATAGAGTAAATGTTTTCTATTTTTTTTTTTTTTTTTTTTTTCATTCCAGACGGAGTGCCGCGATACGTGAACGAGACCCGAACTCGGAAACTATCTTTCACTTGAAAGCCAGTATCATAACCACTACGCCAGCGCCAGAGAGGTACGCTGTAATATGTCCCTTCGTTTTTCGTGTTATGCTCTCGAATGGTTGATAAATATCCAGTGGCGTACTGGCACTTCAGAAACTTATAGCCGTTACTTCGAAATTTCAATAAATAGACCGTAAGTCTCCTATCTCAAATTACTTGTTTAAGTAATCTACATATTCTGTGAAAATATTTCGGTATAGTTAATTATATGTATATATTTTTGGATAGAGAGGATCACTTCCATATGGCAGGTAGAAGGCAGAGGAATTATTTCATTGGATAACAAAATGCTGGACTTAAATATTAAGTTTGGTATTTAACGGACTTCGTTTTTGAGCTATGCTAACCTCCCCCCCACACACACGCGCACATACACGGCCATTTTTCTAAAAATGCTCTTTTTTATTCGGGGGCCCAAAAATATGTATTTCCGGTGAGATCTCTTCCTCGAGAAGGTATTACAATACAATACCTTCTTTATACACTATGTAGAGTACAGTAGAGTACATGTAGATAAGTAAAAAACAGCTGCCCCAAAGCAAAACAAAAAAACAAACAAATTTTTAAACAAAACAAAAAGTAGCCTGAATGAGAAGCATATTCCACTTTGTCAGCTTACCGTCCCATTAAAGAGTTACACACGGAAGTCTAGGGTCTGTCGAGGAGCCAACCTCGTTTAAGCATAGAATGAAGAGCTTGGAATGAGGAATCGGTCAGTGACATTGAGGAAGTAGACGATATGACATGAAGGCGAAATCGATTATATGTGATTATGAGGAAATTGAAAGAATGAATAGCGAGGGTTGTCCATCATAAATCTCAGATGCGGTCCGCTGGGAATGAACCCAAGAAGCAAAGTTGGGGAAAGGCGAGCGGCGTCGCCTACCACATTCCATACTTCACTAAAATACAACGAAATTTTCACGTGCACTTCTTTCTTTTTTTTAATCCATGCTAGATATTTCAGTGCTGAATATAATGTATAAGGTTTTTGAAATTTCTGCGAAGAGGTCTTGATTCTTACTAAATGTCTCCTTAAAAGACAATAGCTTATTTTAACCCTTTTTTGTCCGTCAGTTTTGTACTCTAGGGTTAATTTCGTATTAAACTGTCGCCCTCCGTGGTGTAATGGTTACCATGCTAACTTCATATACCCAAGGTCGCGGGTTCAAACCCAGCGGAGGATGATGGCGTAAAAATCCTTAGCATGGCTTCCTTCGAAAGGGAAGTAAATCCGTGGGTCCCGTGTCGTAGATTTACGGCACGTAAAAGAACCTCAAGCCTGACAGAGAGGCTCTGAGCAAAATTAAGCGGTCTTTCACGCCCTGTATAGAATGGGACGCTGAGAACCACTGCAGTTAAAGAGTGTCCATAAATAAAACGCCATTTCATTTTTTCGTAACTTTCAGCCAAAAATAAAGTTATTAAGCTTGTTTCATACTGTAAAAAATGTACCTTATTGCAATAAAACTGTGGTGATTTTTTTCTTTAAGAAAAAGAGCAAAATCCATTCAACTGCAGTCAAATATATATCCCTCAGCTTCCAAGGGTGCCATTACACCGGTTACTTTATTTTGGCCCTCCCCTTCCATTACCACAGCCACATTTGCTGGATGACCAACCTATTGTCTTAACGCTCACGGTTATCCGAACAACTTCGGTATTGATACCTTCGGAAGGGTTATGAAAGTCGTTTAGGCATTAGAGGAAGAGCAGCATATGTGTAAAAATAATAGTCGTCCTCCGTGATGTAACGGTTATCATGCTAACTTCGTGCATCCAAGGTCGCGGGTTCAAACCCGGCGGAGGACGATGGATTTTTTCGGGCGTAAAAATCCTTAGCATGGCTTCCTTCGCAAGGGAAGTAAAGCCTTGGGTCCCGTGTCGTAGATTTACGGCACGAAAAAGAACCTCAAGCCTGATAAGAGAGACCTCAGAGCAAAATTAAGCGATCTTTCACGCCCAATATAGCCGGTCCCCATGGCCACGCTCGCTAAAGCGTCTCGCTTTGGTGCTTCGTGGGCAGGGGATCGTGGGTTCGTGTCCCGCCTTGGGCATGGATGTTATATGTTTGTGCAATGTGTATATGTTTGTAAAAGAAACAGTAAACCAGCAATCAGTAAAACCTACGGGGGGAAATGTAAATAGGGATACAGTACCGGAGTCCTGATCTGACTCCGTTACTGTCTTTTTAAAAAAAAAAATATAGAATGGGACGCTAAGAACCAAAGCAGTTAAAGAGCGTCCATAAATAACACGCCATTTCATTTCGTAAAAATAATAAGACAATAAATGGATAAAACTCATAGATATACAATATATGTAAAATAACATTTATCGTAGAATTAACCGTTGTCGAAGTATGGTTTGTGGCATCCTTTTGTCTGAGGATGAAACCTTAAAAAAATGTAATGTTTCCCCTCCCCCTATTTGTCATTAGAAGCAGACTTTGGTTTTATGATGTTTTGTTTATTTATTGAATTTATGACTATAGTTGTAAACAATGTGTACTTTTACATAACAACAGTTAATATTAAGTATAAGTGCCACAACAAAATAATTAACATCAATGCAAATAGGAAAAAAAATGAAAACAATTAAGAACATATTTATTGGAAATATAATAAAAATTATTTACATAAATATATTAAGTAATTTAAATATATTGGGAAATGTAGGCAATTATTTATAATGAATTAAATATATTATTGACAAATGTTTTAAATTCTAAGTAGCAACATTGTTTTGTAATATTGTGGTGTAATGGTGCAGTGAAAGATTTATTACAGAAGTCTAAGTGTATTATTAATCTGAGCCGTTTCCTTTCGTGTAATAGACACCCAAAGAGTAAGTGATTAACATTATCTATTGAATGTGAACAAGCACATGTGACACTGTTTTGGCTCACTATTTTAAATCGTTCAAATTTGATCCAAATTTTCCGTGTCCAGTCATGAATTATGTATGTATTTATTTATTCTCTGTCAGGTGTCAGAGTTAAATGTACAACATTCACTTACAATAATAATCTTAAGTTAAATTAAGAATAGTTATACAACTAACATATTATATATACGTGTCTTTTTTAAATGCCTAATTACTTATTATTCAGTATAGCAATACTTATGTCAATTACCAGCTGGTTTATAAATAGTTATTATGAAGCCTCAACATTAATACTATACATTAATAATAATATACATTAATACAGTTTTTAAGCTCCTTAATTACTTCTCAATATTTACTCAAATTAACTAACATTTATTCTCTTTAAATTATTCCTAAACTTCTTTAAGGTCAGAGGGCAGGCCTGAAAGGCTGCTACAGGCAATTCATTCCATTCTTCAATGGTAATATTAACAAAAGAAAACTTTCCTACGTCAGTTCTGTACCTTCTACCCTTAATTTTTTACAAATGATCGTTTCGTCCGTAGTATGCTGGGTTTTCTAACATATTTCTAACTCCACCTATGCATTTAAACCAGTATAAGCTTTAAATAGTGCGACTAACCTATGCGTTTTACGCCTATGTCATTGTAAATGTAGGTTCAAAGTGGTTTATATCTAATCTATCTTGAATTTTGGGAAAGAACATCTGTTTTTAAAATGACCACACTTTCTTACTATATTGAGTTCCAACTACTAAGCATGTATTTTCTTAAAGCGTTCTTTCCAACAATATTGGGCATATTGTATATTCAAATTGTGTAACTAAATTAAATGCTGCTTTTGAAAGTTCGTCAGATTTTTCATTCCCTGCATTTTCAATAGAAGCACGTATCCACTATAAACATAGATGGTTTACTTTCTCTACACGTACTAGGTACATACACGTACTAGGTATTGTATCGTACCCAAAAATTTGATACCAAGATTTCACCGGAAATACAGGTTTTGGGACTCATTGAATACAAAATAAGCGTTTTTAGAAAAATGTCCGCGCGCGTGTATGTGTGTGTGTGTGTGGGGGGGGGGGGAGCAGCATAGCTCCGTTCAGTTGATATTTGAGATCAGTATCTTCCAAGGATGCGACATGAAGCTTTTCAAAATAATCTCCCCACCCCAAATTACCCTTTATATGGAAAAAATCAAACATTTTTATTTTCTCAAAAATGGCTATAACGATTTTCATTTAAATCTCTGATATTTAACATATATACATGACAAATAAAACTTATATCTTGAATTTTCTGTGAATAGTCTCTGAATACCTCTTCATTTTTATTGAATTTTTTGTAACTGGCAAACCTTAAGAGATAGACAAAACCTTACTACACAAAAACTATAGATCTTGATAAAACACACGGTTTATGTCATACACATTTTTTCGTGGAGTTGGCCGTTTTCGATATATTCCTTGTTATTGATTTCAATTTTAAAATGCTGAAAATGTTCTCATTTGGGAACTTGACAACGCTTGGCCATGCAAAGAAACAAGAGTTCAATCCCATAGCAACCACATTTTAAAACATTTGAACTGTCGGTTTAGCCTAGTGTATTCCCTTATTTCTCTTCTACTTATAAGGAACTAAGTAATAAGCCGTTTCTGCTAATATTTGTCTCGATTAGCATGCAATAGGTAGAAGAATAATTATTAAAAATAATTTGTTACAGAGACGTAGAGAAAGTCATGTGAATGGAGAACATCAGAATTTTTTTGATGTTTTGTTTCTGCAAATTCATTTCATGAATTTACACTGACAGGTAAAGGAATGAAATAACTGAAAGTGAACATTTACTCGTACAAACTTACTTGATAACATCAGCAGTATTTTATCCGTTCCTCTGTTGTTTTTACGACCTCTGTAGCTTTCTTTCATAAGCAAAACAGTTATGTTACAACCCATTGAGAACCCTGCCAAGGTTTACACTCTGTCAAGTTATACGGTAAGCAGCCAAGATTACCATTTAATTTGTGCTGTGAACCACACGGGACCTTAAGGTCGTGCCCGCGACCCTATGTACGCTTCTTGCATACAGAAATACAGTTAAGAAGGTGTAGGTGAATTTGCAGCAGTATTTCCTTTCCACGGAAGAATGGCGGAACCGATTGCCACGGAACTTGGCATATAATGAACGTCAAGTCATATAAAATGTTATAAAACTTTCTTCATAGAGTAATAACTTTCAGTTCCAAACAACCTTCGGGTTGATCATCATTATTTCGAAGTTGAAATGGGGGGGGGGAGGGGGTAACGTTTACTTAACAGAGCACCAGCCAAACTAGATGTTAGTGCATGCAAGGTATTTTAATATTGTATTTTATACCCAAATAATTGTTATTTATATTACAATTGGCTTAAACAGATTATTATTTGTAAGTGGGATGTTTAGTACACGAGCGCGTAAGCGCGTGTGTTCTAATTTCTCATGCGCAATTAATAGTCTAATAAGCCACGTGTAATATACATGTTATCCTATCCTAATATTAACTGAATTATTCTTATATTTATTAATATTAATATTATTAGAGTCGTCATTACGAGGAATAGAATTTTAGTTGTAACGTAGGTAGTGTTTTGTTTGTTCGTTGCTGCGTAACCCCGCCGGAATAAACAATTTCAATTCTGATTGTTTAAACAGCACCAAATAAATTAATAAATGAATGAAAATGGATTTTCCCGAAGAAGTTTTAGATTATGCTAAAACAGCTGTACTTAGTTTGCTACCCGGCATGTTAAAGGACTTATATGACAAGGCATTTTCATTATTTAAAGAATGGAAAGCTGCCAATGGAGTTTAAATAATTTACAATGAAATAAAGACACATTTTTGTTGTTTTCTAGGATACATGAAATGCATACTGTATGAAGTATATAGGATAGAATAAAAATATTTTTAGACAGCTGAAGGTAAAATAAGTGCTTTTAATGGTAAATATTAATACAAAAGGATACAAGTATGCCACTGAGTGACATAAATAACATTTCAGGGTTACCAACTTTGATTTCTTTGTTGATCTAATGACGGATATTCTTAATGCGGTAAAGTGGAATCTAGAAAACCAGATGAAATGTTACAAGCAGCGAAGAGAGTAACAGCAGAATTGTTTCCAAAAAATCATGGAAACAGAACAAAGTAGTAAATAAGAGGTTTCTTGAATGCTGCAAGATTATAAACCAATAGTGAAAATGTGTTTATAGTATATTTTAGAGATGAAGCCAAAATACGAATAGCTATAGGTACGTTGTAGACAAACTAGCGCTTATAATCAAACGGTGCCTCAAAGTCGAGGACAACAAAGACATTAAATGCTAATATCATTCTTGAAACGGTTATCTCAAGGTTAGAAGACGAATTATTCTTATAGCTTTCTTTGTTTTTTTTCTAACTCGTGTTGTCAGCACTGATGCCAAAAAGCAACCGGTGACCATTAGATACCGCAGATACGAAATAGGTAAAATAACCAAATTCATAGTCTTATAATTTATTGGTAATTGCTGACGACTGCTAAAAAGTATAATAAAGCGCACTACAAAAATGTAGAGGTATTTAAAACCCCCAATTTATTTTGAATACAAATTTTTGTCCGTTAACTATTTCCAAGATATACGTTAAAAATATTAGAATGCATTTTTTAAAAGACATTCAATGTTTACTAGTTTCATACGATTGCGTGGAAATACTATGCCATTTTAAGGACACCATATAATATCCATTTCTTAAGCTATTCTATTTGTATCTAAAACGAAATTCTGCAATATTGTTTCTTGAATGAAATGAATTAGATAAAACATGCTTTCGTAATAATAGTTTGTATACCCACTAGTAACGATAGAGAAAGTCATGTGAATTTGACACATCAGATTTTTAAAATTATTGTTCTTAATTCCTTAAAAATTGCTTTATATGATGCAGTTTTTTAAAATCAATATCTTATAATTAAGTTCTTAAATTGTGTATTGAACAACTGCGAGAATTTTTTCAGTTTCCTTCTCGTTTTGGAGAATATAAATGTAAAATATCAGACTTGAGTTTCTTTAGAGTATGAGTAGGGGAAAGTGAATTATTATTGGGTACCGTTTTAAATTTAAGGTTACGAGTAAATAAAAAATCTTTAAATTATACATGTGTTATACTATGACTAGAGAATATTTAAATGCTAACCTTTCCAAAAATCTTCCGAATAGTAACTTATTCAGGAATAGTAGAACAAAGAATTAAAACGTGTAATTCGTACCTCTCGAAAAAATATTCCCTAATTCGGGTTGGAAATAAACAGTAAAATTGAATGAGTTACTAACAAAGCCTTTATTCGCATCAAATGCTTGCCTGAAAATTAAAGAGTGCTGCATAATCATTAGTAATTTTACACATGTTTCAGCCATAACAAGAAAAATGTTCAGTATTTAGTGCTTTTTGATACAGAAGTTGTATTTAAAATACTTTCAAGTATCATCTTTGACACCTGCATAAAGCTCAAGACACCAGCAAAGGCAGCTGATGCACTTAATCCAGGTTTCTTTAGAGGTGTCAGTTGATTGCAGTAATCGTCACAATTGAAGATTCTGCGAGGAGCAAACCCGTCGGAGGACGATGGATACTTTCGGGCGTAAAAATCCATAGCATGGCTTCCTTCGGAAAGAAAGTAAAGCCGTTGGCTTCGTGTCCTCAAGCTTGATAAAGAGGCCTCTGAACAAAGTCAAGGAACATCCATAAATAAAAACTCAATTTAATTTAATGCATTCTTCCTAAAAAATAGATACCGACATTTCACTGGAAATACACGTTTTAAGCACCCTTAAATAAAATTTTTCTTTGAAAAATCCCTTTACTGTATTTTATTGCCAGTATCAAATTCTGACAGGGATATTTTTTTCTACTTACAACTTAGTTCCAACAGACAATACCTCTGAAAAATGAAATCGTCGCAACTTTTTGTGTTTTGGTGATGTCTTACTTGATTCTATTCATGCTATTGATTTGAAGCAAAGTTTGTATTTGGAAATAAGGTGTTTTAACATCAATATTACTTTAATAAGCTGATAATTTTAATTTCAGTCATGCAATTTATCATTAATTCTGCAGATTTGGGGGAAAATATTCAACAAAAACACCAATTAAAATTATTAACGCCAATTTTTAGAATAGTTATTATAAGTAACATAACGAGAGCTCCAACTTTCATCGATAAGTTGTAGCTCGAGTTGTATTCAATAAGACTATTTCGTGAATAAAATAACAATGATTAGCCTATGTGGATACGACGAAAAATATACATTACACTTCCTCATTGTCCAGTGTCTCAAAAATGTGGCAGTCTCTTGAGTTGGAGTGTCTGGCAAGAGATCTATAGCCTCGTTGCTTACAGAATTCGTTGAACTGGTTCCATAACTCTCTCTGTTGTTTTTAGTATTCTGCGCCTTGAGATTTCAATTAATATGTCTATATCAATAGACCTTTCCCCAAAACGTTTTGGCACTTCCACTATTATGTACGGAAATATCACTGCACACTGATACTATTATTAGATCAGAGAGCAAACAAATTCATGTGGGTGCGATAAATTAAGAATAACAATTGCACCTGTGTTTGATTAAAAAAAAAAAAAAGAAAAGAAGATTAACATGCAGAGATAATGAATTTGGATTGGTTGGAATTTGACACACCAATGTACTGGATTGGTCACTTCCTACGATCACGTGTCATGAACGAAATAGTCAACACAAAATCTTACGATTTAATGCAGCATGCCATCAGAATGTGGACCCTATTTGTTTACTGTATTACAATGAGGCAAAGAGAGAATGAGAACTGTATCTGCAGATCCAGTAGGACATTTTGTATCTGATATCCGCATGTTCAGTGCTCACCAAAACTCGGTGTCCTTTAAAAGCCAAACGTGTCGGTGAAGGAAGAACGTGAGGCTCCAGGCGAGGTGGCTTTGCAATATGCGTGAAGGAATGCGGCGGTTATATTACCAACTGAATATGGAAGATGAGTCTCTCACGGATTCTCCCGGTAAAACAGTGAGGCCAACTAGCAAACGATTTCATCTCTGGCAGATGATCCGGAACTTCAAATCTGAAGGCGTGCATCCACAGTGGGAATAGAACAATGTAATTCTCTGGGTGGTGACGTAATGTTACCCTTCGACTTGGTTTCATAACTATCGATGATAATCCATCTTTGTTGCAACAGCTTCTCTGTCAGTGTTATTGGCGCACTATCCTCGTTAACATCAGCGAAACATCCGTGTCTTATCTTGGTTCTGTCACTGCCTGTGAATTATCACACCTGTTAGTTATTCATAGTGTAAAACGGAATTATGCTTCATGTGCAGTCGAAATAAAAGTGTCGCTTCTGAGCGAAAGCTAAAACTCCCTGTTACAAGGTCGATGGTAAATAGCACCATGTGATGATATTTTGTTTACAAATACATATTCAAAAACTATTTTTGCTTCCTCTACTTTGTGCACAGTACACAGGTAGAGAAGTTACCTATTGCATTCCAACCAAAAATTTAATATCGAGATTTCGCTGTAAATATACATTTTAGGATTCCCTGTATCGATAAAGAATTTTTAGAAAAAGGTCTGTGTGTATTTGTGGACAAGATAACTCTAAAACGATTACATATCAAGCTTGAAGGATGCAACACGGAAGATTTTTCTAGAAAATTCCTCCACCTCAAACTACCTTCTACGTTGAAAAGTTTATAAAATGTTGATTTTCTCAAAAATGGCTATAACGATTTTCATTAAATTACCTACATTAAAGTTAGTTATTTCCTGTAGCTCCCAAGTGGAGCATAGGGCATCGTTACGATGTTTCCTTGATCAGCTCTGAATTTCTTGTTCGTGAGTTCGCCACTATGTGCCATGGTGACGAAGGATCAAATAATCGCCTACAGATGGTACTGTAGGACAAAATCACGACTTGCGGTTGCGAAATGACGTAATTTTGCCCAGAAACCTTCTTCTTTCAAGATATGAGGTTTTCAATAAACGTTAAACGAGAGCACCGGCATTACTTCCCTTCCGAAAGAAGCCATGCTAAGGATTTTTGCGTCCGAAAAAATCCATCATCCTCCACCAGGGTTGAACCTGCAATCTTGGGTTTAGCTAGCATGGTAATCACTACACCATGGAGGCGGCTCCATATATTAAATATATTTACGTAACAAAGAACATTTATATATCGAATTTCTTTGGAATAGCTTCTGAAATTCTCTTCATGCGGAATGACTTTTGCATAACTGAGAAATTGTAAGAGTTAGACAAAAACGTGCACAAAAAATGTAAATCTCGTTAAAACGGACAATTTATGTACTATAATTTTTGTTTGGAATTAACCATTTCCGAAATATTTATTCTTATTGGTTTTAAAATTTCCAATACATTTTTTTTTCTCAAATTGAACTTCCTGGTTCACTTTTTGCATTCAGGTCATCCAAAGAAAAAGTTTTGGCTATCGCTTTAGCCTAATGTATTCCCTTGTTTCCATCCTACTTACAAGGAGCTAAGTAGGCAATGCAACTATTTCTGTTAATGTTTATCTCATTTAGCACGAAACAGAGAGAAGAATAAGCAGAATAGGTAGAGAAAGTCATGTGAATAATCGAACATATCAGATTTTTTTAGCGCTAGAGTCTCCTCATAAACAGGAAAAGGCAACCATGATAACTAAACCGTAGAGACAAACAGCAGAGTCGCATTTATTAGTTATGAATAGGAAAGAGAATTCTTAAACAGTTGTTTCAGTTATGTACACTCAAACCATATGTCAATACAAAGAACGAGTCACTGATGGACAGATAAACACAGTCTGGTGAGTGATGTAGATTGTATGGGGGCTGGTTTGTAATCTGCGACGTCACTGGTAAAGTCTAGTAAACTTGTAGAGACAGTATGATATACACTGATCTGCAACTATTTGCAACTTGAGGTTATGTATCCCCCCATCCCCGAACTTTTCCCTAATTGGCCCTTAAACTGCCGAAATAGCACCCAAGTATGCCATTCTTATATTGTGAGCTATGTAGTCCACACTGGCATCCCGAAAATATTGATTTGCAACAACCCTGCTATTAAAATTCTCGTGAAGGAAGTTGATCACTCCATTTTGAAAACATCAATAAGCAGTATAGGGCAAGGTTGAATGGAAAATTCCAAAATTTGTTCAAGCGCAAATTCTAGAATTTCGTTAAGTTATTTCTAGCCTAGTGGAATAAAGAACATGTTCAGAACAAGTATAAGGTTGTACAGGTAGAGTCAGACTGAAAAACTCAATGCCATAGCCAGGATTTGAACATGGATCATTGTAAGTCGTAATTGGGGTATGTTATCTCATAATA
Organism: Hymenopus coronatus; assembly: GCA_030762935.1. NCBI lineage: Eukaryota > Metazoa > Arthropoda > Insecta > Mantodea > Hymenopodidae > Hymenopus > Hymenopus coronatus. Next base: position 26,600,058 of record CM060895.1, read on the forward strand.
ATTTGAGATCTCCTTGTGGTTTGGCAGGAAACATGCGAATCAGTTGAGAAATTCAATGCCGTGCCGGTATGGTTCCATGGTACCTCAGTGGTAGAGCAACCGGCTAAAGACCGTTTGTGTTGTTGTTGTTTTTTTTATTTTTTATTTTTTTTTTTTTTTTTTAGCTTAACGTCCTTTAACCTGGTTGGTCATATCGGACGATGAATGAAATTGGTGAAATGATGCTCAAATGATCTCGGGCCCATGGAGCTTAAAGTTACTCGACATTCGTCTTCTCAGGATAAGGGAAAACCCCGAAAAAAACCTTATCCGGGCAACTCACCCTAAGTGAGATTCGAACTAACGACCTTTGGAATGTGAGGCAAACACACTACCACCACACTACCCAGGTGGGCTGATAGTGACCGTGAGATCCGTGTTCAAACATCGGCTATTACATAGGATTTTTCAGTCTGATTCTACCTATACAACTCCACGGCTTGTGTGAAAAAACAATTAAATCAACACTAATTGACCAAGTATGTTGGTTTTACTATGAATCCTGGAACTTAAAATACTTAGGACATTGTAAATCGCTATTGGGGTTATCATTTTAAAATTATTTGAGATCACCGGGAAACATGTGAGTTGGGAAATTTAATGTATGTTGCCATAGTATTTCAGTGGTAGAGCAACCGGCTAGACACCGCGAGGTCCGTCTTCAAATCCCGGCTATGGCATTGAATTTTTCTGTCTAATTGTACCTATACAACAATTAAAGTCTAGGGTTGTAAACAAGGAAAACGAAACAGTTGGTATGGAACAAGTCTAGAATAGTATAGAGTTATTTCACGGAGCAATGCATTGATTAAACACTTTTTTCTGCAAACAATGTAATTATAAATACTACACGGAATAAATAACTAAATAAATCACTAGTATTATCATAAATAAAATATGCTTATTTTGACACAAAATAATTAATTTTCTTCATAAAACTTTCTTGCTGGTAGGTATATATAATATCCTGCATTAAATGTAATGGCAGGTGGCTGTAAAGTATAGAATGTGGAATAATGCACTACAGAAACTTGGACATTGCGACGAAGTGAGAGAATGTTCGAAAACATTTTAAAAATGGATTAGCATGAAACTTGTTAGGTATGAACACATTTCTTAGATATAAAGATTTTCCAAAGTTGCCATGCAATATGAACTTTCCTCCCATCGTTAAAGTTTACATATTCGAAACAAAACATTCTTTCGTATTAAGGATGACACGAATATCATTAAGATTCTGTGTCTCTCATCCACAGGGCGGAAATGCGAAGTACGTTTTGTGACCAGCCGCCATCTTGAGATTCAACACACTACCATACACACCATACGCAACATCTGTCAAATTAATTGTTTTTCCAAGTTTTTGAAGTAAAAAACAAAGGGGAATAGAAAGGGAGAGATCTCTAGTTGAAGCAATATTTAATACAATTACAGTTTTCAGCCTGTCAGAAGTCATTCTTGATAAATTATTGCAGTAAATCGTGGCAAGGATATAACTTAATTTTGTTCTAATTTCTTGGTCTAAAATTGAAGGAGGGCAAAATATCAGATTTTGACTAAACCTTATTGTTTGTCTCTTGTGCCTATAGCCATTAATTCAACTAGAACTTATAAATAGGGGCACACAAAAGAAGGGTGACAAATATCAGAGTGTATCCCAAAGATTATAATGACTTTCGCTGTGGACTGCATGTATTTCATTCCGAGTCCGAGGTACACTCCCCCTATTCTCACGATTCTGATATCATTAGTACATAATTTGATAATCATTATTTCTCGCGATGGCTGCTAAATGGGCGAATTAGCAAGAAGTTTCTTATAAACCAGAGTAGGTTGCCAATTTTGTCTGCGAATTACCTTTACCCAAGTTTCTCAACGGTCTTTCCGAGTTGGAAATCTAAAACCTAACAAACAGTACAGAATCGTTCTGTTGATAATGTATAACATATTTCATTAAGTATACCACCGAAAAATCACTTAAATATGTATACTAACATATGTATTGAAACACATTTCCCTTTCCTTGTTTATGCTTCTGCTATTCGAAAAACTACAACGAAACACCACACACGTATTGACCATTATACTAGTTTAAAACTTACACTCTAAATTTACTGCTTAATTAAACACTGAACACCACAAAATCATTTAAATAAGTACCATAATCTATGTATTGAAACACATTTCCCTTTCCTTATTTTTGCTGCTATTCGACAAACTATAACCAACGTATTCACCACTGGTTTAAAACCTACAGTCCAAATGTATTGTTTAATTTTGACATTTACCACATAAAATCTTATTTTGGATGCACATTTAACCCACAAAAGCGTACTCATATCAGAAGTGTAGAACCAAAATAAGGCGGCTTGACAAAAACGAGCTTCTATTCTCTCTCACCGGTTTCTCTGTGCAACAGGCGGAGACACGCTAATTAGTCAACTCCACTCAGTAGGACGAACCAAGCATAACGCAAAACCAATCCAAACTACATACCTAAAAACAAGGGTCGGCATGCATCTTTGTTGAAACCGCAAGGAGGATGACATATCGTTGTCTATGGGGACACATACCACACCAATGGTGAAGGAAACACGTGACTTTCATTCATACCTTGTAGTTGGCCACGCAGGTGTTCTGTTCCGCTTCACGCACAATGTTGAGGTCCCCGCAACTAGTGGTATTTCCGTGAGCTGACCGCACTGATCGGCATCCTTTGATCTGCCAGAGCCGTGTCCACTCACACATCACAAAATTCATTTCATTTTTCATGTCAATGTGTTACACCTAAAAATCGTTCTTAGTGAAAACAATACGAACCTTTTACATGAAAAACAGTTTGTGGTGAGAGAATTTCATAGACGTTTTTATATCCTGCCCTTAAAAGCTTTTGGATGTTCGTTTTTACCTTTTCTACACATACTAATTTCATAGTGTATAGAGAAGGTATCGGTGGTAGCGCATCTGCTTGCCAGACCTGGGTTCAATTCCCAGTACCAGCATGGGGATTTTTCCTCCACTGGGAGACCTGGTCCGGGGTGCACTCAGCCTCCTGGCGGGGGGGGGGGCTAATTGAGAAGCTATTTGATTGAAAAGCAGCGGTTCCAGGTCATGAGGACCGCATTAACCGGCCGGGGTATGGGGTTCGAGGCGCTGACCACGTCTCACCCTCCAATACTGCACTCCTCCATGACGTCTGTCATGGACCGAGATAGGGGCTACAGAAGCCGCGCGGTAGGCGAAGATTCCATGTGAGCTGTCGTGCCATGGAGTTATTATTACAGAGAAGATATTGTATTGCACCCAAAAATTTGATACCGAGACTTCACTGGCCCGTGTGTGTGTGGGGGAGGGTGGGCAATATGGCTAAAAAAAAAAAGGTATTTAAGTTCAGTATCTCCCAAAGATGCGACACGAAGATTTTAAAAAAAATCCCTTAACCCCCAACTACCCTTTACATGGAAAATGTTTCGAAATTTTGTGTTTTCTCAAAAATGGCTCTAACGATTTTGATTAAAATATTTTATATTCAAGATATTTACATGACAAATAAAATATATATCTTAAATTTTCTGGGAATGGCCTCTGAAGACCTCTTCATTCTGGATGATTGTTTTTCTTTTTTTGGCATAACTAGTAAACTATAAGATATAGACTAAAACTTACCACCCAAAAAATACAGAGCTCCTTAAAGCTCCCTTCCTGGAGTTGACCGTTTTCCAGATATTCCTTGTTACTGGCTTCAGTTTTAAAATGTTTTTCTCATATAGGAACCTATCAGCTCCTGGCCACGCAAAGAAACTAATTTCAATCTCATAGCAACCACATTTTAAAACATTTGACTATCACTTTAGCCTAGTGTATTTCCCTCCCGTATTTCCCTTCTACTTATGAGGAACTAAGTAATAAGACCGTTTCTGCCAATGTTTGTCTCGATTAGCATGGAGTGTATAGAAGAATAAGCTTATTAACAACAATGTGTTACGAGAAATAGAGAAAGTCGTGTGAATGGATTTTTAATCATATACTGTCAACCATAATTATATCAGCGAGTTACAAAAATCTTATGTGTTGCATTCACATGATTTTCTTTATTCACTATTTTTACAAAAGCATATTCTTCTATCTACTTCTTAATAATTAAGTAAAACTTTCATTATATGTAGGATACAGAAGGCCAAAGCGATACTTAGATTTTTGAAAAGCAGATGTCTATGTGATGATTTTGAGCTTTACTTTGTATTCTATTTTCGTACAAAATCGTTAGTCGCTTTTAAAAAATTAAAAATATCAAATAAGGATTAGTAGTTTGAGTGGAGGTATTTTCGTAAATACGTTTGTGTCGCATCTTCGGAAAATCTTTGCGTGGCATTCTTTGAAGACACTGAATTGAAATATTATGTTTGGTCTGTTTCCGATTACCGTTTTTAAGTTTTCCTATCTATGTACGCACCCACACACAAACATAAGGACCTTTTTACTTTCTCTACCTCATATATGTAGGGAAAGTATTTTGTTCCATCCACAAGTTCGACGTCGAAATTTGACCGAAATATGGGATTCGAGATTCATTGTATACCCCCACCCCAATTCATTTTTATAAAAAGGTCCGTGTGTGTGTGTATTTGAACGGCATTACTCCAAAACGAAAATTCCGTTAAATATCTAACATGATACTTAAGTTATATATCTTCCAAGGACACGACACAAGGATTTAAAAAAAAAATCCCCCACTACTCTTTACATGGAGTAGTTTTCGACAAGTTACTCTCAAAAATGTTCCTAGCGATTTTTACTAAAATACTGTGTGTTTAAGATATTTTCAACAGAAATAAAATGTATATCTTTTATTTGCGGAGAATAGGCTCTGCGTAACTGATAAATCGTAACCGCTGCGTAAAATTTGTATGTAGATATCGTTAATATACAAAGGGCAGTTTGTGGTGAGGGGATTTTATCAAAATTCTTCTTGTTGCAACCTTGTAAGAAGCGGAACTTAAATATCAAGTTTGGTATTTAACCGTATATTCTTTTTATCTCGACATCGAATTTTTGGGAGCAATACAATGTCTACTTCCTCTACTTACTATAAGTAGTATAGAAAGAAAAAGTATATAAAAAGTCTGTGTGTTCCATTCACATGACATTCTCTGCCCTTTTTACAACGAACTATTCTTCAATATACTTCATGCTAATCGAGATAAACATTATTAGAAAGTGTCTTAAACTTGTTTTGTTGTAGGTAGGAGGTAAGTAAGGGAATACGCTAGACTAAAGCGATAGTCAAAATTTTAAACAGTTGGCTTCTATGTGATTGAAATTCGGTTCTCTTTGAATGGCGGAGTAAAACAAAAGAAACAGGAACATAAAATTTTCGTATGAGAAACGCTAAAGTGTTTTAAAATTAAAACAAATAACAAGGAATATATCTGAAATGGTTAACTCCACGAAAAAAAATGTATATGACATATCTTGTTAAATCTACAATTTTGTATAAGTTTTCGTTTATGTATTATGCTTTAAATCTATGCAAAGTTCATTAAAATGAAAAAGACTCCAGAATCTATTTCCAGAAAATTCAAGATATACATTTTATTTGTCATGTTAATGTATTCAATATAAGGTATTTTTATCAAAATCGTTAGATGTATTTTTGTGAAAATAAACATTTTTGAAAATGTTTCCATGTGAAACGTAGTTTGCAGTGGGGAATTTTTCTGAAAATCTTAGTGCCGCATCCTTGGAAGATGCTGAACATTATATAAGTTTTGTTATTTAACCGACTTTTCGTTTTTGAGTTACGCATATATACATACAATTTTTTTCTAAAAAAATCTGATGTGTTCCATTCATATGACTTTCTCTACATCTCTGCAACAAATTATTGTTAAAAAGCGTATGGTTCTATGTACTTCATGCTAATCGAGATAAAAATAGCAGAAATAGTCTTTTTACTTGCTTCCTTGTAAGCAAAAGTAAAATAAGGGAGTACCATAGGTTAAAATGATAGTCAGAAGCTGGTTGCTATGTGACTGAAGTTCATTTGTTTGTATTGACAGGAGTTGACAAATTCCTGTATGAGAAAAGTGTAAGTTTTTCAAAGCTGAAACCAAAAACAAGTAATACATCAAAAACGATCAACTCCACGAAATAATGTATATGACATAAATTGTGTGTTTTAACGTGCTCTACATTTTTTGTGTTAAGTTTTTTGTCCATCTCTTACGGTTTAGCAGTTATGCAAAATTTCGTATAATGCATCCAGAATAGTCTTCAGAAGCTATTCCCAGAAAATTCAAGATATACATTTTATCTTGTGTATACACATTTTTAATCAAAATCGTTAGAGCCATTTTTTGAGAAAATCAAAGTTCCATGTAAGGGGTAGTTGGGGATGGGGGGATTTTCTTGAAAATCTTTGTGTCGCATCCTTGGAAGATACCAAACTTAAATACCAAGTTTGGTATTCAACGGACTTTTCGTTTTTGGGCTATGTTGTCCACAGACACACAGATAGACAGACACACACGGACCTTTTTCCAAAAACTCTTTTTTTGTATTCAGGGGGACCCAAAACATGTATTTCCGGTGAAATCGCGGTATCGAAGCTTGGGTGCATTACAATACCTTCATACGTATAGAGAAAGTACGTATAGTGGGTGGAATGTAGTATGTACGGTTCTCTACCTATGTACGGTGTGGGAAAAGTAAAAATACATCACGTAATATAAATGAACTGACCCCAGAAATTCTTTCTATACATGCAATCTGCTCAAAACCATATCGTCCGCAACCTAAATTACTACCAAGCCTAAACCACCCTCCTCATTCCCGTGGTTAAGCGCTTACCAGGGTAGGCACACAGAAACTATACCTAGGCTCACCACGAGTCTACCAGCTCTCGGACGGACGGATGGTCTCATGGTAAAAAGGAATGTCATTTTTATTTTTTATTTTTATCTTTTTTTATTTTTTTTATTTTATATTATTTATTTATTTTTTTTTTTTTTTTGCCCTTTCAATGAATGAAAGTATTTTACAATGTGCATCTCTGAGTAAAAGGGAATAACTGAAAACAGTATACTAGATTTTGAAAATAAACTCTTTCAAATGATTCATGTATTTCTTTGTAACCTTTTGGGTTAAGTTTTTTGGTTCTCCTGTAAAATGGATGAAAATGACTTATTCCCTTTTATCCTGAGACCGCCCATATACATACGGGTGTTTCAAAACGACACCAAACGAAGATGGACCTTGTTGGTCATACCGTATGTGATACTGAATATAATTTTCAGCTCTAAATTCGGCACATACAAAAAATGCCATAAAATCACAATGGATTAGGCAGTTGTACATAACCAAATGGCACGTGCCTGGCCCACTACAAGAGAGATGCCGGTTGGTAGCGAAGATCCCAGACGCGTGGTGTATGTGTGGTTTGATAGACGCGCCGGCGCGGCACAGGTCACCTTAGTAATGGAAAACGTAGCATGTGGGTGTGGCGTATGACAACCGTTGTTCCTTTGCTGCCTAATCCCAAATGTGTGCGATTTTTAAACACACATAAAACTTTAAATAGAAGAGTTTGAAAGTTGCGACATCAAGTTTCGGACAAGTCAAAAGTGTAAGCTAATCGACTGCTATCTTCGTTTGGTGTCGTTTAGAAAAGGCCTGTATACATAAGTAGAAACGCCATTTTAATCCCTCGTTTGGTAACGGTGCAGCTTGCTACAACTCTTTTCCTAATTACCATGAGGTGCTGTCAACACAGTCAAAAAGAAAGTGGCTTGAGAACGCTGGGAGCGACGTCCGCTCATTCACAGGCAATAGTTGATGATGTAGGTCATGGACGAGGAAAGTTTGTCAAGTTAAAACATTCCCATTTGTTGTTATCCTTCAAGCCGTGATAAGCGACATTCCTTCACTTGGAGTGCTATGTAAATCACTTCAAAGAACTTTCCTGGGTAGGTTTCGGTGCTGTGGAGATTCCTCTTTAACCGGAAAGTAAACAAAATCACTGGAAAAAATTAACTAAAACAAAACCAAGAATAGTCGGCTTTCTTACACCGTCTCTCCTGTTAGCATTTAAAAGGTTATTTACTCAACAGGTGTCAGATATGAAGCCTTTGATTACTCACAGTGGGAGTGTTTTGTTTGAAGGGTTCAGTTCACTTTTTATGAAGTTTACTTTCTGTGTCACCTACTTCTAATAGATGAGAAGATGAATTGCGTTCCTCCCAACAATTCGATATCGAGATTTTAGAAATGGAAATGCAGTGTTACTTATGGACGCTAACAACTGTGGTTCTCAGCTTCCCATTCTACATATATTGGGTATGAAAGGCCGCTAAATTTTGTTCAGGGGCCTCTTTATCAGGCTTGAGGTTATTTTATGTGCCGTAAATCTACGAGGGTTCAATCCCGCATGTGGGATTTGTGGTGGACGAAGCGGCGTCTGTTCGGGTTTTCTCCGGGTCCTCCGGTTTTCCCCGTCACTCATTGCACCAATTGCTCCATCATCACCTTTCCTATCATCAATTTTGCTTACATTTCATATCATCCACTTCCTCATGTTGTCTGGCTACGGGCCGACCCCTCGTAACGGGTTCTCCATTCTGTGGTTTCGTGTCGTTGGCTCCCCGACGCTCTGACTCCTTGTAAGCCCTAGGGGGATGTCAGTCCTACGAAAACGGGGAGAGTAAGCCGATTACGAAACGAAACGAAAATCTACGACACGGGACCAAAGATTTTACTTCGCTTCCGAAGAAAGCCATACTAAAGATTATTAAGCCCGAAAAAATCCATCGTCCTCCGCCGGGTTTGAACCTGCGATCTTGAGTATATGAGGTAACCACTATACCACGGAGGGCGACTTGATATTTCAGAGAAAATAATGTTATTAGGCCTCTTGAATATCAAAATAATTTTTAGGATATTTCTCTGTGTGTTTGTGAAAAGCATACATAATTACATACCTAATCTAAAAATCTGATGTATAACCTTCACATAACTTTCTCTAGCTGTGCCACACACTAACTATTCTTACTGAAGATTATTATTTTATCTACATAATGCTAATCCAGATAAATGTTAATAAAATTGGTTTTATTACTTGTTTTCTTGTAAATAGTAGGGACATAATATAGGCTGAAGCGATAGTCAAATATTTTAAAAACTGGTCGCTATGTAAAATAATTGAGGATTAATTCGTTTTGCATGTGCCATTTGAGAAAAATAGGTAGTTTAAAATTGAAACTAATAGCAAGGAACATCTCGAAAGTGGTGACCTATATAAGAATATATATTTATATATACATATATGACGTAAATTGTGTTTTAACGAGTTGTACATTTTTTGTGTAGCAATTTTTTGTCAATCTTTTACAGTTTAACCGTTCTGCAAAACTACTGGAGAATAAAGACATTTCAAAATATACATTTTATTTGTAATGTAAATATCTTTAATGTGCGATATTTAATCAAAATCGTTAGAGCCATTTTCGAGGAAAACAAAATTTTCAAAAATATTTTATATAAAGGGTAGTTTGTGGTGGGGGATAATCTTGAAAGTCTTCGTGTCGCATCCTTCGGAGATAGTAAACATAAATACCAAGTTTGATGTTTAACTGTCTTTTCGTTTTTGAGCTATGCTGTCCATACACACACATGCGGACCTTTTTCTAAAAACTCTTTTTTCGGGAACCTCAAAACATATTTCCGATGAAATCTCAACATGAAATTTTGGGTGGAATACAATACCTTCTCTAGCTGTTATGTACATTGTGTGTACATAGTGCCAGAGAAAGTAAAAATAAATGCAATAAATACCAAACTTCGTATTTTATTTCAGCATCTACCAAGGATGCATCATGCATATTTTCAAGAACATTTACCCGCCTCAAACTCGTTATATTTGACTAGTTCAAAAATGACTCTTACGGTTTTGATTAAAATACCATATGTTTAAAATACTTGTAATTGCTAAAGCATAAGAGGTGACGCCGTGGCCGAGACCTTGGCAAAATGAGTTGGAGAAACATACGACTATTAACATGTGAAGAGGATTTGCACATAACGCATTTGTTTGTTGTGCATGGTGCCAAACGAACGCAACTACTTTTGTTCGCTTTCGTCCCCGCAAGACGCTAACCCGGACGGTCGTCTCCGCACATCCGGAACGCCGGGGCTCAGGAAACCCATCTCCTTGTGTAACAAACACTGCTTCGACCTAACATTTCCAGATTTGATCTAGGGTACCTCAAGTTGAAAACAACTTATATTTAGAGCATGGATTTACTATACCGCATTCGCTACCTAGTACTGTAAGTATATATGACAGTATGTGTCACTCACCAAAATTTCCCCACCTTGATTGTATTCAGGGGAACGAGTTGTGACGTCAGTACCTCGCAAGAGCTATCTTTGGATATGCCTGCTACATTTACAGGACTTAACCTAGTCTGCGATTGAGTCCTGGCATTTATACCTTCTTGCTTTTTGTGGTATAAATACTTAAAAGATTGTTTGTTGTCATACTGACCCATTAAATTGGTGAGGGGTGAATTGGTCTAGTTGGTTAGGGGTGAATTAGTTAGTCAATATCGTATGCTCACTGAGGCTCCCTTTATTTGGATATATCTCTAAAGTATCCACAGAAAGAAGATTAACTTCCTGTGTTTCAGTTATTCCTATCTCAGCCTCCGCAAATGCTTTGCATAACCCTGGTCACAATCTTCTTCACGGTCAACTGCATCCCACCTGCTGCACCAGAGAGAAGATTGAAAAGAAAAAGTCCAAACTGAAAGTGGAAGGTCATTAAGTGCAATAGTTAAAATTTGTTGGACTACTAATAGGCAGCTACCCAAGCACATATTTCATTAATTTGTTATTTATATCTATTTTATTTTGCGTCGTTTTATTCTAGGTCATATTGTGTCGTAGGATACCTCGTTGATGATATGTAGTGGACAGTAGTCTTTCAGGACTAACTATGTGACTAATGGACTACAAATGATGATATAGCTAGACATTACAACCTTTACTCTAACTGCTTCCACATCTGTAGTTAGACGATAGAACTCAGCCAGCCCTTCGAAGTCACATCCTCATATACCATATACTACTTCACTCCGCGACAAGCAGATAGCGTGGGTTGGATAGGTAGAGTCAGCGTGAGTGTCATTTTATTCTAACTGCTTTAACTATCTTAAGATAGATGGCAGCGCACATGCTGTTACCATCTGTTTTCAAATTTACTATTGTTTTAGACTGAAGATGGAACTTTGAAGCATGGTATTGAACATCCAATCCGGCGTTTACTTTGGCGACAGAGGGAAACAACGGAAAACCCCCAGCCAAATTGGTCAACCCACGAATTTGAACCCGGAACTTCCCGAATGCGCGCCAGAGACGTTACCGCCTGAGCCATTCTGCTCGGCATGTTTCATATTGTTTATTTTGATTTCCTTTTTCACTTATATTTGATACAGTAAAACTTTCAATACCTACAAATTATGTCTTTTATTTTTTAACTTAACACTCTTTAACCTGGTTGGTCATATCGGACCTTGAATACAATTAGTTAAATGTCGTTCAAATGATCTCGGGGTTCATAAAGCTTATAAATATTCCACATTCATCTTCTCAGGATAAAGGAAAACCCCGAAGAAAACCCTTATCCCGGTAACTCATCCTAAGCGAGATTCGAACTCGCTACCTGTTGAATTAGGCAGACACGTTTCCAACACACTACAGACCTGTCTCTGCCAGGTCGTTACCTCTTCTTTTTGCCACCACCTTCTTCCTCCTCTTCCCTCTTCTAGAAACGTTTTCCATAACATTCTCCAAATAGCTGTTCAACAGAATGGATGATGACATCCGTGTTAAACCACTTCTTATCCTACCATCGTTTGATATGCCTTCTCCTGTTTGACTTAGATTGGTTGCCTAATCATTATTAAGAAGATTTTCTCTTTTCAGTCCACAACATTTTCCTCACTTTCTCGTTTCTTCCAATCCAGTTTGAAAATGGCCGTTTCCAACTCCACAGATCACTTGTAAGTCTTTCTCTAAATACTCGTGACGAAAGCTGTCTTTGTTTTCCACCTTCATGAAACTCAAATATTTTTCTGCAATCTTGATTGTAAGCTTTTAGGACGCGGCTAATTTTGGGAATGTTTGTTTAAAATAGACGCTAATAATACAGTCATGAGGTCAACGGACCATATGGCAAACCTAGTCGAGGTGCAAAACCGTGGTCCTCGTTTAGGAAACAGATGGTGTCTTCCATATGGCTGATGGAAACGTTCACTGAAACAGGCAGATGAACATTCTCGTTAGGTTTCTGTACTCGTACACGATGTGCATACCCAGCTGCTTGGAGAATGAGGGATGTGTGGGAGGTATTTGTGTAAAGGGTGTTTCTATTTAAATCAATATGCACTTTAGCTGACCCTGTGGCTCTGTCGATAGAGCAACTGCTTGTTGTGCGAAGTGACCTGGGTTCGATTCCCGGCTGTGGGTGGGAATGTTTTCTGGTCAAGATTGTTATCTAGCCTTCCAGAGTCTATAAGTATGAGTGAGAATGTAAAATGTGTAAGCGATCTAATGAATAAAATAAATTGTTACATTACTTAATTCATACTAAGTAGAAGGGAAATAAGGGAGTACATTAGACTAAGGAAGTAGTAAAAATCTTCTAAAAGCGGTCGCTATGTGATGCAATTGAAATTCTCTTCTCTGTGCAAGACCAGGTTGAAAAAGTAAATAACTACTTCCGATTTGAGAAAAATCTAAGAAATTTTAAAACAAATAACAAGGAATATCTTGGAAATGGTTAGCCCTACAAAAAAAATGCATTTAACATAAATTATGTGTTTTAACGAGATCTATATTTTGTGAGTTTTTATCTATCTCTTACGGTTTACCAGTTACGTAAAAGTCATTCAGAATAAAGAGGGCTTCAGATGCTACTCTCAAGTAATTCAAAATACGCATGCTATTTGTCCTTTAAATATATTTTAATTTACGGTCTTTTGATCAAAATCGTTTTCACTTTTGAGAAAATTGAAGGGAGGTATCCCAACTGATCGGACCTGATTTCTTTCTAAATCGTAAATAGGTAGATTTCTTGTCGATAAAGTCATGGTAAATCTTTACGCCTGTCACGAGATTTTGCCACTCAAAACTTAAACTTATTCCAGTATTACTAACACGTAAAATTTACAGGACAAGCACGGGTTGTCAACGTCACGTAGTTCATTTTGGATCTTTAGAACGGACAGATTGATAATGTAATCTTTGACAATGAGGAAATAACACGGATGTTGCGGCATGAGGGAATTGTGATTCCTCTAAAAACAAGAATTGTGCAACCCCTAGACGTATATTTTGTTTTCACTGGATGAATTATTCAGAAATATTATATATTAGTCTAAAGTAACTGGAACACTAAATGGATTTTGTAATGAAGCTCATTTTTCTTGCCTCCGCGGTGTAATGGTTACCATATATCCAAAGTCACAGGTTCAAACCCGGCGGAGGACGATGGATTTTTTCGGGTGTAAAAATCCTTAGCATGGCTTTCTCCGGAAGGGATGTACAGCCGTTGGACCCATGTCGTAGATTTACGGCACGTAAAACAACTGCAAGCTTAAGAGAGGCCTCTGAGCAAAATTAAGCGGTCTTTCACGCCCAGTATAGAATGGGATGTAGAGAACCACAGTAGTTAAAGAACCTCCATATTTTAACACATCATTTACATTAACGCTGATACGAGTATATGAATGACAAAGTGTCGTTACTTTACTGTAGAACACGACAAACTTTTTACTTTCTCTACACGTATTATGTACATAGTGTATGCATTTTTACAAAAAGGTCCGTGTGTGCGTGTATCTGTGGACAGCATAGCTCAGAAACGAAAAGACCGTTGAATACAAAACCTGGTATTTAAGTTTGGTTTCCTCCAAGGATGCAACACAAAGATTTTCAAGAAATCCCACAACCCCCAACTACCCTTTACATGGAACTTTTTTCAAAAATTTTGATTTTATTAAAAATGGCTAACGATTTTGATTAAAATATCGTATATTAAGGATATTTCTATGGGAAATAAAATATATATCTTGAATTTGCTGGGAGTAACCTATAAAGACCTCTTTATTCTGAATGCATTTTTCTGAATTTTGCGTAACTGCTAAACCGTAAGAGATGGACAAAAACCTACCATGCAAAGAAACGTAGAGTACATTAAAACACACAATTTATGTTATATATTTTTTGTTCGTGGAGTTGATCGTTTTTGAGATATTCCTTGGTTTCAGCTTTAAAAAACATACTTTTCTCATACAGGAATTTAACAATCCCTGTCCATAAAACAAAGGAACTTCAATCACATAGTAACCAACTTTGACTATCACTTTAACCAATAGTACTCCCTTATTTCGCTTCTACTTACAAGGAAACAAGTAATAACACTATTTCTGCTGATTTTTCTCGATTAGTATGAAGTAATAGAAGCATAAGATTATTAACAGTATTTGTTGCAGAGATGTAGAGAAAGTCATGTGAATGGAACACATCAGATTTTTCTTTATTCGAATTATCCTTGAAACAATGTTTGTTGGAGTGTCAAGATTCGAGACCCTTGCTAGAGTGGCACACAGGACTCAAATTTCGAATCACTGTGTGTATTTTATAACTAAAGTATGTATAAAATATTTAGTTTTGTATGACTAAGGCATCGTATAAGGGAGAGAGGCAAACATTGAATAAGGAAAGAACTCATGTGCTCTATTCACACGACTTTCGCTACAAACTATTATTATAAAAGATTAAGTAATCTTTTACCTACATCATGCTAAACGAAATAAACATTAGTAGAAATGCTTATATTACTTCGTTCTTCTAAGTAGAAGCGAAATAAGGTAATACACTAGACTAAAGTGACAGTAAATCATTTAAAAAGTCAGGCGCTATGTGAAAGAATTTAAATTCAATTCTCTTTGCAAGGTCAGCAGTACAAAACTAAAGAGAGATTAAATGAAAACATGACTTTCTCTACAAATTATTATCACAAAAGATACATCGTGCTAATCGAGATAAACATTAGTAGAAATTGGTGTATTATTTCCTTCTTCTAAGTAGAAGGAAAAGTCAGGCGCAATGTAAACAATTAAATTCAGTTATTTTTGCAAGGCCAGCAGTAATAAAGGAAAGAGAGATGAAACGAAACGTAGCTTCCGTTTTCGAAAAGTTTAACTAGTTTAAAATTGATACTAGTAACACGTAATATCTCTGAAATAATTATTCCTTAAAAAAAAAAAAACTGTATATAACATAAATTTTGTGTTTAAACGAGCTCTCCTTAACTCTTGCTTTTTCAAAATATTATTTATTTCTCAAATTGGAGCACTATTTCGAAAAAGTACGCATCAGTTTTCTTTAGTGTACTTTTGAAAGAAATTAGTAGATAATAAATTGCATTGTACGAGTATTTTGAGTATGGAAAAATACTGAAAATAAGTTTTCGAGGAAACAATTTTAAAGTTGGCGTGCTTGTTAATGAGCATATGCTTGTCCATTTATAGCTTCAGTTAACTGATGGTTCAAATTTGCCAAGTGGGGAAAACAATATTATTTTCTTAAAATTTAGAACTCGTTAATTTATTATCTAACAAAAAACGAAAACAACATTTTTTCACAATTTTTGCCCAAATCAGCATAAGAAATAGTCTGCTTATATTTACAATGATTCGGTTTCACTTCAGCCTTAATAACGTTTGGCATGAAAGAATCCAATTTGGTATCTTTGGAGTTCTACAATTTGCTGCGACGCAAAAGATAGGTATCTATTTTTCAACGAGTTACGCTTTTTCATGCCTGATATTTATTGCTTTTTTGTTATGTTCACACTGACCTTGAATCCAGTAATCGGAAAGTCTTCATTTGCATATATTAGGGATGGCCAAAGTGTGGTTTGCAAACCGGGTTTTACTTTGGTCACATAAAGAGCTCAAGGAGATTCTCTTTTGGATTTGGTAGCCTTTCGAAAAAGAAGGTGCTGTAATAGAAATAGAAATGCCCATGGTTTCATATGTGCCGTAGGATTTTGCTGAAATGAATAATTTCGCGAAGATTCCAGATAGATCATGGAAAAGCATCTATATACAGTTAGGGTGCACAACCTCTGCTCTTATGAGGTAATTGCATCACCTAGTCGTGTTACCCCGCCTTCTTCGTTTTGTGGATGACCAGGTAGGAAGCATTTCCCCTTCAATTATTCAGTGGCCTTTAACTGGGTTCGACTCTCAACACGATGTCAGGTTTCAAGCGGACCAAACATATCGTATTCCAGAAAGAATTGGAGGAAGAATATTTTTTTGTTAAATGTGAAGTGTCTTATTTGTAAGCATCACTTATTTTGGGGTTCCGATGTAACATTAAATTACTCTTTGAAAAATACCATCATACTGATTATGGATAACATTTTTATCAGGTATGCAATCAGTAACAGCACGAATTTGAATTAATTTTGCCTGCAAAGACACTCCTCACGATCTTCAAATGGAACTAGTTACTTTGCAAATTTCAACAGCTCAGAAAAAAAATTGGGATTTATTTAAACCAGTTCCCAATGAAACATTTCCAAAATTACGAAATGTTGCTGGGTAGCATATATCATTATTTGGTTCTACATATATTTGTGAACAGATTTTCTCGAAAATGAATAAAATAAAAAGCAAATATTGCAGTAAGGAAAGGAGGGTAGGGTCATTTGGTCTGCCTTTTAAGACTGTTGTTCATCCCTATCGGCAACCATTGATGATCTGGTTACAAGTAAACAGTGCCAACCAAGTCACTAACAAGAATGGCGTTCAAGAGGATATTTTTTAGTATTTGTATCATGCCATATAACATTAATGTTGCTGAAGCCCCCGGCACTGATAGAAAGCGATGTCTTATATAGAGAGGTTCTTGTCTGCCGCTACCAGGAGCCAGGAGCCAGGAGCAGGAACTAGTCGCCCGAGTGTACTCGGGCGGGGGCAAATCACCACGGTACCTATCCGCTTTTCTCGCGGATTTACCCGTGTGATATAAAAGATGTAGTCTTGTGCAAGCGTTTATGTCTGTGTCGAAGTACTGTGGGCAGGGTGTTTCCCTCTGTGCAGCCGGCGCGGGCTGGCTTACCTACCTGAGTGGTCACCCACCCAGAGAGGGACCAGGCCCGATGCTGCTTACCTTGGCCAGCCGCTTGCGGGCTGTCAAAAGGAAAGCAGTGCCGGCTAGCGGGGGGAACTGAAGGGATGTAGGTACGGGGTGGGGGAAGCCAGTGTTGCAGATCTGGTCGGAGTACAACTGGACGGTCACCCGTCCGAGTCGGGACCGGGCCCGATGCTGCTTAACTTGGCGGGTAGAACTGTAAAGAAGGGAGAGGCGGCCGGAAAACTACCATCCCAAGGCGTCCTTGGGAAGGCGGTAGCTTACGCGTCTCCTAGGCAGCGTGTGGTCGTAAAGACCGAGAGTGTTCACCTGGGGATTTGGGTGGGGAGCAAGTTTAGTGTATATTGTGCGAGCTCTTTCTCGCACAACGTCCACTATGTAAGGGATTCCGCAGTGGGAATGGAGAATGTGGGACGGGAATCTACGGTCTGTGCCATATATCATCCTCAATGCCCTGTTCTGCACGGTCTGCAGCCTGCGGATGGTGGAACAAGCCACCGAACAATAGACCTCGCAGCCGTACAGCATCAGGGGCGGGATGACTGCGCGGTACAGCCGTAGTTTTAGGTGTGTAGGCATGGTGGAGCGGAAGATGGGAAACAACTGCCTTAGGGCAGCGTGTCCCATACCGACCTTCTCCCTGACATGTGGAGTGAAAGTAAGGCCGCGGTCGAAGACGACTCCAAGGTATTTGGCAGTGCGGACCCAGGGGATCCGCCGCCGCAATCTCAGCGACCTCTCCAGTCGCCAGCCACGGACTTTAGCCAGCAGTAGAGCTGAGCTCTTCTGCGGGCTGATGGCCATCCGCCACTGTTCACTCCATCTGCCTATGGCCTGGAGCTGTCTCTGTAGCGGGGGGAAGCAATATCAGGCGTTCTTGTTACGCGCCATTATGAGGACATCGTCGGCATACTGGCACGTAACTGTACTGGGTTCTGTGGGGAAGTCGGACATGTAGGCGGCAAAGAGTAACGGCGACAGCACGCTGCCTTCCGGCACTCCCACCGCTATGGGTCTGACTGTGGAATGCCTCCCCTCCACCCTCACCCTGAAAGTGCGGTCCCGAAGGAAGCTACTAAGCAGGTGAAAGTAGGGGGGAGGGATTTCTGCGTTCTTGAGCTTGTACAAGAGTCCCTGATGCCACGTGGTGGCGAAGGCCTTTTCCACGTCCAAGAGTACCGCGACTGTTTTGAAGTTGTCCCGGAAGCCCAGGGTAGCCTTCTCAGCCAGTCGCAGCAACTGCAGGGTCGTGGAATGTCCAGTACGGAAACCAAACTGATGATCCGGGAGTAGGAGTCTCTCTTCGAAGAGAGGGGCGAGGCGAGGTAGGAGTAACCGCTCGAATACTTTCGAGACGATCGGAAGTAAGCTAATAGATCTATAGCTTGACGGGAAGACCGGGTCCTTGCCGGGTTTCAAAATGCATACTACCCTCGCCTCCTTCCAACACGTTGGAAAGTGACGTAGATGCAGGCATGCATTGTAAATCCGTGTCAGGTGGATTACGACCTTTCTGGGTAGGTGCTGGAGCATAGGCGCCGTAACGCCGTCATGTCCAGGGGCTTTGTTAGGCTTTAGGTTGTTGAGTTGGGAAGCCACCTCTTTCGGGGTGACTAAAGGAATGCGGATCTCCTCACGGGGCGGCGGGGGCTCCTCATAGAGGTAGTTTACCGTCGCTTCCACGAGCTCAGTAAAGTCCTCGTCCTGGGGGGTCTTCGCGGGGTTCGAATTGAGACTCCAGATAATCTGCGAAATCCGTGGCTTTATCCTGGGGCTCAAAAGAGAGTCTCCCACGGGTGCCATGGATTGGATGTTGAAACTGACCTTTGTCTTTCCTGAGGGATCGGATGATCCTCCAGGGTTGTTTCTCTTCCAGGTTTACATTTGCCATTGTGTGTTCCCAGGCCGCTTTGCGGTGCGCGCGAAGCAGGCGCCTTGCCAGGGATTTGAACCGCTGGTACACTGCTTGGATCCTGGGATGGCGGAAGCGCTGCCATAGCTTCCGTACGGTTGCCTTGGCTTTTAGCAGCTGACGGAGTTCATTAGGTATGGTTCTCGGGTTAGGTTTGTTAGATGGGATGCGGTAGGTATGCGCGCGTACCACATTCAGGAGTTGTCGGGAGAAGGCCGTGGCTGCCGTTTCCAGCGCTTCGATGGAATCGATGCGCGGTCGCGGGTCCACGGTTTGGTTTAGGTCTAGGACGGCTGCGTCCCAGTCGATCTCATTTATCCAGTCTGGTGTTACCAAAGCTGATACGGTCTCGGTTGTATCCACCACGACAGGGTATCCACCCATGGAAGCGGTGGTTTGGTGGGTCATATGCAGCTATCAGCAGCGCGTCTAGCCCGGCGACGGCAAGCCGGATTGCACAGGCCTCCACGTGCTGTAGTGCTGGGAGTTGGACAGGAGTATGAGTTATGTGGTTCTTAATGAAGATAACAAATGGTTGGAGGTAAATCTGCCCTTCACTCTCTATGTATGTCGTCGTTGTCTATCAGTGGCGGGGGCTTCAGCAACATTAATGTTATATAGCATGATACAAATACTAAAAAGTATCCTCTTGAACGCCATTCTTGTTAGTGACTTGGTTAGCACTGTTTACTTGTAACCATTTCATCAATGTTTGCCAATAGGGATGAACAACAGAGTAATTTCATTTTGTACCGAGGATTTGACTCCGGGGTTACGTGTGAGTCTCGTATTCAGTAGGTTCCCGGTTCAATTCTGGGCGGCTCAGTGGATTGGGTGCTGGCCTTTAGACCGATGGATTTTAAGTAGTTAAAAGCGACTGTCCTGTACAGTAGATTTATTGACATTTATTGAGCTCCTGCGGTGTCGTTACCCAGTGATTAGACCAGGCATATCAAATTAAAGGAACAGAGCGGAAGGTGCGGTAATTCATTCCACTCCGTGTGAAGCATTGCGACATAATGAAATATTTGTAAACACAAGGCCTTCCTCATCTGCATCTATTTTTGTAACCGCGGTGAAATGTTTTACTTCGGACGAGTCCACCATATAATAGATGAACCAAACGCTCATCGCATAGTCTACTGCGATGCTGGTTTTTAATATAATTCACTTTAGAGGAGATTTGCTCGCAAATGTATATGGAGCCAAATATTACCATTAAATGTGATAAATAATCGCAATTTGGAAAATGAATCCTTGGGCAATGATTTAAATAACCTCAAACTTCTTCTTTCTTTTGAATATTTTATATTCGCACAATTTTATAGAGTAAGTAATTCCATTGAAAACGTTGTGAAAATGTTATTTCCCGCGTTTAGAAGCTGTTGTTCTGTTTCTTTAAAACAACACATTCGCTACCGAATAGTGTGCGTACATGGCAGTGTATGTGACTCACCAGCATTTCCCCACCTTGACTGCGATTATAAAAAATGAGTTCAGTCGTCAATACATCGCAAGAGTTACCTTTGGGCATGCTTGGGACCGTTCGCCTCTCACCACGGCGGGCCGCATTAGGGATTTGTGGTGGACAAAGGACGTCTGGTGTTTTTTTTTTTTTTTTTCAGGTTCTCGGTTTCCGTCACCATTCATTCCAACAATTGCTACATGATCACCTTTCATACAAGCTCTTCGCCTTCATTTCGTATGATGTACTTCCTTGCTCTCATGTCTGGTTACGGGCCGATCCCTCGTTCCGGGTTATTCTTTCTGTGATCAAGTTCCGTTGACTCCTCAACAGGCTTCTGGCTCTCAACACACACATGTAAGTTCTGGAGGTTCTAGACATCTAGGCCCTACATACGGGTAGGGAAAGCAGTTAAATCTTTTAATCTGCTATGAACTAAATTTCCGCACACCGCGGCGTTAATATGATCCTGGCTATTGATGACGTTAACAATCAAATAAACAGAATAAATATATAAAAATAAACTGGTTCGACACCCTTCAACCGCCGATTCTGTCGTTGAATTTTCTGTGGTATTGCCTGATCGGTAGGAGAATAATAGGGTGGTTTCTCATCGACTACAATTTCATTTTCCTCATTTACCTTCATTCCGTTTCCTTATCATTTTTCAGGTGTGCTAAGTTTCCTGATTTCTGACGATATCTGGCAGATAGCACGGATGCTTTCTTCAAGGTATGTCCCGTAGACACTAGAGGGCTGCCTGGTTAGATGGGCCGTTCATCGCCCTCTGTGGGCAGCTCTAGCATTGTACGGGTCTAGCTAGGAACTGTTAAGAACTTCCTTGGTATCTGTGCCGTCTCTGACTGCGGCCAGTAGCTTTGTAGTTCTTGCACTTCCGCCCTTGTTCCTGGGGCGGGTGGTATACCCCGTCAGGAATGTGAAAAAGCTGCGCAGAACGTTGTGGGCGCAACGATTGCCAATTACGTCATTTTCCCTTCTGCATGCCCATGTGACATCAGACACGCATGGCATCGCGAGGTTTTTGTCGGCAGTAGGAGAGAGGGCAGTGCAAGCTGCAGGGAGAGATCACAAAAAGCATAGGGTAGGTACTGTTGTTTGCAAGAGTATATAAACTGAGAACTATTAACAGTAACATCGGAACCCTCAACACCTAAGTTCCTTTAGATGACAGACTAGGGAGATTGTTTACATTGTTGCTACTTACTTGCGAAAACAATTACTTGTTCTCGTCTTACATTCAGCCATGCAGGCGTACTGTAAAAATGAAATAGCGGTGATAGCAAATCATCCCTCCACCCCCATCTTTCCTACCATCTCTGTACGATGGCGGGCTAAAGCGGGAAGAGGGGAAGTAGAAGGCGTGAGCTGCGCGGGCTGAAATATGACAGTAGTTTTAATTACCTTGACAACGTATAGCAACAATAGATGCCACGTAGTTTGCAGTGTGGGAGGTGTCCCGCTCCATTGTATACTCTATAATTTTATTCTACACATCATCTGAAGGAGCCTCGAAAAGTTGGATTAGGTTTGAGGTAACACTGTATGCTAACATGCTCCGTCGTTTCTTGAAGAACCGTGGTAGAACGTGTAACTTCGCATTTTTTGTTTTATTTTTCCAGCATGATGTTTGTGAAATAACGGGTTTGCGTGTGTATCTATTGCTTACAGACTCCTCCCCTCCTACATTAATTTCGGTCACATTTGGCACGCATATTCTTTCGGGCAAGAGTAAAAATACTGTTGTGTTGTTATCAGTGAAAGACATCTCCAGCGAGCAGAGAAACAAGTGTGAATCGACCGCGGAGCACAGTGTAAGACAGGTTTACACCCAGAGTCTGGTCATTTTTTTACTTTCTCTACACGTGCCATCTACATTGTGTATAAAGAAGGTATTGCATTCCACCCAAAATTGGATACCGAGATTTCACCGAAAATGCATGTTTTGACCCTCTGAAGTAAAAAAAAAAAAAAAAAGAATTCTTAGAAAAGGAGTGTGTGTGGTATTTAAGTTAGTATCTCTCAAGAAAGTCACACGAAGAGTCTCTCCCCAAACTACCCTTTATAGAACAATTTTCGAAAATTTTTATTTTCTCAAAAATGACTAATGATTTCGATTAAAATATCGCATGTTAAAATATTTCGACGACAAATAAAATGTATATATTGAGTTTTGGGGGAATCGTCTCTGAAGACTTCTTTATTCTGGATTAATTTTTCATATCTGAGTAAATCGTACGATATACACAAACACTTACAACACAAAAAAATGTAGAACTCATTAAAACACATAATTTATATCAAATGACTTTTTTGTAGAGCTAGTAGTTTCTGAGATATACCTTGTCGTTTGTATCAGCTTTTAATTACTTATACTTCTCTCATACGGGAATTAGTCAACTACAAAGAAACGAATTTCAATCACTTAGCAACCAGCTCTTAAAAGAGTTGACTATCGCTTTATTTCCCTTCTACTTAACAAGGAAGCAAGTTAATTTTATCTCGATTAGAATGAAGTAGATAGAAGAGTAAGCCTTTTAACAATAATTTGTTGCAGAAATGTAGAGAAAGACAGGTGAATGGAATGCATAAGATTTTTTTATGGGCTTACATAAATGTTTATAATATTTGTATGGTAATTCAGTTTTCATTGTAAATGACTCCTTAGATGAAAAACCATAACCTCTAGGCATTTTACTTTCTCTAGCACGTATGTACAATGTAACGGTAGACATAGAGGGTATTGTATTCCTCCCAAAAAGTTGATACCGAGATTTTATCGGAAATACATGTTTTGCCACCCCTGTATAAAAAGAATGTTTAAAAATATGTACGTGTGTGTGTCTGTCCGTCTGTCTATTGGCGGGCACCATGGCTCAAAAACAAAAAGTTGGTTAAATACCAAACTTGCTATTTAAGTTCAGTACTTTCCAAGGATGCGAAATGAATATTTTTAAGAAAATCCCCCCACCCCAAATATCCTTTACATGGAACATTTTTTAAAAACTTTGATTTTCTCAAAAAAATGTCTAACGATTTTATTTAAAACGCCATATTTTAAAGATTGCTCATGACAAACAAAATTTATATTTTGGATTTTCGGCGAATATCCTCTGAAGACCTCTTCGTTATGGATGACTTTTGTGTAACTGTTAAACCGTAAGAGATAGACAAGAATGTACTACACAAAAAGCGCAGATCTCAGTAAAACACAATTTAGGTCATATACTTTTTCCATGATACTCCTTGTAATTAGTTTTAATTTTAAACTACTTAAAATTTTCTCAAGCGAAGTCAAATTTCATTTCATCTCTCTTGTTTTACTCTCGGGAATGCAAAAGAAAACCGAATATCCAATTTTTTCACGTAGCGATGGATTTTTAAAAGAATTTACTATCGCTTTAACCTAGGTATTCTCTTATTTACCGACTACTTACATGGAAGCAAGTAAAAATACCAATTCTGCTAACATTTATCTGATTAGTATGATGTAGATAAAGAATAAACTTTTGTAAAGAGGTTTTGCTTGTGGGACAGCTAGAGGAAGTATATGAAAGGAACACTAAATTTTTTTTCTCTAATTTTAAGTTACTTAAATATTTCTCAAGCGGGAAGTCTATTTTCGTTTCATCTTTAACCGAATTTCAATTGTTTCACATCGACGAGCTTTTAAGATATTTAACTGTCATTTTAGCCTAGTGTATTCCCTTATTTACCTTATAGTTACAAGGAAGCATGTAATAAGATCAATTCTGTTAATGTTTATCTCGATTAGCATGAACTAGATTATACATTTTTTATTGTTTCATTTGTAATGCCCCCTTTAACTTCTGTAGTCATATTGGGGGCTTTGACTTGAGAAACAACTGCTGGTGTTTATCTCGCTGAATTGTAAGTTTCTTTAACATTGGTTTATCGATGTTATACTATTAAACACACACACACATTCATGCTTGTAGACTCTGTGGGGGATAAGGAATGATTCTGGTGAAAGAAAAATTCCCTCCCGCAGCCGCGAATCGAACCCGGGACTTCCGGATGAGAAGCCGGAACCCTGAACCCTTGACTGCAGAGGCAGTCCAGTCAGATTATTCTTTAATCGTTTGTAAATAAAGTTTCTTTGTGGAATAGCTAGAGAAATCCATGATTTTTTGCATTGTCAGTCATGAATTAATGGGATTCAGAGTAAGTGATTGTCATGAACACATATTACTCCCAAGAGTTTTAGTCACCAATAGACTATTGTGGTTGTTGCTGGGTTGATGAAACTCCTGAATGAGCAGTCCATTACAAGCTGTTTCCCAAACAGGTGTGAAATTTATGAGTGACACTAACTGCTCTATGTTTAGGCAGGAAACACTCTTAATCTCCAGGTGAGAGTCAGCCTGCAATAAAACATAAAGGTGTACCAACAATGATCCTTGTCTTTCCTCTTTGCAGATGAGTGAAACTCAACCGGAGCTGAAGTTTCACTTTCACGCTGTTAATAGTAAGTAAACATTCCTTTCTTATCGTTATATTACTAACAATAACACAAGTAATACTTTTCTTGGCTTTCTCGAAAAGTATGCTCATAAAGATTAAAGAGACTGTATTTATGAAGAGTAATCGATACGTGTGTATTTCAACTACAAGATTACGTTTGAACTTTTAATTATAGATTTAAAGTGCATTGCATGTGCTATCAGTCATTTATTTCTTTCTCTAATGCTTACATGTACCTATACTAATACCACGACAAGGTTTCATTGATGTAGAGCTCACACTTTTGCTTTCTCTACACGTAATATGTACATAGTGTATAGAGAAGGTATTGTATTGCATCCAAAAATTCAATACCCAGATTTCATCAGAAATACATGTTTTGGACCCTCTGAATCCAAAAAGAAATATTTTTTGGGAAAAGGTCCGTGTGTGTGCGTGCGTGTGTGTGTGTGTGTGTGTGTGTGTGTGTGTGTGTGTGTGTGTCTTTGGACAGCATAGCTAAAAACAAAAAGACTGTTAAATACCAAGCTTGGTATTTAAAGTTTGGTCCCTTCCAAGGATGCGACTCAAAGAGTTTCAAGAAAATTCCCCCACCCCAAACTATTCTTTACATGGAAAATTTTCGAAAATATTGATTTTCTCAAAAATGGCTCTAACGATTTTGATTAAAATATTTTGCATCTAAGATATTTACGTGCCAAATAAAATGTATATCTTCAATTTTCTGGGAATAGTCTCTAAAGACTTCTTTATTCTGGATTATTTTTATTGAATTTTGCATAGCTGGTAAATCATAAGAGATATAGACAAAAACTTACAACATAAAAAATATAGATCACGATAATATGTCATATATATTTTTTTTTTTCGTGAAGTTGGGCGTTTTTGAGATATTCCTTGTTATTGATTTCAGTTTTAAAATACTTAAAACTTTTGAGCTCTACTGCCCACAGACACACACAGACTCACACACACACACACATACACACACAGACACGCACAGACACGCACACCCACGGACACGTTTTTTTTTTTTTTCGTTTTTCTTTTTTTTATTCAGGGGGACCCAAAACATCCCAAAACATATTTCCGGTGAAATATCGGTATCAAATATTTGGGTGCATTACAGTACCTTCTCTATACACAGTCATTGATGTAGAGTCCACATTTTTTTCTTTCTCTGGCACGTATGAAAAATGGAAATGGAGTTTTATTTATGGACGCTCTTTAACTGCTGTGGTTCTCAGCATCCCATTCTATATTGGGCGTGAAAGACCGCTTAATTTTGCTCAGAGGCCTCTTTATCAGTCATAAGGTTCTTTTACATGCCTAAGGTGACCAACGGCTTTACTTCCCTTCCGAAGGAAGCCATGCTAAGGATTTTTACGCGCGAAAAAATTCATCGTCCTCCGCCGGGTTTGAACCCACAACTGGGGTATTTATGAAGACTAGCACATATTTACAACGTACATAGTAGATAGAGAAGGTATTTTATTCCACCAAAATTTTCGATACCGAGATTTTACCCGAAATTCAAGTTTTTTGAGACTCACAGAATTAAATAAAGCATTTGTAAAAAAAGTCTACGCGCGTGTGTGCAACATAATTCAAAAACGAAAAGTCCGTCAAATACCAAACTGGGTATTTTAAGTTTAGTACCTTCCAAGAATGTGATATGAAGGCTTTCAAGAAAATGCCCCAATCGCAGACTACCCTTTATGTGGAAAAGTTTTCGAAAATTTGATTTCTCAAAAATGGCTCTAACGGTTTTGATTAAAATACTGTATGTTTAAGATATTACTTTGACAAACGAAAGGCATATCTTAAACTTTCTGGGAATGGCCTCTAAAGAACTTTTGTGTAAGTGGTAAACCGTAAGAGAGAGACAAAATCTTACTACATATATATATACATCTCTTTGAAACACGCAATTTATATCATATACGTTATTATTTTACATTTATTTTTTGTTTACATGAGAGCCGAATTTCAGTTGTTTCACATAACAATAACTTTTAAAAGATGTTACTATTCGCGTTAGCCTAGCCTATTTCCCTTCTGCTTACACGGAAGCAAGTAATATCTTTTCTGCTAATGTTTATCTCAATCAGCATGAAGTAGATATAAGAATAAGCTTTTTAACAGTAAGTTATTACAGATATGTAGAGAAAGTGCTGTAAATGGAGCACATTAGATTTCTTATTAATTTGTTTCATAGTATTTCTATGCCTCTCATGAGCAGTTATAAAAACAAAAACCGGTTGTATTTTATTGAGAGTAATATGCACAAATGACCATGATGTAACGGCTGGTAAATAGAAGACAGACTTTAAGAAGCGACGATCTATCCTGTTGATTATGTTACATATATTTGTTTCTTTAATTATCCTTTATCAAATATTGGAGATGAGTATGTAATAAAATAGTGTCGAAGCCACAGAACAACTTTTATTCCAATTCTGTAGATATATGTACTAAAGTTTCCGGATGTCAGCACTTCTAAGAATCTCATGTAAGAATGTTTAGCTTTATTTCCTTTGTATTATGCTGTTCTAAAAGTTCCTTAGTAGGGCATGCTAAATAATTGCATAAAGAGACAAAACTGCTGATGGTGAAGCGATATATTATACGATTAACTGAGAATATTACTTCTCTTGATGGCCGCATGACTATGTCTCTTTTCCAAAGAGGTTATCTTGGTGGCCTGGGAGTGTGTGATCTTCTTTGTATAACTTAAGGTTTTCTGCATTATGTGAAATTTACGTTGTTTTTATATTAATAAATATGGAACCGAAAAGGTTTAAAATTTCACCTGCTATATTATGTAAAGCATTATTCGACCATTTCTATCGAGGAATCTCAGGTTACGATGTGTTGGCTGGCTGAGGATAGACCGGGCCGAGTAGTCAGACCACTTGCCTCTCACCTAGACGGCCCGGGTTCCATCCCAAGCGACCACATATGAGATTTGTGGTGGACAAAGCGGGTTTTCTCCGGGTTCTCCGGTTTCCCCCGCCATCACATTCCACCGGAGCTACATCTGCATGTATCATCAGTGTCATCGCCTGCGGTGCCAGAGCAGTAAAAGCGGTAGGTGTACCTATCCATATTGGGCTTAACCACTGTAGTTAAGATGGGGGTTGCAGGATGACGG
The DNA here is from genome assembly GCA_030762935.1 of Hymenopus coronatus. Classification (NCBI taxonomy): domain Eukaryota; kingdom Metazoa; phylum Arthropoda; class Insecta; order Mantodea; family Hymenopodidae; genus Hymenopus; species Hymenopus coronatus. The sequence goes on from CM060895.1 coordinate 26,628,354, forward strand.
GTGATAAGGTTAGTGGAGTTGAAAGGAGGTTGATGGAGTTTTGCTCCTCGACGATTGCTGTTCAGGATGCACCGCTGCTATTAGGTATTAGATACTTCCAAACATTTTTAAGGGATCCTGTTTTGTCAATTTTGAGTCCAAGTAACTCGAAATTACATTTTTATATAATGATTTAAATTATTTGTTCTCTTTAGTTTATATAGTGAATTTATACACTTTTATTTATTTATTAGAATGAATTTAGCTTTTTAACAACAATTGAAAGAGAAGCTGGAACTGGATGAGCAGTATATCCGTAGTAATTACTCTTGCAGGACCTGAAAGGGTTGTGGAAGAGCTGCTGGGTGGATTAGCTCTTTTGTTATCAGAGATGCCGTGCCTTTCGGGGAACCCGATGTCGCCTCAAGCGGTGCTGTCTGGGGGCTGTTATCAACCAGAGACCGAATGAGAGCTCTCACGGAACAGTATACTGGCATCGAGTTTTTCAGCCCGGCGCCTAATTTCATCCTCAACACATGGAAGGGACCAGGCTTGTGAAACAGTCTCACGGGGAATACAGAATAGATGGGCCGAAGACTTCTATTCTGCACCCTTTGCAGGCTCTGCGGCCATGCCTTAGATCTCGCAGGTGTAAAGAAATACAGTGATCATGAAAGCTCTGAAAAAGTGTAGTTTTAAGGCAACTGATATCTCAGACCTAAGCTGGGGTACAATGAGGCTACTGCCCGATTGGGTGATGCGATAGGTCTGTGTGTGTTTTTTGTTTTTTTGTTTTGTTTTGTTTTTTTAGCCTAACGTCCTTTAACCTGGTTGGTCATATCAGACGATGAATGAAATTGATGAAAAGATGTCAAATGATCTCGGGGTCCATGGAGCTTATTGAATGTGAAGCAGACACGCTACCACCACACTACGCAGGCGGGCTAAGGTCTGTGATGTATTGCCAAAAAGTTGGACCCTTGTGTAACTTGACTCCCAAGTAGGTAATGACATTTGTCCGCCCAGTCCTTCCAACAATAAATGGTACTTAGACGCTATGCACCATTCCGAGAACTTGGGAGACTGTTGAGGGGGCGGAGGTTAACGAAGTTATCACATCCTTTTTGCATGACTTCGGGAAGATCTTTCATCCGTTATTCGGAATAGTCGGATATGTAGCAAATTACCAGTATCAGGGGTAAAGGTAAGGGTGCAGTATAAAATACCTCTAGATCATTGTAGAATAATTTGACAAAGAAAAGGATTAATGAAATTAATAATTCTGAACGTTTGGTCAGTACATAACTCTAAAACTATCCTTTTTGTGCTAAAACAGTAGTGATATAAAAGAAACAATCCTCTATCCTTTGGTGAATCCCTGATTTCTCCAGAAATAATCCTTTATCTTCAGGGCTTCATGTCAACGATAGAGATTTTTATAGCATTACTGTCTTAGCACTAAAAGGCCAGTTTTAGAGTTATCATGTTCTGACCAAATGCCACAGAATTCTTCATTGGCGTTTAAAGTCGGGTAAGCCAGCTAAGGCTTACATAAGGATGTCGCTCTTTCCACGCGCTGGAGATGAAGTGGTTTAAGAAAGCTGAGGACCATAAAAAGCACAGGAGCTGTTCTGCGGATGTTGTATCAATAAGAGTTTTTAATTAACGCTGATAGGCCTGCCCTTTCGTTGGGCTCAAGAAAGTGCCAAGTAATGGGACACAAAGACCGACCGCTTCCTTTCTCTGTCACGGCCCGCCAGGGGAAAAGAAAAGATGCGTAAACCGTGGACGCATATTTACCTTTGTGAAAGAAAGCTTGCCGTTAGGAAGGAACTGGTTGTTGCATCCTGTCCAGCCAGAACCTGTTGCGGTCATTCACAAGATGTGGAACGGATGTTCGCTGCAGGTGAATCAGAACGTGGATCTGCGGACCTATTGTGTGTGTGTGTGTGTGTGTGTGTGTGTGTGTGTGTGTGTGTGTGGTTACACGTCTCGAGAAGTGAGTGAAGCAAAGCTTCAGCATCGCTTCAGGGCCTGGCTGGGCGTTGTCAAAATCTTCACTTTCATACCTAAAAGAACTTCAGGTTTCTGTCTTATTATCAACTGCAACGACCATTACTACTTCATCTACACGTTTTATGTACATAGTGGATAGAGAGTGCATTCCACCCAAAATTCGCTGTCAAAATTTCACCGGAAATACACGTTTTAGGATTCCCTGTATCAAAAAATAGCATGTCTTTTAGAGAAAGGCCCGTATGTGTATGTATGTCTATGATCAAGTAACTCAAAAACGAAAAGTCTGTGTATTACCAATACTAAATTTTGAGGAAAATCACCTACCCAAACTACCCTTTACTTGAAAAAAAAATGTAAAATGTTCGATATTCGCAAAAATGACTGACGATTTTGATTAAAATGCCACACATTAAAGTATTTGCATAGCAAATAAAATGTATATCTTCAATTTTCTGTGGGTAGCCTCTGAAGACCTTTCATTCTGAATGACTTTTGCATAACTGGTAAACGGTAAGAGACGTGTTACACAAAAATGTAGATCTCCTTAAAATACACAATTTACGTCCATAAAATTTGTGTTGTAGAGTTACCATATCCGAGATATTCCTTGTTATTGGTTTCAATTTTGAAATACCTAATCTTTTCTCAAAAATTTCTTTTGATTTTCTTATACTTTTCTTCTTCACATGTTACCAATACTATGTTATGTTCCCTAAATGTACCAATATATTTGCAACTCATTTAAGGGTACTTCACGTTAAATACAGCAGCTTATATTGGAACATTAACTTCTTATATCACATGATATGTCCCATTACAGTTCACTGAGATGGTATTGCAAATGTCCACTATCAGCATGTATGGACATATGAAAATCCACTAGTTGTTGTTCCATCTCATCACAAATGCGGCTCTCTTTCAACATTTGGGCTAATATCTTTGGTGAACGGTTAGTTGGAACTTCTAAACAGACTTGTGGGGCAAGCATATACAAAGTTCCTAGAAAACACCATACCATGAAGACACTCCACTGGGCATTTTAACAAGTTCACTTCTTGCATGATAGCGATCCTGCACATTTCAGACGTTCCGGTCGCTAGTACTTAGATTGAAGGTTTCATGGTTAATGGATAGATAGAGGTGGCCCAATTGTTTGGTCACACGCTCACTTATCGGTTTCTACTTGTGGGTTTATTTAAAAGCCTTGGTGTATTCGTTTCCGTGCTGACATGCAATCCCTTCAGAATTGAATTTTGTAGTAGGTTGTGAGGAAATACGCAATACTCCTGGAATTTGGGACCATGTTCGCACGGTCATGAGAGGACTGTGTTGAAGTAGGAGGTGGACATTTTAAACACCTGTAAACAGACCACCTGAGGTAAGAAATAGTTCCGGCGAATGTCGATATTCTGATGACCATAATTCAGAAACCAAGCATTTCCGGAAAAAATGCTGTAATATCCTTCTTATATTGTCTATATATATGTTCTGGTATGTATCCCCATTATATAGGGGATACATACCTGAGAGTATGCGCTCTATGTTTGAAACATTAGTTTAAAAACATATATGCTCGTCTCGTAAGCACAATGGTAGTGCACCTGAATAAGGATTTTATCCCTCACTGGGGGACTGGATGTGTGTTCTTTCATCATCGCCAGCTCGTGAAAGGGAAATGGCAACACCACCGCTGTATCAAACTTGCCTGAATGCCGCGGATGGCATATAATTACACAATTTAACATTATTTTGCATATGATGGCTTGATTCCATTTCACAACAAATCCGTAACATATTGCCGGTGGGAGATAAGGAAGTCGGACGTTACATCCTTTTGCGTGAATATTAGAGGTTTACAAAATTACAACATTAAGGGCTAAAGGGGAGGATTGAACCTAAAAATCTTTTTGATAATTGTGCAATAAATAACGGAGAAAGTAAATAAAATTACGTAATTAAATAAGACATTTGAGTTTAAAAAATCTGAGGTGTTCCATTCACATAGCTTTCTCTAGCTGTTCCACAAACAAATGTTTTATTCAAAAGATTAATCTTTTGTCTACATGATGCTAGTCAAGTAAAATATAAGCAGAATTAGTCATTGCTTTCTTGTAAGTATAAAAGAAATAAGGGAATGCACAGCCAAAAGCTCTCTACTATCTTTAAAAGCCGGTCGCTATGTGAAACAACTGAAATTCTATTCTCTTTGCCAACCAGGAGTAAACAAACGAGAACAAAGACGTTTTCCTGTTTGAGAAAAGTTTGTGGCTTAAAACTAAAACTAATAATCCGGAATATATGAAAACAGTTAACTCTTAAAAAAAAGTATAACTTAAATTGCGTGTTTTAATGAAATCTACATTTTTGTGTAGTAAGTTTTTGTCTATCTCTTACGGTTTGCCAGTTATACAAAAGGGTCCAGAATGAATAGGTCTTCAGAGACTATCCCCAGAAAATTCAAGATATACATTTCGTTTGTCATAAACATATCTTAAACATATAATATTTTAATCAAAATCGTTGGAGGCTTTTTTTTTTTAGAAAATCATAGTTTTCGAAAAATGTTCCATGTAAAGGATAGTTGGGGGTGGGGGATTTTCTTGAAAATCTTCATGTCACATCCTTGGAAGATACTCAACTTAAATCTGAGTTTGGTATTTAACTTGTTTCTAAGCTATGCTGCCCACAGACACACTCACATACACACAAGTTGGCATGTTTCTAAATTTTTTTTTCTATCAGGGAGTCTCACAACATGTATTTCCGGTGAAATCTCGGTATCGAATTTTTGGGTGCAATACATACCTTCTCTATACACTGAACAGATAGATATTTATTTCACTTCAATAATTACATGGTTTAATTCACACCTACAATTCTGTAATACTTGAATTCTATCCCCATATTTTACTTTTTACATCTCATTTTCTCACTTCACTGAGTTGCTGCATTTCTGAGGACACACAGCATCCATCACCATGGTTACCTAGCTATCCTATTTACTTCTTCCTTTCACCAATCCACATTTCTTCCATTTCTTATTTCTAATTGTCTTCATTCATCTACTTACTACTCTTAAATATTTCCTATTTCTATTAAACTTGCTTTTGATTTAAGTCTTAACATGCTTTTACCTATAATTTCATTTGGTAGACCAGACCAATTGTTTTTCTCTATAGACTATGTATATAGTACGTGTAGAGAAAGTAAAAATGCTATTGCAACGTCGGAAGGCCAGCTAGTATTGTATATTATATCATGCTTTTGGTTTCAAACTATGTTTTAATAAACTTGTTAATAAAATTAAAATAATAAATTCTGATTTTGCGAAGAAGAGGAAAAAAGAGAGTTGTCTTTATCTCGGTCTATGAATGCAACTCTAGGTTCGTGCATCTTCTCATTCGCTACGAAGGAAGAAAATAGAGCAGAACGATGTGGTCACTTTGTTAATAACATCCTTCCTGTTATTGAGGTTATCAAATATATCAGCTCTGACGAGACATGCTACAGTGACTGCTGAGTTATGATGACTCCGATGACTATCACAAGATGAGATTACGGTTTGTGTGCGTGGTCATTTGCGTGACACTACCACACACACACACACTGCATAGTCAGCCGTTGAACTGCAATAAAAAGAAGGTTAGTAGGTTTTCTGGGAATATGGGTACCCTTAGTCTTACCCATTGTGGGAACTTGTTTCCCAACCGGTAGTCATTATTATCTTCTAGTCAGCATTTATGTGAACAATAACACGCGAAATTAAAATTTGCAATATATGAATACACATGCAATTGATTTACATTCTTCACCAAAGTGATCCATTTTTTAAAATAATCAAAAATGTCTTACTCTCACATGTCTTTTTGTGCCTATTTTTCAAAAACTATTCCTAAAAAAGCTTATTATTCTATCTACTTCATGCTAATCAAGTTAAGCATTAACAGACATGGATTTGTTACATATTTCCTTGTAGGTATAATTGGTATAAGGGAATACACAAGACTAAAGCGATAGTACCATCTTTAAAGAACTGGTCGCTATATGATGGTATTGAATCGCGGATCTCTTTTCATGACGACTTCTCGTTTGAGTAAAGTATATCTACATATTGGATAATTTAAATCAATTACAAGGATAAACTCCACACAAAATATATGACATGAATTGCTTTAACGAGATCTATAATCTTTTTGTGTAGTACGATTTTGTTTATCTCTTACGTTTTACGAGTTATGCAGAATTCATCCGGAATAAAGTGGATTTCAGAAACTATTCTCAGAACATTCAAGACATAAATTTCATTTATCATACATAAGAATATGTATTGTATTTTAATCAAAATCGTTACAGCTATTTTTGAAAAAAAAAAATCGAATAATTCCAAAAGCGCTTCCATGTAAAGGGTAGTGGGGGAATTTTGTTGCATCTTTGAAAGCAAAGCCTACAAACTCTAAATCATAGCAAATCAATTATACGTGATCAGTCCAATGCCTGGCATGGGGGAAGAAGAATATTAAATACAGTAATGGAAGGGATGATGAGAAAATTCGCGGATCAAATTGATCGACAGAGCATTCACCTAGCAACTGAGGAAACCTCGAAAAAAGCATTCTTGTATTCAAAAGATTAAATATGTTTACTATTACTTGTTATAATACTTATTGTTAAGGAGAGTAAGTATTACATTCCGCCCAAAATTCGATACCTGATTTCATCGTAAATACTAGTTTAGAAACTCCGTGAAAAATAATAAAAATATAATGTGTCCCATTCACGTGACTTTCTCTCTGTAACATATTATTGTTGAAAAGCTTATTCTTCTATCTGCTTCGTGGCAATAGATAAAATCAGCAGAAATAGTCTAAAACGAAAAGTCGGTTAAATATCAAATTTTATAATTAAGTGCAGCATCTTCCAAGGACTTCCGCAAACTGCATTTTATATGGAACATTTTTCGAATATTTTGATTTCTCAAATTAGCTCTAACCATTTTAATTAAACCACCCTATTTTACAGATAATTACATGACAAACAGTATATCTTCAAATTTTGGGGAATATCCTGTGTTCATACGTCTTTTTCATTCTGAATAACTGCATAAGTGATAAACTGTAAGAGATAGACAAAAAGTTGCTGCACAAAAAAATACGCAAATAATGCCGTATACATATTTTGTACAGTTAACGATTTCCTATGTATTCCATTTTATTAATTTCAATTTTAAAATACTTACACTTATCTCAAATAGGAAGTCCTTATTCATTTCATCTCTCTCTTTTTTTACTCCTGGCTATGAAAGAGAACCTAATTTCAATGACAATCACATAAGGACAGCTTTTAAAAATGTTAACTATTGCTTTAGCCGAATATATGCATTTCTATTTTTAAGGAAACAAGTAATAAGACCAATAATGTTTACTCAATTAGCTGATGTAAATAAAATAATAATCTGTTGTAAGAATAGTTTGTTTGCAGAGCATGCAGAGAAATACATGTGAATGGAGCACATCCGATTTTTTTAATCAGGTCTCAAAGCATGTATTTCCAATGAAATGTCCGCATCAGATTTTTGAGTGGAATGCAACACTTGGTACGAAGTAGAAGGAGTAAAAACATTTAAGGAAATCTCTTAAGGTAATTTCACAAGAGACTACTTGTTCTATTTGTCCACAGCAAAGTCCTCACATTAATTATCGTGCTGTCGAAATGCAATTAGCGCTCCAACTGAACCTGGAGGATACTTTCACAGAGTTGTCTCCAGGCAACGACTCTGCCCGCGGGGAAAAGTTTCACAACGTGACTATTATGGCACAAGGCGTTACCCCTAACAAGCTCGGTTACGTAAATTACAATGTAACAAGAACTGTAATTAGTAAATCTTGGAATTCTTGGCCACAGAATAATTACGTGAACATGCAAAACTTGTGAATAGAATTACTACTTCTGCAGCGCCGTATTTCACGTGTGCACACCTGACCCTTCGTTTTTAAAGAATTGTAGAGCTCAACGGGGCAAATCCAAGTAAATACATGTTTTTGCTACGGCGCCTTAATGTTTTGATTTAACCCAGAGTGGGTCTAATCTCTAATGTTAAACCATGAACACAATTACAAAACTAGATATTCGCGGATAATGATAGCTGAATTAAATACTATTTAATTAATTATCAGTACAAAAGGTGACTTTATTCTCTGAAAAATAAAAGCTATGTAACTGATATAGAAAGCATGTTAAGCTTTTGGGTCTGTTTGCACTATTCCTGTATATAGAAGATCACTGACTAATACAAACCTGGGAGCTCCTCTCAATGAGCGAGATTCCCTCATTGTTTCCGCTGATATGCAAGAGGAGTAGACCACTAACACCGCCACTGGCCGTGTTTTCTCAGATTTGCCCCGTTTAGCTCTGAAATATGGCGCTGTTGAGCCACCTGGTATAGGTACTGACTACATTGCACATATTTTAAAAAGAAATTACATAGAGAGTGAATAAAACTGGAAGGGGGGCGGATTATTGAGGCATTAAGTAAGCACGCATGCAAGAAAAACTTTGAATAAAAAGTTGTGTACCATGCCCACACTTTTTCTTGGGCTTCGGCGCTCGGCTCCCTAGGCTTCATTCGGTAGGTGTCGCGTAATTTCGGAAGCAGAGCAACAGATATCTAATGACTTCAATGCTAAGATTTCGTTCTCTCTTCAGAATGTAGAATATTTTTATCTCGGTATATGTGAAGCAGACGAAAACAACAAATCTGATGTGTTCCATTCACATGACTTTCATCTCTGTAACAAATTATTGTTAAAAATCTTATTCTTCTATCTACTTCATCGAGTAAGCATTAGCAGAAATTTTCCTTATGACTTGCTTCCTTGTTAGTAGAAGGGCAAAAATCTAATGTATTTCATTCACAGGATGTCCTCTAGCTGTTAGGCAAACAAACCTTTTATTCCAAACATTAATCTGTTCTGTACATCATGCTAATCAAGATAAACATTAGAAGAATTAGTCTTGTTACTAACTTCCTTGTAAGTAACAGAAAAATAAGAAAGTGCACAGGCTAAAGCGATAATAATCTCGTCTTTTAAAGGCCGGTCGCTATGTGAAACAATTGAAATTCCAATATCTTTTCTTTCCAGGAGTAAACAACTGAGAAACGAGAACAAAGATGTCTTCCCGTTTGAGAAAAGGTTAAGGGGCTAAAACTGAAAATAATAATCAGGAATATCTCGAAAATGGTTAACTCTACAAAAAACATTTGTGTAACAAATTGGTGCTTAATGAGATCTGCGGTTTTTGTGTAGTTTGTATATCTCTTACGGTTTGTCAGTTACATAAAAGTCATCCGGAATGAAGACGTCTTCAGAGGCTATTCCCAGAAAATCCAAGATATACATTTTGTTTGTCATAAAAATGTAATTTTAATCAAAATTGTTTGCGTCATTTTTGAGAAAATCAAATGTTCGAACATTATTTCATATAAAGGGTAACTGGGGGTGGGGGATTTTCTTGAAAATTTTCGTGTCGCCTCCTTGGAATATATATCAAACGGTCTTTTCGTTTTGAGCTATGCTACCCACAGACACATACAGACACACATACACGGACAGTTTTCTAAAAATGTTTTTTTTTTTTTTAGATTCAGGGAGTAACAAAGCATGTATTTCCGGTGAAATATCGGCATCAAATTTAGGGTGCAATACAATACCTTCTCTACACACTATGTACATGGTACGTGTTGAGAAATTAAAAAGCTGTGTAACTGATCTAGAACACATGATAAACTTTTAGATCGGTTTGCACTGCTCCTGTATATGAGATCAGGGACTCTAATACAAATCAGGGAGTTCCTGTCAATGAGCGAGTTTCCCTCACCATTTCCGCTGATATGCAAGAGGAGTAGCACGCAGGTTGCTTGCGCTATCACCGCCACTGACCATGCTTACTTAGATTTGCCCCGTTGAGCTATGAAATATGGCGCTGTTGAGCCACCTGGTATAGGTATTAACTACATTGCACACATTTTAGTAAGCAGTTACATAGATTGTGGATAAAACTGTTGGGGGCGAATTATTAAGGTAACAAGTAAGCACATATGCAAGAAAAACTTAGGGAAAATAGGTTGTGTACTCTGCGTCTTGATCATTCGGCTCCCTAGTCTTCATTGGGTAGGTTTCGCGAAATTTCGGAAGCATAGCAACAACATGAAGGCACGAACTAGATTATACACCCAGATATCTAATGATTTCGACTTCGAAGATAAGGTTTCGTTCTCTCTGCAATGTAGAATTTTTATCTCAGTGTACAGACAGAAAAATAAACTTTTGTAAGAATAGTTTTGTTGAATAGGTAAGATTTGAACTATCGCTTTAGCCTTGTGTATCACCTAATTTCCCTTTTACTCACAAGAAAGCAAGTAATAAGACCGTTTGTGCTAATATTTATTTTGATTAGCATGAACTAGATGAGTTTTGTAAAAATAGATTGTTACAGGGAAAATTATGTGAATGGAACCCATCAGATTTTTAAACATTTATTATATTTTTGTTTCAAGTGATAAGACACTATTCGTTTTTTCTCGTCTTCATGCAAATAGTAATATTTCAAAGCTATCGCATAATGATCGCATTAAAAATAATTTTATTATCATTTCTTACTATTGTAAAATCAATCTAGTATAATGAGTTTATCTCGATTAACAAGACAGAGGAATACGATTAGAAGAGTGAATAGAGAAAGACACTTGAATGTAACAACTCAGAACTGTTTGCATTGTTATAATTCAGTCGTTACATAACGTGAAAGCTCGTGTTGTATAACATTTCTTCCACTTTTGCAACCTTATGATAAAATCGGCTGTAACTACCGTTGTCAGCTCGCCTTAAAGTCAGTATAACATGCTGAACAAGAGTATACTAGATAAGAAAGTACGAAGGAATGTTACTATCTGCACTTACACTTTGGTATGTTTTGTTCAAGGAGGCAATAACAGCAGGTTAACGTTGATTTGCACGACTGGCGATTAGAAAATCTCAGTGGTCTGTTTCTTTACGTGAACAAGCCTCAGGAAGTCCATATATTTTCCTCTCTTTTCAACATATCATCAATACTGCTGTGTCTTGAAGGCCACAATCAACCTCTCTTAACCCGTCTTTCTGATTAGTTTCAAGTAACTGCATAGTAGACAGAGAAAGTGTTACATTCCATCCCAAAACTCGATACCGAGATTTCGATGAAAATATACATTTTGGGTTTTCTGATGTGTTCCATTTACAACACTTCTAAATCTCTGTGACAAAATATTCTTAAAAACTTATTCTTTTCTCTAAAGTTCCATTACAAAAAAGTTTAAGTATTTTGAAACTGAAATGAATACAAGGAATATCTGGGAAAAGGTCAACTCTACAAAAAACCAAAACAATAAAAAAAAAAAAAAAAGTGTATATTACTTAAATTGTGTATTTTACTCGTAACAAGTTCTACATGTTTGTGCCTTAACTTTTTGTGCATCTCTTACGGTTTATCCGTTATGCAAAACTCATTCAGAATGAAGAGGACATCAAAGGCTATTCCCAGAAACATCAAGATGTACATTTTTTTTTTTTTTTTTCACTTGAACATCTTTAAATGTGGCACTTTAATCAATATCGTTAGAACTATTTTTGAAAAAATTCAAAATGTTGGAATTGTTTGCATGTAAAGAGTGGCGTTTTTCTTAAAAATCTTCGTGTCGGGGAAATAGCAAGAAATAAATACCTTTATGTTAAACCTCGCTATAAGCGCGATAAACAAGAGGGGTAAAATAAAGGTTAATCAGTCAGTTCTCCACATACCGGTTTTAACTTGAAATAGCCCCATTCAGTTCTGCAACTAAAGGAATATCTGCACACGCTAAACACGGCATAGTTGGGCCACCTAACATACTTTGCGCGCACGTTTTCTTGGGCGCTCGGTTCAGTAGTTTTCAGTAGTCGGTAGGTTTCGTGCAATTCCGGAAGCAGAGCTCAGCGACAACATTGAGACATGAAGTAGCTACGCTTTACACCTTGACATATTTTGACTTAAATGCCTAAGGTTTCATTCTGTTGTAGATCTCAGAGTTCACACATACTCGTGCGCTGTGTTTCGTTTAATAACTCAGCAAGTTCGCGGTAAATTAGACAACTTATTCGCCATAATCGCTGAGAGGGTCTCAAAGAAAGAAATTTTCTTTGGTTAACAACACTGTGGGGGGACAGACGAGCGGGCTCTCTCTTTTTCCCTCTGGCCCTCGCTTTTCCCGTAAAACCTGCGCCCAAGAATGTCTCAATGTTACTCCAGGCGTTCCTTGAGTGTGGCGGTAGTGTGTCTGTCTTGCATTCAAGATGTCGCGAGTTCGAATTTCGTTTAGGATGACCTATCCGCATAATTTGTATTTTTTTCGATCATTTGAGTATCCTTTCACCGATTTTATTCATCACTCGATATGACTAACCGGGTTAAGGGCAGTTAAAATGGTATTTTCATAATGTTTTTCCATTTTCATGTTTTAATTGAATATGGATATTTCGAATATCCCGCTCATTTTGGTATAACTTTCACAGCAGTACGCAATTGTAAATAATTTTAAATATTGTTGAAAATAATCTGTGTCGTAGTTTTTTTAGAACATTTTGGTACTCTCTCTTGGTAAAACATCATAGATTTGTAAACATTACCGTTAGAAAAGAGATATTTTTACTTTCTCTACTCTTACTATGTACATGATGTATAGAGTAGGTATTGTAATGCACCAAAAATTCGATAGCGAGATTTGACCGGAAATACATGTTTTGAGACCCCCTGAATCCAAAAAAAAAGCAACTTGGTATTTAAGTATTGTATCTCCCAAGGATGCAACACGAAGATTTTCAAGAAAATCTTTCCACCACCAACTACCCTTTACATGGAACATTTTTCGAAAAGTTTGATTTTCTAAAAAATGCCTCAAACGATTTTGATTATAATTCCTTGTGTTTAAGATATTTTTATGACAAACGAAATCTACATCTTGGATTTTCTGGGAATAGTTTCTGAAGACCTCTTCATTCTAGATAACTTTTATATAACTGGCAAACCGTAAGAGATATACAAAAACTTACTGCACAAAAAATGCTGATCTCATTAAAACACACTATATATGTGACATACTTTTTTTGTTGTAGAGTTAGCCGTTTTCGAGATATTTCGGAACATTGGTTTCAGTTTTAGCCACTTAAACTTTCCTCAAACGGGAAAACATCTTTCTTTCGTTTGTTTATTCCTGGCAATCAAAGAGATTAGAATGTCAAGTGTTTCACATAGCGACCGTCTTTTAAAGGACGATATTATCCTTTGTATTTTCTTGTTTCCCTTCTATTTACATGGAGCTAATAATAATACTATTTCTGGTTATGTTTATCTTGATTAGCATGATGTAGATAACAGATTAATGTTTTGAATAAAAGGTGTGTTTACCAAACCGCTAAGGATATCATATGAATGGAACACATTAGATTTCTTCCCTTCCACTTACAGTGACCAAGTAGTAAGGACCATTTCTGCTATTTTTTCCCAATTAGCACGAAATAAATAGAATAATAAGTTTTTAACAATAATTTGTTGCAGAGATGTAGCAAAAAGTCATGTGAATGGAACACATCAGATTTTTTTATCGATAAGTTTTTCTTTAGCTATCAAAAACAGGCATCCCACTCATATTTCTTTCATGTGAGAGTTTCGAAATACTGCGAAGCTGTGTTTGAAAAGTTAGGTTACACTTTTTGTTCACTGTAATGTTTGAAAGCAATTTTGAAGAAGTAAGATTGTCTTTACAAATGACCCATTATCTGAGAAGCTGTTTGACACTAAGGGCTGAAATTTTGACCACACATTTGCACCCAAATAGGTTTTATTTTAACGAAAAAGGTTTTATGTATATGGATTAGCTAAAAACATACCTTTCCTTCTAATCAACAGAAGTATTCGATTTTTCATTAATTAACAGTAAAGGTGTTGCTGAAATAGTTGCTGAGATGATGGGTCAAAGTTTAACATTGGCAATTTAGGGCATTTCGTCCCCCTTTAAAGGGCGTTGAGCTACCACGCCCCTCCAAAAACCTCTCTGCTCTGCTTCCGAAATTGCGCGAAACCTATTAAGTGAAGATTAGGAAGCCGAGTGCCCAAGAAAACATGGTTTGATAGATCAGGAAAACGAAAGGTTTCATGTTCCTTCTAATACTCTTGCCATATGAATGGCATTTTGCTGGCACCAGAGTTGCGCAGTTTCGCGGTCTGAGAAGCAGTAAGTTTCGCGAGCCGGCCTGAGGCTTATGCTCATCACGTAGAATGGCAGGAAGCCTCACTGAGCATATCACGTAGAAATCGCATTTGGCCCGCCGGCCGGAAGCCGTTGCAGAACATGAACATAATAGCAATTACGTTACATCAGCCACTCATCATCGTGCATTACAACACTAGCCAGTAGCATCACTACTTGTGAGCAACTGTAAAATAATGCGTTAAATACAAATTACCCACCTATCAAAGAGGAACACATACAATTTCCAGCCGTTTTTTGATCACGTAACCTTTACCGTACGTAGTGAAAAGCATTTTCTCATCACCTTGGCACAGTAACAAAGAATGAAACAGTTATTTCCTTCCATGCATGATTTGGTTAGATGTATGCAAATTTTTGTGCCTTTTAAGACTGACCAGCTTCCATTTTAAATGACATTAATACCGGCTAAGGAAAGCATTAAAGGAAATTCTATTAATTTCGGCGACTTTTGCCTAATCATACCCTGATTGCATTCTACCCAAAAATTCGATATCGAAATTTCACTAGAAATACCATTTTAGGAATCCCTTGTACAAAGAATCTGATGTGCTCCATTCACATGACTTTCTCTACATTTCTGCAACAAATTATTGTTAAAAAGCTTATGCTTCCATTTATTTCATGGTAATCGACAAAAATTAGCAGAAATTGCTTTATTACTTGCTTCCTTCTAAGTAGAAGAGAAAAAAGGGAGTGCTATAGGTTAAAATGGTAGTCAAAAGCTGGTTGTTATGTGATTGAAGTTCCTTTATTTGTATGAACAGGAGTCGAAAAATTCCCGTATGAGAAAAGTTAAGTTTTTCAAAGCTGAAACCAAAAACAAGGAATGTGTCAAAAACAATCAACTCCACGAAAAACTTTTATATAAGATAAATTGTGTGTTTCAAGGTGCTCTACATTTTTTGTGCATCTCTTACGGTTTAGTAGTTATACAAAATTCCGTAAAATTCATCCAGATTAAAGCAGTCTTCAGAGGCTATTTCCAGAAAAT
Organism: Hymenopus coronatus; assembly: GCA_030762935.1. Classification (NCBI taxonomy): domain Eukaryota; kingdom Metazoa; phylum Arthropoda; class Insecta; order Mantodea; family Hymenopodidae; genus Hymenopus; species Hymenopus coronatus. Next base: position 26,643,683 of record CM060895.1, read on the forward strand.
TCACGATATACATTTTATTTTTCAATTAAATATCTTTAATATACGATACTTTAATCAAAATCGTTGGAGCCATTTTTAAGAAAATCAAAATTTTCCAAAAAAGTTCCATGTAAGGGGTAGTTTGGGGTGGGGGGATTGTTCTCAAAATCTTCGTGTAGCATCCTGGGAAAATACCAAATTTAAATACCAAGTTTGGTATTTTACCGACTTTTCGTTCTTGAGTTATCGTTCACAGACGCAGGGACACACGGACACACACACACACACACATATGGACCTTTTTCTGAAAATGCTTTTTTTTTTTTTTTTGGATACACGGGACCCTAAAACATATTTCCGGTGAAATCTCGGTATCGAATTTTTGGGTGGAGTGCAATACCTTCCCTATACACTATGTACATAGTACGTATTGAGAAAGTAAAAAGCAGTTTTAGAAAAAGGTCGTTGTGTGTATGAGAGAGAGGAGGGGAGGAGTTTTATTACAAAGATATTTTTACTTTCTCTACACGTATTATGTAGATAGTGTATAGAGAAGGTGTTGTAATGCACCCAAAAGTTCGAAATACATATTTCGAATCTAACGAACAACACATATTTCATATCATTGTGTTGGAATAAATTAAATGTGTTAAAAGAAAAGCAACATAATTACTATGGGACCTTTAGCGAAAGTAAAGGAGTGAAGATTACCTCACTAACATTCCGAACAGATATTGACGACATGAAACATTCATCGCACACTGAGTTCTTTGTTTATCATGTGAGCTGGCAGAATCCTCCGCACGCCCATACCAGCCGACAGCTGTGCTATTGAGTAACCTATTGTGCAGCTGAGATTGTGAAACGAATGTTGACGACCTGAATCGGAATTTCTCACCTACAGGGATACGAAAGATTACAACCTCCTGGGTATTCTTTGCTAATATGATTTTGATACATCAATATATCGGTATTTTCGTTCTTACCGTTAAAATGCAATTCAAGAAAATGTTTCTTCCTTGGGCAACTTCTGTGCCGCGTACATAATGGATATACACAGTCCATCTACCACCTAAACGTTCGACGTCCAGATTTCACCGGAAATAATGTTTTGAGTCGCCTGAATAAAAAAGAGCGCTTTTAGAATTGCCATTTAATATCAATAGCTTCTGAAAATCCAAACGAAAATGTTCTGTAAAATCTCCCCTCCCCAAATTACCTTATACTCGGAAAAATTATATATTTTGGACATTTTCAAAACATGGCTGATTAAAATACCGCATAGTTAAGAGATTCTCAGGACAAAAAAAATGTAGGTGTATATATACATATATATTACATATATAAAATATTTTCATGGAATAGCCTATGAGTACCATGAAGGAATTTTGTGAAATTTAAACCACAAGAGATAGTAGTCTCTTACACCACATAATTTATGTCGAATAATATTTTGAAGTACCAGAATGTACGAGATATCCGTTATTATTAGTTTGAATTTTTAAATAATTCGTAATGTTTTAAAAGTGTTCTCGTTGTTCAGATATTTTTCGCGATATCGTCAAAGAATATGGAATTTACGGCCCATATACAACTAGTTACTTTCTGTATACGTACTATGTGCATAGTGTATAGAGAAGGTGTTGCACTCCACCAACAAATTCGATACCGAGATTTCACCGGAAATATATGTTTTAGGGTCCCCTGTATCCAAAAAAAGTATTTTCAGAAAAAAGTCCGTGTGTATGTGTGTCCGTGTGTCAGTGTGTCCTGTGACTTTGAACACGATAACTCAAAAACGAAAAGTCGGTAAAATACCAAACTTGGTATTTAAGTTTAGTATCTCCCTGGGATGCGACACGAAGTTTTTGAGAAAAATCCCCCACCCCAAACTACCATTTACATAGAACTTTTTTCGAAAATTTTGATTTTCTCAAAAATGGCTCTAACGATTTTGATTAAGCTATCGTATATTAAATATATTTACCTGACAAATAAAATGTATATTTTGAATTTTCTGGGAATAGCCTCTGAAGACTACTTTATTCTGGGTCAATTTTACGGAATTTTGCATAACTGCTAAACCGTAAGAGATGGACAAAATCTTACCATACAACAAATGTAGAGCACTTCAAAACACACAATTTATGTTGTATACATTTTTTTCGTGGAGGTGATTGTTTTTTAGATATTCCTTGTTTTTGGTTTCAGCTATAAAAAACGTATAATTTGCTCATACAGGACTTTGTGAATTTGTGTCCATACAAACAAAGGAACTTCAGTCACATAGCAACCATCCTTTGGCCATCACTTTAACTTATGGTACTTCCTTATTTAGCTTCTACTTACAAGGAAGCATGTAATAAGTCTATTTCTGCTAATTTTTTTTTTTTTTTTTTTTTTTGATTAGCAGGAAGTAAATAGAAACATAAGCTTTTTAAAAATAATTTATTGCTGAGATATAGAGAAAGTCATGTGAATGTAACACATCAGATTTTTTTTTAAACATAATGACTATTGCTATATTTTCCTTTGTGCTTATAGGATAGGATAGGCGTCCTATAGGGGAGTCGTCCTTCGAGGTCTAAGGGCAACATGCTAGCATCTGCTTCTTAAGGTCCTGGCTTCAAAAACCGGAGGAAGGCAATGGATTTTATCGGGCCAAAAAATTAGCACTGAAGTCTCTGGATGTCAGGGTTTATCAGATGTGGTCGCCTTGCTCTTCTTTTTTTTTTTTTTTTTTTTTTTGTTAGTGGTGGGGGAAAAGGCTACTGAGGCCCTAACCCCAGGCAAGCCTGGGAGTGTGAGACTCCCCGCCCTGGACTCGAACCAGTGCGGCACTACCCACGAAAAACCCCCACCGGAAGTAGGAGGCCCATGCCTCGCTTTTGCAGTACCGCATTAAGCACCTGCGCATTTCTGGAGAAAATGGAAGCTGCGTGCCAGTGGCAGTAACAGCGAGTGAAGACTGAAGTGCCAGGGGACACACATGACTTGCGCCCTGAGTGCTCCCTGGGTGGAAGTTGGAGGTGACATAGGTTGTAGTTGGCGGTGTATTTGTGTTGTATACATATCAGCTTTCTGGCCTCGTCAGGAACGGGTTACCTGAAAGAAGGTGTATAAGTTCGCCTAGTGGCTTTAAAAGTGTTTTTTACTTACATGTATTCTTGACTTATCTTAACATTTTGATTCTTGGTGTACTTATTTTCTAGTATTTACTTGTATAGAATGATCCGCCGAGGGCTTCATCCATGTGCCTTAATTTCTATGGTAATTTTTTTTATATATATATATATATATTTATTTTTTTTTTTTTTTATTATTTTTTTTTTTTATGCGTGCTTATCTCTAAATAGTTAAATTGTATTTCCGCCTGTCGGCTTCATCTTGATTATATGTACATATATATGTGCTTACTGCTAGTATTTTATTTGTATATACAGTGAAATTATTACCGCTTGTCGGCTGTGTCAATTGTATCTCGTTAACCAGTGTGTAGCAAGGTTGTATAAAGTGCACACATGGCGGGCTGTCTGCCTTAGTGCAGGAGCGAGCCTGTGCCACTTGCGGGGGGACCCTCAACCCCCGGGGCCGCCTTGGTTGTGTAACACAAGGACTTGAGGGCAGCGAAATTTTGGTATGTGTGTGTATGTGTGTGTGTGAGTTCACGCGACCTGCATCATGGCTAGTGCATTAGGGTGTTTAGATACTCTTCTATGTTAATTTCTGGTTCGCCAATGCCAATAGTGCGATCAAATAGTGACAGAGGGCGGAGGTGCTTGTCGTGTGCCGTATCGTATTCTCCTAGCATTCTAATGTGATCGTTGTAGTTTTTGTTCTTTTTCGCATACAGGTTGTAGCTTAGGTGCTTGATAAATTGCTCAATTGTCAGCATTTTCAGCTCTTCGTGTATTTCAAACGCGGGAGCTTCTTCGGGTAGTTTGGCAATTATTCGCAGTATTCTGTTTTGCATCGTTTGGAGGCGCTTAATGTGCGTTTGTGCCGCGTATCCCCATACGGGGGCAGCGTAAGTTAATATGGGACGGATCAGCGTCTTATATAACGTAAGTCCCATCTGAAGTTTAAGGCTGCTGTTAAGATTTATGAGCGGGTAGAGTCTGTTAAGTTGGCCATTGGCCTTTGCTCTAACTGTGTTTATGTGGTGTTTCCAACTGAGGTATTCATCCATCTTAACACCTAAGTATGTAACATTAGTTTCCCACCCGATTGGTTCCTGTCTATAGGTGAGGGGTGGGAGAGTTCGCCTCCTGTGTCTGTGCAGATTTCTTCTGCTAAAAACGATGGCTTGTCCGAAATTGCGCGTAACCTACCCTAGGGAGCTGAGCCTCCAAGAAAACGTGTGCGCGTAGTACAGTCGGCGTCTCTCCCTCCGCGGTCGGAGACTGGAGACCGCCCCGTCGGAGAACAAAGATGAGCAGACTGCCATGCAGCGCCGAGGTCCCCGCATACTTAAAACCTCGGAACAGACCAACCAGATGAAGAATGAAATGAAATGAGAAATGAATTGAAATGGAGAGATGGGTATGCAGGGGATCTAATGAACGAACCTAGCATTCGCCTTCTGACCGGGGAAATCCCTGAAAAAAACCATAGGTCAGGTAGGCTGAGCACGGACCGCTCGAATGCGGCCACAGACGAAACCGCCTTAACCACCCCACTCGGCTTAACGAAGTGTGTAATAAAACTTCATACAAATGTCTTTCTCATTTAACTCGAAATAGATTAAAGAAAAACACTTTTGAAGAAATGGGTACAAAGTCATGTGAATGTAAGAACCAGATTTGTTTTCTCAATCTTGAGCTAGCCATCTAGATTTTTGTTAAGCACACAGATTGACCTCACGGTTATGGTGAACTGAAATCGATTGGAGACCAATTCTCTCTGAATACCATCCGCGTTTTACGTGTTAAATTCAGTGCAAATTGAGATTGTTTTGAATACGCTAGGTTCGAGAATAAATGAATAAAACTTTTATTGAGCAATTTGGAATTGATTCTGTGAAACTCTTAAACATAGTTTTGATGTATTATTAGTATATTTGAGGTTAGTGAATGTTTTTGGAGAGAATAATTGGGAGATTATCGAAACAATAAAAAAATTATGACTTGCGTGTTTTAGTAACCAGTTCCTAGCATGTTTTATCGCCCTCTGTGGTGTAATGGTTACCATGCTAACTTCATATACCCAAGGTCGCGGGTTCAAACCCCGGCGGAGGACGATGGATTTTTTCGGGTGTAAAAATCCTTAACATGGCTTCCTTCGGAAGGGGAGTAAAGTCGTGGGTCGCAGATTTATGACACGTAAAAGAACCTCAAGCCTGATTGAGAGACATCTGAGCAAAATTTAGCGGTCTTTCACGCCCAATTTAGAATGGGACCCTGAGAACCACAGCAGTTAAAGAGCGTCCATAAATAATACGTATTTACATTTTCTTCCTGGCATGTTTAATGAAGAAAATAAATACAAGCGTGCAGCGTGTTGCAAAAGTATAATAATACAACATAGCTTCTTTGGTGTATTCAATACGATTTGAATACGGAGGTGTTTCCATGCAAAGCATTTCGATCCGATCTCATTCCGATCCCACTTTCTAAGAGGATCGTATCCAAGATTCAACATGATTTGAATCCGCATTTCTGTATTCAATACGGTAAGTATACCCAAATCGATTTAAATTCCCCATGGAAACGTGGTAATAACATGAAAGAAGTTAAAAGCATTCTGCAGCGTTTTAAGATGTGCTCAAAATATACCAAAATGATGTTTTGCTTTCCACCCTTCGGATTTCCTAAAATTCATAATGTTGTTATTTGTATATAATTAGAATTCGGACAAGCCACTAGCATCACTAGAAAGTGTATGGTTTCATTAATGCGGTAAGAAAGTATTTATGTATGTCAACCAATCTGTGTTAATCTCTAGAACTAACTTTCATATATAACACCAGGAATTTTAAGTTCTAATTTGGTTCCATAGCAACGTTTATTGTATAAAAATTGATAATTTATACAAAACGCATTAATAAAATCGTTGAGATGGTAAACAAAATATTACAGGATGTAATTTAAAATGTTTCCGATGATGTTACAGCTTGCTCAACAATGATATTAAGAATGATTTGCTTCTGTGAAGAAAAATGTCTTAAAATGCACCTGCCCGAGCGTTTTTTGAAAACGTTTTCACTTAGCTGTAGCAAAAAATATGCAGGATTTTTTAAACTCATTGTGTATGTTTACATACAGGCGAATACTTTAATACGACGACACTGTGGCAGAGCGTTCGACTACTCGCTTCCCACCTAGGCAGCCCAAGTTCAATTCCAGTAGACCGCATGTGGGATTTGAAGTGGACGAAGCGGCGTCTGGGCGGGTTTCCCCCGCAATTCATTCCACCAATGTCATATTTCACCTTTTGTATAATCCATTTCATATCGTCTACTTCCTTAGGTTCATACCAGGCACTGTTGAGCTGATCTTCCATCCCTGGATACTCTTATCTGATCCATAGCCTGTCTGTTCCTCAAGTATTCCCTTGTCAGTCCTCCTTATGAGGAAGGGGGGGTTAACTAAGTGGAGAAGAAGAATACTTTTCGCCCTCGGCTTCACCTGCACCGATGTTGATTGACATTGGTGTAGCACTTTGTGGTATTTAAAACCTCCTCATTGGACTCCAATATCTTCAGTTTGTAACTTAGTTTTCAAATGTTTTTTCTTTAATACTACTTATTTATTTTTGATAGCTGACTAAAGAGAATTGGAGGATCACTATGCTATTTTAGAAAACTATTCAACACCGATGTTAAATAACAGAAACAGCAATTAGCATGATCCACTGTCTCATGAATCCGATGTAGAGTATCATCATTGGGAAAAGTCTCTGTGTGCGCTTTCAAATAATATTTTTGGATCTGGGCTATCGTAGTGCGTGATGTTTCACACATATAAGAACCATTACTTCTTTTATCGTTGTTTCTCTCCTGTCACGATATCGTGTTGATAGCGTTTTATTTGCCTCGGTCTAGCTGAGATGCTGCAGTTATCTCAGGCGACTTGCGAAGGAATGCAAGTATCCTTATATTACCAAAAATAAGGTAACTGGGTCCGTACTGTTTGAACAGTATACTTTTTACTTTCTCTACACGTACTATGCACACAGTGTATAGAAAAAGTATTGTAATGTACCCAAAAATTCGATACCGAGATTTAACCGGAAATATATGTTTTGGGTCCCCCTGAATAAAAAAAAAAAAAATTAAAAAAGGTCCGTGTATGTGTGTCTGAGGACAGCATAGCTCAAAAACGAAACGTCCGTTAAATACCAAACCAAATCTCCGACACGAAGATTTTCAAGAAAACCACCGCTAACTACCCTTTACATGGAATAAATTTCGAAATGTTCGATTTTTCTCAAAAAAAGGCTCTAACAATTTTGATTTAAATATCGTATATTAAAGATGTTTACCTGACAAATAAAATTATATCTTGAATTTTCTGGGAATAGCCTCTGAAGACTACTTTATTCTGGAGAATTTTACGGAATTTGGTATAACTGACAAACCGTAAGAGATAAACAAAAACTCACTTAACAGAAAATGTAGAGCTCATTAAAACACACACTTTATCTTATATACATTTTGTCATGTTTTTGGTTTCAGCTTTAAAAAGCTTCGACTTTTCTCATACGGGGAATTTGTCAACTTCTGTCCATACAAGCAAAGGAACTTCAGTCACATAGCAACCAGCTTTTAATTAACATTTTAGCCTATGCTGCTTCCTTATTTCCCTTCTACTTGTATGAAAGCAAGTAATAAGACTATTTCTGCTATTTTTTTCTTGATCAGCATAAAGTAAAGAGAAGCATAGGCTTTTTAACATTAATTTGTTGCAGAGATGTAGAGAAAGCCATATGAATGAAACACATCAGATGTTTATTGATCAATCCACAGTAAAATGAAAGTCGATGGCTAAAAATACAATACGATTACACTATAATTGAAAGCTAACACACGGTTAGCGTCTCTACCACTGGAAGCGACGCTAAGAATTCAGTTGTTTCCTTCACTACTTTTGTGGTGCTTTGCGTGCATCAACAAAGCTACACATACACATTTATATTTTCATAGCTTTACATTTATTTATATAATACATTTGTTCCACTCAAATAAAATTACATTTGATTACATCTCTTTAGCAATTATTACATTTATAACATCCCTCCCCTTTAGAAACTTACCATTTGTTTATGCAGAAGTAGCCGAGTGGTTAGACTACTCGCCTCTCATCTAGACGGCCCGGGTTCGATCCCAATATGTAAGATTTGTGGTGGACAAAGCCGTGCAGGGTCGGATTTTCTCCGGTTTCCCCCGCCTTCGCATTCCACCGGTGCTCCATCTTCATTTCATGTGTCACCAGTGTCATCACCTGCGGTGCCACAAGAGTAAATGTGGGCGTTAAACACTACCAAAACAAAATGTGGCGTTTTCTTCTTACATCAATAACATTCATTTTTGCGTGCACTCGCTAGAAATTAGAATTATATCTAATTTATCTTTACATTTTTAAGGCAGTTCCCAGAGCTCTGACCCACTACATCTGCTTCAACTTCCCTAAATATTTGATTAGCTTAGGATCCAAGTTTTTCTGTCGATTTTGTAGGTTTTCATTTTAAATTGAAAGTGGAGGTTTCCTGCTGGATCAGGAAACCTGTTTAGTTTTTAAAAAGTAACTTATTTTATCACAGTGCTTCAGTGTAGTCAATATTTGAAGTTTCATTTCCTTGTGGTAACAAACTATACTTGTTATTGTCACTTGCAATCCTGGAAAATAATTTCTTTGTTAACGATGCTGTCAATTGCTTCAATCATCAGCACCGCTGGTGCGCCGCAATTTCGTCCCACGTAAGTTCTTTTACATGCCAGTATATCTACTGAACATGAACAAACACATTGGAGCTATAAAAGAATATGCTTGCAAAGAAGACCAGCCCCTCCTTTTACTAAATTAGAAATTACAGGACAAAACGTTGAGGGAAGTCCAAATTTGTACACATTCACGTTTCACAAAGATAACATTGTAAATGTTTAAGTGAAGTAGAAAATAACAGGTGCCCAGGCCATGATTTTGGAAATTAAATTGTTAATTATTACTCTTGGTGTCGATGAACAGCTGTATTTAGATGTTATACGTTGTTTATATTTTGAAATCACGCGAGATGTGTAATGGAGATATCTGTAGAATACATTTTCATCTTCTTCTCATGATGAAATTCCACAGAATTATCAACATAACCCTCGGCGACTAAGAATATTATTTCAGAATAGAATTAATGTTGAGTTTGAAACGCAAGATTCCGAATGAGTCATGAGAAACTGGAATTTCTACTGAATGACATAGGTCAATACTCACATTACCAAATCTTTTATTAATACCTACGATTGCATATTTTCTTATATTTTGCCATATAGTATAGTATAGTGATTGTGCCTTTCTGTAAATTTCCTTTCATTTACTGTTTCTCAGTATCGTAACCTCATCTGTAAAAGCTCCAAATAAAGTTCCTTTTATCTCCTCTATTGGTTTTTGAATTTATTCTCTATTCTCCCAAAAATTCATGGTATAATCCTTTACCATCTTAGGCCTACTTAATCTGTCTTTTTTGAAAAGCATGACCTACTTTAGGTATATAGTAAATCAAAGTATATCAATGTAAATCTCTGTTGCCATGCAGAAATATTCCTAATTTGTACTTAAATGGCATTTCCTGTAGGCACTTTTGTAATATGTAACTTCGCGAAACGGGCCTCAGTACGTTTAGATGACATATACTATGGAGTAGAAAATAGTTGTTCTTACGCCATAGAATATAAACGTTACTGCACAGAAATCCTTACAATCGATCCTCTGTTTGTATTTGTTTCTTTAAATACTATTTATCAAATACTGCATGTGGTATGTAAAGAAGCAGGTCAAAACCTCTGAAAAACCTTCATTATAATTCTATATAGTTCGTTCTAGATGCAAAAATCATCTAATAATCCTGGCATAAGAAAGTTTTATTTCAATCGTAATCATGCTCGTTATCAGGGCATGCTAAATAACTGTCTTAACGAAAAAGCTGCTAATATTAGAAATAGGGAACCGATATTTTATATTAAGATTCCTTTTCTCGATTATCACGACTATTTTTCCTGTAATAATTAATATTCTTATTGTAATCAAAGCCTAAACTGCTTCTGAGAAGTCCATAAATTCTTATCACTATAAAATTTTGACATACCTTACACATCGTGCACGTTGCATATTCCGCACAATCCCATTTCAATTATTTTAATCTATCAAAAGTTCAAATGCTGACAGGTTCCGCTGCAAATATGATATTTCTGCTACTCCTAAGAAATAGTAGGCCGTACGCAAAAACAAACAGTATCAATACTGCAAAAATGCAATTATTTGCTGATTAAAAGGAATTGGCAGGTTCTAGAAGACCGGTGAAAAAATAATTTCATTTTAATATTAAAATAATAGCCTAAAGCATGAACTGAGACCTAAACTTTACTTTATTGAAAAAAGCTTTAAAATCGACTAAATGATTTCCGAGTGTATAGCTAAAAATTTTTTGGTCGACAAATTTTCTTTATTGATTAATATAGATATGTATGTTAAATTCTATAAGCACGAATCCTTTCATCAATATGTGATAAATCTTGTTCGTAAGAAATCTTGTAGGTTTTCCTAAATCTGTTTCTGCTAGTAACATCTATATTCTAAATTTTAGGGTTTTACTTTCTCTGCATGTACTATATACATAGTGTATAGCGAAGGTATTTTATTGCACCTAAAAATTCGATACCAAGATTTCACCGGAAATACATGTTTTGATATCCCTGAATCCAAAAACAGCATTTTTAGAAAAATGTCGTGTGTGTGTGTCTGTGCTTGTGTGTGTGTGTGTGGACAGCATAGCTTAAACACGAAAATACCATTAAATATCTAACTTGGTGTTTAAGTTTAGTATCTTCCAAGGCTGCGATACGAAGATTTTCAAGATAACCCCATCACAAACTACCCATTACATGGAAAAGTTTGTGAAAATTTTGTTTTTCTCAAAAATTGCTAACGATTTTGATTAAAATACCGTGTATTAAAGACATTTACATCACAAATAAAATGTATATTTCGAATTTTCTGGAAACAGCCTCCGAAGAACTCTTTATTCTGGATGAAATTTTCTGAATTTTGCATAGCTCGTAAACAATAAGAGATAGACAATAATTACTACAAAAAGTGTAGATCTACTTAAAGCACACAATTTAATGTCATACTTTTTTTCGTGGAGTTAGTCATTTTGGACATATGCCTTGTTATTGGTTTCAGTTTTAAAATACAAACCTTTCTCATACGGAAACTTGTCAACTCCTGGCCATGCAAAGAAACGGAGTTCAAACCCTTAGCAACCCTTTTAAAACATTTGACTGTCGATTTAGGCTAGTGTATTCCCTTATTTCCCTTCTACTTATAAGAAGCTAAGTAATAAGACCATTTCTGCTATTGTTTATCTCGATTATCAGAAAGTAGACAGAAGAATAAGTGTATTGACATTAATTTTTATAGAGATGCAGAGTAAGTCATATGAATGGATCACATTAGATTTTTTGCAATATTAATAAATTGATCCTACATCTTCGTTATAACTAGCTATTAATAACTAGCTGTTAATATATAGAAAGGCCTGCTAACAGCTAGATCATTACATACAGTGAACTCACATTTGATATATTCTTACTTTCTCTACACGTACTAAGTACATAGTGTATAGAGGAAGTATTGTATTCCACCCAAAAATTCGATACCGATATTTCGCCGGTAATACATGTTTTTGGATCCCCTGAATTAAAAAAAAAACATTTTTAGAGAAAGGGCCGTGTGTGTGTGTGTTTGTGGACAACATAGCTCAAAAACGAAAAGACCGTTAAATACCAAATTTGGTAATTAGGTATAGTATTTTCCAAGGATGTGACACGAAAATTTTCAAGAAAATCCCTTCACTACAAACTAGCCTTTACATGGACAAATTTTTGAAAATTTTGATTTTCTTAAAAATGACTCTAACGATTTTGATTAAAATATCATATATTAAAGCTATTTGTACCCCAAATAAAATGTATATCTTGAATTTTCTGGGAATAGCTTTTGAAGACCTCTTTATTCTGAATGAATTTTGCCGAATTTTGCATAACTGCTAAACCATAAGAAATGGACAAAAACTTACCATATAGAAAATGTAGAGCACATTAAAACCCACAATATACTTCATATACATATTTTTCGCGGAGTTGATCGTGTTTAAGATATTCCTTGTTATTAGTTTCCGCTTTGAAAAAATTATACTTTTCTCATACAGGAATTTGTCAACTCCTGTCTGTAGAAACAAAGGGACTTCAGTCACATAGCAACCTATGGCATTCTCTTATTTCACTTCTACTTACAAGGAAGCAAGTAATAAGACTATTTCTGCTAATTTTTTCTCGACGGCATGAAGTAAATAGGAACATTAGCTCTTTAACAATAATTTGTTGCAGAGATGTAGAGAAAGTCATGTGAATGGAACACATTTTAACTTTATGCCGTATACAGGATTAACAGTTGATTTCCTCGGTAAATACAAGCTAGTCAATGTAAGATGTTTTAAGTTTATCATAGTATAACTTCAGATTGTGTATTAATACAAAACATTGAGTGTAAGAGGCGGTTTTCATAAATGATACTTACATACATTTTAAAATTTAAGATTAGTAAGCAATAGTTTATTTTGTATAAATTAACTGAAACTCTAGGTAATCTTTGCACCAGGATAAGTTCTAATCTGTGAAGACAAGAGCTAAGGATTGTGTTAAATGTTTCAGATGGGCAGAGAATTCGTGATGTGATCGCTGAATGCTGGAAACACCTGCACAGTGGCTGCCGACCATGAGGTAGGCAAACTTTACTTCAGGAGTGGCGAAAACGGGAATCGTGGACCATCGTCTCGTAGGCGTCACGACCACATGGGCTTCTGAAGTAGATACCCTGAGTTACAAAAAAATCTGATGTGTTACACTCACATGACTTTCTCTAGCTGCTCTGCAAATTTCTTTCAAAAGATTATTTATCTTTCCACACAATGCTAATCGAGATAACCAATAGCACTAGGCTAAAGTGATAGTCTTTTAAAAGCTATCGTTATACAGTTGTCATTGCAAATTGTTTCTTTGCTTGGCCAAGAATAGAACAAAAGAAACACGCACAATTTCTGTCTGAGAAAAGTATAAGTACTTTACAATTGAAACCAATAACAAGGAATATCTCAGAAACGGTTACCTCCACAACAAAAACGTAAAGGACATAAGTTGTGTGTTTTGACGAGATTTATATTTTTTGTTTAATACGTTTTTGTCTATCTTGTTTACCAGTGAAGCAAAATCCGGCAAAATTCATCGAGAATAAAGAGGTCTTCAGAGGTTATTCCCAGAAAATCTAAGATATACATTTTATTTGGGATTTAAATATCTTTAATATATGCATTTTAATCAAAATCGTTAAAGCTATTTTTTAGAAAATAAAAAAGTTTCTAAAATTGTTCCATATAAAGAGTAGTTTATGGTGCGGGATTTTCTTCAAAATCTACGTGTCGCAAGCTTGGTAGATACCAAAAATAAATACTATTTAACGGTATTTCGTTTTTGAGCTATGCTCTCTATACACACACATGGACCTTTTTCTAAAAATGCTATTTTCAGACTCAGGGGACCCCAAAACATATATTTTCGGTGAAATCTCGACATTGAATTTTGGGTGCAATACAATACCTTCTCTATCCCTATTTACATTGTACATATGGGGCTAGAGAAAGTAAAAATGGGAATGACAGGTGCGTGCATGTAATTAAAAAATCTGATGTGTTTCACTCACATGACTTTCTTTAGCCTTTCTACAATTTTTTTACATCAGATTATTCTTCTTTCTGCACCTTGTTAATCAAGGTATTCAGTACAATGTTCTTATTACTTAGTTTCTTATAAGTAGGAAGAAAATAGGGGAATACACTAGGCTAAATCGATAGTCAAATGTTTTAAATGCTGTCGTTATGCGATTGTCATTATAAGTCGCTTCTTTTCTTAGCCAGGAGTAGAACAGAAAAACGGACACTCCCGTCTAGGAAAATTATAAGTACTTCACCACTGAAACTAATAACAATGAATACCTCGAAAACGGTACGCTCCACGAGAAAAATGTATATGACATAAATTGTGTATTTTAACAAGACTTAAATTTTTTGTATAGTAAGTTTTTGTCTATCTCTTACGGTTTACTAGTTATGTCAAATTAAGCAAAATTCATCCAGAATAAACAGGTATTCAGAAGCTATTCCCAGATAATTCAAGATATACATTTTATTTGTTAGGTAAATATCTTCAATATATGATATTTTAATCAAAATCGTTAGAGCCATCAAAATTTTCAAAAAAAAGTTCCATGTAAAGAATAGTTTGGGGTGGGAGAGGGATTTTTCTCAAAATCTTCGTGTCGCATCCCTGGAAGATACTAAACTTAAATACCAAGTTTGATATTTTAGCTACTTTTCGTTTTTGAGTTATCGTGTTCACAGACACACATACACACGGACGTTTTTCTGAAAATGCTTTTTTTGGATACAGGGGGTCCTAAAACATGTATTTCCGGTGAAATCTCGGTATCGAATTTTTGGGTGGAAAACAATACTTCTCTATCACTATGTACATTGTACATATGGGGCTAGAGAAAGTAAAAAGTGAGTGTTATAGCTACTTATAATTTGTCTATCTCGAGTAATAAGACTAAAGGAATGCATTCTCAAGCTAAGCAACCAGTCAGAAAAAAAGTAATTTTAAATACGATGTACCGCAAGATAACATGAATGACCTAACACCTGAGTTGTGTAAATTTAAGCACATGTGCGGTGCAATACAGGAACTTGCAGACAAAATTCGAACTGATTTTTCTCTGAGTCGGAAGAGGCCTTATGACCTACCATACTGAAGGTGACGATCTTTCAAAAATCCAACATGAAGGTTTCCAAGAAATTCTTTAATATTTTTTTAAAAATTGCTCACCGTTTGTATAACAAATAAACTGAAAGCCTGAATGTTCTAGGAATAGTCGCTGAAATACCTTTTATTTGATTAAACGTTGTATACTTTGCAGTACAATACACGGGACTTTAAGAAACAGAACTCGAACTGATACACAACTTATTTCTATAAAGCGCTGTCTGTATATATATCTTAAGAGATATACAAATACCTCCGGCAGGAAAAAAAGTAAAGTTCGCTAAAATGCACTATTTATGAGAAATATTTTCGTAGTGTCAACCGTTTCCGAAACATTCCATGTTGTAAGTTTACGCTTTTTTCTTTTCTTGTTTTCCGTTTCTATATTTCGCAATATTTTGGTACCATGAATATTGCTGTTTTCGAATCTGAAATAATTCCTAAGCAAAAATATAATTGAGAAATGTAATGTGATTAGAAGAATAATTGTTTATTGAAGAAATATAATTTTAACAATATGTGTGTTTGATGTAAATGTGGTTTGCATGCGAAGTTCTTGGATATCTTTGGAAGAAGGTGAATTTACATATAAGGTTGGATATTTATCAGACTTTTTACTTTCTCTATACGTACTATGTACATAGTGTATAGAAAAGGTATTGCATTGCACCCAAAAATTCGATACCGAGATTTCACCGGAAATACATGTTTTGAGACTCCCTGATTCCAAAAAAAGCATTTTTAGATAAATGTCCGTGGGCGTGTATGTGTATGTGTCTGTGGCCAGCATAACTCAAAAACGAAAAGACCTTTAATGTCCAAATTTGATATTTAAGTTTGGTATCTTCCAAGGATGCGACACGAAGATTTTCAAGATAATCCCCCCACCACAAACTACCCTTTACATGGAAAAATTTTCGACAATTTTGACTTTCTTAAAAATGGCTCTAACGACTTTGATTAAAATATCGTATATAAAAGATATTTACCTGAAAAATAAGATGTATATCTTGAATTTTCTGGGAATAGCCTCTGAAGATTACTTTATTCTGGATGAATTTTACGGAATTCTGCTAAACCGTAAGAGATGGATAAAAACTTACCTCACAGAAAATGTAGAGCACATTAAAACACACAATTTATGTCTCATAAATTTTTTTCATGGAGTTGATAGTTTTTAAGGTATTCCTGGCTTATCGTTTCAACTTTGAAAAACTTATACTTTTCTCCTACTGGAATTTGTCAACTCCTGTCTGTAGAAACAAAGGAACTTCAGTCACATAGCAACTAGCTTTTGACTATCACTTCAACCTATTGTACTCCCTTATTTCTCTTCTACTTACAAGGAAGCAAGTAAAAATATTTCTGCTTTTTTCTCGATTAGCGTGAAGTAAATAGAAGCATAAACTTTTTAACAATAAGTTGTTGCAGAGATGTAGAGAAAGTCATGTGAATGGAACACATAAGATTTTTTTAGTTATGTTGTTCACACTATATGCACACATATCGTTCTGTGTTCTTTGGACAGGGAGTCTAAAAATGTGTACTTCGGTAAAATCTCGATGTCAAAGTTTTGGGTGGAATTCAATTCATCCTCTACTTACGTGGATAAGTGCTAGAGAAAGTGGTTGTGATTTGACTGTTTAGCTGGAAAGAGAGTAGATGTTTCATTTTCTGGTTGTTAGGGAACTGTCATGGAAAATTAATTGCATGTTTCAATGGAAACACGTTTTAAGAGTTTGCTTTTCAAATATGTACAATGGTGCTTACAAGAGAAGAGTCTCGAAAAAGTATTTTTATTCAACATTTATACGAGCTTATCGTAGCAAAGCCTTCATGAGGGTGCTTATAGCGATAAAAAATTTGATGTGTTACACTCATATGATTTTCGCTACCCATTCTTCAACAAAATAGTATTAAATGCCTTTGCTTCCACCTACTTTACGTTAACCGAGATTCACATGAGTAGAAATACCTTTATTGAACGGAAACTAGCTAAAGCGATATTCAGATCTTTTAAAATCTCTTAGGTATGTAAAGGCTTTGAAATCCGCTCTCTTTGCTTGGCCAGGAGAAACAAAAAACTAATACAGACTTCCCACTTGCGAAAAGTATAAGTGTTGAAAAACTGAAACCAACAACGAGGAATATCTCGGAAATAGTTAATTGAAAAAAAAAATTAATTGACATAAATTGTGTGCTTAAACGAGATCTACACTTTTTGTGTAGTAAACTTTACCAGTTATGCAAACGTTACCCAGAATGAAGAGTACTCAGGGGCTATTCCCAGAAAATTCAAAATATACATTTCATTTGCCATGAAAAAACATTTTAACGTATTATGTTTTATTAAAAACTGATAGCCATTTTTAGAAAATAAAAAATTTTCAAAAATGTGTATAATAAGGGTAGTTTGGGGGTGGAGAGATTTTCTTTTTTTTTAAACTAAAAGCGTATTTATGGTGAAATCTTGATATCGAATTTTTGGTCGAACACAATACGTCCCCTACTTACTATATCTATGTAATAAAGAAAGAAAAAATCTTAAGTGTTGCATTTATATGGCTTTCACCATTCACTCTTACAGACTGATCTTGGAAGGACTTTCTTTGCACATTTCACTTATCTTGATAATTAGGCATAAGTGTTTCGTCTAATTGATTTAACTGTCTCGCATAGTTTTTACTTTCTTTACACGTACTATGTACATAGAGAGGGTATTGCATTCCATCCACATTTTAGGGGCCCCTATACATGTATATGTATATATAAACATTTTAGAAAAAAATGTCCGTGTGTGTGTGAACACAATAACTCAAAAACGAAAAGTCGGTAAAGTACCAAACTTGGCATTTAAGTTTAGTATCTTCCAAGGATGCGACGAATATTTTGAGGAAAATCTCCCACCCCAAACTACACTTTACTTGAAAAAAATTCGAACATTTTGATTTTCTCAGAAATGGCTCTAACGATTTTTGTTAAAATACTGTGTATTAAAGATTTTTACGTGACAAATAATATGCATATCTTGGGTTTTCTGGGAATAGCCTCTGAACATCTCTTCATTCTGAATGACTTTTGTGTAACTGGTAAACCGTAAACTGGTATACAAAAACTTACAACACAAAAAATGTGGATCTCGTTAAAACACACAATTGATCACATACAATATTTTCGTGGAGTTGTCTATTTCCGAGATATACCTTGTTATTGGTTTCAGTTTTAAAATACTTAAACTTTCCTCATATGGAAATTTGTCAAAGAAACGAACTTCAATCACATTGCAACCAGCTTTTAAAATGTTGACTATCGCTTTAGCCTAGTGTATTCCCTTATTTCCCTTATAAAGAGCAATGCTAATATGTATCTCGAATAGCATGAAGTAGATAGAAGAATAAGCGTTTAACAATAATTTATTCCCCGTGGTCGAGTGGTCAGCGAGATGACTTCTCATCCAGAGGTCCCGGGTTCGATACTCGGCTGGGGCGGGGAAGTTTTGATTAATCAGAGTCTGGAAGTGTATATATGAGAGTGAATGTGTGTGAGGAAAATAAAACGATTTAAACACAACGTAAAAGAACCTAAAGACAACGAGTTGTTTCTAATGTAAAGCCCCCTATATGTGCTTAGATGTTAAAGGGGGCTAAATAAATGAAACAAAAAAATCATTACAGAGATGTAGAGAAAGTCGTGTGAATGGAACACAATCAGGTGGACCTAGAAGAGCATTTTCGGAGATGATGGCTGCAGTTATAACAAGTATGTGACAGTGTGCAAGTGTTTGTAATTGGTTTGAACGACGCGACGGCGGCCGTATGGAAAGTTGCCTCGAACCAAGAGGTTTCCAAGAAGTTGTGCTTGAGGCTAGAAAGCCGAGAAGACATCACCCTGGTAGCCTCAATAGAGACGTGAGCATGGAACCTGTTTGCCCCAACTTTGATTTATGTCACAAGCATCAAGATGCGTAACGCAAACATCCTCAACATCTTCAAACCCATGTAAACAATGTCTTTGGAGAAAGCATCTTACCCGGAAGTGGAGGACCTTTCAGATGTCACACTCAACTCCTGCACTGACTCATGTAACAAATCCGCTTTGTTAGGCGTTTCTTCATCATGGGGGATGTATGACAATTCTGTGAAAAAGTCTCACACACACATATTCTACAGCAAACTGTTCCTACAAAAGATTATTCTTCTATCTACTTCACGTTAATCAAGATAAACATTAACAGAAATGTTCCTGTAAGTAGAAGGGATATAAACGAATGCACTAGACTAAAGTGATAGTCAAATCTTTTAAATGCCGTTTGATATGTGATTGAAATTCGGTTCGTTTTTCATAGCTAGTAGTAAAACAGAATTAAAAGGAATACAACATTTCCGTGAGAAAAGTTTAAGTATTTTAAAATTGAAACCAATAACATCGAAAATTTCGAAAATGGTTGATACTGAAAAAAAGTGTAGTAAGTTTTTGCTTGTCTATTACAGTTTACCAGTTATGTAAAAGTGATCCAGAATGAACAGATGTTCGGATGCTTTTCCAGGAAATTCAAGATATACATTTTATTTTCCCTATAAATATCATTAATATATGGTATTTTAATAATGCTCTTTAAACCAATTTTACCTTGTTACTAATTATCCACTTTGGAATTTAATCGACTTTTCGGTTTTGATTTGCATTTACACACACACATATGGACCTACTTCTAAAAATCTGATGTGTTACACTCACATGGCTTTCTCTAGCCGTTCTACAAACTTCTTACATAAGATTATTAGATAAGGGAATACACTAGGCTAAATCGATAGACAAATGTTTTAAAAGCTGTTGTTATGCGATTATCATTACAAATCGCTTCTTTTCTTGGCCAGGAGTAGAACAAAAGAAAAACGGACACTCCCGTCTGAGAAAAGTATAAGTACTTCACAACTGAAACTAATAACAATGAATACCTCGAAAACGGTAACCTCCACGAAATAATGTATTTGACGTAAATTGTGTATTTTAACAAGGCCTACATTTTTTGTATAGCAAGTTTTTGCCTATCTCTTACGGTTTATTAGTTATGCAAATTAAGCAAAATTCATCCAGAAAAAACAGGTCTTTAGAAACTATTCCCAGAAAATTCAAGATATAAATTTTATATGTTAGGTAAATATCTTTAATATACGATATTTTAATCAAAACCGTTAGTCATTTTTAAGAAAATCAAAAATTTCGAAAAAAGTTCCATGTAAAGGGTAGTTTGGGGTGGGGAGATTTTTCCCAAAATCTTCGTGTCGCATCCCTGGAAGATACTGAACTTAAATACCAAGTTTGGTATTTTAGCTACTTTTCGTTTTTGAGTTATCGTGTTCATAGTCACACGGACACACACACACACACACACACACACACACACACACGGACCTTTTTCTGGAAATACTTTTTTTTGGATTCAGGGGGTCCTAAAACATATATTTTCGGTGAAATGTCGACACCGAATTTTTTGGGTGGAATGCAATACTTCTCTATCCCTATGTACATTGTACATACGGGGCAAGAGAAAGTAAAAATGACTTTTTCATACAGGGACCCTTAAACGTGTATTTCCAACGAAATCTCACTATCGAATTTTTTGGTGGAATACAATACCTTCTCTATCTATGTACCGTGTACTAAGTAAAGAAAATAAAACACAACTGGATATTTAATTATTCTACTACGTGTAATAAGTAGTATAGCATACCATCCAAATTTTTAATGTGTGTGTGTGTGTGTGTGTGTGTGTGTGTGTGTGATGTCATTCTCCATGTTCCAAGAATGCTACATGAAGATTTTGATAAACATTTCCAAACCAAACTACCCGTTACATGGAAATACTTTCAAAAATTTTGATTTTCTCAAAATGATTCAAACGATTTTTAAAACCAGAACTAGTAAGTTGTAAGAGACAGACTAAAATTTACTACACAAACACAGTAGGTCTCGTTAACGTACACAGTTTATATCAAATAATTTGTTTTCTGTAGTTAACTATTTCCGAGATATACCCTGTTGTTCTCTCGAGTGTGAAGTCGTCGTTCAGTTTCCTTGTTTTTTTCCCGCAACGGTCATACAAAGAGACGGAAATTCAAAGTCATACTCACGATTAGTTCTTAAATGATTTGATTATCGCTTAAGTCTAGTGTGTTCTCATTTTCCCATTATTTCTAAAACAAAATATAATTAAACCTTCCACAAATGTATATCTCGATTAACATTAGAAGATTAAGCTTTAATAATTTGAATGCTATATGAATGTACCACGACACTTCATATGATAGATTATATACATTTGAGAACATGTTCCAAGGGCATTAGGTTTGTTTTCCATTTGTAAGTTCATTTAATCATTTAAATGCAGGTTAGTTTGTGTTTTTATATTGTTATTTATTTAACTAAATTGTAAATTCTTTTAAATATTAGAATAATATAAAACTGAGAGAGACTACCTGATCTTCAAATGAAGACAGAAAAGAAGCGAGCCGAAGAGAAAGCTGAACGATTTGAAAATTCAGGTTACTAACCTGCTATATACTCAGTATCGTAAATCATTTTTAAAATGAAATCTCTCTAACAAACATTTTATGGACTAATAGCTTTTCAGGAAAGCTAATTGCTAATGCTTTGATATTTGCAGGAATTATTAAAATAATAGTGCTGTACCTATATTTGAAACTGGAATTGTAGTATTTACTGATTTATAACATTATATATCAGGAAAAAATACTTAATTTGGTTCTGTTAAATTGGAAAGTTTTAACATAGATTAATGATTGTTTTTCTTTTGTTCTACTCCTGCTCAAGCAAAGAAGTAATTTGCAATGACAGCTTTAAAAACATTTGGCTATCACTTTAGCATAGCGCATGTCTTTAGTTCCCTTCTACTTATAAGGAACTAAGTAATAAGAACATCCTCCCAATGTTTATCTCGATTAGCATGGTGCAGAAAGAAGAATAATCTTTTTTAAAAGGTTTGTTTGTAGAGTAGCTAGAGAAAGTTAAGCGAGTGTAACACATCAGATATTGCTATACTTAGATGTTTCTCAAATGGGAAGTCGTTATTTATTTTTTCCATTCTGGTGATGCAATGAGAAGGGAATTTTAGTTGCATCACATTGCGACCAGCCTTTTAAAGGTTTGGCTGTCCTTTAGCCTAATGTATTTCCTTATTTTCCTTCTAGTTACAAGGAACTAAGTAATATATATATATATATATATATATATATATATATAATCTGCTGAATGTTGTCTCATTTTGTAAGAATAATTTATTGCATAATAGCTAGAGAAAATCATATGAATGGAATACATAAGATTTTTTAGATTACCCCCGGTCGTACACCACAAATTCTCTCGTTATATTAGTGTATATAATTTGCAATCACCACATCTAAATATACGGCACCAAGTGCCGCAAAGTTATCCAGAAAAAATCTGATGTGTTACATTCACGTGACTTTCTCAGGTTGCTCTACAAACAAACTTATTACAAAAGATTATTCTTCTTTATACATAGTGCTATTCGAGATTTCCTGTCTGAGAAAAGTATTTTACAATTGAAACCAATAACAAGGAATATCTCGGAAACGGTAACCTCCACAACAAAAACGTAAAGGACATTGTGTTTTGTTGAGATCTACATTTTTTTTTCTGCAGTAAATTTTTATCTATCTCTTACAGTTTAGCAGTTAAGCAAAATTCATCTTCAGAGGCTACACCCAGAAAATGCAAGATATATATTTTATTTGGGATGTAAATGTCTTTAATATACGGTATTTTAATCAAAGTCGTTAGTCATTTTTGAGAAAATCAAAATTTTAGAAAATGTTTCCATGTAAAGGGTAATTTGTGTTGGGGGGCTTTTCTTGAAAATCTTCGTGTCGCATCCTTGGAAGATACCAACTCTTAATACCAAGTTTGGTATTTAACCGTCTTTTCATTTTTGAGCTATGCTGTCCACAGACAGACACACACGACCTTTTTCTAACTAAAAACATTTTTTTTTCGGACTAGGGAACACGAAAATATATATTTTCTGTGAAATCTAGTCATCGAATTTTTAGTGGAATGCCATACCTTCTCTATCCACTGTGTACGTGCGGGCTAGAGAAAGTAAAAAAGTTGGTGGCGTAATCTCAGTAAATTTTATGACGGTACTTAGACGCAGATTCCATAATAGGATATTACACTCAACGCGGAAACTGACGGTATAAGTGTTAATTATAGGGTGTGCTGAAAGTGAGTGTTGTATCGAACCTGAACGTGCTGTGAGGTATGTAAATGCGTGGCAGAGACTGCTCAAGTGATATAATATCTTTATAGCGTGGTGTAATCTTGGATAAGAGAAATACTGACTAGAAAAAGCTATTTCACACCAGTGGGTATCTGCGTCTTCTCTATACCACAAGAAAGTCAGCGAGAATTATATAAGTAAGTTTAAACTGGAAAAAGCACTGGAGTTTGTTATTCCTGACAGGCATGAACGCTCCATAATAGGCTTGCAACAACAACAAATTCCTACAGCTTCAAGTCATTATTAGATATCTTCTACTTTGAATTTACGTAGGGCCGTTTTGATAGTGTTTAACGCCCGCGTTAATAAATAAGGCACCGCAGGCGATGACACTGATGATACATGTAATGAAGATGGAGCACCGGTGGAATGCGATGACGGGAGAAAACGGAGAATCCGGAGAAAATCCGTTCCTGCGCCGCTTTATCTATCACATGCGGTCGCCTTGGTGAGAGGCGAGTGGTTTAACCTCTCGCCATGAACAAACGTCATCGAAATTACTTTTTATTTTCTCTATACTTACTAGAGTGGGTACAGCTTTCGCGGTAAAAATGTCATTTCTACTTCACCGGGAATACGTTTTTAAAGACCCCTGAATAATTAAAAAAAAAATTTAGAAAAATTTTGATTTTAAAAACAAAAAGTCAGGTAAATATCAAAACCGTATTCCAGGAATGCATCATGAAGATTTTGGAGAAAATATATCCAATTCCAACTACCCTTTACTTGAAATATTTTTACTTACTCTAGACGTCCTATGTAGTAGGTAGAGAAGGCATTATATTCCTCACAAAATTCGGTATACAGATTTCACCAGAAATAACGTTTTAGAGTCTCCTGTATCCAAAAAAGTACTTTTAGAAAAAGGATTGTGTGCCTGTGAATTCGATAACTCAGAAACGAAAGGTCTAAAATACCAAACTTGGTATTTAAGTTTAGTATTTTCCAAGGATCCGAATTAAGTATTTGAGGAAAATTCCCCCACCACAAACCACCCTTTACATGGAAAAAAGTTTTAATATTTGGACTTTAAAAAATGGCTCAAATTACTTTGATTAAAATACTGTATTTTAAAGATATTTACATGACCAATAAAATGTATATAATGAATATTCTGGGAATAGTCTCTGAAGACCTCATCATTCTGGATGATTTTTGCATAATTGTTAAACTGTAAGTGGTAGGAAAAAACTTACTATACAAAAAATGCAGATCTTGTTAAAACACACAAGTCATGTAGGTACATTTTTACTTTCTCTACACGTACTATGTACATAGGATATAGAGGAAGTATTCTATTTCGCCGAAAAATTCGATACCGAGATTTCACCGGAAATACATGTTTTAGGAGCCCCTGAATCCAAAAAAAAGCATTTTCAGAAAAAGATCCTGTGTGATCTGTCTGTCAGTATGTCTGTCTGTCTGTCTGTCTGTCTGTCTGTCTGTGTGTCTGTGGACAGCATAGCTCAAAAATGAAATACCAAACTTAGTATTTAAGTTCAGTATCTTCCAAGGGTGCGACACGAAGATTTTCAAGAAAATTCCCTTATCCCCAACTACCTTTTACTTGGAAAGATTTACGAATATTTTGATTTTCCCAAAAATGGCTCTAACGATTTTGATTAAAATATCGTATATTAAAGATATTTACCTGGCAAATAAAATGCATATCTTGAATTTTCTGGAAATAGCCTCTAAAGACGACTTCATCCTGAATGATGTTTACGGAATTTTGTATTAACATGCAAACCATCTTCTCAACACATCGCAATATCCACACCGCCAGAAATCACCTTCAAGAGGCCTTAAACTTAATTATACCCTGGCTAGACAACTGGCGTATTTCGCTCAACCAGCAAAAATGTGAAGCAATGGTCTTTACACTATGCAGACGGAACTATCCACCACCAGTAACGATCCCAGCGAAACAGATACCCTGGAAAACTAATATAGAAACAGTGAAATATTTCGGTGTACTCCTGGATCGACGACTCACATGGAAACCACATATAAGCAACAAACTTAAACTAGCCCGAGCAAGACTGGCAAAACTCTACCCCCTCCTCAACAAAAGATCTTCACTCAAACTAAAAAACTGCACACTACTTTACACGACTCTATTAAGACCACTGCTACTATACGCTTGTCCAGTTTGGGGAGGAACTAGTCCTTCTGAAATCAAACGTATCCAGACATTTCAAAACAAAATATTGCGAATCTCAACGAATGCACCATGGTTTGTCAGAAATAGTCAACTACATAGAGAAACTGGAATCAGCATCATTCAACAGTCAATTTCTTCACAAGCCGAACAGTTGTACAGCAAGCTAAAAGACGTCCCAGGAGCCATTCACTATTCTCTTGGCAGAAAATTTAGCTATCCAACTCGCATCAAGAGTCGCCTACCACTGGACCAGCTCTCACAGCAGGACATTCTGTAAAATAAAAACAAAAAAATGAGGGGCCCAATGAGGCTTACCTCATTTCAATGTTATTTAGTACCATGCACGTAAATAATGTCTAAAATCAATTATCTGTAGAGCGCACATGCGCTGATCGATCAATAAATCATTTAAAAAAAAAGAACTAGCAAACCATAAGAGATAGAAAAAAACTTACATAACAGAAAATGTAGAGCTCGTTATTTATTTTTGTAGTGTTTAACGCCCGTTTTAACTACTTATGGCACCGCAGGCGGTGACACTGATGATACCCGGAGAAAACCCGCCCCAGCGCCGCTTTGTCCACCACAAATTTCACATGCGGTCGCTTGGGATCGAACCCAAGTGAGAGGCGAGTGGTCTAACCACTCTGCCACAGCGTGGCCATAGAGCTCGTTAAAACACACAATTTATGTTATATACATTTTTTCGTAGAGTTGATCGTTTTTGAGATATTCGTTGTTATTGGTTTCAGCTTTAAAAAAACTTAACTTTCTCATACACCTGTCTAATTCTGTCCATAATACAAACACAGGAACTTCAGTCACATAGCAACCATCTTTTGACTATCACTTTTACTTATGCTACCCCCTTATTTCGCTTCTACTTACAAGGAAGCAAGTAATAAGACTATTTCTGCTAATTTTTCCCAATTAGCATGAAGTAAAAAGAAGCATGCTCTAAATAATATTATAATATTAAATAATAATAATAACAATAATAATAATAAATAAAAAAAATCTGTGCTCCACTCACATTACTTTCTCTGCACCTATGTAGCAAATTATTATTAATAAGCTATTTTTCTATTTCATGCTAAAACATTAGTAGAAACGGTCGTATTACTTAGTTCCTTATGATTAGAAGGCAAATACGGGAATACGCCAGGATAAACCGACAGTCAAATGTTTTAAAATGTGGTTGGTATGGAATTGAAATCCGTTTCTTTGCGTGGCCAATTGTTGAGAAGTTCCCGCTTGTTAAGTATTTTAAAACTGAAATCAATAACAAGGAATATCTCGAAACGGCCAGCTCCACACATAAATTGTGTATTTTATCGAGATCTACATTTTTTGTATATCTCTTACGGTTTTCAGTCATGCAACATTAAATCTAGAATAAGGTCTTCAAAGGTTATTCCCAGAAAATTCAAGATATATATATATATATATATATATATATATATTGTCATGAAAATATCTTAAATATAAGAGATTTTAATTAAAATCGTTAGAGCCAGTTTTGAGAATATCAAATTTTTCGAATTTTTTTCCATATACAGACAGGATGATTTGGAGTAGGGGAGTTGCTTGAAAATATTCGTGAAAATCCAGTACCTTGGAAGATACTGAACTTAAATATCAAGTTTGGTATTTCACGGACTTTTCATTTTTGCACACACACACACACACACACACACACACACACACACACACACACAGAGGGCCGCGCCGTGGCCAAGTGGTTAGACCACTCGCCTCTCACCTAGACGGCCCGGGTTCGACCCCAAGCGACCGCACGTGAGATTTGTGGTGGACAAAGCGGCGCAGGGGCGGGTTTTCTCCGGGGTGTCCATTGATTTCACTGGTGCTCCATCTTCATTCCATGTATCACCGTATGTCATCGCCTGCGGTACCATAAGTAGTAAAAGCGGGTGTTAAACACTACCCCCCAAAAACACACACAGAGTTTTTAAAGATGATTTTTTTTTAATGCAGGAGGCATTTCAAAAAAGGTATTTCCGGTGAAATCTCTGTATCAAATTTTTGGGTGGATTGCAATATTTTCGCTATCTACTATGTATTTATACACACGTGCTAGAGAAAGTAATAAGGTGTGTAACAGTAGTTTGTTACAAAGAGCTAGAGAAAGCAATGTGAATGGAACACATTTTTTTTCGGCCCCAGGTGTTACTGCCTGAGATATCCCGCTCGGTAACATTATTTGTTACTTTTGATCTCTCAAGAATGGAACAGAATGTTTATTAAAATAGGTAGCCTTAGTTAATATATTTACACCACTAAGAAAACGTATCCAGGAATAGTCCGTAAACTTCTCTTATTTCTAAATGAATGTTTTATAATAGATAAAGCATAAGAGGTAGAAGAATAAATATACAATGTATTTCAAATAATGTTGGCGCATTAATAATTATTTTCATGAACTTCAATTCTTTGAATATGTAGAAGGCAAAGCAATGACACTGTACTGTTCTCAAACAGGTGCTACTTGGGTATCGGGTAAGGAGAGATCGTGTGTGAACGCGCCCATAATTACGGAAACGTTGACCCAGCTGGTTATACCAGTGACACCATTGGCAGCGATCCTTACCATTGTCTGTCTAGCTTTGGAGACTTGTGGCTGTTTTCATTCCTCGCCAAATAATAATAGCTGCACCACTTTCAATCGTAAACTTTAAATATTATTGTTGTTGTATTTATATTTATTTATAGGAAAAAAATCTGAGGTGTTCCATTCACATGATCTGCGAACAAACTATTCTTACTTCTACTTTATATTAGTCGAGATAAACATTAGCAAAATATTATTACTGATTTTCTTGCAAGTACAAGAGAAATAAGAGAATATGTTAAAGCGATAGTCAAATATTTTAAAAGCTATCTTAATGCTATTGGCATTGAAATTCCGCTCTGTTTGCATGACCAAGAGTAAAGCAAATTAGGTATGAAATGAATCGACATCCCGTTTGAGAATAGTTTTAAGTATTTTAAAACATGATCTTCCCGGCCGATTTCACTTGTCTTGATGGAGAAACATGCTGCGCCCATTGTTTGGGCTGTTGTTTTGTTTTAGGTGTGTTTCATTTGTTAGAAATCAATACATAAGGTTAATAGAATCTCTCTGGAAACAAGTCAAACTTTGCTCAGAGATTAGCACTCTGATTCGATTAGATCTGAAGTCAGGAGCCGCAGCATTCACTTGCAGATAATTGATTACTCATGCCCAAGTCTAGTCTCAAAATGTGAAACACTCTTCCCCTGAAATGTTCACATCTTCAGGAATTTAATTTTTTTTTTTTGTACACTATAAAGTTAATTGTGTCCAGGACAACCGCAAGAGGCTGCTTGTAAATTTTACGAGCCGAATTGTTCTTAACTTACGGTTATGATTAAAAAGGCTACCTACTAATATGACATCCTTTACGGATAAGGTCACAACGATTGAATTATGAATATAAAGGAGATAGAGATAGAGAGAGAGAGAGAGAGAGAGATAAGCGAAAGAACGAATGCTATCATTCAAATATAGCAAAATTCAAATCAGTGGATACAATGCAAAGTTTGGTATTAATCCGCTGGCGCGCCTTGTCCTTTTCCAAAAACTGATTTGGTGTTCAATGGATCTGAAACGGTATAATTTTGGTGAAATCTGAGTATCGAGTTTTAGAATGAAATGCAATATTTCCTTTACCAGACATAGCCAAGTAGCACAAGGGAGATAGAAGATATGGATGTCCTCGTCTTACAACCTCAAAATGTTTCCGTCTTGAGGAGAAAAATTGATAGTTTTTCAAACTTGTTTTTAGTTTAAACCACTTTCTGTCTGTCTCTCTCTCTCTGTCTCTCACGTACACACATAATCTTTAAGCATTTTCTATGTCTATTTTTGGATTCTAAATACCTCCAAATGGGGATTTCGGATGAAATCTCCACAAGCATTTGGGTCTAAAAAGAAAGATAAGCTGTAGTCATCCTCATAGTTTTAGGACAATGCCTCTTCTATTGTGAATAAGTTTCGGTACGTATTTAATGTAGCTTGGATTGATTCGTCAAGCATTACGGAAAATCATCTAAACTCTGCCAAATGTTCTAGATCCAATTAGTCTGTGAACAAGCTTGAGGTAAGCCAATAGCACGGATCTGCAGTGTAACATAGTATATCAAGTTTGGAATGAATGAGAGCGTGACAAATGGTCCTTTCACTGACAAACCACATTTCCTAATTACATCAAATGCTTAGCGCTGATACCTGTTGCTATGAATATGAACACTGATGCTTCGTGATTTCTTACTCTCTTCCGTACAAGTTTTTATCGGCAGAGCCTGAGTGGAAAATGTAACCACAGCAATAACCTTATGTAACATTAAAACAGACACGTTTATGGGGAATAAGCAGCTCAGACATAACATGTTTTTTGAATGAAAGAGAGATTTATGTTTAAGAGTAAGGAATCTACAAAAGTCTTCGCAAGAATCCTCTTCCGTTTAGGATTGTTTCACAAATAACCATTACGGACACCTTTGTAAAAATTAGAATTTTATCTTCCCATCATTTCAAGACTGGAGATTAGTATACTACTTACACCAATCTTTACAAAATGGTAACTAGAAATGGTAAGTTTAAAGTCATACCTAGAGACTCAGTTTTCTGAAAGAACAGAATATCCCTATAAGATTCCTGACCAAACGGTAGATCATCTCCTGTCTGAATCATCTCATCTTGAATTCTCAGAATTATGATCAGATTAGGATATTTTCGAAGGGGACTCTGCACCGAACCAGAGGTTATTGCACCTAATACCCGGGAGGAAGTGATGTGGTGAGAGAATACACCGGCGGCCGGAGCCAGGAGCGACGCCACAAAATGACCAGGGCCCCCACCAGGAACGGTTGTCGTCCTCCGTGATGTAATTTTTTTTGGTAGTGCTTAGCGCCTGCTTTTACTACTTGTGGCACCGCAGTCGATGACACTAATGATACATGGAATGAAGATGGAGCACCGGTGGAATGCGATGGCGGGGGAAACCAGAGAACCAGCTAAAAACCCGTCCCTGCGCCGCTTTGTCCACCACAAATCTCACATGTGGTCGTTTGGGATCGAACACTTGGGCTGTCTAGGTGATAGGCGAGTGGTCTAACCACTCGGCCATGACGTAGCCAAAAATGTAATAGTTACCGTGCTAACTTCATATACACAAGGTCACAGGTTCAAACCCAGCGGAGGACGATGGATTTTTCGGGCGTAAAAATCCTTAGCATGGCTTCCCTCGGAAGGGAAGTAAGGTCGTTGGTCCCGTGTCATAGATTTACAGCACGTCAAAGAACCAAGTCTGATAAAGAGGCATCTGAGCAAAATGAAGCCGTCTTTCACGCACAATATAGAATGGGACGCTGAGAAACACAGCAGTTAAAGAGCGTCTATAAATAAAAAACGCCTTTTCCATTTCCAGGAGCGGACCTCATTCCGGCAACCGAAGTCGGGGAACGGAGATAGTCAACTTTGAGCCTTACTCAGAATGAAGAGGACTATTCCCAGGCAATTCAGGATATACAATTTATTTGTCTATAAATATCTTCAATATACGGCATTTTAGTCAAAACCGTTAGGGCCACTTTTGAGAAAATTGAAAGTTTCGAAAAATATTCCATGTAAAGGGTGATTTGACCTAGGGGGATTTTCTGAAAATCTTCTTGTCGCAAATAACAATGTTGGTATATGGCGAAATTTTTGTTTTGGGGGTTACGTTGTCCACACACACACACACACACACACACACACACTAGCATGTTTTTTATTCAGAGGTCCTCAAAACATACTTCCGATGAAATCTCGCTATCAAATTTTTGTTGGAATACAATCTCTCCTCTACCTTACATGTAGGTACATTGTACCTATGTGGCCTTGCCGTGGTCGAGTTGTTAGTCCAGTCTCTTACCAAGGCGACTGCATGTGGGATTTATGGTGGACAAAGCGGCGCAGGAGGTAGTTTTCTCCGGGGTCTCCGGCTTCCCCCGCCATCGCATTCCACCGGTGCTCCATCTTCGTTCCATAAATCATCAGTGTCATCGCCTATGGTGCCTATGTAGTAAACGCGGGCGTTAAACACTATCAAAAAATGTGTACATGTATACGTGCTGAGAAACTAAAAATCTCTGTTCTGCATTACTGCTGTATAATAATTAAGCAGTAAGAATATACAAAAAACTATCACGCAGATCTGTTTAAAAACACTTGTTTTGAAACAACGGTTTGTAATATCAGCACTTCCGACATAGGTACTTATTGTTTTGAATGTTTCAATGCTTTGTCATTTGTTGAAGTGTCGTCACCATTTAGCTCTTTCTTGCATTGTCATGGAATGAGTATGGAATTTCAAGGCCAGCATAAATTATGATTCGCTTCAGCCACCTGTATCCCCTCCTTGTACGTACAAAGAATGTATAATGAAAACATTTCTGCAATCTCGATTAACAGGAACTGCATAAAAACATGCTTCTGAGAGAAGAGTTGTACAATTTATATAAAAATAAACGATAATTGATACTGAAAACCATGTGATGGTAATACATCAGAAATGTTTAGCTCCTCCACCACCCGTCTATAGTATGTAAGAAGAAGTATTGTATTCCACCCAAAAAGATTCTAAATTGAGTTTTATTTATGAACGCTCTTTAACTGCAGTGGTTCTCAGCGCCCCATTCTATTCTGGGCTTGAAAGATCACTTAATTTTGCTCAGAGACCTGTTTATCAGCCTTGAGATCTTTTTACGTGCCGTAAAAGCTGTACGATATGGGATAAACCGGTTTTACCTACTTCCCTTCCGAAGGAAACATAGCTAAGGATATTTGCGCCCGAAAAAATCCATTGCTCATCGCCAGGCATGAACCCGCGGCCTCAGAAACCAGAGGCCTAGGCCCGAAGGATGATGTGTGTGTGTGTGTGTGTGTGTGTGTGTGTGTGTGTGTGTGTGTAAACTAAGTTTGTTAAACACCATACTGGTAATTGAAGTTCATCCGTCAAGGATGCGACATGAAGGATGTGTGTGTGTGTGTGTGTGTGCGTGCGTGTATATGTGTGTGCGCGCGCGCGCACACACACATAGCTCGGAAACTAAAAGTCGGTTAAATGCCATACTTTTTACTTTCTCCATACGCACTATCTACATAGTGTATAGAGAAAGTATTGCACTCCACCCAAAAATTCGATACCGAGATTTTACCGGAAATATATGTTTTAGGGTCCCCAATATCCAAAAAAAGCATTTTCACAAAAAGGTCCGTGTGTGTGTGTGTGTGTGTGTGTATGTGTGTGTGTGTGTCCGTGTGTCTGTGAACACGATAACTCAAAAACGAAAAGTCGGTAAAATACCAAACTTGGTATTTAAGTTTAGTACCTTCCAGGGATGCGACACGAAGATTTTGAGAAAAATCCCCCCACCCCAAACTACCCTTTACATGGAACTTTTTTCGAATATTTTAATTTTCTCAAAAATGGCTCTAACGATTTTGACTAAAATTTCGTATATTAAACATATTTACCTGACAAATAAAATGTATATCTTGAATTTTCTGGGAATAGCCTCTGAAGAGTAGTTTATGCTGGATGAATTTTACTAAATTTTGAATAACTGCTAATCCGTAAGAGATGGACAAAAGCTTACTACACAAAAAATGTAGAGCACATTAAAACACACAATTTATGTTATATACATTTTTTTCGTGGAGTTCGTCGTTTTTGTGACATTCCTTATTTTGGTTTCTGCTATGAAAAACGTATTCTTTTCTCATACTGGAACTTGTCAACTCCTATCCATATAAACAAAGGAACTTCACTGACATAGCAACCAGCTTTTGACTATCACTTTAACCTACGGTTGTCCCTTATTTCGCTTCTACTTACAAGGAAGCGAGTAATTAGACTATTTCTGCTAATTTTTTCTGATTAGCATAAAGTAAATAAAAGTATAAGTTTTTTTAAGAATTATTTGCTGCAGGGATATGGAGAAAGCCATGTGAATGGTACACATCAGATTTTTGAAGCTTATCTTCCAAGGATGCGAATGAAGATTTTCAAGATATTCCTCTACGCTAAAGTACCCTTTATATGGCAAATGTTTGGCTTTCTCAAAAATGTATATAACGATTTGGATTAGAATATACTGTGACGAATGACAACACCAGTTTCAGTAAATTCATTCTATTAGTCATAAAGTTTTGCACGTAACCATCACTTACACTTTTGGTAGACAAATAACTAAGTCACTGCTTTAAGTCACTATTTTAACATTCATCGCTCACTAGATTGATCATATAGTCCCGTAGGCGGCCCTCGAAGGGTCCAGCCTTAGAAATTTTGAGAAAATTGCGTTTTATCCATTTAAAAAGAGATTACTCTCGAAGTAGAATTTTTGGGCCTAGGAATATAGAAGGTTCGAGAGATCTTCCAGGGAAACACACAAAGGCCTTGTTGTGTACATTTGCTCTATTGTTAGGGCGGGCCAGGCTGATGTGCCTTCGGGCGAAAGGGGAACTCAACCGTCGTTAGAATACCATTCGTTTAAGATGTTTGATTGAAATGAAAATGTAACTTGGCTTTCCTAGGAATAGCCTCTTAAGTGCTTTTCATTCTGGATTATTTGAGTTTTATTTTTCTTCTGTGGAATTTACCATTTCAATGATATTCCTTGTTATTGGTTTAAGTGTTCAAATATTATAGTTTTCTCAAATAGGAAGTCGTGATTTGTTTTTCTTCTGGCCCTGCAAGGAGAACGGCAATTCAAAGTCATCACATAGCGGCCAGCCTTAATAGATTTGACTAGTGGTTAAGCCTACAGTATTCACCTATTTTCGTTGCGGCTACCAGTAAATAAGGCTAACATTATAAAGTGTGTGTGTGTGTGTGTGTGTGTGTGTGTGTGTGTAAGGTAATTAAAAGACTACACAATCAATTTTGATAATTCTTTTTACCATTTAGATCCCTTTTCTTCTGGTCACCACTCTAATATGTTTCTAAAATTTTAAAAACGGGGGGTTAGAGGTAGCTTATTATATTCATGTTTCTCTTTAAACCATAAGTCAAAAAGTAGCATTATTATACAATGGGAGTTGGTAAAAATCATAGGTTACCCCTAACTTACTTTGAACCTGGTAGTTGTGGAAAAGTTGGTCGGATCAAGGTTTGTTGAAAACGTAGTGGGTATATATTCGTATTCCTTGATAAGTCTGTTTTGAAACACTGGAAGGGGGAGAGGGCTGCCTGGCGGCTACCTCAAAGAACCGACAGAACGTGCCCAGTTTTTCGTTTTCTAGCACGTATGTACAATGTATATAGTAGATAAAGAAGCTATTGAATTCAACCCAAAATTTTGATACCGAGATTTCACAAAAAATACACATTTTAGGCTTCTCTGAATTTAAAAAAAAAAAAAGATTGACACAAAACGATTTATATTAAAATGCCATATGCTTAACATAGTTTTATGTCACACGAAATGTGTATCTTGAATTTTCTGGGAATGGCCTCTGAAGGTTATTCATTTTGAATGCTTTTTGTATAACTTTGGTATAACTGGTAAAGTGTGAGAGATAGTTAAAAACTTACTACACACAAAAAAAAAAGATAATATTTATGTCACATATGTATTTATTTTATAGAGTTAACCATTTCCGAGGTATTCCGTGTTACTGGTTTCAGTTTTAAGCTGTTAAAACTTTTCTTAAACGGGAAGTCGTCTTTCTTTCGGCTATCTTTTGTTTACTTCTAGCAAGCAAAGAGAAGCGAATTTCAATTGTTTCGCATAGCGACTGACTTTTGAAAGTTTTGATTATCGCTTTAGCCTAGTATATTCCCTTATTTCCCTCCTACTTACAAAGGAGGTCAAGTCTGCTAATGTTAGTCTCGAATAGCAGGGTATAGACAAAAGAATAATCTTTTTTAAGAAAAGTTGTGGAACAGCTAGAGAAAATAATGTGAATAGAACAATCAGAATTTGTTTTATCAACCACACGAATGCTTTACAGATCAGAGTGAATACGGAAACTCTAAGAAATAGCAATTGAAATTCTGAGGTTGACAAGAATTCTCCTGCAACTAAGCGGTGACAGAACAAGAATTGGTGATTACTAGATATAGCATCTTGGGGACCGATAGCGGGACACCAGTTGTATACCTTCCGAGTAGAGACCGATCTGCAATGGCGATTGCACGCGCCACGTGTAAACAACCTGCATCAACGCTTTGGGGAACGTGCAGCAGTATACTATGCTGTATATTACAATACTGTTTTACAGGCAATTAATGCCTTTGATGATGGTCTTCAATAAGGACTGTAGAATATCTTGCTTCAAATGGATTGCATGAAGATTTACAATCCATACAGAAGAACTTGGCAGATATATCTACAACAATAACACGTATTTGGAAACATCGAGCATTGAAATGCCTCTAGCCCTGAAAGCTGTCGATGAACGTGTACAAGTAATTTTAGTAACTTGTGACAGCTGTATTTGACAATGTTTGGAAAAAATGTCGGATTTTTACTAATGCGTGAGATACGAAATGCGCTACGAGGTGTTCTACGGAAATAATTGCTCATGGATTACCTTACCCAATAATCGATGATGTATCTTATTTCCGTTTTGCTCCAACCATATCTTGTGATGTGGAGCGAAGTTTTTCACAATATAAAGCTTGTTTGCGTACCAGTCGGAGACGATTCACATTTGAGATGTTACAAATGTATGTTGTGCATTGTAATCTATGTATCTTGAGAGAAAATGGAACGGATAATGATGCTGATGATTTATTGCACAACAGCAATTGAATATAAATATTAAAATTGTTAGTTCCCTTAAAGCGGTATTTATGTTCACTACCCACCCAGCCTCAATCGCCTTCCACTGCTAGTGAAAACATCACGCAATCACTGCCCTATTTTCCTTCTGTTACTACCACTAAGTACACACTGCTACGTTAACACATCACAACTATATA
The DNA here is from genome assembly GCA_030762935.1 of Hymenopus coronatus. NCBI lineage: Eukaryota > Metazoa > Arthropoda > Insecta > Mantodea > Hymenopodidae > Hymenopus > Hymenopus coronatus. The sequence continues at coordinate 26,680,246 of CM060895.1, forward strand.
CCATGCTGCGCTAACTTCGACTCTGTCCCGCTATTGGTCCCCAAGATGCTATCCCTAGCGATTACAGAAATGGCAAATTATAAACAAGAGTAATGAAACAAGAAGAAAGAACACTGGACTGGTGTAAACTCTGCAGGATTTAACCATTTGAGTCTGAGCTGTCTGTGTCACTTAGCAGAGTGTCTTGCGGTGGTTTACGCTTCAGTCTGTTGGCAGTTGCGCGTGTCAAAATTGTACTCCACAACTCCTTGGATATGTTGCAGATTGATGAAAAATGTCTTGGAGATTAGATAAATGTATTGATTTGATTGTTTTTTACTTTCTCTATAGGCACTATGTACATAGTGTATAGAGAAGGTATTGCACTCCACCCAAAAATTCGATACCGAGATTTCACCGGAAATATATGTTTTAGGGTTCCCAATATCCAAAAAGTGCATTTTCACAAAAAGGTCCGTGTGTGTGTGTCCGTGTGCCTGTGAACACGATAACTCAAAAACAAAAAGTCGGTAAAATACCAAACTTGGTATTTAAGTTTAGTATCTTCCAGGGATGCGACACAAAGATTTTGAGAAAAATCCCCCCACCCCCAACTACCCTTTACATGGAACTTTTTTTCGAAAATTTTGATTTTCTCAAAAATGATTCTAACGATTTTGATTAAAATTTCGTATATTAAACATATTTACCTGACAAATAAAATGTATATCTTGAATTTTCTAGGAATAGCCTCTGAAGAGTAGTTTATTCTGGATGAATTTTACGGAATTTTGCATAACTGCTAAACCGTAAGAGATGGACAAAAACTTACTACACAAAAAAATATAGAGCACGTTAAAACACACAATTTATGTTATATAAATTTTTTTCGTGGAGTTCGTCGTTTTTGAGACATTCCTTATGAATGAAAAACATATTTTTCTCATACAGGAACTTGTTAACTCCGATCCATATAAACAAAGCAACTTCAGTGACATAGCAACCAGCTTTTGACTATCACTTTAACCTATGGCAGTCCGTTATTTTGCTTCTACTTACAAGGAAGCAAATAATAAGACTTTTTCTGCTAATTTTTTCTGATTAACATAGAGTAAATAGAAGTATAAACTTTTTAAGAATAATTTGTAGCAGGGATATAGAGAAAGTCATGTGAATGGTACACATCAGATTTTTTTTCACGCAAGCAGTGTGTAGGACAGGAGTAAGATAGGTAGAGTCAGACTGAAAAATTCAATGTCATAGCCAGGATTTGAACCAAGGTTCTCCTGGTCTCTAGCCGGTTGCTCTACCACAGAGCTTTCATGCCAACATACCATTAAATTTCTCAACTGACTCGCAAGTTTCCCGGTAAACCACAAGGTGATCTCAAATTATTTTGAGATGACAACCGCAATGGCGACTTACAATGTTGTAAGTACTTTAAGTCCCAGGATTCATGTATAGCTAACTATTATGGGCAATTGGTATTGATTTAATTTTCTTTTCTTCACACAAGCGGTGTGTAGGACAGGAGTAGGATGGGTAGAGTCTGACTGAAAATCCAATGTCATAGCCGGGATTTGAACCACAGATCTCCCGATCTTTAGCCGGTTGCTCTTCCACTGAGTTACCATGCCAGCAACTTTCGGAGGGTTAGTGGTCCCAGTTTCTTATGCCGCTGCTGATTGTGAATAGAACAGGATGCGCAAAATCCTTTTTTTTTTTTTTTAAGAGCCATCCAGAAAGTAACCACCGATTTGGCATACCAAATGATAACGAAAGATATAAATACAAAACTTTATTTACAAAGCTACAGTAACTTACTCTTTCCATTTTGTCAAGACGTTTATTGGCACGAGGTAGCAGTTTTTCAAAGCCGAAGTTATAGTTTTCTACCGCCAAAGAAGTTGTTTCGTTGTTTTGAATTCACTAATATTTGGCCAATCGAGTTTCATAGGCAAATAACACAAGTGTATGGTGATAATGCAATAGACGAGTCTTCAGTAAGAAAATTGCGCATAATTTAAGAGTAATCAAGGAAGAACCAGTTTGTATAATAAAAAGTGGAAGTTCATCAATCGTTATGGAGGAGTTGAAAGCAAATATTGACAAAAGAATTCAGAAAAATCTGATGTGTACCATTCACATGACTTTCTCTATATCCCTGCAACAAATTATTCTTAAAAATCTTTTACATCTATTTACTTCATGCTAATCAGAAAAAATTAGCAGAAATAGTTTTATTACTTGCTTCCTTGTAAGTAGAAGCGAAATAAGGGAGTACCTTAGGTTAAAGTGAAAGCCAAAAGCTGGTTGCTATGTGATTGATGTTCCTTTGTTTGTATGACAGGAGTTGACAAATTCCTGTATGAGAATGTAAAGTTTTTCAAAGCTGAAACCAAGAAAAAGGAATATCTCAAAAACGATCAAATCCACGAAAAAAAAATGTATAAAACATAAATTGTGTGTGTTTTAACGTGCCCTACATTTTTTCTGGGTTAAGTTTTTGTCCATATCTTACGGTTTAATAATTATGAAAAATTCATCCAGAATAAAGTAGTCTTCAGAGGCTATTCCCAGAAAATTCAAGATATACATTTCATTTGTCAGATAAATATCTTTAATATACGAAATTTTAATCAAAATCGTTAGAGCCATTTTTGAGAAAATCAAAATTTTCGAAAAACGTTCCATGTAAAGGGTAATTTGGGCTGGGGGGATTTTTCTCAAAATCTTCGTGTCGCATCCCTGGAAAATACTAAGCTTAAATACCAAGTTTGGATTTTACCGACTTTTCCTTTTTGAGTTATCGTGTTCACAGACACACGGACACACACACACACGGACCTTTTTGTGAAAATGCTTTTTTTGGTTACAGGGGACCCTAAAACATATACTTCCGGTAAAATCTCGGTACCAAATTTTTTGGTGGAGTGCAAAATATTCTCTATACACTATGTACATAGTGAGTATAGAGGAAGTAAAAACCGGTGTTTGACTTTGGACCCGTACATGACTTTTTGGGTGGAAAAGATTTTCCAACCGATGAAGACCTCAGTGGCAGTGGCATCTTGGCTCAGAGCTTTAGCGCTGGAAGAGTACAACATCTGCAATGAAAAACCAGTATAACGAAACAGTAAATCCTTGATAGCAATGGCGATTATGTTGTGAAATAGAGTAGGGTACTGTACGTTAGTAAATTAAGTTTTGTATTGGTATCTCTCGTTATTATTTAGTTATGCCAAACTGGTGGTCACTTTCTGGCTATAGGTCAAGAGAGAGGATTCACCATAACAATCTTACAGATAATTGCACAATTATTTCATTAAGAATGGGAAGAGGTAGATTAAATTACGTAATTCGACATTTGAGTTTAAAACGCTACCCGTACAATGTCGGCACCCAGTTGGTATTAATAAAATAATTTATACAAATATTTATCTCGATTAATATGAAATAGAAGAAATAGTTTGATGGAGAATGGGTAGCGAATATCATGTGAATGTAACACAAACCATTTTTTTCGCATACAGAGGCTGCTTAGAATTCTCTTCAAACCATACTAATAGCACTAAAAACAGTCCCGGGTTCGATTCCCGGCTGAGGGAATTTTTCTTTAATCAGAATTATTCCCTATCCCCCATAGAGTCTGAAAGTATGAATGTGAGAGTGAATGTGCGTGTACTTAATTATATAAAATGATTAACCTAATGTTCTAAACCTACAGTAATACGAGTTGTTTCACAAGTCAAAGACCCCGATATGACCACAGAAGTTAAAGGGGGCTATACAATTGAAAAAAGTACATTACATTTCCAGTGTTACACCAAGCGGTGACGTCTGTGTTTCGCATTCGGGAGGTTCTGGGTTCAAATCCCGTGGGCAAAGACCATTCTGACAGAGGTTCTTTTCGTGGTTTCCCTCAATCGCCAAGATAATGACAACTTCAATCTAAAACAATAGCATAACTGGAAAGTATATGGTAATTGGGATTGCGCTGTCATGAGAGCAGCTAGACCGGATGGCAACCGGTCGCATGAGTTATGAGATCTTGAAGACTGGCCGTGACCGTCTGAGTACAGATGGCTGCATGCAAGTAAATATGAAGCTTCCACACTGAATGGCGAAAATGGTATGAGTATGGGGATAAAGTATGAAAGTTATACTGTCCACAATTTGCAGATCACCTGAGTATCATAAACTGAACAGTTGCGACGTTAAATAAATAAAATTGAAAAAATCTGATGTGCTCCAATCACATAACTCTCTAATCTCTACAACAAATTATCTTTAAAAAAATTTATTGTTCTATTTACTTCAAACTAATCGAGAAAAAGCAACCAAAGTGGTCTTATTACTTGCTTCCTTGTAAATAGAAGGGAAATAAGGGAGTACCACTGGCTAAAGCTGGTTGCTATGTGAAAGTTCCTTTGTTTGTATGGTAAGAGTTGACAAATTCCGCATGAGAAAAGTATAAGTATTTTATGCATGAAACCAATAACAAGAAATGTCTCAAAAACGGTCAACTCCACGGTATATATATGTTTTTTTCTATCTTTTACGGTTTACCAGATATGCAAAATTCAGCAAAATTCATCCAGAATAAAGATGTCTTTAGAAGATATTCCCAGAAAATTCAAGATATACATTTTATTTATCATGTAAATATCTCTAATATACGACATTTTAATCAAAACCGTTACAGCTATTTTTGAGAAAATCAACATTTTGAAAATTTTTCCATGTAAAGGGTAGTTTGGGGTGGGGGATTTTTCTCAAAATCTTCGTGTCGCATCTTTGGAAGATACTGAACCTCAATTCCAAGTTTGATATTTTACCGTTTTTTCGTTGTTGAGCTATGCTACACACACACATACACACACTCACTGATAGACACACAAAGCGGCATTTTTCTAAAAATGCCTTTTTGGATTCAGGGGGACTCAAAACATATTTCCAATGAAATCTCGGTATCAAATTTTGGGTGCAATACAATACCTTCTCTACACCATATACATAGTACATGTAAGAAATTTAAAAAATATCTGAGCAAAAGTTTTACTCTATCGCTGAGCTATTTTAGAGGAAATAAATAGGTAAGCTTTAAAACGAAAGGAAAGTTGTAATGAAAACGAAATGTTGATGCACTCCAGAGTATGCAAGTCTGCAATTAGACATGGAAAGAAGAAACTTAACCTCGCTTGCTGCTGTTGAAAATGCTATCGCAGACTTGGACGGGGTTACATGCGAGGCCTCGGGGACCTAGATGTGAATGGATGAAACTTTCGAAGAGCGACTGTAATTAGTATGGGGCAAGTTGCAGGCGCGCCCAAATTGCCAGGGGCAGGAAAGCGACGTGGTGCGAGTGGGTCAGCAGTTTCATATCGACCCTGTTTCCATTCATCTTCAACTCTCTAAGATAAGTGAGAGGATGTTCGAAGAAGACGCAGGACACGCCTACTCTCTTCTCTTGCAACAGGTGTTAAAGGTAATGGGAAAACACCGACGAGCGTCTGCTCAGTTTGGAAGCACTATAAGATCTTCCATCTCAATCTTCTCATGCCAGCTATACCTACCAAAAAAAAAGTATAATGTTGAACATATAGTATAAAAAGATATGCCATATGTTTTGAAATTTTTTCCTCTACTTTCCCTAGGGCGGAGTTTGCATTCTACAAACTCGCATTTCACCGGAAATACAAGTTTTGAGACACTACTCTCCTTCCCTCGTCTTCTCCTTTTTTGCATACCACATGTAATTGTGTATTACTCTCATTAATTGCCATGTAGCAGGATATGTTCCCTGGGATACACAGGACCTTGTTTTCTCCATACACTTCACTTACGACTGTCAGAAAAATCCGACGATATCCGGGGCTTTAATATTTTTGGTGAAGCATCAATTTTCCTTGTTACACTCAAGTATTCCCATGGGTGACATTGCTACTATCCATGACTATGTATTTACGAGGTTTGTCGAGAAAGTAAAGAACAGTTTGGCATAACTAAATAAACATAAAAGATACCAACACAAAACTATCTACCTTACTCTACTTTGTCAACATTATCTCCATTCTGTCAAGGCTTTTATTATCGCTGGCACCAGTTTTTCTATACTATACTCCTTTATTGCAATAAACCTGATTTGTTTTTTGAATGCACAAAATGTTCAGCCAATCGAATTTTATAGCTAAAACAATGTGTCTTGAGCGAGGAAAATGATTCATAATGTTAAATCAAGGATGAACCAGTGTTCACGATGAAATCCAGAGTGTGGGCTCACTCGTTATGGAAGAGTTGCAAGCAGATGTTGAAAGATCAAGAAATCCGACATTTTATTGCGGTAAACCATACGAGAGAGACAAAAAATTATACTACACAAAACATGCAGATCTTGTTAAGGCACACTATTTGTCATATCCTTTTTTGTTAGTTAACTATTTTCGAGATGTTCTTCTTATTGGTTTCAGTTTTAAAATAATTATTCTTTTCTTAAACGAGAATTTCTCATTTCCTCTTCTTTGCTGTAGCCTAGTCTATTTGCTTATTTCCCGTCTGCTTATAAAGGAAGCAAGTAATAAGACAATTCTGCTAATATTTATCTTAGTTATCATGAAGTACATAGAAGAACAAGTTTTGGAGAGTATTTTCTTATAGAACATTTAGAGAAATTCATGTGAACGGAGCACATATTTTTACTTTCTTCATACGCACTATGTACATAGTGTATAGAGAAAGTATTGCACTCCACCAAAAATTCGATACCGAGATTTCACCGGAAATATATGTTTTAGAGTCCCCAATATCCAAAAAAAGCATTTTCACAAAAAGGTCCGTGTGTGTGTGTGTGTCCGTGTGTCTGTGAACACGATAACTCAAAAACGAAAAGTCGGTAAAATGCCAAACTTGGTATTTAAGTTTAGTATCTTCCAGGGATGCGACACGAAGATTTTGAGAAAAATCCCCCCACCCCAAACTACCCTTTACATGGAAATTTTTTCGAAATTTTTTATTTTCTAAAAAATGGCTCTAACGATTTTGATTAAAATATCATATATTAAAGTTATTTACCTGACAAATAAAATGTATATTTGGAATTTTCTGGGAATAGCCTCTGAAGACTGCTTTATTTTGGGTGAATTTTTCATAACTACTAAACCGTAAGAGATGGACAAAAACTTAACCCACAAAAAATGTAGAGCACGTTAAAACACACAATTTATGTTACATACATTTTTTTCTTGGAGTTGATCGTTTTTGAGATATTCCTTTTTCTTGGTTTCAGCTTTGAAAAACTTAAGACTTTTCTCATACAGGAATTTGTCAACTCGTGTCCATACAAGCAAAGGAACATCAGTCACATAGCAACCAGCTTTTGGCTTTCACTTTAACCTATGGTACTCCCTTATTTCGCTTCTGCTTACAATACAGCAAGAAATAGGACTATTTCTGCTAATTTTTCTCGGTTAGCATGAAATAAAAAAAGATAAGCTTATTAACAACAATAATTTACAGAGATATAGAGAAAGTCGTGTGAATGGAACACATCATATTTTTATACATTGCGACACTTATCAACAGCTAACAGCTTTTAACTATCTTTAGTCGGTTAGTACGAAAATTGTAATTCTGCTTCGCGTACTGATGAAGACAGAAACCGGTTCTATACGACATGAGTGTATTTTATTGGATAATTCCCCTCAAATAAGCACAAACATAAATTTGTTCATTATAGCAATATATTTGTCGGCTTGATTCCTCAACACGGACTTGAAACTTCCGTGTGTCGTGACCAGTAATTTGAAGTCAGTAACGCTGTGTATCACGACTAACACAAGCTGAGTTATACTTTGCTCTCAACATCTCACATCACATATCTAGCTGATAAGCTGTACAAAAACTATCTAAGATTCCTAACACTTTGACCCAAACTTTTATACATCATTTTATAAGTCTAAAGTTGTAAGCTAATCAAATTGAACCCGAGTTTTTTTTCTTTTCTTTTTTATAATTTAAATACCAAAGATTCAGGTAAAATTTTAGAATATTTTATGTCTTGTACATTCATGTGACTTTCTCTACCCATTATTCCACAGATTGTTCTTGAAAAGTCTTCTTTACTATGCATAGTAAGTTGAGGAAGTACTTTATTCCACCCAAAAATTGGACGGCAATATGTTTTGAGGTCCCCTGAATCACACAATGCTTAGAAAAACAATTGTAGTGTGTGTGTCTGTGAGCGCACAAGAAAAAACATTAAAAGTTCAGCAATTTCCAAAGATGCAACAAGGTCTTCGAGATAACCCCCACCCACCTAAACTATCCTTTATATGTAATATTTTTCAAGCATTTTGATTTTCTCAAAATGGCTCTAATGATATAATAAAAAGTTATATGTTTAAGATATTTGCTTGACTTACTACGTCAAAAATGTAGATCTATTTAAAGCACGCACTTTGTCAAATGCACACTTCTTCGTGTGTGTGTGTGTGTGTGTGTGTATGTGCATAGTTAACCGTCCCCTAGATATTCCTTTTTATTTTATTCGTTTAAATTTTTAAATAATTATACCTTACTTTTGTGAAATAGGAAGTAATTCATTTTTACTTTCTCTACACGTACTGCGTACATAATATGTAGAAGGTATTGTATTGCACCCAAAAGTTTGATGTCAGGTTTTCACCGGAAATATATGTTTTGAGACCCCTAAATAAAAAAATAGCATATTTAGAAAAACGTCCGTGTGTGTGTGTGTGTGTGGGCAGCATAACTCAAAATCGTAAAGTTCGTTAAATACCTAATTTGATATTTAAGTTCAATATCTTCCAAGGATGCGACACGAAGATCTTCAAGAAAATCCTCCTATCCCCAACTACATTTTACATGGATTTTTTTTCGAAAATTGTAATTCTCTCAAAAATGGCTCTAACGATTTTTATTAAAATGTCATATTTTAAAGACAATTACAGGACAAATAAAAGGTATATCTTGCATTTTCTCGGAATAGCCTCTGAAGATGAATTTTGTATAACTGGTAAACCGAAAATATAGACAAAACTTATTTAATAAAAATGTAGATCTCGTTAAAACACACAATGTCTTATTACTTCCTTCTAGTTACAAGAAAATTCATGACAAACATTTTATTAGTCGTAAATATATTAAGTATGTAGTATTTTAATCAAAATATTTATTTTTTGAGAAAATAAAAAATAGTGTAAAAAATGCAGCTGGTAGTTTGAAGTGTAGTATTGTTTTACTTTTTCTAGCATGCATGTACAATGTACGAGGAAAGTAATAAACGATTTGTCGTAACTAAATAATACTAAAAGATATAAACACAAAACTTTATTTACAATATTACAGTACCTTACTCTTTTCTCAACGTAATCTCCATTCTGTCAAGATATTTATTCTCATGTGGTACTAGTTTTTGAATGCACAAAATGTTCAACCAATCGAATTTTATAGGCAAATAATGCAAGTCTGTGGTGATAATCCAACGAACGAATCTTCAATAAGGAAATTACGAATCATTTACAAGTAATCAAGGAGTAATCTTTGCACGACAAAGACCGGAGTGGACGTTCAATAATCGCTATGGAGGAGTTGAAAGCAAATGTTGATAAAAGTATTTAGAAAAATCTGATGTGTTCCATTCCCATGACTTTCTCCACATCCCTGAAAAAATATTATTAAAAAGCTTAAACTTTTATTTACTTCATGATAATCCAGAAAAAAAGAAATAGTCTCATTATTTGCTTCCTTGTAAATAGAAGCGAAATAATGACCACAGGTTAAAGAGACAGTCAAAGGCTGGTTGCTATGTAACTGAAGTTCCTTTGCTTGTATGCACAGAAGTTGACAAATTCCTGTATGAGAAAAGTATGTTTTTCAAAGCTGAAACCAAAAACATGGAATATCTAACAAAAAAAAAAAAAAAAAAAAAAAACGATAAATTCCACGAAAAAAATGTATAGAACATAAATTGTGTGTTTTAATGTGCTCTACATTTTCTGTGTGGTAATTTTTGTCTATCTCTTACGGTTTAGAGTTATGCAAAATTTCGTAAAATTCGTCCAGAATAGAGCCATTTTTTAGAAAATCAAAATTTTCGAAAAAAAGTTCCATGTAAAGGGTAGTTTGAGGTTGGGGGATTATTCTCAAAATCTTCGTGTCACATCCCTGTAAGATGCTAAACTTAAATACTAAGTTTGGAATTTTACCGACTTTTCGTTTTTGAGTTATCGTGTTCACGGACACACACACACGCACACGGACCTTTTTCTTAAAATACTTTTTTTGTATACAGGGGACCCTAAAATATATATTTCCGGTGAAATCTTGGTATCGAATTTTTTGGTGGAGTGCAATACCTTCTCTATACACTATGTACATAGTACGTGCAGAGAAAGTAAAAACTGGTGTTTCACTTTGGACACCATACACATCTTTTTAGGTGGAAACGATTTCCCAACCGATGAAGGCCTCAAAGTGGTAGTGATATATTGGCTCAGATCTTTAGCGGTGGAAGAGTATATAATGAACACCTGCATTGAAAAACTGGTACCGCGTGGCAATATACAGGGTGTTAATGAACTATACCGAAATATTTTCACAGAGTATGTAGATTACTTAAATAAGTAATTTGAGGTAGGAGACTTATAGCCTCTTTATTGAAATGTCGAAGGAACGGCTATAAGTTTCTGAAGTGCCAGTACGCCACTGGCTAATTTATCAACCGTTAGAGAGCATAACACGAAAACCGAAGGGACATATTACAGCGTACCTCTCTAGTGTAGTGGTTATGATACTGGCTTTCCGAGTTCGGATCTCGTTCACGTATCGCGGCACTTCGTCTGGATTGAAAATAATAATAATAATAATAATAATAATAATAATAATAATAATAAAAAGCATTTACTCTATGACAGGAATCGAACACATGACCTTTGGGATAGCAGCTTCCCGCGTTAAGCATTAAGTCACCAGAGCCTCCAGAGCAGGCTACATAAATCAAGAACGTAGTTAATGAATGCTCAGTGTCACACTGTCAAGTGATTAGTTCGAGATTTTACAGATTTTTGCGACATTAAATCTTGAGAACGCTAGTAATGAACTGCTAAAAATCGATATTTCTATACTCGGGCAGCAGTTTCAAAGACATTCTAAGCCATTTTTTCAACCTGCTTTGCTTTAACACCTACTTATCAGCACCTGATACCCACACGTTTAACGCTATGTAGCTGCGTTATGTTTTTCCGGGGACCATGCATCTCCGATCTCAAATTACTTATATCAGTCACGTGCACAATCTCGCAAATTGTTTCGGTGTAGTTCATTAACACCCTGTATATCATTACTACAATGGCGATTAAGTTTGAGAAATAGAGTAGGGTATCTTCTGTAATTTGTAAATCAAGTTTTGTTATTTAATTGTATCAAATCGTTCGTTACTTCCTGGATGACTCTGGTACATATTAGATAGAGAAGGTATTATGTATATTCAACCCAAAAATTCGATGCCGAGACTTCACCGGAATTTGAGGTACCTGAATCAAGAAAAAAAAAAAAAAACAAGCATTTTTAGAAAATGGTTCGCGCGCGCGCGCGCGCGTGTGTGTGTGTATGTCTGTTTGTCTGTGGATAACATAACCCAAAAACTAAATGCCTATTAAATACCAAATTTAGACACTGAGAACGCCTGAAGGATATTATTTAATTAAAACGGAGAGAGTTTGCAGAATATGAGGAAAGCAGAAGTCCGTAATTGAGGACGAACATCTGTTTTAAAACTCCTCCCAGAATGAGCGCCTGCCATTGATTCACACATTCGATATCCTTAGTTTATTTAAAGGCCATTTTATCGTAGTCTATAAAATATTTTATGAATAAGAAATGTTACCTTTTAATCCACCTTAAAAGATGCAATTACTCACGCTAACGCTACTTAAAGTGCATTTTCGCACACATTTTATATTTTTAGTTATTTGAAGAGGATTAATGTACGTACATGCACGCAGGCGTGTTCCTGTATTGCAAATGAACACGAATCGGGTCCTAAATACACGAGCAAGAACGAAAGGATTGATCTATTCAGGCATTTCTGATATCACTTTGTTCTTTAAGGTTAGTAAATGACAAGAAATATTAATATTCCACACCACTATAGCAAAAGGGCGGCAACTCAGCAATTTATACTTTTGCAGGAGAGGATTTAAACGGTTACAGTGGTCCATAATGTATCCACATTTTAATTCTAAACAAGGGGCTTAAAACCCGGTATTTTATGGATTTGTGTTAATATTGCGAGGTTCACAAGAATGCAGCAAAACATAGTGAGGAATCTGGCCAGGTTCTACTGGTAAACTTTAGCAGAATTTTCGCAAAATATGAGTACACATTTTAAAACAGGTAAAGAGGAACCAAAATGGATAAGTTACAATTTTCGTTTTTTGGTAAAGAGTTGTAGGTTTTGGATAGGTAGAGTCACACTGAAAAACTCAATGCCATAGCCAGATTTGAACCACGGATCTCCCAGTCTCTAGCTGGTTGCTTTACCACTGAGCTACCATGGCAACATGTCGGCAGAGCATTGAATTTCTCAATTGACTCGCATGGTTCCCGGTAAACCGCAAGGTGATCTCAAATTACTTTGAGTTGACAACCCTAATGGCGGTTCACAACGTTGTAAGTACTTTAGACCCAGGATTCATAGCATAGCCAACTATTATGGTCAATTGCTATTGGATTAATTGTTTTTACACACAAGCCGTGTGTAGGACAGGAGTTGGATAGGTAAAGTCAGACTGAAGTCAGATGAGAAATTCAATGCCATGGTATCTCAGTGGCAGAGCAACCGGCTAGAGATGGGAGATACGCGGTTCAAATCCCGGCTATGGCATTGAATTGTTCAGTCTGACTCTACCTATCCAACTCCTGTTCTACACACGGCTTGTGTGAAGAAACAAGTATTCCAATACCAGTTGTAGGTTTGTTGCTTTCCCGATACTATCATTACGGCTGTCACTGTTTAATTCTGCGTGTTATATACACATATAGTCTGTGGAAGAGGAGCACTTCACTGAAGTTTGTTACTTTTGTGTACATTTGATACTTTCTCTGTTTTGGCGTAATTGTGTTCGTTTGTTAATCTTGACAATTTAGGCGCTCACAAGAACTTCCACTCGTCTAGACCCAAGCTATGACTTTCTGGGGTTTCAACACCTGGGAATGGTGTAGCAGAAAACACATTTTTCTGAAGCTTCATTTTCGGTGATTAAACAATCTTCACATAATTTCTACTTCTGTAAACATACTGTGCATACTGTGGAGAAATATTGTATACAAAAAAAAAAAAATCCGATTTCGAGATTTCACCAGAAATATATGTTTTGAGGTTTCCTGAATCCAAAATAAATCATTTTTGAAAGAAAAATCCCTGTGTATATGTGTCTGTGGGTGCGCGCGCGTGCCTGTGGACAGTACAGCTGAAAACTAAAAGATCGTTAAATACAAAATTTGGTATTTAAGTTTAGTGTTTTCCAAGGATGCGACACGAAGATTTCAAGAAAATCGTCGTGCCCCAAACTACCCTTTAAATATAAAATTTTGTTTGTCTAAAAATGGCTCCAAACTATCATATATTAAAGATATTTACATGACGAATAAAATGTAGGTATGTCTTGAATTTTTGGGGAATAGCTTCTGAAAACCACTTTATTCTGCATGAATTTTACATAACTGGTAAACCGTAAGAGATAAACAAGTACTTACTACATAAAAAGTTATATCTCGTTAAAATACACAGTTTATGTGATGTACCTTTTTTCGTTAATTTAACCATTTTTGAGATACTGCTTTTTACTTTCTCTATACGCACTATGTACATAGTATATAGAGAAGGTATTGCACTCCACCCAAAAATTCGATACCGAGATTTCACCGGAAATATATGTTTTTAAGGTCCCCTTTATCTAAAAAAAGCATTTTTGGAAACAGGTCCGTGTGTGTGTGTGTGTGTGTGTGTGTGTGTGTGTGTGTGTGTGTCCATGTGTCTGTGAAGACGATAACTCAAAAACGAAAAGTAGGCAAAATACCAAACTTGACATTTAAGTTTAGTATCTTCCAGGGATGCGACCCTTTACATGGAACTTTTTTTCGAAAATTCTGATTTTCTCAAAAATGGCTATAACGACTTTGATTGAAATTTCGTGTATTAAAGACATAATAAAATGTATATATTGAATTTTCTGGGACTAGCCTCTGAAGAGTAGTTTATTCTGGATGAATTTTACTGAATTTTGAATAACTACTAAACCGTAAGAGATGGACAAAAGCTTACCACACAAAAAATGTAGAGCACGTTAAAACACACAATTTATGTTATATAATTTTTTCCTGGAGTTCGTCGTTTTAGAGACATTCCTTATTTTTGGTTTCTGCTATGAAAAACTTATACTTTCTCATACAGGAATTTGTCAACTGTTGTCCATCCAAACAAAGGAACTTCAGTGACATAGCAACCAGCTTTTGATTATCACTTTAACCTATGGTGCTCGCTTATTTCGCTTCTACTTACAAGGAAGCAAGTAATATGGCTATTTCTGCTAATTTTTTACTGATTAGCATGAAGTAAATATAGGCATAAGATTTTTAACGATAATTTGTTGCAGAAATATAGAGAAAGTCATGTGAATGGAACACAGCAGATTTTTATTGGTTTCAGTTTTAAAAACGTTTGACAAACGGGAATTTTTCAACTCTAGCAATACATAGAAACGGATTTCTACCATGTAGTAACCAATTTTTTAAAACATTTGACTATCTCTTTAGCCTAATGTACCCCCTTTATTTCCTTCCTACTTACAAGAAAGTAAGTAATAAGACCAATTCTACGTACGATTGTCACGACTATTGTGAAGTAGATAGAAGAATAAGCTTTTTTACAATTATTTGTTGCTGAGATGTAGAGAAAGTCATGTGAATGGAACACATCAGAGTTTTTAGTTATGCTATTCAAAACATAGATGGCAGGTTACCATGGCCGCGCCCGCTAGTGTTTAGCTTTGATTCTCGTGGCGGAAGGAATCGCATGTTCGTGTCCCGCCATGTGCATGGGTGTTTGTGGTGTGTTTCTGTGTTTATGTTCTTGCTTAGTCATTCTGTCTCACTTGATGGCCAATTGGGTCCCACCCGAAGACCAATTAAAAATACACAGATAAATATATATGGTTATTTTTAATTTTGTTTTGGAGAGGTCATTGCACTTTTCATTCTTATGTTGATAAGTATATAATGGAATTCACATTGATTCATTCCATGATAGTGATTAATGTTTGATTACAATTTGTTCCCTATTTTATAAAGTTCTATTTTAGAGACAAATGGTACGATCTTATTTTTTAACTGTTGCCATAATTTAGCAAACTATTAAGCGGACCTCCCTGTAGTTAAGTTAGTAGAATAGCTGCTTGCTAAACGAGGGCTTCCGAGTTCGATTCCCGCTGAGGGGGCATTTTTTCCAGTCAAGGTTATTCCCCATCCTCCCCAGTCTGGAGTGTGTGAATGTATGCGTACATCTGCAGTAAACGAGTGCACACCACTCTATGAGCAGTTTTTCTAAAGGAGAAGCCGTGACGATATAGATAGTAAAGGCGGGGAACTATTGGCCCTTTTATCAAATAACAAAGGATGTTTATAATTTTGGTAGGTATTGTAATTTCGCTCATATCTTTTAACGGTTGTCGCAATAACCAGTCAGAAAAACATATGTAGGCGATGTTTGTAGAAACTGAGGATAACAAGATATATAAAAAACAAAATGCGAGTCTAGATCTCCTAATTGGGGAAAAAAAAAAAAAAAAAACTAGGAGTGTTCTTCTGAATATGAAAGGACTTTATCAAGGGCATCCGCATTTTCCCCCATAACTATTAGAGGGTGCCGCAGGCCTTATTTAAGATGGTTTAGAAATATGAATGTGCAGACTTCAACGGCAACTTCCTGACTTAAGCTGAAACATAAGTTCCTGTACCATTTCCTCTATAGGGCGTGGCTACATAAATAACACATAAAGGTGGTCAAATGTTTGATTACGAATAGTTCACCACTCCTTTATCGTTTACTTCTGCAATTAGAATAGAGAGGTAGAGCTACAAAAGATGGTTTATTCGTGCTTTTTGCATTTCTTGCTAAAATGAATCGTTTAGTCACAAAATGGTCTTACAGAGTTGGGTTCCAACGTGTTTACTGGAATAAAATTGTGGTCAAAGTTGGCAATTACGGTAGCGGAAGGACAGGAATGTTAACAGTAATGTTGTGCCTCGACACCTTGCACAACAGCTGTTTCTGTCAGTGCTTCAGAAGCATTATATGCATTCAGAGCTCTTTACAAATCAAGAGTATCTAGATGTGCTTTTTGTTTATGGCAAAGTTCAGTCCTTTAAAATATTATTTCTGGGGACATTTGAATTCTAAGGTTTAACATGACGAGGTTGCTACCAATGACGATCTTCGCACACGCGTGTTTGAAGCAGACCTAGAGATTGGACAGAGCGCAGAAGCTCAAACGAGGATAGGGCAAAATTGGCTAAGAAAATGCGACGTCTGCATAGATTCCTACGGTGCATATTTTGAATATCTACTTTAAATGAGCATATCATATTGTTGGTGTTGCAGGTATTGACTATAATAATTTTCCTGTTTTGAAAAGACGTTGCTTTTGTTTAATTCTCCACTATACACACGAATGAGGTATTTCCATAATAATTCTTATTTGTATTTATCTTTGATCATCAGACTAAATCTTATGCGTAGCCTCTTACGCAGCTTTTAGTCCAGGTCTTGTGAATGCGATCGGATAGCTTGAAAGTAAACCACCCACCCCTCGTTAGTGACAGATAAATATACAAGCTAACCGGATTTCAAGCACAAACAAAAACAAAATATTGGTCTGGTCGCAAACCAAAACAAAACATCAGGCTCTTAAGTTCTGCCCTGTTGCCAGACTGTGCAGATAACGCATTCAATAATGTTCAATTATCTCTGTTACCTTTCAAGATAGATGGAGTTGTTATTAGACTTTATTATTCGTCTTATTTGGATCTCCCAAGACGTGAAATCTGCACACCAATACCCCTAACACCTTGCATTACTAGATACTATGGTTGTCTACAAACATGAGGGCTGTTCAGTAACTATCCATATAAGGAATGAAGAAGTAATTTTTAATCTCCTTTTAGGAGTATACACTTCTCTCAACATTCCTACAATTTTTAACCTTCCAAAAATAGGAAATGTCAAGCTCTGCATAATACGCCTCTGTCTCGACGATGATCTTGTTTATCTACAGTTTGCTTCGACGAGTCATTTCTTCGTGTTAAGAAACAAGAAGAAGCTGCAGAAGCCAGGACAAGCGAATATAAGGGGGCGGGGTGGCAACAATTCATAACGCAATTCGACCCTCCGGATGAATTTGCCGGTACGTTCTCGTGGTGTAACAGCACTTTCTTCATCACCAAATGGGGTCGTGTCTCCACAACTTCTTGTCTAATTGGGCCAATAACGAATTGTAGTATTGTCCAGTGGTCGTTCTTCCTTTAGCAAAAAAAAAAAAAACAGTTGTCATTTCTTTTCCGGGATATTGAACCGTTTTTGCCTTCTTTGGAGCAGGTTCACGGAAGCAACCCATTGGTACCCGGAATATAACGATGAATCCAGATGTCATTGACAGTGACAACTCGACGCAAAAAGTCCTTCGATTTCATTTAAATAGTTTCGAAACACAGCTTCGAAGTTAAAAGCCGCGCCCGCTTGACGTCTACTGTGAGCAATCGCAGCACCCATCAGGCCGACAACTTTTTCATCTCCAAATTATCATGCAAAATGTGAATTGCCGTTGCCGTCGACACACCTATGGCCTCTGACACTTCGAACTTTCGTTCGACGTACAGTAAGAATCATATCGTAGATTTTTCTATGATTATCTCGATAACCACATGGCGCTGCTCTTCAAAAACAGATGTTTAAAGTCGTTGAACCAATTGCCACCTATTTTCGAGATTTTTGTGCTGCTTTCTTTAGATTCTTTGTACTATTTCTTTGGGCCCATCGCTGGATGGTACCCCAACCACATGTTACATGCCTTTCTGTGTGTCTAATTAGCTCAACTGCATTGTAACTAATTGTACAAAAGAGTTTAAAAAACAAAACAAACAAAAAAGTACAGTACGTTGTGCAATGGTTCCAGAGTCAATACTCCTGAAGTTAAAACAATACGTACACACTAATCTCTTGTTCATATTTAACTTTGACGAGCAAATGAAGAAGCTTGAAGCGATAATGTCACCTTGCGTTCGATGTCAATATGAAGCAAAACCGCCTGGTGCCAATATGAGGTAGTATCCCCCTTGTGCAGGAGTCACTATGCCGCGGTAATCAGCCGAATGACTCTTTCTCTCAGGGCGCTCTCAGGGTTTATGGCTAATAACCCAGTGACGTAGAATATAGGTAGGGTTTCTTGTATAAAGATATCATTGCATCTTCTTTTCTTTTCTACATAACTAGGTTTTATTTTATCTAAACTTGACGAATAAGCCACGATGTTGCAACTATCAGTACTTTCCTGTGTTTTATCAACGTAAAATCCTATCTCCCGATTACTTTCGTCGAGTTTATTTATTATGTATATTTACTCGGACGAATAATGTTGCATTACTCCCTGATTCTATTTTATGTTGGTGGAAGACAAAATATATTCCAGCTATCAGATCTTTGGACCAATTCCTGCTAAAGCTGCAGTGACATGGCGTAAGAGCAACTATATGCTTCGTCTCCTTGGGTCCCTACCTGGGAAATACGACTCCATAGAAGATGTGACCTTCCTCTCTCGTCCAGAAACTTTCTTCGAGTGCCTCACTTCTATATATTTCTAAGCTCACAGCAAAGGAAGTCGCATTTCGCCATGAAACTTGTTTATACTAAAAACAAAATCGCAGAGAGAAAACCAAAACCTTTCTAACTAACGAAACACACAGAGTACTTAATCGTGCTTCTAGTGGTTCCGATTTGTCTACGAAACAAATGAACATAGAAAATATAAATCAATACAAAATAAATTACAAAACCACAAAATATAAATAAAATAGTATGTGCATATAAACATTGGTTCAAATTTCAATTAATCATGTTCATGAAGTACTTCTGTTATTAAGCACCATCTGCGAGCATATGCTCCTAACCTCAAAATACTAGTTTGGGACTGTCTTTCTACTCTACAATGTTCTCATATATTTCCGCACCCAGTATAATAAAACTTGCTAGAACTGCAATGACTTGGCGAAATTAAGTAGAAAGTATTTGCTTCCATTCTTATAAGTGTTCTTCTTTGCAGGTATGAGATGGCGACGTCATAGCATCGATAAATATGGGCAATTCCAACAGCTCTTCGCAGCAACAGAGACGACGCACCAACTCGCACGACGGTGGCGGTGACTCTGGTACCAGAGGATGGACCAATTCCTATCCTCGCGATCCGTCGCATCGCTTTGCCCTCAAAGTTCTTCCTGAGCGAATACCAGGACAGAGACTAAGAGTAACCGACAATGGTGCCATCCTGCAAAACGGCGGTACGATCAGCGGTAGACGACAAACAATCTCACTAGGAGAGAGTTACAGGCCTTCGCCTAGAGGAAACGATTTAGAGGTGAGTAATGACTAATGTGAGTTTGCTCTTCGGTTGCATGTTGCTCTTTTTTTATCATACCAAGTGATTCATTGGTACAAGACGTCCGGTTTTGGCGGCCTCAGGTCAGCCCGAGAGAGTGTTATAAGCGAATATGTGAAGAAAGCGCTCAGCGAAATAAATGACCGAAAGGAATGTTGCAAATAAGAGGTCAAGCGGATTGTTCGGTACCCGAATATGACTGGTTTGATGTTAAGGAATCAAAGAATGTGAGAAAAAAAATCTGATGTGTTCCATTCACATGCCTTTCTGTACCTGTTCTGCAAACAAACTATTCTTACAAGAGATTCTTTTATCTATAACTATCATGCTAATCAAGATAAACATTAGCAGAAATCAACTTGTTACTTATTTCCTTCTAAACAGAAGGGAAATAAGAGACTACGCTAGCATAAAGCGATAGCCAAATCTTTTAAAAACGGGTCTCTATGTGAACAATTGAATTTGAGTTCGCTTTGCACGGCCAGCAGAAATCAAAAGAGAGATGAAAAGGAAGGTGATTTTCCGTTTGAGAAAAGTTAATGTAGTTTAAAATTGAAACCAATAACAAGGAATATCTCGGTGTTTCAGTGATTTCAGGCGATGTCAGGTGATTTCAGAAGATACCTCTAGTCCATCAAAGGGCATGTTAGGATGGTTCTCGTCCAGTATATGTGAAGATCTTTAGTATACCTTTGAAAACTTTGGAATTCTTGGTGCATAAGTAAATCAGATCCGCCAGCAGGGGAGTTTGAGGGATTGGCCTTATTATTCACATACAAATGATATATCCATACTGATTTTGAAGTAGAAATCATCCCAGCTTCATTTCTGAGTTACATGCACAAAGTCAGTGAAACCAGCTTTGACAAGCTTCATAATGTAATGTATTGCACAGACGTTAAACGTTTGACTATCGTTATTCCCTTTGTTCTATAACGAAATGTGTTCTGTGGCTATTTCTGTAACGATTTATCTCAATTAAAGTGAAGTAGATGCCCACTAATAAACGATATAGGGTAGAGCAAGTCATATGGTTGTAACATCAGATTTATTTTCCTTTCATCTCTTCTTTCTTGCATTCTTGGTCATTGGTCAGCCAGACATTGAGCACATTTGCGTCCTACAGCATTCATCGCCTCGATTTGTCGAATCTTGTTGGCACCTGAACCAATTTGCTCCAAGACCTTGTCTGTTCCTGTATTGAAGGATATAAGTGACTCCAGGACGCCCAGTTTAGTATATTCAACCCCAAAAACACATTCGTGAGCATAGTGGTCCAGTTTAGATTTTTGAACGACTAGTTTGGATCTCGAGTGTGACCAGTTTCTAAGTAGATCTGGGTGGATTATGAGCTATACTTATTGACAATTAAATCTATAATACAAAAACAATATCGGTAAGTAACCCAAAGTTGCTGTATTACATGTTAGGGCGTGTTGGGAAGCCCACGAGGCTAGAAAAGAAGGTGTAACAATTAAATGTGTTATAATATAAGGAGTTGTTTTTAAAGTACATTTCCGATTGGCGTTAGCAGTTAAAACTTCAGATTTTTAATTCTAAAATATAAATGTTCAAGAATCCGCCAAAAAAACACACATAAAATAACCAATTATTTATCATTTTAAGCCACATTCGGTCTTCTTAATCTCGAATGTTCATATGGCAAGTTGAAAGAATTGCGTCATAGAGTACTAGCTTAAGACGATTCTCTCTGGTGATCTGGAGCAGAGACGGATCATCAGGATCCTTCAGCAAGAACATAAGAGGAATCTTAAATGTAACATTCTGCTTTCACAGTTGTTCCCACATGCACTTGGCATGGGATCGTATCATTGATCTTCATTCTTCCTACTGACTTACTTCTTATGCAGACGGTTTCCCTTCATTTCCATAGTGTGGCACTGACATAGGTTCCAGCTCGAATGTCATCTCCTTCATTCACATCCTGCATTTCTCCAGAAAGGAGCAAAGTCAGTTTTCCTTTAACCTGTGTGTGTTTGCAAGTGTCCAGTTGTGCACTAGGAAAGCAGCGGTACGCCCCTATTTGCTTCAGCAATGCTTATTGTAAGTACATTTTAGTGTCAGGGACTATACCATAGAAAGTGATCAAGTCTATGGTCCAAGAAATATCAAGTTCATTTAATGTCTTCATTCAGCAATTAAGTCCCAAGAAAAATCTGTTGTAAAGCAAAGTTATCGCAAACCATATTTTGTTGGAGATTAAGGCCTCTGTCCCAGTATGTGCGTGCGTGTGCGGTGTGGTCTGTATACAGTAGACAAAAGAATGAACCACTTTTACAGAGAAAATGATTTCTCTACATCGTATGGCTTCTCATCCCAGGGGTCTCGGGTTCGATTCCTGGCTGGTGCGAAGGAAGTTGTCTTTAATTGGAATAATACCTGCCCCCCCACCGTAGTCTGAAGTATGAAAATTGAGCTTGTTTTTTTAATGAATCAGTGAGATCAAGAGCAAAAATTTGGTCAAGAGTTAACTGTTTCTAAAATCAAAGTCCACAAAAGTTAAAGGAAGCTATATAACTTAAACAATAATTTTAAAAATATCTGCTTTGTCCGGTCAATACTCTTTAGAATTTAACAGGTTAAGAGAGAATTATGAGGGAGAGGGGTATGAACGTGTTCAATATGTTACGACGCCGTTGTTTTCGCAGGGCATAAGATATACAGGATGTTAATGAACTACAGCAAAATAATTTAACAGATTATAGACGTGTCTGATATAAATAATTTCAGATAGGAAATGCATGGTCTAGAGCTAAACATAACGCAGTTATAAGGTGTTCAACAAATTAGTTTCAAATGCAAATAATTCGATGTTAAATCAAAGTCAGATGAAAACCTGGCTTGTCTTTAAAGCTGATACGCAAGTTTAGAAATATCGATTATCATCAACTCGGTATTCAAGATTTACTGCCATAAAGTTCTCTCAAATCTCGAACAGATAACTTGGCAGTGCGACACTGTCCTTGGATTAATTTCCTTCTTGCAGTATATAGCCTACTCTAGAGACGTTCATTAATTGCTCCTGTGGCTTAATGTGTAACGCAAAAACCTGATGACCCGAAAGTCATAGGTTCGTTTCCTGCAATGGATTTAACTTGTTTTCATTTTTCTTTTAAATTCTACGAAGAAATGCTGCTTGATGGAGAGATTCTACCCCCCCCCCCCCAAAATAACTTCTACCTATTGTGCGAAGTTAATGTTGTAACCATCTCACCAGAAAGGTACGCTCTCCAACGGACCTTCGTTTTTGTTGTGTTCTAGAAGGGTATCCTCAGCCAGTACTGGTACTTTAGAAACTTATACCGTAAATTCGAAATTTGAACTGACAACTAAATTACTTGTTTAAGACACCTGTTTATGTAATATCCACCATTTCTTTGTTTGTAGAGATTTTTTTTTCTTTTTTTAGATATTCCATGTAATTAGTTTCTATTTAAAATACCTTTCTCATAAGTGAGATCGTCATTCGTTTCAGATCTCTCTTGCCTTACTCCTGGCCATGTTAAGAGAAGCGAGTTTCAATATCATCGCATAGCAAGACATTTTAATGACTAGTGTGTTTCCTTATTTCTCTTCTACTTACAAGAAACTAAGTAATATGACAATTTCTGCTAATTTAGTCTCGATTAACATGAAGTAGAGAGAAGAATAATCTTTTGTAAGAATAGTTTGTCTGCAGATCAGGTAAAGAAGGTCATGTGAATTGAACACATCAGATTCTTTTAAAAACCATGTAATATTTTACATCTGCTGTTTCTTTATGCCAGTGCTACAGTAACTTAGAAAAAGTATATATGCTATAAAATATCACGTTATCTTAATGTACCTTAGACAATGGGTCGTTAACTTGGTGAATTCTCTCTCGGCAGTAAAAGCTTTTATTCTCCCCGAGGTATCTACAAATCCATATCTTTCACTACCATAACAGCCAACAAGCTCTCCTTTGTTCAGAAAATATCGCATATGTCAAAAATTCCGTTTCGAAATTATTTAAAATTGTAGGATATAAATTCCAGAAGAATTAAAATACGGCAGAAATATTAATTGGAGTTACAGTACTTCGATAAATCACGATAACTTAAACCGATTGGACCCTTCAGAGTATCATAATTGCCGCAATGTGTGCTTTAATGGTTCGTGATGTATCTAAGCTAATAATGTGTATGTCCTGTAATAAAGTTTCACTCAAGCCTCTTGGCGTACTTATTTTACACCCATGTTTTAATAGACAAGTCTTACTCAGCAGCATGTTTTTGTTTTTTTTAATTTTATATATATATAACATGACTATTGCTGTTTTCAGCAGGGACCAGGAGGACGCGTGTACAGATCGAGGAGCACGTCGGCAAACCACCAGGCTCAGCGATCTACCTCCACGACCACGGGTTCCAGTAGTCCAATAGGCTTCAGTAGTAAACGGTTTGGTAGCGAGCCTGATCTACGACATGACAGTCCCGCCAAACAGCGTATTTCTAGGTAAGTAATTTATAATAGCGTCGGGTTTTCGGGTAGGGATAAGTATAATATACAAACGTTCTTTTAAATACATAAAATACCTAAATACCTAAATAAGTAATATACACAAATAAATATGGTAAATAAATGTGTTTTTTTTATAGAAATAGGAGAAATTTTCGTAAGTTTTCAACAATCACACTTGTATTTCATTCTGCTCAAAATATTCACTCTTCGTCTCATCAATTTTGGTTAAAATACCAATTCACAAATAAGCAAATTAGGTAGGCTAAAGTGAAGGTTGTAAAATGTTTCTTACTTTACCCAAGGAGCTTTGGTTACATGCTATAGTTTCGGCAATGAGATGCGATGGTTATACTTAGAGCAGGATGTTCAAACTTTGCTTGTCTGAGTCAGAGTTTTCTTGCAAACTCAACCAAAAACATCTAAGCGCGGCTAGCGGGCAAGGGATAGCTAAGGCACTATAAAGAGGTGTTTAGAGAGTCCTAGTGATAGCTAATGGGTGACTGGGCGAAGCCCATTGCACAGTGTAACATTTACATTCCAACACTTGATTCAGTTGTGATGATAGGTTGCCCTCAATGATGAGGTGTACTGCAGACATGCCTCTGTGAGAGAGTAAAGTCGCTGTTTTTTGGCGTGCGGCCAAGCTGGAACAACCTGCTCTAGAGATTGTCACTCTAATTACGGGCAGAAACACAAACTTGAGATATGTCTTCCTATAGACAGACACAATGTTGGGATCTGTGGCTTCATGCACAAGATACTTAGAATCTGGAAAAAGTCAGCTAGTGTTGCACAACTATGTACAGCAGTTTTCAGAACATGATGGCCCTACCCCACTCTTCTTCCAAAGTCGGCCTGAATTTAAAGTTTACGAGTGTTTGGAAACCAACCCTCGCCGTTGCCAAGTCTTCCATTTCTGGTCTCTTAACCGAAGCGAGATTCTCGGCTTGCAAGTAGTGTCTCCAAGAAACAGATTTTACTGCGTTGTCCTCTCACCCCTAATACAGGTCCGTCTTTTGTTAGCTGATGGTTATTGCCCAGTGGTAGAGGGAGGGCCATCACGATTTGGAGAAACTATATACCCAATTACAATTTATATGCATGTATCATATTAGCAACTATAGCTCTTTACATAGCTCTTAATCATTATAACAGTGCAGTATTTTATACACTCGATTAATGAAAATGCAACAAATAGTACAATTAAGACATTATTTGTTTGTTTAATGATGCTGTCAATTAGCAGGATCACAACAACATTTCAGATGTACCAGAATTTCATCCTAGTTCTTTTACATGTCGTAAATCTACAGTATGGGTTTGTCGATTTTATGCACACTTACAAACCATTGGTCTGAGCTAGATTTGATTCCGCAACTTTGGGACCCGAAAGCCAGCTCCTAACCAACTGGGCCACCCAGACCAACACAAATAGCACGCGAAATGTCTGTTTTGGTTAAAGTCTTAATACATTAATGTAATATTTTGTTACTCACTTATTTATAGAGACGGGTCAACAAATAATTTTAACACCTTGTAGCAATGCATTATTTGAATACTGTATGGGAGAAAATACAGAATCTTCATAGGAAATCCAAATTTCATGAAATACTACTCATGTATTTACAGTCAGGGGTCAAGATTCTGTTACAGGGTGTTGCCATGTCCGAGTGGTTAAACTGCTCCGGGTTCAATCCCAAGGGAGTGCATGTGGGATTTGTAGTGGACAAAGCAGCACCTGAATAGGTTTTCTCCAGGTTCTCTGCCATCTGCTCCATAATCACCTTTCTTTAATTCTTTTCACTGTCATTTCAAATTATCATCTTCTTCCTCATTCTCATACCAGGTTGCAGGCAGACTACTCTCCTAACTACTCTCTCTGATCCAAAGTCTGTGTTCTTCTCAACAGACATCTGACTCCAGGTAAGTCCTCCATACAAGGAGAGTAGCCAGCAAAAGAAGAAGGAGATTCTGTTTCAGTAGTGTAGTGTGTACAGTAACATAGGAGCAAACACCCTCTCTGGGGAATTATGAACACGTGTGAACCTGTGTGGTGCTAATATTGGACCGCTAGGGACTTCCAATACCTTGTTCTTATCCTGAAGCAGCCCTGCAGTATCCTCTCACCTTACACTCCCTCTTATAACCTTCATATGTTACATGAATCTTAGTATCATTAATACATTATCTTAGAATATGTTATGGTAATAACCAGTAAGGAAAGTGGCTCTGAAAGTTTTGATGTCATTGTTATAAGCAGGTAACATAGTTGATAGATCAACAGAAAGTATAAACAACAAAAATAATGGTGGAAAATATTTACTACAAAACAGGTCTCGAAAGAAGTACAAAGCACCTGCCCCTCCCCCGGAGTCTCCACTACAGGCTCCAGCAGATAGTTCGTCCCCAGATTCTGCAAGATGGGACACCCTGGACCCGCCAGCTGCAAGGAGAGCACGACTGTTCAAGACGCGAGCAGAGACGAAGGCATCGCGTCGTCAGCAAGCACCTGCACCTTCTCCGCCCTTGTTACAACGAAGTCTCTCCTCTCCAGAGTTCCAGGTTAATACTTATCTTTAGTGCTATGTTAATGTTAATCGAGATATTCCTTGTTATTGGTTTCAGTTTTATACTTGAACTTTTTTCATATGGGAACTTGTCAACACTAAACTTGTCCACGCAAAGAAACGGATTTCAATCCCATAACAACCACATTTTAAAACATTTGTCGGTCAGTTTAGCCTAGTATATTCCCTTATTTTCCTTCTAATTATAAGGAATTAAGTAATAAGATCGTTTCTGCTAATGCTTATCTCGATTAGCATGAAATAGATAGAAGAATAAGCGTATTAAAATAGTTTGTAACAGAGATGTAGAGAAAGTCATGTGAATGGAGCATATCAGATTTTTTTTCAAGTTCCTCCATAAATAAAAATTGCATGCCGAAAGATCAGGGGACCGAGAGGGCCATAGACCCTTACTAATGATTTTATCCTAAAAATGTTCCGCAATTAACTGTAATGATTCATCAGCTGTATGCGCGTTGGAAAAATCCTGCTGGAAATATCCAGAACGACATCCAATGTCCATCAGCTGATCGAAACATGGTCCCAGTATATTATTTCTGTATTTAGTTACTCATAAAAATAGGCCTTATCGTTCTGTAGCCATTAATTGCGCACCATTCCCGATATTTTGATCATGCAAGGGAGTTTCATGAACGAAATTGTGTTTGTAGCATAATATCGGTAGCATTGTGACGACACATGACCATGTAAATAAAACCATGTTTCGTCACTGTACAGCGTTAATCGTGGATCGATTGTTCCATCATTAACATTCCTCAAAATCCAGTTACAGAAATTTACCCGACTCTGGTGATCATGTGGTAGCAATTTCTGGACAACAGTAATCTTGTAGGTTTGAATTTTATAGTTTTGTTGCTTTCCATGCTGAAGCTTTCGAAATGTGAGTTTCTTGTGCAAGGCGGTAACAGATTTTCGAGGTGACCGACCTAACCCTTCTCCGAATTCGTTTAATTTCTGCTCCGTAAGCACACGCCTATTTACCTTCTTTTCCTGTCACAAATATATCCCGTCTCTCTGAATTTATTTACAAGCAAACGAACAGCCTCTCTACAGGGAACAGCACGTCAGGATATTTACCTTCAATTTGTCATACAACTTCCCTACAAGATTATGTAAGTTCATACGTATCGAACATAACACACTTTGTGATGCTGTACACTGCATTTTGAAAGCGCTTCAAACAAAACTAAACACTTCTAAACATTCTTAATGCTAAAATAAGAACTGAAGCTTTCCTGGCGACGTAATTAATTCAAAATCTTCTTGGGCTTTAACCAGGTAAAAACTTGGCTTGATACCAACGTTTCGAAGAAGTACATCTTCCTCGTCTTCAGGATGAACTGATGGATTCGTTCACCAGTTCAACCTGAAGACGAGGAAGATGAAATTCTTCGAAACGTTGGTATCAAGCCAAGTTTTTACCTGGTTAGAAGCCCGAGAATATTTTGAATTCTTAATGCTATTCACGTGTGAACTGAACAGAAGTAAGTTGACACTGGTGTGACGACAGAACGGATGTAGGGCGCGCGCGCAAGGAAATGCAGCGAAGGCCACACAGGCTGTGCTACTGGCGGCCAAGTTTTGTAACAAATGTACTGTATATTGGGCGTGAAATTTAGCTCAGAGCCCTCTTTATCAAACTTAATGTTCTTTTACGGACTGTAAATCTACAGCTTTACTTTCCCTCTGAAGGAAGCCATGTTAAGGCTTTTTACGCCCGAAAAACTCCATCACTCTCCGGCAGGTTTGAACCTGCTACCTTGGAAACCAGAGACTAGTATGCTACCCCTAAACCACGGAGAATGACTTCAAGAACCAGGTGGGCCAAACAGCCCGTTGGGTCCAGAAGCTCCAACAGTACAACTTCACTTCAGATCATCAGAAAGGATGAAGCCACAACATGCAGATGTCGTATCCAGTGGAGTGCGGCTACTGCACTAAGGCTGAGGAGAAAGAGGTGCCGCAGTCATTTCGGCAGTGCTTGCATCTGGATGGAATAACGCAGTCGGAGAAAGGTCGCGGAAATCATGGAGGAAGTAGTGCGGGGACTTGGGAGGACATTTGGGACTCATCCGGACCTTCGATAAGTTCCGACCAAAGAGATTCTGGCTGAGACCACGAGGAGACGCTGAGAGGTGGTGCCGACGATGTCATGTGTGTGCGGCAAGTCGATGCCTACAGACCAGGGGTCGCATGCAGCAGTATAACATGAGAGCACCTTTCGAACGCATAGCCATTGATATAATTAGGTCATTCCCTGTGTCAGACAGGAAAAGTATCTGAGAGTCGCCATGGATTACTCCCCAAAAGGCTGGAGGCCAAGATGATCGCGAACTGTTTGTTAGAAGAACGGTTTTGTCACTATGGAGTGCTGCCTGAACTGCACAGTGATCAGGGCACCAACTATAAGTCCAACCTGATGGGAGAAACACTGGAGCGACTTGGCGTGCACAAGACGCGCACAATACCTTTCCACCCACAGTCAGGCGGTCTGTTGAGCGGTACACCAAGACTCTAGGCAAACTTTGAGGAAGGTTGTGTCCAATCACCAGAGCGATTGGAATGTTAGAGTGTTACTTTTCTTGCTGGTCTATAGCTCTTTAACCCTTGAGAGCAGCCGGTTTGGTATTTGGCAGGGGAGCTACGTCTACCATGGTGTTTGGGAATCCTCCTGGGGCAGAACAGTAAGTAGTCGATTACTTGGAGAATCTCATAGACCAGCTTCACGATATGAATGAAATGACTCGTCAACACATCCAGATAGCAAGCGACCGGATGAAGATCCACTACGACTGCAGACCAGCAGCCAAAGTTTCCAGCAGGGACCTATCCATCCAAGGGATGCTGCCCCAAGCTTCAACAATCATGGCACCTTGTGGTGAAGATGATAAATGATGTCTACCACATCCAGAGGCTACCCCAATGGAAGAGGTGCTAATACACCTAACAGTCTAGCCAATTACGATGGTATTGGTTATTAATTGGTTATATATCCACTATATATTTAGGTGCCGATCACAAAATGTCTATGCTAGATTGGGTCAACATAAGAATGCCCTTGTCAGATCACTGGGGGACTAGTTACTAAATGAACACTGATGCAGCCTGTTCTGGGTTCCCAGCATGGCTTACAGGCATCCCGAGTAACAACGGCTTCAACCCAGCCAGCAGCAAAAAAAGATGAACTATGTACAACCTTGGGAGTGGTCATCAAAAACTCAACACCAACCGAAATAAACAAACAAGACACCAGTGGAGCATTGGAAGGATGCTGCTCCTGAAAATAGCAACTGTTGAAGCCTACCAGACCTTCTTAACACCAACACTCTAAAACTCCACTAAACCTCAACCCACCCCTATATTCCTGTGGTTAAGCCCTCTTAGGGTAGGTACACAGCAATGACACTTAGGCTCACCATGAGTCTACCAGATTTTTCACTCGCACATGCACTACATCATGGAGGGCAACATGTGACTGTTTACTCATCACAAAACTTCTTTTTATTTCCTTTCTCTCTAAAATTTGAAGGAACATACTGAACAGCATTCTCAGAAAGCCTGATTTATAGCAGTGATGCATATATCCAAATGGCAAAATTATTATTATAATAATAACAATGATAATAATAATAACTACAATAACAATACAATAACAACAACAAATTAATGACAAATGTTTGTTGTGTTATAGGCAGAACTGTTACAAGCAGCTCGAAGACTGCGACCAACTGCTCCTCCAGGCGAGGTACGAGGAGAAGGGTCAGGGAGAGAATCAAATAGCACCCCTGAACCACCTGCTCCAGCACCACAACTGCCACCCCGAAAGAAACCGCCAGCACCATCTGAAGGACGAAAGGCCCATTGGGAAATGTAAGAGCTGTAACACAATTTGCAAATACATATCCTTAGCTTCGCTTTTTATTAAGCACAACTTCTTAACTAAAAGTAATTTGCATTATAGAAGAGCAGGCCACAGACTTTGAACATGGGGAAAAAATTAATTTGTAGCTTTCTGTTTATGATTAAGATTACATATAAAAAGCGAAGCAATTTGAAAAAGTGGCTAGAAAGTGGATATATCATATATAAATTCATGGTAAATCACAGTTTCAGAATGTCACTACCACCATTGTTGCTACCATGAATACCTATCATTGCTTAATCATTATTTGGCAGAGAAATTTTGTATTTCATTTTGTTATATTGCAGCATTACACCAAGAAATTGTAACATAAACTTTTATAGAGCTGCTACAACTGATACATAACCGCCAACCAAAACTATCTTTAACTAAGAGTTGCTTGAATAGTTTTCTTAATGTTAAAGGCTAACCTGATATCTCAACAGGTCATTATTCTATTTAATTCAAATGTACCTTATTAATGGCTGGAGAATGTGTTTTATTATGTGTTGTTGACAGCATTCCACCAGAACGACGGGGTGTACCAGTGAAAACATTCTACTTTGGGATGGAGCGGGAGGAGGCAGATGAACGCGAGGCAGTGGAGAGGTTTGCTGCAAGCCTCCAGCAAGTCACTACGACAACGCCTGCTGCAGGACCAGCTGGTGGCAGTCTTTCATCCAGTCGTGATTATGAAGAAGAGGAGGATGAAGAAGAAGAAGAGGAAGAAGGGGGCGTGGCACTACAGCTACGTCCCACGTTACCAAAGAAACAGCTGGAAATTCCACGCTTCTCGCCAACTGCTGCCTGGAGGCTGCTCTGTTCTCTGGAGCAGGGTACCACTTTGTCATCCTCACCAGGCACTGGAGGTGGCCTTCTAGCTGAAGATGCAAGCTCTGAGCTGCTGGAGGAACGCATTCAACGGCTTGCTCGTCCTGTTGCACCTCCACTTCCTCAGGTACATACCTCATAAGGTCTTTACTAGTATCTACAGGAATCAGCCATTTCAACATTCTTCATACCTAAAGTACAAATAACAGTGCAGTGTCTTCAGTGAGTTAAGATTGTTATATACATATTCTACATTACTTTTAAAATATCTATTAACAGACAGTAACTTTTGAATTTCTCATTTCAACAGAACTGATTTATACCAAGAGTTTCTTTAATTTAATTTTACAGTTTTTGTAAGTTCCTATGTTCCTTAGATATAAAGTCAAGCTATATAATTTTAAACTTTTATGTTTAAAATTCTTTATAAATAATGTACTTTTATGTGTAAGCAGATGCAACTTACTTTTGTTCTGTGTGTTATGAACATCAACTTCTTAATTTATGACGAATATATGGGGTTTTCAGATTTATTTGGCCTTTGCTGCCAGTCATTTGTGTGTGCATAATGACAATACTAGGTAACAAGTTTATCACACATTGCCTCTTGCAGAGGACTAAGAAATGATGAATAGAAGAGGTGCATATCAACAGTTTTGAGGTCACCTTAGTGAAATGGGACTTTTATTGTAGCTTTCCAATATTTACATTTGAAACATCACTTGCATCTTGTAAACCTGCAATCATAGCATTTATGCTGATAGGTGACTGAAATAATAATTGGCATAACTTCCCAATTACAATAAATGCTGTTTATACTCCTTACAGCAGTAAATGAAAACTGACTTACACATAATAAATTAAGAAAACACAAAAACTAGCCAATGCATAAAATATCCTGGTGAAAAACAGTTTTGCACCACCAAGTTCATTAACCTATTAACAAAATGTATATTTATATATGCCCAGGGCAAAGTTAATATAGTCAGTTTTTTAAAGTGCTTCCTGCAGTTTTCTCTCTTTAATTGTTAACCATGGTTCACAGTGTTTCCTTTCTTTCTCTCTTTCTTTCTTACTTCTTTTTAATTGTAGTTGCCAATTAAATTGTTGTTTTAACAGTTTCCCCATAATATTATTCTATATTTTAAATATGAGTGAAAATAGGAAAAATAACATCTCTTAAACATATTTACTGTAATGCATATTTATTGTAATACATGTCTTGAGCTGGTAGAATACAAAGCAACCCCTATTTAATTTCATAGTCAAATTTTCATGGTCTATTCCAACAGAGTTTGAAGTTGATTCCAAGCATAGAAATTCAATTTCAGGTTTACACATTATAGTTATTAATCAAGTTGGTTGGAGTGTTTACTGTTGGAAGTTGATTGCCACAGTTTTATCATTTAACATCAGTTTGTTTGCTCTAAACCAGGATAATACAATGTTCATTATCAAAATATTGCATATACAGTATTAACAATAAATAAGGCTGCCCAAATAACTAAAAAAGTCATTTAATCATTTTTTGCAGTTTTATTGATTTAGTCTCCCCTTGGAGATATTCTGAAATCCAGAGATAAGAATTCACTCTCAGATTCATTTATAATGACTGAATATGAAAGTTTTTAGCAATTTCATTTATCTGGTGTCTAATGGCATAATATTAGATGGATCATCTTGGATAGATATTAAATGTAAAACATAATTTCTTCTTTACTATATCTTTGATCTTGTGCATAAATGAAATTGTATAAATCAGCAGTTATTTTCATAATAACTTTTCCAACATTAATTAAACACTTAAATATTTATATTTACAGATTAAGATTTTTATTACTCTAGCATCAGCAACTGGTCTCTGAGTATAGCAGAGAGGGCAACCGTGCTCATGTCTCACAATGAATCACCTACTTTGCAGTGCATGACCTTCAATGTGGAAATCTGTTCATGCAGTACATCATGCAAATTTTGCATTATAAATATGTTTTTTACCTTCCATAGGTTAATATATCTATTGTAGATTCATGATTGGTAGAATAATTGCTCTGTTATGTCTCTTACATTGGTAATTATATTTCTGTTATGAACATATACATTATAGGATTGGTACTCTTAACATAAGCAATTGAAACCATGACAGTTATTATGGTATTAACAAGTAAATAAACATGCTCAGTCAATATAATTTTAATTGGATTGTAATGCTAAATGCATGAGAGCTATTGAAAAACTTTCATATTTTTAGCAGTGAATATGAACAGGCCTCTAGGTAATTAACTGGTATCTAACACAAATCCAGCAAAATACAATATATGTAATAAGTGAAGCATTAAAAAATAGGTGAAACACAATCAATTATGCCATATTCTGTAAATAAGAAAGATTCGTCCCAGAGACACATAAACGTAGGAATCAATGGCCTGCATGTTGGATTGTTTTGTTCCCAACATTGTAAACTGAAGCATGATACACTTAAGAAGGAACAAGAGATCCACACTACTTTCATAAGTCTGTCTCTAACTGATTTCATGAGTTTACCTGCTACAGTACATGGAGAAACCTACTAGTCCTAGTAAAAAATTAAGCGAGCTGAAACAGCTGCTTTAGCTTCACTTTCTACATCAGAAATACTGGTACATATTTCAGAGACTGTTGTCTCCATCATCAGCTTAGATTCATTGCTGCGCTGCATCTCTGAAACATGTACCAGTAAGTTTTATTAGAGTAATAAACAACTTTATTTGTGCATGTAAATGTTTAACAAATTTTCTCTCTGTTTTACAAAAAAGATTTATAAACCTAATATTTTGTAATTTTTCTCATTGAATGATGTTTGATATCCAAAGGGATTGCAGCAACAGGCTCCCAGAAGCAGTCATGACAAATCTGGAGACTCTGGAATTTCTGGAGATGCAAGTCCAGGAGGCATCCATGAAGATTCGTCCGAGGCTCCAGGTCCAGTCAGACTAAAGGCAGTGGTGGCGTGGACGCCACAGCAAGACTTGGAAGAGGAAGAGGAAGAAGAAGATTCAAGCTCAGATGGGGGAGTTGCTGTTGCACCTGTTATGCAGCCAAAATTTTCTCCACGATCCCATGTGTTCTCTCTTTCACTTCCTCGAGATGATCGTCTTTGTTTATCACTCTACAATGATAATATGGACATTATTTCACCTAAGGTAAGCTACAGATACTGTGTGAACATACACAGAAACTAGAATATATAAGGTGAGTTTATTCCTATGTATCTATCATGAGCATGAGCAAAATGAAATACTGAGGTAGCTGAGTGGATAAATCATTTACCTCCCATCTAGGCAGCTCAGTTTGATCCCAGGTACCCACATGGGGGTGGGGGTTTATGGTATTCAAAACAGCATCTGGGTGGGTATTCTCTGGATCCTTCAGTTTCCCCTGCCACTCTTTCCACCAATTGCTTCATCATCAGCTTTCCTATCATCCATTTCGCTTTCATCGCATATCATCCAATTCCTCATGCTCATGCAGCATGCACTGACCACTTGTTCCAGGTTCTTCATTTTGTAGTTTGTGCCATTGACTTCCTGACAAACTTCTGACCCCTAGGCACCCTTGTAAGTCCTAGGGGGTGTCAGTCCTACATACAGGAAGGGTAAGCCTACTATTACAAAAAAAAAAATCTGATGTGTTCCATTCACATGCCTTTCTCTATATCTCCGCAACAAATTATTGTTAATAAGCTTAACTTTTATTTATTTTGTGCTAATCGAGAAAAATTAGCAGAAATAGTCTTATTTCTTGCTTAAGCAAAATAAGGGGGTACCATAGGTTAAAGTGAAAGCCAAAAGCTGGTTGCTATGTGACTGATGTTCCTTTGTTTGTATGGACAGGAGTTGACAAATTCCAGTATGAGAAAAGTATACGTTTTTCAAAGCTGAACCAAAAACAAGGAATATATCAAAAATGATCAGCTCCATGAAAAAAAATGTATAAAACATAAATTGTGTGTTTTAACGTGCTCTACATTTTTTGTGTGTTAAGTTTTTGTCCATCTCTTATGGTTTAGTAGTTATGCAAAATTCATCCAGAATAAAGTAGTCTTCAGAGGCTATTCCCAGAAAATTCAAAATATACATTTTATTTGTCAGGCAAATATCTTTAATATACCATATTTTAATCAAAATCGTTAGAGCCATTTTTTAGAAAATCAAAATTTTTGAAAAAAGTTCCGTGTAAAGGGTAGCTTGGAGTGGGGGGATTTTTCTCAAAATCTTCGTGTCACATCGCTGGAAGATACTAAATTTAAATACCAAGTTTGGTGCTTTACAGATTTATCGTTTATGATTATCATGTTCACAGACACACGGACACACTGACACATGGACACACACACACACACACACACACACACACACACAGACCTTTTTCTGAAAAGACTTTTTTTGGATACAGGGGACCCTAAAACATATATTTCCAGTGAAATCTCGGTATCAAATTTTTTGGTGGAGTGCAATACCTTCTCTATACACTATGTACATAATACGTATAGAGAAAGTAAAAATCTGATGTGTTCCATTCACATGACTTTCTCTACATCTCTGTAACAAATTATTGTTAAAAAGTTTATGCCTCTGTTTACTTCAGTTTAATCGAGAAAAAAATAGCAGAAATAGTCTTATTGCTTCCTTGTAAGTAGAAGGGAAATAAGGGAGTACTATAGGCTAAATTGATAATCAAAAGCTGGTTGCTATGTGACTGAAGTTCCTTTGTTTGTAAGGACAAGAGTTGACAAATTCCTGTGTGAGAAAAGTATACGTTTTTCAAAGCTGAAACCAAAAACAAGGAATATATAAAAAATGATCAACTCCAAGAAAAAAATGAATATGACATAAATTGTATGTTTTAATGCGTTCTACATTTTTTGTGTGTTAAGTTTTTGCCAATCTCTTAAGGTTTAGCATTTATGCAAAATTCCTTAAAATTGATCCAGAATAAAGTAGTCTTCAGAGGCTATTCCCAGAAAATTCATGATATACATTTTATTTGTCAGGTAAATATCTTTGATATTTGACATTTTAATCAAAATCATTAGAGCCATGTTTAAGAAAATGAAAATTTTCGAAAAAAGTTCTATGTAAAGGGTAGTTGGGGATGGGGGATTTTCTTGAAAATCTTTGTGTCGCATCCTTGGAAGATAGCAAACTTAAATACCAAGTTTGGTATTTAACGGTCTTTTCGTTTTTGTGTTATTCTGTCCACAGACACACACACACACACACACACTCGCACACTTGGACCTTTTTCCAAAAATGCTTTTTTTGGATTCAGGGGGATCCAATACATGTATTTCTGGTGAAATCTCGGTGTCAAATTTTTGGGTGCGTTACAATACCTTCTCTATACACTATGTACATAGTACGTGTAGAGAAAGTAAAAATGAAATACTTTTTAAAAGAAAGGAGTGATTTTCCAAAGTAACTTGAAGAAAGTAATTTTCAAACTGTGGTTACTAGGATTGACAACTCTGATTACAGAATTAAATCTTGAATACAATGGAGTGCACTTCAAAATTTTCATGCAGTATTAGACTAGTTCCATTTAAATTCCTCATTTATTGCACTACAAACAAATACTGTGAGAGTGAGATGTGTAGCCACTCTCATATTCACCATGGTGTGTGAGTTGATAGAGTTTGAGACCTTGGAATGCATAAAAACACGGGAAGTGTGTTGCAGCAATAACCAGAGACTTTGAAACATAACACATCTGGTACATGCCAGATTCTTCCAGTAGCTTCAGCTTCCAGAATGTTCTATGACATCATTTATAACTATAAAAAGGAAAAAAGAATTGCAAGCTGGGTCAGTAAGCAGTGAGTTGTGAGTCAGATTTGACTGGAGTGTTAGTATGAAGTGGCATGCAAGCAGTGACACGTGGAGAAAGGGTATCAGGAATGGGATTTTTACGCTGAGATGGAGGTGATGAAAAATTTGTTGGCCAAAGTGAAGAAGATCGACGCTAAATTAAAACCACAGTAGAGAAAATAGACAATAAATTTGAATCCAGCATGGAGAAGATGAATAATAAAATGAAATTTGGCATTCAAACCACAGTGGAGAAAATGGAAAAGAAGATGGAATCTGGCATAGGAAAGATGGAAGAGAAAATGCAGATGGGAATGGAGAACCAGAAAACAATACTTTCTAGTAAAATCAATGAACAACAGGCTTTGGAGTTCTGGCAGACATCCTGGAGTCTGCAGGGTGACCCTGAAGGAGAGTGTAGTTGTGCTAAAAGGTGTAATATAGCCATGAGGGTGCATCTGGTAGACTGGCTGCCGATGGACTGAGAACCATCGGATTCATCAATATACCCAGGGTATGAGCAACAAGGTGGAGACCTGTTACAATTGACATGCCAACTGGGAAGGTTCATAGAGGGAAGCTCAGGTGTGGTTGTATTGCTGAACTGGGTCAAGGGTCATAAGTCCAGATTTGAACAACCATGGGCAGGACCGTACCATGTGGTGGAGAGGTCAGTGAGGTAGCCAACTTCACCCAACATGAAGAAGCTGGTATGAATCTCTAACTAACTAACCATGGTGCTGGTTGGGATGACCAGCCCTGAGGAGCAGTGTGACAGTGCCATGTGCACCTTGGTGAGTTGATGGAGTTGGAGACCTTGGAATGCATAAAAAACAGGAAGTGTGGCATGCCAATAACCAGAGGCTTTAGAACATAACACTTCTGGTACATGCCAGATTCTTCCAGTAGCTTGCAAAATTTTCCAGAATGTACTGTGACACCATTTATAGTTATAAAAAGGAAGGAAGAATTGCAAGCTGGGTCAGTTAGCAATGAGTCATGAGTCAGACTTTAATTGGAGTGTTAGCACACATTGACATGCAAACAGTGATATGAAGAGAAAGCTGTCAACTGTCTTTGCATTGAAGTGTTGAATGAATTATTTGTAGCAGTAATTAAAGACTTTATTTGTAACCAATTTTTGAGTCAATAAAGATATTTGTTATAATTATTAGTCTTATGAGTTGTAAAAATAAGAAGCAATTTTTGTATAATCAAGTGTTTTCTGTGAAAATTCAAATTTTATAAAAAAAGTTTTCTCTCTTAATTGTTAAGACAGTGTTTCAACATTACATTTTTTTTCTTCCAATCTATGTATGTTCAACAAGTGATTTGTTCTTGATGTTGATTCAGATGAGTTGTAGCCCTCTTGTGGAGTTTCAATGAAGTAAAATCTTTTGGTGGAATTTCAAAATGTGAGTCATTGGAAAATTTAAACCTGGGATGCTTATGATATTATTTGTAACATATACTCTGAAGGGTGTTTTCATTGAACCCATTAGATAAAACCATAAATATTGAAGAAACCACATGTTTCATTTTAGTCATGTGTACATATTTTAGAAAGCGTTTGACTTCTTAAAGTTTGGTTATAAAACAAAATTGGGAATATTGTATATAACATATGTAAATATAAAAATAGTACATTTACGGTAGAGTGCATATATATCATTCTGAGTCATCTGAATGAATCAACTGATACATTTATCACTTTTTCTGAGTGCTTTGTACACTCATGTCTGCAACACTGGTTACAACATGGCTTTAGTTTTCTCAAATTGTTGT
Source organism: Hymenopus coronatus (assembly GCA_030762935.1). Lineage (NCBI taxonomy): Eukaryota > Metazoa > Arthropoda > Insecta > Mantodea > Hymenopodidae > Hymenopus > Hymenopus coronatus. The sequence goes on from CM060895.1 coordinate 26,719,400, forward strand.
TCTCAGTGCTACTTTCTATATCTGAACCCTAAACCATAACTGCATCTTCATCTTCACTTCCACTGGAAAAATTAAAATATGATACTAGACTTTCATGTAATAGTTAATTTGAAATTCTTTCAAGCAAGATTCACATATTTCAGACATACTGGAAACTATTTCAGATACTTATAAGCTTCTGACTTTTATGGTAGTAAGATTGTTACCCTAAAAGCTCAACCAAGAATAAGTATAAGCTATTTTAAGAGTTATTGTTGGCTGTACCAAGAATGAGTCAGACAAAAATAATTGTCCTGCATTGTTGTAGATGCAAGAAACATATAATGTGCATGGAAAAAGTATTGACATAGACTCAGAAGACAGGAGGTTTTTGTGGAACACAAGAGTAACATTTTTCAGTATTAATAAAAAAATTCATTCTATTAGAAACTTAATCTTGACACTACTGGTTCATGTAGTACTCAAAAGCAAGAGCTGCAGTGAAAATAATTTAAAAAAATAAAAGAATGAAATACATGGTTTTGGGTTTGAAGAACTCTTTCCTTGGCATCTTAAGATTAATGTTATACTGTTGTTAATGTTGTACTGGCTTGTTACCATGGTAGCTCAGTTGGTTAAAGCAACAGCACAAAAGCTGAAAATCCATGGATAAAACTTATGTCACAAAGATGAATCCAGAGGGGTAAGGCGCATGCCCATTTCTCACCATACAAGACAATAAAATAAACATGAATGTAAAATATGAATCTCAAAAAAAGGTTAAAAGCATGATATAATATTAGCAAAATATGAACTTAAATAATCTTGATTTATATATCGTACATAAAAAAAATAAATAGCGTAGTCTGCTTGCCTATGATATGTGTAACTTATATTCCCTGGCTTAATTAGGTTTGCTGAGCTGAGAGGGAAAGGGGGGGGTTATGTACAGTAGTGAGGGCAATAGGTATAACTGTGTTATGATTCTGATGGTTTTGCCTTGCCATTAGGTGACAATAATTATGATTGCTCTTTTATATAGTGAGTATTTTACAAAATGACTTGTTTCATAATTAGAAACAAATGCATTTCCACAAGAGAGCTAAGCATTGAAACATTTTAGAACTTCAATAAGTTTAGATTATGTCACTGCCTTTGTTATTGTCCTCTAAAACAGGGAAAAAACACAGAAAGATGTACTTCATCATTTAAGTGAAAATGTATGTAGAAATAAAGCTACTTTTGTTTTTTGTTTGATGAGTCGATTAATTACACTAAACAGCACTTACTTGAGATTTTTGCCTGGACATGTTTCGAAGAACTAGTTTCCTTCATTTTCAACTGGACAAAGAAAACTAGACCTTCGAAACCTGTTCTGGCAAAAACCCAAGTAAGTGATGTTTAATGTAATTAATCGACCTGTCAAATAAATTATTATAACAACACTGTTTTCAAACTTCCATGATAAGTTATTTTTGTTTTTGTTTATTTTCACTCAAGTGCTGTTTTTCTTTTTTGTTTATTTGCATAATTGAAGTGATTTTTTATATTTTTCTGGGAGATATTACTGTACATTGCTTAATTCACAACTATTTTAGTGTGTGTTCCTTTCACGAATACTTTTTATATAGAGGTTCAAAATTTAATAAATATTATTATGACCAAAATACAATATTTATTTTGCACTTTTTAGGATATGTTGCTCCAAATTTGTTCTACCTCAAGCCTAAATTTTTTAAGCTAAATTTAGAAGTACGAACCCCTAAAATACCCGATGCACCCCTCCCTTACAGAATTCTGGATTTGCCCTTGCTATGTCATTGTTTGAGTCTACCTTTCCAATATACACCTAAATTTAATTTTTATTTTACACCTGAGTCATGACATTATCCATGAAATTTGCTTTGTCTTGGGCACGACATCTACTTTTCAACATAAATGATAGCTAAATTATAACATGCTAATTATAATGTCATGCAATTAATTTAGATTATCCTGTTCCTAACAGATCAGAGATAGGCTAGATGTGAACCCATCGTTTAACAGCCTGAAGAAGCTACGTCGTTCAGTATCAGGGGTGTTGGGAGCTGCTCTTGGAAGTAGATCAGCTGCCAATGGAGGTCCTGCAGACAATGAAGAGCAACTGGATGAAAACTGGATGTTAAGTCGCAGTGTGCCAAATTCGTTACATTTGGAGGCAATGCAGCAACAAACTACACCAAAAGCAGCCCCTCCTTCCTCGTTTTCTTACCTAGCTTCAGGTGGACATGTCATGTACCTTCCTGAATACCGTAGCCATCTTCGACCACATGCAACAGTTCCTGCATCAGGGCATCTACAAACAACTTCAGAATCAATCAAACGGCAGAATCTGTGCTCAACGGTGCCATTGTCAAAATCGTGTGATAATGTGTCAGAAATGAGGCAGATAGGCAGGACCCCATCACCAGAAAGCCCGCCAACTTTCCTTCGTAACAACCATGTTACATCTTCACCAACCCAAGACAAGGTATCTTGTATTAATATTATAATATTTTGTGATAAAACTTCACTTAACTTGTATATACATTCAATTAAAATGGCATGTTTCATAATCCATTCAGTCACATTATCAGCTTCTACTTTCTTATTTATATTGTTGCTAGATACTGGATTCTTTGCTATGGTATTGCCATCTCCTGGAAGTAAAACAAATTTGGTTACAGAATCAATTGGCTTTATAACAAAATTCATCACTTGGTCTCTGTTCTTCAAAATAAGTATGTTGTCCCACACCATTAAATCTATGGTACATTTAAATGTTTTAATAAATTTAACTTCTGGACTTATTTCATGGAACAAAATGATCTTCCAGCTGACTTATCAATTTGTTTATATTTAGTATTTTCAAAATGCTTCTTTACCCTGGTTTCCAAATGATATTTGGTCTTACCAATGTAAACATTGTCACAATTTAAACAATTTAAATGATTTTTTATTTTTATAAAAATCTAACAAATATTATATGCATATTTATTTTGAGGAAATAATATACCACGTTCTTTAAAACATTGTGAGAATTTTTTATTTGCTTTATATTTTTAAAAAATTGTTATGGTTACCATAATTTTAAACCTCAATTGAAGATACATTGGAAGTTTGAAGTGGTCAATAACTTTGAAATTCTTAATATTTCATTACAGCTTTAGAATAAAAATGCAATACCCTCTTCAACAGACTGTGAAATAAATAAGTGGGATAACACTACATACATAAAATTATTTACCTCATTTGAAAACTAATTTTATACTCTTTATTTTTTGTTCAATTATTGAAATGCAACATGTGAATAGAATTTTGTTTTTTGTTATACCTAGGGAGAATTACATTTTTTAAATTTCTATTACTTATAGTGAGTATAGCATTATTGCATTCTACCTAAATATTCAACATCAATATTCCTTTAAAATTCAAGTTTTGAGGTTCCCTGAATCCAAAAAAGTAGTTTTAGAAAAAAGTCCATGTGTCTATCTGCGAACAGCATTAGTCAAAAATATAAATTTGGTACTTGGAATTTAAGTTCATCTTTCAAGGATATAACAAAAAAGATTTGCAAGAAATCTCCCCACCCCAAACTACCCTGACCATGGTGAAATTTTCATTATTTTCGATTTTTCAAAAAATTGTTTTATCAATTTTGATTAGAAATGGTATATATTGAAGAAATATGTGGAGCAATTGGAATAGCTCAACTTTTCTGTGGACAGCCTGAAGTTCTCTTCATTCTGAATTAATGTTGTGTAACTTGTAAATCATAAGATATAGGAAAAGGATCCCATTAAATCTCACAAATTATCCAATTTTTTGTTACATTAACCATTGCTGAGCTATTGTTTGCTATTGGTGTGACCCTGGAAGTATAATGTAAAGTTTTCATATTCAGATCTAGAAGAGGGTAATTTGTAAATGTTGTAAAAGGGCAAAAGAGAAAAGACCAGCATACTCTGGATTTTAAAAATGTTAAACTAGAACCAAAATATTCCAAACCAAGACCAATAAATCCTAATAAAATTAAAGATATTAGTGACCTTTTGAAATATGTTCCACCAGTCTATCATTCATTTTATAATGCTTTGATTGCTCAAAATATAATGACTCAGAACTGTGACAGCGAGGTGGACAATAAAGTTTTTGACATACTTGAATATGCATAAATGGCAAACAAGGTAATTATGTCAACATTGTGCATACTTTTAGGAATGTGTTTAAATAATAAAGGTTTCATTTTATTTGTGAAAAGCACATATTGCAATATATCTTTTTGTGTAATATAACCTAAGAAAAAGTCTCAATGCAACAGTGCACCAACCCAGAAAAATATTTGCACCACACTAATAAAAATCAGTATCATTTTAAAAGTACTCAATGTATTGTTGTGTAATAACCTGAAAAAGTGTCAATGAACAATTGGTGCAATTAAAATGAGGTTTTCCTTATTCTTAAAACAACCAGGTATGTTTAACTTTAACCAAGTTTTTCTCCATTTTTTAAAAAGATAGGTTAGACCATAGTTGCACTGACCCCCTCAATTCTTATACATTTTTCAACTGCCAAGTCATTATGTGTCTGGCTGAAAACAGATGACATATTTGCACTTTTTTGCAGCAAGAAAAAAGAGGAAAGCGGTTCACATTCCAGAGCACTGTGCGACAAATTGAACGAAGACGTCTAGCAGAACGACTCTCCCGTGAAGCTGAGATGAAGGAACAGCAGCGGTTAGGTGAACTAGAAGCAATGCGCCGTGTTGAAGAGGAATTTCAGAAAAAGAGAGCTCGAGAAAAGGCAAACATTCGCCAACAACTGCGCCTCTTTAACCTTAATAATGAGCCACAGTTTTCATCTTTACCATGGGACAACCCACCACGTGCTGAACCTGATGGAGCACCATCATCTACCAGTTCTTGTGGTCCTGTTATTCCAACAAGGACAGCTACTAAAGTGCTCTCCGAGTTTCACCAACCAACCAGAGAATACAGAGATTATAGGCCTTCCTCCAGGTATTTGTTTCTAAACTTTACAAATTAGTGCAATACAATTACACTTCAGCATCATATATTACTCAGTAAGTATATAACCACTAATAACTCTTAATAAATGTAAGAAAGACTTAATACATATGTAATTAAATGGGAAAATAAGAAAACCAAGTTCTAACACTCAAATTTCACTAAAGGTATTTAACATGTTTTGATGGCAGCTTGCTCGGTTCCTTAATTTCAATCCACTGACAAAGTTTCCATATATGGGATATAAGTATCTGTAGTACCTTTCGATTGGAATGAATTTTGCTCTCCAGCAAATCAGATGACATCAAATATGTAATATTATTTTGTTAACCCCACCCTTTTCATATTTCCCTCTTGCTTGCACAATGTCTAGCTTAAGGTAATGCAATTACCTCATGAGGCTGATTTCCTTTGTCACTCCAACCGGAGCTTTTTTAAAATCAAGTTGATTTCTCTGTTTCTCATTGTAGCATCTTTTAAAAATATATATATATATATACCCCAAAATGTAAGATTTGAGCTTGGATTTTCTACACCTGTTTCTTTGACTAGTCACTAAATTCACTGCTTAGACCATTGCATGATTTCATGTCTGCTTTATTGGTATTTAAAGCTGCAACTGATATATGAGTACCCATTTGAACTCTGAACATAAACATAAGCCCTACTTACATATCATTCATATATCCGAGTTCCCAGCCAGTCATTCCACCAATTGTTCCATCATTGCCTTTGTTTTCATCCATTTCACCATTATTTCATATCATCTTTCTGACTCTCAATCCAGGAGTCAGGTTTCTACCTTTTCTCTGATCCATGGTCCATCGGCTTCTTAACAGGCTTCAGGCCCCAGGTGCTGGCTTGTAAGTTCTGGAGGTGGAAGGAGGGTAAACAGAGAAGGAAGAAAAGAATGTGTGTTCGTGTGTGTCATCTGCAACTAGTATTTAGAAATTCATGACAGAGTCTTGAATCCTTTGTGATATGTCTATAGTCAGTTCTCAGTATTTTAACTGGTTTTAAACACTTGATCTATTTAATAATTTTGTGTCTAAGATATTTGATTCGTTTACTAATATTGTAATTACCTGACCAAAAATGATAGGCTTTAGTTGACTGGTTTGTCCATTAGCTTGTATTTTATATAGGTACATATCTCAAATAGGTACATATCTCAGGAATTCCTTTGTTTGCTAATATACAGTTTTTGATAGTCTTCATAATCAACATGATATATTCCCAAGCAATAAATCATTGCAATTGCTATTCCATTTTGAGAGCTAAATTAACTACCTATATCATGTTTAGTGAGTTTAGATTATACAACTTGTGTGTCTCATTCCTTTGGATTGTAAATTATGGTTTTTTTGGCAAATCTGATCATTCTTATTTCAAAAAATGAGTTTGTTATTTTATTCTGCTCTAAATTTTATTAAGTTGCCCAGCCTTTTGTTCACTTGTGAACAGGTCATTTACATATACAGGACCGCCAAAAAAAAAGGGTCATTTTCAAATGTATGTATGTATGTATGTATGTATGTATGTATGTATGTATGTATGTATGTATGTATGTATGTATGTATGTATGTATGTATGTATGTATGTATGTATGTATGAGAAACCAAAATTAAAGGTTTAATAATGAAATGTATTATAAAACTAATTGTCAATTACAGTACTTCATTATCCTCCTTTAGTTTTGAAAATTGTTTCTGATAAATGAAGACCACCAATGTTGTGCCCATTCCTGAAATTTTTACTTGAAGTTTCCCACTGCTCTAACCTGCATGCCTGGTGGTATTGTTGTTATTTCATTTTAAGTAGCTAACTTCAGTTCAGCAATAGCGTGAGATCTTCCAATTAACTCCTTTGATTTGAGGTAGCCCCTTAGGAAATAATCACACATGATCAGATATAGAGTGCGAGCAGGCCAAGGAAAGTCACCATGTTTGAAGATCACACATCCAGGAAACATTTCTTTGACCAGTAATATTAATATCCTTACTGTGCACACAGAGGGGCTTAGCTGTTTTGTTGAAACCAAATGTTTTCAATCCCACATATAGCCAACTTGGGTACAAGAAAGTATTGTGCTGAATTAATGGAAACCATGTTCATCTTCTTCTTAGAAAAAATGAGGTCCAATCACGTTGAACTCTCTGACACCACATTACACTGTTACACATTCAGTATGAAGAACATGGCAGGGTTCTAGCTGCCCAGTATTGAACATTTTGTCCATTGACACATCCAGAAAGATGGAAGTGAGCCTAGTCAGATATTAAGACTCTTGTGTCATCATTCAGGATGTTTAAAATGAGGTTTTGGAGGTCTAGGACATTTAGCTCTTGAACAACCACCATTTTGTATGGATGGAAATAAAGATCTAAATTCAGCATCCTCTTAACACTACGATCTAACAATCCCAAAGCAGCAGCATGTTATGAGGTAGGGCAGCGTGGACTTCTGATGACTGACTGACGCAAAGTTTCCACATTTGCAGGGATACAAACTGTACAGACAACCAGGTGTTTCCTTTGGCAGCCGCTTGTTTCTCAAAAATTTCACACCCAAAGCGTAATTGTGTTCTAACTGGGTGCTCAGCCATGATGATCAATGTTGAATTCCCAAAGAAATGTTTGTTGGGTTCAAGTAACAGAGCCTTTAAAATAGGTCTTAGACACAAAGGCATGTTGTTGTGCAGTCCACTGCTCCATCACGACTCAAATGGCATTATGGGACAGAGTCACTGTGCTGGTTAATGCATCAAGTGTGTAATGGGACAATCATATGCCATCAAAAATAATTAGGTTCTTCTGCCAGTTCCTGATTATAGCTGATCTCAAAATATGTTAAGTTTGAGTGTTGTCTTTTGTTTACCCAATAAGTATTGCATGCATTTAGCACAAGCAAAATCCTCAATAATATCTTATAGAACTTCATAAAAATTACACATATTTTTGACACAGTCTCTAAGGAATAATCAACAAAACAAAATGGACAGAAGCAAATAATGTTGCAAGTGTATGTAATAGAGTTTATAATAAAAAAAAAAAACACTTTTACTTTCAAATATTCTAATAGATACTGATTTGCATGAGAAGCTGCTAATAATGACTGATTTGTATTATTTAATCTACTAATTTTCTTTTAGAAAGGCATGCTTGCAAACTAATGCTGTAGAGAAATTCTAACCTCCATTCATTCATTTTTCAGCAAATATACAAGAAGAGTGGGAAACATAAGCATAGAGGAAAGTTGCTCACCTGAAACCTATTTTTGTTAATTATTTTAATGAAAAAATGCTAAACTGTCAGTCAATTAAATTTATTTTTAAAATATTCATTTTAATCAGAAATATCATATTTACTCAATACATTCCATACCTCAAGCAAGTTAAGGAGTTTAAATCAGAACTTCATTGGAAGCATTAGCTCATTTAAGGAGACTTGTATGCAAATAGATTGAAATAGCAAAATAATCAATCTCTTAATTTAAACTCAAAGTACGTACATAAAATGTTGCAATCATAATCTGATAATATACAGCCTTATAATGCACCCTTCAGGAATACATTAAGCTATGAAACAAGGTTTCAATTTTGTTTTAAGGTAGCTAATGCTTTAATCTCAATTTTCCAAAATGTGATGCCAGATTTGCATATATATTTTTATTTTAAAATGTAGGTGCTCATATGCATCTTGAAAAGTGCATCAGATAGTAAACTGAAATGTTGAGTGTGTTTTTAGAATAAGTATATCTAAAATACACATTATTTTTGTGGTATAATAATTGTGATTGTTTTAAAGAAATTGTGAATTTCAACTTATGAAAATTTCTATAGTGAAGAAAAACAAATTTTTATAATGAAAGTAACTTTACTGTCGTGATAGTCTAAAATAAAGACTATTCATGTTCAGAGTGTATGTAAAGTAAATGAAATTCTAAAATGCTAAATGTTTGACTATGTATATCAAATGCAAAATTAGCCAACTTAAATACATTTTCTTTCATAAATTATTTCATTCTTCATTCTTTTGATAAATGCATCAACTCATCTGGTTAGACAATGGCTTTCTTATCCTCAGATCAAACCTGGCCTAGACTGATGGTTTTTAAGTGTGTCCAATGTTAGTAGATTTACTGGCATGTAAAGGAACTCCTATGGAACAAAGTTCCAGCATACTAGCAGAGGTGATATGATCCTGGCAATTGACAGATTTGTTAAGAAACAAATAATCCAATGTTTAAATTTAGATTATTCAGTCAATAAATTTGAGAGTCATGGCTTAAAATGTTTCTGATAGATGCATAATCAATACATATAAATATTATGAAATTCTGATTGCAATTTGTAGTGTAGCAGTTTAAAGTATGAACAAGTTACTGTGATATTCCTGTTGATTCACATACTAATCTCCTTAGGGTGTCTAATATTTAAAGATTTCTATTCAACATATCTTCTTCTACAGAGAGAGAATAAAAAGTAGTAAACGGACACTGTTGTAAGTGACAGGCAATATGTGGAGAAAAACAATATTCAAATATTAAAGTTAATGTAGAGTATGCAGTGATATTAGACTCGCTATTTTCTCACAGGTTGCTCTTCAGTCAGGGCCATCAGAATTTTCTACAGATTTCATTTCAGAATAAAAAAAAGTGTGTTTTCATGCTTCGGCAAGACAGAATGTAATTTTGATCATCGATGATTTCAAACAACTGGAGAAAAGTTGATTTTCTTAAAGATATTCTGTGCTTTCATAAATTCTTTGTATATCTCTTCTAAAAAAATTACTGCTATGATGAAGAAGCTCTGTAAGGTATAAATATAATTTTTAAAAACATTCAGTGCTACTGATTATCACCAGCAATAAAAAAACAGCATTAAAGTACTGATACAATTCTATAACTCTGCAACAGTGGTGGAATCTCAGATACCTATATTCCTCAGACTTTTATAATAATTCAAGGGCCAATAAAGAAGTGCTGAACCACAGCAGTGTAAGAATGGCAGTTTCTTAGAGTTTATGACTGCAGGTGACAGTATAATATTATGACAGATCTACAATGATAGTACTTGGAATGACAAATACAATTTTAAGACACACACACACACACACACACACACACACACACACACACACACACACACACACAGACATCCAAATGACAAAGATATGTTTTCTGATGCTATAATTGTGGACTTGAAGACAGATTCACATAAAATGCAGGAATTAAACACAGTGTGAAGACTAATTACATTAAAAGAGGATAAATGAAAAAAACTTAACACTCACTTACTGCTTTACTTAACATTTTTTGAAGAACTGCTTCATAATTTGTATCATCAAGTCATTGGTGATCCCCCCCATTTCCCCCCCCCACACACACACACACACACACAGGCCACGCCATGGCTGAGTGGCCAGACCATTCGCCTCTCACCTAGACGGCCCGGGTTAGATCCCAAGTGACTGCATGTGAGATTTGTGGTGGACAAAGTGGCGCAGGGGCGGGTTTTCTCCGGTTTTCCCCGCTATCACATTCCACCGGGGCTCTATCTTCACGTATCATCAGTGTCATCGCCTGCGGTGCCATTGCAGTAAAAGCAGGCGGTAAACATTACCAAAAAAAAACACACACACCCTCACAAACCTTTTTAATGGATTTTTTTCTTATTCAAGACACCTCAAAACATTTTTGCTGGTAAAATCTCAACATTGAATTTTTTGATGGAATATAATACTTCCCCTATTTGCTATACATAACATAACTCCCATGACACGACAGTCCACAAGGGACCTTGGTCTACTGCCCAGCCGCTGTGTCCCCCATCTCGGCCCAAAGGCATTACAAATGGGGTGCAGTGCTGGAGGGTGAGATGTGATTAGCACCTTGAGTCTCTCCCAGCTGGTTATGCAGTCTTCTTGATCTGGAGCAGCTACTTCTCAATCAAGTAGCTCCTCAATTGGCCCCCCAGGGACCTCACGAGGTTGAGTGCACCCAGACTAGGTCTCCCAGCAGGGGAAAATTCACCATGCCTGTGCCAAAGTCTCCCACTTGGCAAGCAGCCACGCTACCACCACACTAAGGAGATGACCATTGCTATACATAGTTATAATGATTTAACACCAGCAGTCGACAAAAAGCTGATAATGCGGACAATATTCTCTCTCTTAACACCTCCTCAAGTGGAGCAGTAAGAAGACATCTCATTTATCTTCTCTTAATGAAGACAAATTCATTCTATTCAAATGACTGAACTCACTACAGTCAAAAAGTGTTAATTTCTTAGAGTTCATGATGCAGCTGCAACATGATATTATGACATTCACAAAGACAGCATATGGAGCAACAAGAGACAGACATCAGACAGAGGGAGACAGCACCATTTTTTCTGACAATGGTGCCATAGTTGCAGACAAGGCAAATGTTCTTCCTATTCAACAAAGAGAAAAATAACTGAGCCACTTCAGTTTAAAAATGATGGCTTCTTACAGTCTGACTGAATATTTTGACAGATTCACAATGACAGCATATGGAATTACAAGTAAAATTTCTAGAGGCAGAAACATTTTCCTGACCCTTACACCATAATTGCAGACATGAAGACATGTGCAGAGTTAAAAGTGTGTTCTCTTAACTCATTGTTGAGGAAAATGCCAAATTACAAATATAATCTCATTTAGAAAGTTACAGCTAAAGTGTATAGAAGTTGAACAGATTTTGTTAGTATATTCTGAACTCATTGTCTTGACCTTCAGGTACATGGAATCGGGAACAGATTCTGTTTTAGCGGAGACAAAGCGAACTACTGTACATCATCCACAGGTTGTGTACGATATGCCAAAAAGCACTCAGGTATATGTTTCTCCTCATCACCACGATCCTGAGCATCGCTCATCTGCTTCTTCAGATAACTATAGGCGTGAGTTTGCACATGGGGCACGTCCTCCTGGAGGTTACTCAGTGCCCAGTTCTGATTCAGAACTATCAGCACACTCTGGTTCCCGACAAAAGAGTCATCAACAGCGACGTGTACATCACAGCAGGTAAAAACTGCACCCTAAACTGGGGAAAAAAAGGGGAACCAACAGAAAATTAAAAGCAGAACTGTTAAGTTTCTTTCTCAACTAGTAAAAGTGTCAGCTATTAGACATTGTTTATTATTGTGCCAAAGCTGAATCTTTCTTTCCATCTTTGTGTGTGTGTGTGTGTGTGTGTGTGTGTGTGTGTGTGTGTGTGCATGCACATGCGCACATGTAAGTTTGTGGGTACATGTATGGGTGAGTGTGTGTGTATATATGTATGTGTGTGTGTGTGTGTGTGTGTTTGTACACGAGAGACAGAGAAATAGATCCACAGTGGGAACAGCAATAGTTTAAATGGTTTACCTAGGATTTTAGTTTAAATGACTGCTTAGGAGAATTTTTTGTCTAACAGGGGTGAGAGTTATAAAATCTTAAAGGAATCTACCTTGGCAATCACCTAATGTTCCCTCCTTATCCTTCCCATGGTGTTGTAGACTGCATTTGGGACATTCTGAGTTCAAATCTGTGCGCTGACCAATCTGGCTGTTTTTTTGTTTTTGTTTGTTTGTTTTTTTTGTTTTTTGTTTTATTTTATCCCTTAGTTGACAAAGTAAATACTGGATTGGATATTTAATGACATGACCCAAAGTTCCACCCTTCAATTAAACTAGATATAAAAACCTTTCCTTCATTTCAAAAAATAGAAACAGTGCAACATAACTATCAACTGTCAAAGAAAGTTTACTTTGGTTACAAACATTTGTAGATTCATCTGCCATTAAGGAATAGTATCTATCATGAAGAATTGTTTCATCTCGATTGTCTATAACCTCACCAATGCACTGAAGCAGTATATTTGCTAACATATGAGAACCTTTCGCTCTGAAATTTAATCCACTTTTCAAGATAGTCACTTTTTAGTACTACCTTATGAATTAGAGGTTCATATTTTGCTGTGTGGAGATTTCTTCCTTACTGAGGAAATACACACTTTGAATTAAAGAAGACACTGCTTGACAGTTTAACCCTTTTAGTTTTAATTTCTTTAAGCATCTGCGAATAAACTGAAACATTTAAACCCTGTAATATACAATTTTCAAGTGCAACAGCTTTTACATGTTTTTCTGACTGGCATGCTTATCTAGTTTTTCCATGCTTCCAGTAGCTTTTCTAAATTTAGTGAAAGGTACAGAAATGAAAACTCCTCATGTTTTTTGTAGAGTTTTAGTATACTTTTTTATATGCATTTCACAATTTACAAAAATCCCCACCCCACCCCAATCACAGTCAAAAAATAATAAATTGTAACTAAACTCCCATTTTTGTTGGTACTTACGTTCAGCACTTTGTTTAGGATGACAACTTGAGGATGGGCCAGAAATAGAACACTTTTCACTCAAAAGACTGAGGAGCAATAACCAAAGATTCAGTAAGCAATTCACCATCACATTCACTAGCACTCATCTATATCTTCTGTTATACGCTGTCTTTTATTAGAAAAAAAAAGGAAATAAAGTTTGTTGTTTCGAGATTGTATTTAGGTACTAATGAACTGACGAAGACCAAACACTGCACAAACACATCTATCCACTGAGCATTAAAATAGCTGCACTCATTGTGGCTTTCAAGGGAAGTATGATCCGAATGAAAGTCAAGAAAACACAAACAATAATTAAAACACTTACTTGCTGTTACCCTTTTTTACATCAAACTCATTGTGTTTTTAATAACAAAGGAATACATATTAATAAAAAATACAACAAAAGGCATTCATTTTGACAATTAGGCATTTATATTTTATAAAAAAGGCCAGTAAAAGGCAACATAAAACTGCAGCATTTCAATCACAGTGATATAAATCATACAGATTCACTTTCAAATGGATGACAGCTATAACACATTTATATAGGCTTTCTGCCTGAGTTACATTCTCTACTGTATATACAACTGTTTTTTAGTAACTAAAGTAGACAGATTATGCTTAATAATATATAACATTTTGAAAATAGCATGTTCTCATGTTAACATGAAAGCTTTCATTGTTCTCTGATGCCCTTGGTTTCTTGGGAGGCAGCATGAACTGACATCTTGGTATTAATAACTCTCCAACTCACCCAGTTCTGGAGCTCTGTTTTTTTTAAAGCATTTTTATTGATGTATGTGTTTTAATTTTCAAGTGTTATCATTTAGATAAAATTAAGTTAAAATCCTGGTTTCATTCAAACTGTTCAACCCTCATAATAACAAAGATCTAAAATGAGTTTGCTGAAATGAATACAAAAATGACATGGACTATAAAATACTTATAGTACAGCTCTGTATCATTGATTTTTATGCTTAAATTGTGACAGTCTGCTTTCATGAATGTTAAGTTTTAAATATTTGCAAATCTAAAAGAAGGAATGAAGTCATAATCAGTTTTAAGCAATCTGTTAGGTGTGTTCTAATTTAAACTTCACATGTGGGACTGAACTTCAAAAGTGATTCTTAGCTGCATATTCCATATATTTGAAATAAATATGTAATAATAAATGAAAATATCAATTTCAGCATCCAGTGAAAGGGAAATAAATATCATCTCTTAGGAGATGATAGACATGAATGAAAATTATATCATTTTACTTTCTGAATCCTTGTATGAATTCTTTGATCAAAGTCTTTTGAGACAATAGTGAGGGATAACCAACCTGAGCAATTGATTTTGTACGTTTGCCCTTTGCATTGTCTCAAAAGACTGACCAAAGAATATGAATTTGTATGAATGTGTTTTTTAAACTTGTTATTTATGTTCAGCATGTTTCAAGAATGTGACACAAAAGTCCACCCCTCCACCATCCCTTTTATCTTGGAAATTATTTTGTATTTTTCAAAATGGCTCTACAATAGTGATAAAAATACAGTATGTTTAACATATTTTCATGAGAAATAAAGTGTATATCTTGAACTTTCTGCAAATGCCCTGAAAAGTCCTCTTCATTTTTAATGAGTTTTGTGTAATTGGTAAAATTGAAACTGACAGAACATCACACACAAAATGTAGATCTCGTTAAAGCATACCATCCATTTTCAAGATATTCTGTGTTACTGATTTGAATTTTCAAATACTTAAACTTTTTTCAAGTGGCAAGCTACCATTCATTTTTATGTTGTGTTCATGCAAGGGGCATGGATTTCAAAAGCAATCTGCTTTTTAAAAATTTGGCATCACTTTAGCCTAACTTATAACTGAAACAAAACGTGTAATAGGTGTTTTATCTTGGTTAACAAGAAATAGAGGCCCACCTGGGTAGTGTGGTGGTCGTGAGTTTGAATCTCGCTTAGGGTGAGTTACCCAGAAAAGGTTTTTTCAGGGTTTTCCCTTATCCTGAGAAGACAAATGTTGAGTAACTTTAATCTTCATGGACCCCGAGATCATTTGTGCATCATTGCACCCATTTCATTCATTGTCCGATATGACCAACCTGGTTAAAGGATGTTGAAAACTACCAAAAAAAAAAAAAAAATAGAGGAATAATATTTTATAAGAATAGTTTGTAGAAGAGTGAGTGTAGAAATTTGTGTAAATGCAACATCAGCATATATATATATATATATATATATTTTCTTTTTTGTGTTTATAATTGCCTAGTCTTGTTCTTTGTGCTGAACACAAACTTCAGCCATATGATGAGCAGGAAAAGATATACATGTAATGTTTGATAAACAACATTAACATAATGAGCATGGTAATAATATGGTAATAACTGCATGAACTTGAATCAGTTGTTAACATTATCTGAATTGCTGGGAGTTATTAATGGAATTGCCATTTGGTTTGAAATGGGCAACAACAGAAGAGATAAAAGGCTCAATTATATGGCAAATAATTTGAATGCATGCATTTTCATTGTTTGTATATACTTATGCAGGTGGAACTGTGGTTATTTAACAGAAAAATATTGTGTTCTCACAGGGTATAACAGTTAAGGGGAGCAGTGAAGGCTGTGGTCAACCTAACATTATGCTAACACATATATCTAGTCATCTCAGTAACTCTTCAAACTCCCCAATGTGCAGACATTACAAGGAAATAAAGGTTTGTGGTTCAGGTATAACAGTGTGCATGGGTGCAGGTATTTAATATTAAGAGTTTAAATAAAGTAAAAACCATGAAAATACCAGCAAGTGACATTTGTGTATGCTGAATATTGCAGGCTGCAAAGAAAAGTGTGGATATAAAGAAAAGTTTCCTGAATTCTTCAATGGACTGGAATTTATATATATTAAAAGTTATAATGATAAACATTTTATTTGTAAGTTGCTAAAATAGATTGTGCAACATAAGTTTTTAATGGATTTAAATACATGTGTGGCCATGTTACAAGGAATTGCTTGTACTGCACTGTTTCTAAATGGTTCTGTTCCTCTCTATTTTCCCTCCTCTCTATATGGTGGCTAATCAATTGATACAAAGTGTTTGTACCAAGGGCAGATCCTCACAAAGCAAAACATTAATACAAGAATATATGCTGCAACATAATAAGTATCAAAGGTTTAAAACCTGGACACAATATTAGTAAAGTATTTTGATTAGTTCAGTCCTTTTGGTTTGTGACATTCCTTCAGTTTTCCATTGAAGGATCTTGATTGAGTTTCATTTGGTATGTCTGTATCCGCCCGTAATTTTGACTTAAAAGCAGCCATTATCACTATAACACAAGATATAACACCCAAAGAGTTAACATTCTAGAATGTCATACAATAATACAATTAACCCATTTGCATAAAAGTGGTAATCCAATGGATTCCGGCTCATTGTGGAATAATAGGTAATGAAATGACTGATTTCTTGGCCAAAAAGGGAAGTAAAATTTCAACAAATCAACATCTAGTTTAATTCCCTTTTGCTCTATTAAAAGAATAATATCAAATAAGTATACCAAAAAATCAATGAAGAATACACAAACAAAACATCTGCAAAAAACAATGGAAAAATTTATAAGATTACAATTTTTCTACATTATCAAGAAAATCTGCAGTAGCAACCTTCAGATTACTAACAGGACATGTTTGTTTACAAAAATATTTATACAGATTTAGCATAGCAGAGACTCCTGCATGTCTTTTCTGTAACTTAAATAAAGAAATGGATCATGATCGTATTCTACGTTGTCCAACTTTTATAGAAGATTACAACCTTCCAGCTAAACATTGAGTGCAAGAAAATTAACGATTTCGTTATCAAGTGATACCAACCATATTAGTAAAATGAATAAATAAAAACATAAGTAACTCTGTTTACGTAGGTATGTTAAATAAAAAATAAATATTGTAACTTGCTTACCTAACCTGATCTGCATAACTCATGTTTGCTGCCTTACAATGGTATGCTGAGCCAAGAGGGTTGTCCTCTATAATCTAGGGGTAACATGCTAGCCTCTGGTTCCCAAGGTCATGGGTTTAAACCTGGCGGAGGATGATGGGATTTTTTTGGGGTGTAAACATCCTTAGCACGGCTTCCTTCGGAAAAGAAGTAAATCTGTTAGTTCTGTTTCATAGATTTAAGGCATGTAAAAGAACCTCAAGCCTGATAAAGAGGCATTTGAGCAAAATTAAACAGTTTTTCATGTCCAATATGGAATGGGATGCTAAGTATCGCAGCAGTTAAAGAGCATTCATGAACAAAATTCAATTTAAATTTGGAGCTGAGAAGGGCAAGAGGGAAGTGAGATGTCACAGTAGTAACAATTAAAACAATATTATGATTCTGACAGTTACTTTTGATAGTGTTAATACTTCTATCATGATATTTAGTTTTCTGTCTCTCAGAAAAGATGGCTAATAAGTAACTCATTAGGTACTTGCATAAGATTTTGAAAGAAATTTCACCTTTGAGTCAGAGACTTCAATCATTTGAGATCTGAATATTAATAAGTAAAATCAGTTAAAGTTTTCAAAACTGAAAGAGCAGTTGAAAAACAGGATGAACAGTTTACGCAAAACATATAGTAATGTTATCTCACCTAGAACATTAGCAATTTGACTTTCAGCTAATATGATTGCCGGTCACTTTTTAATTACATGACCTTTTGTGGATCTTGAGCTTGAAATACCTTAATTCTTTGATCAATAAAGTTTGCTGTAATGCAAATGAAATTGTAATTTTTCTCATTTGGATTGTTCTTAATACAAAAATGTAACAGTTTTAATTACAAATGGGAAAAGGAGACAACATAATTATACAAAATAAAAATGGACTCAACTAAATGCTCTAAAGGTTTTACTCATGATACTATTGCATAGAATATATATTATGCTCTTTCTGCTGTCAGCACTACCCAAAAGTTCCTTTCACTAAAATGTTTAAACTATTTCTAAAAATCTGTGTAGAGTTTTCCTATATAAATAACATAAAACCAAAACAGAATTTCAATAGCTACACTATTTAAGCTATGGTCTAAAAAAGAATTTTACTGAAGCAATTGATCTTAATTTATTAAAAGTCAGCATGTATGAAATAATACTGTTATTTGTAGTAGAAAACTCACCTAGAGGAAAGAAGGAAAGTAGCCAAATAGTCAGGAGGAATGGATCTTTGAATTAATAACCAAATTATGTTTTCCTGATGTTATTTTCTCTACCACAAACCTACCAAATGTAAAGGAAGTATTGTATTTAATTCAAAACTTATATATCCAGATTTCATAAGAAATGCATATTTTGAAAATATGTGAACACAAAAGAACAGATTAAGAGTAGAGAGGAGGGAGGGAGTAACACAAGACTTTCATTTAGTTCCTCCAACCACAATTTACTCTTTATGAGAAACAAATATCACATTTTTGAGACATTGGCATGAAAATCTTGAATTTTCTTTAAAAAGTATGTCAAGTCTCTCTTTCCTTAATGAATATTAGAGAATCTTATATAACAGGGAACTGAGGGAAAATTTATATAGAAAGAACATAGAAGTTGTTATAATATGCAATTTCTGTTAAATAACTTTTTGGTGCTCAAAGCTTAAGCTTTTCCAGGGATATTTATTCTTCCTTTGAATTTTCCAAAAGTTTAAGAAATACACTTCCTTTACTTCTCATTAGATCTTGTAAGCAGTATGCAGTAACAAGAGTTGGCTTAACTCCTGATATCAAGAGCCAATGTTTTACTTGCAAAATACTTGTGAATTCCAGTAATTATTATATTCAGCATAATCCTGAAGAAGTAAGAACATATGAAGCGGACAAAATCACATTTCCCACCCAACTGCCCTTCTCATTAATATCTGGCAAAGTAGTGCTATTATCAACTATATGGTATGTTAGTGTGTCAAAAATAGCAGAAAATCAATATTGCTAACCTATAAAAATGTTGCTAAAATGAAAATCTACTATTTGTGGTAATTCATGGGGGTTTAGTCCTTGCAGATCCCTTGGCTATGCTCTAAGACTTAGGTCTCTCTATCCTCGGCTGCGCTATATTGCTTCTCCCTATGGTCTGATTGTGAATGTTGGTAACATATGAAGAGACAAGGACAGAAAAACAATGCTCCCATGATGCCTAGGATGGGATGTGTATCATGTCATTTTCGTATTATATCTATTGTGTTTAAGAAGCAGAGTGGCACAGAAGGACAAAAGTTGTGGTTATAAACACATTAAAACATGAAATATAATGCTGAATAAATGTCCCACATATTAGTAATAAAATACTACATATGTGGATGGATATGGAAGTTTTAAATGGCTCCAAGGAACAAAAATGTTTTCCAAAACTTGCACTTGATGTTATGCTAGCTTCCTGTTTGCTTCTATATTGTTATATTGAAAGTATGTTCAAACCATTTGAGGTAATCTTACAACCTTAATCATATTACTAAATTGCAATTCAAGTCAAATGAACATTTGAATTCCTTCCCAAACAATGTAAAATACCTTCCAAAAACAAGCATCAATTTCTGACATTGCAATCTGGAAGAATAAGCATATCTTATTTTGAATCCAGAGGAGCTTCTGCTTTAAGCTTATTTAATTTGTAATGCAGTATAACTAAGAAATTTGATAGACACTCTGTGCAAATCAGACATTTTCATAAACACATATCTCTATTTTTACTTTGTGCTGCATTTGTACATATTCTATTTTTAGGTCTCCAAGCCCTGCATCAGGTGGCCAGGGTACATCTAGCAAAAATAATTCTAGTGTAGAAGGAATTTCTGGAAGTAATCAGAATTTGCAAGACAAGGTGCTCTCAAGTGAGGAAGAAGTAGCAATCAAAGCTACAAGAAATTTGCAGAAAGCTACAAGAAAATTGCAGGTAATTATATTCTTGAAGTGAATATGTATCTTTTGAGATAAGCAGTTAATGTGGCTATTTTGCCCCTTTTTAATTTTTCTACACGTACTATGTACATAGTGTGTAGAGAAGGTATTATAATGCACCCAAAAATTCAATACCGAGATTTCACCAGAAATACATGTTTTAGGACCCCCTGAATCCAAAAAAAGCATTTTTAGAAAAATGTCCTTGTGTGTGTGTCTGTGGACAGCATAGCTCAAAAATGAAAAGTCCATTAAATACTAAACTTGGTATTTAAGTTCAGTTTCTTCCAAGTATACGATGCAAAGATTTTCAAGAAAATCCCCACACTCCCAAGTATTCTTTACATGGTAAAAATTTCAAAAATTTTGATTTTCTCAAAAATGGCTCTAACGAATTTGATTAAAATAGCATATATTAACAATATTTACATGACAAATAAAATGTATATCTTGGATTTTCTGGGAATAGCCTTTGAAGATCTCTTCATTCTGAATGAATGTTGTGGAATTTTGCATAAGGGTTGAACCGTAAGAGATAGACAAAAGCTTACTTCATAAAAGCTGTAGAGCTTGTTAAAGTACACAGTTTTTGTTATATACATTTTTTGTGGAGTTGATCATTTTTTGAGATATTCCTTGTTATTGGTTTCAGTTTTAAAATGCTTATACTTTTCTCATATGGGAATTTGTCAACTCCTATCCATACAAACAAAGGAATTTGTACCATAGCAACCAGATTTTAAAAGATTTGTCTATCACTTTAGCCTATGGTACTCCCTATTGCCCTTCTACTTACCAGGAAGCAAGTAATAAGACCATTTTTACTATTTTTTTCTCAATTAGCATTAAATAGATAGAAGAATAAGCTGTTTAATAATTTATTGCAGAGATGTGGAGAAAGTCATGTGAATGGAACACATCAGATATTTTTCTTTTATGGTTACAGAAAATCTGAGTATTTTATTGGATAAAAAGCAGCTTCTGAGTTGTGGTAGACATGAAGATAATATACAGATTACATTCTTAGTAGGACATGCAAATCCATGAATTAACATGTGAGAATCAGGCACTATACGAATTGCACAAAAATTCAAGGATATCCTGTTTAGCTATCAAACTCCAGGATACTTGTAGTTTTTTATTAAACATAATTACATGCGGATAAAACAATAAAATCTTCCAGACTGGAAGGCTGTGGTCTGTCAGTAAAATGATTAAAACTTGACATTTCACTCAACTCTTTGGTTGCTATTTTCAAAAGGTAACAACCTGGGCAGCAGAACAATGACTGGTAACAATGCAGTGATGTTTCACAGTTGCCAAATCAGAAGAGGTTTATAATTGATGGGTTTGCAGTGGCATGCCATCACTGGTGTCTGTGTGCAGTTGAGCATAAAGTATTCTTCTTTTTTATTTATACTGTTAGAATGCTTACAAATCTCAATTGCTTCTCTATGAATCCTAGCAAGATAATATTTTGTCAAACTTTCATGTTTTCATAGAGAATATGATGGCCCATGGCAACAAAATGTTCGGCAATTGCAGATACATCTGTTTGTGCAAGATGGCAATGTTTTGCTAATCTAGTATTGATTGTTACAATGTAATCAGAACCTCACAAGCAAAGTATTCTATATACCCCTGAAGCACATAAGGGTCACTTGTGTTTTGTAGATTTTGTAGGTTTATATACTGCATTTATTTGAACTTGTTAAGTATTTTGCAATGCAGTCTGTAACATTTTTAACATAGGGTAGAAAACCTTTCCCTTTATATGTAAAACATTCAAGACCTTGATGTGATTTTCTTTTTGGACAGACTACTTTGTTAAAATCTTTGCTTGTAAAACCATTTTGTAACATAGCCACCCTAAGATGTTGTATTTCATTTGCATGACTATTGATGTAAACTTGCCTGGTTTGGTCCACTGAAGTTTTAATTACTCCTCTTTTGGATGGTGATTAGAGTACCCATACCAACAAATACTTAAATAAATCAGCTGCCCAGGAATGACACCCTTTGAAGATGGCAAACAGAGAGTTGACAAAAATGTCAGATTTTAATTATTTTACAAGTAGACTATAGCCAACCAGCCCAGACTATAATGTTATTTTTTATCAGTTAACTTCAGCCATCAAAAGTCTTCCAACATATTACTGCATGCATTTGAAATTTAATTATTTTCTTCCTTTCACTGCTTAAAATTGTTAAAATTGATTATCCATAAAATGCATTATACTAAATGACTCTGGATCCTTTATTTTGGTTAAGCAGGGTTATATCATTTTTGTTTCAATTCAGACATTTTATAATGTTTTACTTGTATATTAATAGAAGTATTTTTCTTTTGTTTTACAATTATTTTGTTAAACTGATGTTATGTCTCTTACATTGCAATGTGTCATACTTGAATCATATTCATTAGCATACTCTTTCTATTCTTTATGAATATCCTGAACTTTCTCTTTCTCCTCCTTACACTAAAAGAGTTAGATCACACCTTTATTACATAGAAGAAATGGACTAGTTTATCATTAGGTATAAGGGAGAAGAAACTGTTAAAATTAAAATTATATAAGGAACTAAGGAGAGTGGTGGGCTTTTAGGAAGCATAAAAGAAAATGGATGAAAACATTAATTAAGAAAGATAAAGTAGATTCTATGGAGATAGATAATGGGTAAATATTCTTTCTATGGATTGTCCTGGAGTGTGTAACTAACTGCTCTATGTCTCTCATTGTACGCTAGCTACTATTTTAAGTTAATAAACTAAACTGCATTGTTTGCTCCAGGTGAAGTGTTTCAGCCTGACCACCGTGCAGCCGTTCATGCGTAACAGCAAAGGTTATCGACCAATTGCATTTAATCCAGCTGCTGGAACATCCCACAATGTTGCTCAAACTGTTAGTTAGAATGAATAGATTTGGTGCAATAGTGTGTTTTTCCTTGTGTATGAATGTATTAAATTACCTCATCAGTCAATTAGTTTAATACTAAGGATAACTTTTGTATTTTATTAATACAACTTTAATGAATTTGGTGAAAAAAATGTTTATATGTTTATAAAATTATTTTTATAAAGAATTAACAACTATAGAGGCTCATATAATATACAATGCTCTTAATCACAATAAAATATTTTTACAGTAACAAAATTTCATGAGGGCTTTATTTTAAAACTATTTTTGGAACACAAAGGACCATGCAGGACCTACCTACCAGTCATAAATGTTTAGTGTGGGTACATATATTTTATCATGTTGGCCAAGTGGGCCAAGTTTAATGTTTTAGTACCATTTTATTCTAAACAGTGTATATCTAAAAGCCAAAACATTCTCATTTCAGAGCTGAAATGAATAAGCTTACTCACTGCCACATTTGAAGGTGAAACTCCTGGTGAAACACACAAGGACTCTTAAATAAAATTGTACCTTCATTCTTGTATCATAACTTTTCTTGTTAGGGTCAGCAAACACATTTTCTGCTATCTTCTCTGAAGTGGAAAATACTATACCAGGTGAGTCAGCTACCCCATATTCTTCTAGAAAATGTTGAATCGTTAATTTGGTAGAAAATCTTATACATGCCTACACCATAACAAATAATTATACAGTTACAGAGATTGATCTCTCCGATTAAAAAACAGTAAGTTTTAAAATATAGAAAGGATGTAAATAAATAACAGAATAAGTAACCTTTATCACAGTTTAAAGCATTTGCCTTTTGAATTCAAAATCTAAGGTTATAGGCACAACAAACAAAACATTAATTCTATCCTTTAGGTTGGCAACATAAACTTAATAGGCAATACAACATGTTTTCATCACTTCTTGCAGTTATTTTCTCTATAAAAGAAAATGTCTATTTAGGGTGGGTGGGTTACAGGTTCCCTGAGGTGTCAACAACTACTCCTGACTCGAATACAAAGATAATTTATTGATTATTATTTCATTTTCTTAACAAATGCTGGGAAAGTATGTGCGATGAAACTGCAGAAAAGTACAGGAGAGACTCCAAAAGTTCATTGTGTATTTTTCTTATGGTTAATAAATAAAATCATCCACACAATTTGTGGACCATGGGACCTTTTTATACCTTGTAGAATTTGCATCACTATTTCATTTATGAAAGAATCCTTTTCAGCCACAATTGCATAAATAGCCATTCTTATAACCAGCCATAAGAAATCTCAAGCAGTTGGCTTCAAGTTAGCTACAGTCAAACCATCATCAATGCACATTATAGAACAGCAACCATGAGTCACTGATAGCAAATAAAATGCAGTCTCATGTTTGGTCTGCACATGCTAACATACCACATGAGGGGTAGAGGGCAGTTATCTACATTATCACAGTATAAAGTCCTGTAACCATTCAACCTAATTTCCTTTTGTTCTGGCTGTAATGCTTGGAAATTCCTATGCATGCTTATAACACTATCTGTGGTAGTAGTTAAATAATTTTTTCTACCATACACCAGTATAGCCATAAATTTATACATATTAGTAGTGCATAAAATAAGTAAATGGTTTAATATTGATCTTTCAGTTAGATTTTAAAAGCATTTTTTAAATAATTAGGTTTGTTTCTTTTTCTAACTTAGGTCAGTTTTGTGATAGAGTTCAAACCTCACAGTAAAAAATAAAATAAAAATGCACGGTACCAGGAACTTGCTGACCAATTCTTATGGTCCAACTTTAATTGGAAACTCTGTCTACTTTTGGAAAGACAGAGTTTTCAGTTTTGAAATTCCATCAAAAATGTTTTCCATCAAATTCCTCTACTGCAAAAGGGCCAGAGTTTATCAATAGGGGATCATTAGTCAAACATAGGCAACAATGGAGATTATTAGTATAGTATAAGTGGTGTATGAAGGTGGTTTAATAAGTACCCGTGTCAGGAATGAAGATATCAGTTTTTGCATTCACAAAATTATTTATTTCTCAACATATTTCCATTTTGGAGACACACTTCTCCCAATATTCCTGCCATTGTTTTAAGCTTCCCAGGAATAAAATTGTCAGAATTGTCAAGCTCAGCAAAATGCATCTCAGTCTCAACAGAAAATGTTCCTCTGTGGTCTAGGGGTAGCATACTAGCCTTTGATCTTTCACACCCAATGTAGAATGGAACACTGAGAAACACAGAAATTAAAGAGCATCCATAAATAAGTCTCAATTTTATGTCTTTTCTCAACATTGACCTCTACATTTGATCTACGAGGTGTTTTTTTTTTTTTTTTAAGTAAGTACTGTTCTGATATGTAGTAAAAACAAGAGTAAACTTTTTGTAACAATTTTATTTTTACATGAAATGGCACAATTTTAACTACTTTTCCACATAATTGACACTATTGTTAAAACATTTATCATATCGAACAATAAGGTTCCATCTATGACAGCCCCTGCAGCACAACCTTTTGAGGCTGTCGTCATCTTGGGTTGACCTCTGAGATGCTTCTTCAGTTGCAGAAACATATAGTTGCTGGGTAACTAGATTGGGGCTGTATGGAGGATGATCAAATGTTTCCCAGCCAAATGATGTGTTGAGATTGCAAGTCCGATTAGCCCAATGTGGGCAGGCATTGTCGTTTAGCAAAATGATCCCTTTACTCAACATGACGTGCCTTGTTTTGAATTGCAGGTCACGGTTGTTTTTTAAAGTCTCACAATATGTTTCAGAATTTATTATGACTTTATTGTGAATGTCAACTCTTTCATGCTTTGAGCATTAAGAAAATGAAAAACATTGCATACTTCACAGTTGGTAGAATTCTCAATTGTTGGAGGCATTTTAAATATGCGAAAGTAAATGTAAACTCAATCGGTTGTTGTGACAATGGCATCTGTGACTTGCCAGCAGATATAGGTACACAGTGCTTGTGCACAGGATACCAACTGCAGTATTGCAGAGACAGAATTTCAAAGTGGTACTTACTTAAAAAATATGCCTAATGAATTTGTTCCTGCAAGGCATTTCTTCTTGTTTGGGAAGAAGAAGAAGTTGCAGGGAGCTAGGTCAAATATTGGGGATGTGGCAGTAATTTACAATGCAATTCATGCAGTTTAGCACTTGTAATTCCAGATACGTGTCTGGTGCACTGTCATGGTGAAAACAGCATTTTCTTCTTTGTCATATGGTTGCATGTATCCCTCAATTCTTAATAAATTGGGCCAATAATGTGGTATTGTCTTTCCTTTTTCTAGAAGTCAGTAAATATGACATCTTTGGCATTCCAAAACATCTTTGCCATCACCTTTCCAGGCTGTATTTGCCTTCTTTGAAGCAGATTCACTGGAAGCAATCAATTGTTTTGATTGTTGCTTGATTACCAGAGTATAATGAAGAATTCAGGTTTTATCAACAGTCACAACTCCATGCAAAAAGGCCTTTGGATTTTGCTTATGTAGCTTCAAAAGATAAAAGGCACACCTCTTGCCTACTAGGAGCAGTTGTACATCAACAGCTTTTTCATTTCCAACTTATCATCTAAAATATGAATTACCATTCCCATTGACACACCTATGCCCTCTGCTTTTCACAACTTTCATTCAACAATCAGAGGGAATCTTATGGACTTACTCAATGATTTTCTTGCTCCATATTTGCAGGGCATTTTGGTCATTCCTCATCTGAAATAGATGTTTGAACAGGGTTAAATTCATTGAACCAATGTCTAACTGTTGACAAAGATGGCAAAAGGTATCCAAAAACATTATCCAATTTCACTTTTATAACCTTGCAAGTTTTCCTATCCAAAAGTAAAAAGTGAATCACTGAACGATACTGCACTTTTTCCATTTTTGCAAAAACACATTGAATGACTAAGTGAAATGCCTACCAAATCCAAATTAATATACAAATCAGTACCAAATTAAAAAAAAAAAAAAGTACATACCAAAAAATTACAATGACTGAAATATTTGAACTTAGAGCTTCAGTTTAGCAAATCAACATTTAACTGATTTTGTTGGTTTTTTATAGTGTTTAATGCTCACTTTTACTACAAATGGCACTGCAGGCGAAGCGTTTAACTGTCTGAGCTATTTCGAGTAACAATTAACTCAATGTAATATGTTACTGGAAACAATTTAATTGAAGCAAACAAACTAACAGGTCCTTGCTAATATATTATGTTTAACATACTTAAAGAAATTTGATTGTTAGTACATCTTTCTTTACATAACAACAAAGGCACTGAAGCATATTTTGATACTAAACTTGTGGGCATAAATCTGTAAACATTCTGCTGCAATGTTCTCTAAGGCTTAAAACAAATATTAGCAATAAATGCTGCTAGATTGCAGTTAGGATGAATGGCCATTTGAGCAAGCTTGAGACTACTTGAGAAATGATGTCATTTTCTTGAGTTACTCGAGCAGAGCTCAAAGCACACTACTACACTATACATTAGAATGTTGTATTCTGATTGATTGGGATCTTAATAATGTTTGAAAACAAACTGTATGGAATGCAAGTTACTCAAACTTGGTACTGCCTTAGTCATATTATGTTGCAATAGAAATGACTGTCCAAGGGTATTGCCATGGGACAGTTAAACATTTATAATTATGTGCAGATGATTTAATTTTTCAGATAGATTATGTTATTTCAAGACATCAACATCTATTCATCATGTGAAATGATGAAGGAATAGCAAATGGGTGGAGTGAATCTGGAAAAATAAATAATAAAAGCAGAAAAGTATTAGGAAAGATTTGCTTTGATTACCAAGGAGATGCATTCAAAGGTCATTGAAATAACTGAACTTTTAAGAGTGTCCCTGTCATTACCAAATTTTGGTATATAGTCTCTACCTGATGAGGTTTGCATGAGCTGCACAATTAAGATTGCATTCTTTTAATGAAATGAGCTCTTGCTTGTGTAATTGAATTGGTCAGACTGAAAGGTATTGAGTCAGTTTTTGTAACTTTTCAAAAGAAAAGTTATAAACAATTTAATTGAATCAATCATGCACAGTATGGGTGCATGAAAATGAACTAAATATGAATTGTGCACATACTTTCTACAAAGTAATGTCATTATATGAAGTGCCTAGATACAAACCCTGACATTTTCACTTTCAGTAAATTTTCAGGAAATGAAAAAAAATGTTTAATGTTTAAAGCATGCTGTTTAAAAGACAAACTAATTTCAATGTCGCTTTCTGTACACCATAGTTTTGCGAAATATTAATTCCAAGACTTAGCCACTGTTTTATAGAAAAATACTTTTGTAATTTAGAAATGTTTGCATTTTAATTTTACCAATAACAGAATAGACAGTTATGTGAAGAGCCTACTGAAGTAATTGTAGTAAAATGTATAAATAATGCATTTCACATATTTTAATTATCATTAATTAATTATTTTGCACATTTTGCAATAATATAACATATTTAGCTAACTAGTTTCATGTTGTATCTAATGTATTCATTAATATTTGTAACTATTATGAATGGAATATTTTTTCTTGCATTAAAAGTGCTAGTATGCAGGACTGATTTAAATATAAATTACTACTTCATCATAAATAAAACAAAATTAAGTATTTTGATGTGATATTAAATATATTTAAAATATTGTTGTATAAGCATAACACAGAAAACTCTCAATTATCTGCAGCAACAATAGAAGTTTGTGCATAAATCAAAACAGCAGATAATCACAAAATACTTCATACCATTCCCTATGAATCTAATCAAGCTTTCAGATGATGGCTATGTATCCAGTACATTTTGTTGAAATGCTATTCATATTGTATGAATCTGAACTTTACAGTGCATTTGGTTTTGAACGCAACATTTTTCCAAGACAAGGGTACTGATTCCAATCACAAGAAAGTCATCTTCAGGGAGAAAGGAGGAGCAACATGAATCCTCCATAACACAAGCATGAGCACGCATTTTCCACTTGTATGAACTTCATTCACGTAAACATTTACACCTGCATCTGCAAAAATGTAAACATAATTTTTGTCAATTGTTTCCAATTTTCTGAGTTTCTCATCATACATCTACTCATTTATATCTTTTGTCTTTTTTCTTTCTTCAAAATGTGACTTAATACCTTCCAGCTCCAATTGATTCAATTGCATTCAGGGATGATAATATTAGTCCTGTTCACTGACAATGAACATGTAACCAAAGATAACTTATAATATAAAGCAATGCTTTCATCTTATCTGTAAATTAAAGATTACATAGAACTATAAAATAAGGGGTGGCTGACTCATATTATATAAATAGAAAACTCTGCACATCTTGGTAATGCATTACTTTGCACTAGATGAGATATTTTTATGGAATAATGTAGTAAATATTTTTTTGAACTTCTACAGACAACTTGCTTTAGTCAACAGGTGTCAATAGAGTTGCATATCACTGCTATTTTTCAGTCTCTCATCCAGCAAGTGTGCTGACAATGTTCTATTGTCAGCACACTTTGGAGATTGTTATACATCAAATTTAATGATAAATTTATGTATTTGAAATTAATGATTTTTTATAATTAATGGTTTCATACAGAAGTAATCTGTAAAAGTTTTGATTACTTTTTTCAAAATGCTTATAGTAAACTTTGGTCTGCAATTGTCTACCTTCCAGAAATAGTTTCTGAAATTAAAAATAGATTTCACAGTTCATAATATTTTTAGAGGAAGAGTAAATATGAGAGACATGTGTTTAAATGTAAAATATGTAAAATCTTTTAAGTGCCATCTACAAAATAATTGAATTTAGAATTCTTTTATTTCCATTGATTATATAAAAGATATATAGAAGCATGATATTTTTGATAGTATTCTTTTTTAATTTAGGTCTTTGAACCAATAAACAATGAATATGACAACCAACAATTTTGTGCAATAAAATTGCTGAACTATTCTATTGCTTGCTAGTGTCACAATAATTGTATAATTTGTAAGAAATGTAATGTTTGTTGATCTGTAAAAAGTGTTTATTTTGTACATAAATAGTGCTGGCATGGGAGTACTAGTTATTTTTTTCTCCATTTTTAAAATAACCTAAAGTAAATGATAGAAGCAATTGAATGGGTACTCTCAAAAACTGGCCTAATCATCAATTTAAAAAAAAGTTAATTATATACTTCAATCTACTCCAGAGTTCAACTAACCTTAAAGAAATATTTATGATAACATACAAAGTTTATAGTTTTATGACAAAATTGTAACAAAAAACTCTTTCTCTAACCACCAGCTCTTTATTTCTTTCACATTCAGAATTTGCTCACCAAAACTGTCTTTCTTTTATGCTTTTATAGCAATTGTGTCATGGTGGCAATGATTAATGCTTGCTACGAATTTACCATCAAAACTCCCTCAACTGTTGCATGTGATGCATTCCAGTAAAAACTGAATGCTAGGCAGGACTTCATGGCCCTTTTTATGCCACTCAGTATAGAACCAGCCACATGTGCCAACCACTGCAGGTGTCACAAACTCACTCAGGTGTAACAATGTGGGCTTCAT
Organism: Hymenopus coronatus; assembly: GCA_030762935.1. Classification (NCBI taxonomy): domain Eukaryota; kingdom Metazoa; phylum Arthropoda; class Insecta; order Mantodea; family Hymenopodidae; genus Hymenopus; species Hymenopus coronatus. The sequence goes on from CM060895.1 coordinate 26,750,236, forward strand.
CGTCAAAGAACGTTCCAACAACACACATGTCAACTAATGCACGTGTAACATTCAATGCCAACAATCAGCTATGGCTTATGAAGCAAGCTGTACACACACATTTGACCCTTATGGCCAAGGGTGTAGCCACAATATTGAAAATCTGTCATTTTATTTTGTTACAAAAAAATTAATTTCATTTGGCACTTGAGTCAGTAAGCCACACAGATGAAATACTGTGAAAATGATAGTATTGTTTTTTATGCTCTGTATGCTAGAATCTATGGGAAATTTACTTCATTGGCAATTACAAAGCTTTGCTTTTCTCTATTCTGATAAAATAATGATTAGCCTATTTTGCGAGCACCCATATAATTAATACCAGTTCCATATGATATCTAGATGTTTCCCTTCAATCTGATAGACAGATTGCAAGAAATTGATGTCCAATGGGATGCAGATTAAGCAGTTGTATTATAAACTAAGTCATGTGCTAATCAAATAAACCTTAAAGTCAGATATTTTTATCTCTGCAAGTTTCTCTAAGGATGTAAAAGAAAGCAATGATGGACCATCATGAAGTACCATCACACAGAATTTTAGCTTTATTATTGCGGTAGCTTAGCTTTAAACTTTTAACAAAATTCTGATTATATACGAGGGTTGGGGCAAAAGCCATGGCAACTAGTTTTTTTCTTGTAGATATGTGAATGGATCACAAACGTATGTCATGTGAAAGTTCTGCAGGCATATGCACAGATGGCTCTGTGATAGCTGGTAGTAGCACAGCGAGGGCTGTGAAATCAGTCAGTTGGTGAGTGTCGTGCGAGATGGAAGTAACCTATGTTGAGCAGTGCACTTGCATTAAAATAGCCGTTCTCTGAGGGAGAAATGTGATGGAATGTCACAGTGAATTAGTGAAAGCCCTTGTGAATAATGCCCCACCATACCGTACAGTAGCACGGTGGGTAGGAAAGTTTCAGCAAGGACGTGTGTTAACCAACGTTCGGGACGACCTGTCAGTGTGCAGACCGACGTGACACGTGCCGTCATCGAGCAGCTCCTGGATGAAAACAGACGATGGATGCTACTGGAGTCAGAGAGGACAAGTAGCATCGAGAAACGCACCGTCCACAGGATATTGCGTAATGAGCTGCAACTACGCAAAATCGCATCGCGGTGGGTACCGCATGCACTGACGGAAGTTCAAAGGTGGTGCGCTATGCAATATGCTCCGACCACCTTGCACGCCGGCAACAGGATGACGATCAATTCTTGTCACGAACAATCGTCATCAATGAATTTTGGATCAGGGCATACGAACCAGAACTGAAACGTTAGTCCGCGGAGTGGCGACATGCTGGATCACCAAGGAGGTAGAAGTTCCGTTAGAATCCTTCCTCAGTCAAATTGATGGTGATCATCGCGTATGACGTCAAGGGTGTCATTGTTTGTCACTTTGTTTCACATGGCAGAACAGCGACCGCACAGTACTACTGGGACTTTCTGGTGCGACAGGTAGGATATGGCGTTCGAGAGAAACGTTTGAATCTTGTGGACAGTGCAATAATCCTGCACGACAATGCAAAACCACATAAATCAGAGTGAGTAGGGTAGCTACTGCGACGTTGGGGATGGGAAGATTGGAGCAACCACCGTACTCTCCCGACATTTCGCCTTGTGACTTTGATCTCATTCGAAATATTAAGGAAGCACTACATGGTAGGCGGTTTGCAACACGAGAGGACATTACTGATACTGTGTGCGAACAGATGACCCGATTCACACATGGTGCGGCAAATGCCGCGGCACAAGATTTTATTCAGCGCCTCCCACATCGTTGGCAGCGTGTGGTGACAGTAGCAGGGAATTACTTTGAGGGTCTTTAGGCCCAGGTTTGACATGTCAACTTTATGTGTACTGCGTTGTCATTCTTTTGCATCGTGAAGACCATATTGCCCTGTATAATACCGTAATAAGTGCTATTCGTTGTCCACACATGTAGTTAACACCTTGTCCTTTCGTCTATGTATGTCACATTTTCCAACTGGACTGGTATCTTCAAGAAAATAGTTGCCATGACTTTTGCCCTTTTTCCTTCCCCTCCACCTTAATGCAGTGGCCACACTCCTCTGCGCAGGATCTTCTTGACATGGCAGCCCCATGAATGGTTCTCTTTTTTCCGGTGCTCTGGTGTGAAGTTGTACTCTTGTAGCCTTTGGGCCCAATGAGCTATCTGGCCCTCCAGGTTCTTGAAACTTAACAGCCAAGTGAGGGCGAAGTAGTCATTTCTCAGGTGGAATGACTGGCCGTTGGTGAAAGTGCTCCAGCGCCTTTACTGCTACCAAGAGCTCCTGCTAGGTAATGCAATAGTTATTCTATATCTTGGAGAGCGTCTTGATGTAGTAGGCTGAAGTCTGCTCCTGACCATCTTGGACCAGGGATAGAATGCCTCCTTACTGGTGTCGCTGACGTCGGCAATAAATTCACCACCAGTTTGTAGAAATCCTAATACAGGCAGGCGCACTTCGGAATGGTGTCATTTTTACTTTCTCTATACGTACTATGTATCTACGTAATGCACAGAGAAGGTATTGTAACGCACCCAAAACTTTGATTCCGAGGTTTCACCGAAAATACATATTTTGGGTCCCCCTGAATCCAAAAAAAAAAAAAGCATTTTTGGGAAAAGATCCGTGTGTGTGTGTGTGTGTGTGTGTGTGTGTGTGTGTATGTGTGTCCACAGCATAACTAAAAAACGAAAAGTCCGTTAAATACCAAACTTGGTATTTAAGTTTAGTATCTTCCAAGGAGGGGCACGAAGATTTTCAAGTAAATTCCCCCACCCCCAACTACCCTTTACATGGAAAATGTTTCGAATTTTTTTATTTTCTCAAAAATGGCTCTAACGATTTTTATTAAAATATCGTATATTTCCCTGGCAAATAAAATGTATATCTTGAATTTTCTTGGCATAGTCTCTGAAGACTACTTTATTCTGGATGAATTTTACGGAATTTTGCATAACTGGTAAACCGTAAAAGATAGATAAAAACTTGCCTAACAGAAAATGTAGAGCTCGTTAAAACACACAATTTATGTTATATACTTTTTTCGTGGTGTGGATCGTCTTTTAGATACTCCTTGTTATTGGTTTCAGCTTTCAAAAACTTTCTCATACGGGAATTTGTCAACTCCTGTCCATACAAACAAAGGAACTTCAATCACGTATCAACCAGCTTTTAAAAGATTTGACTATCGATTTAGCTTATGACACTCCCTTACAAGGAAGCAAGTAATAAGACCTTTTCTGCTAAGCTTTTCTCCATTAGCATGAAGTGAATAGAAGAATAAGCTTTTTAACGATTTATTGCAGAGGTGTAGAGAAAGTCATATGAATGGAACACATCAGATTTTTGTATTTCGATTAAAAATGTAGGTGAAGAGCCACTTCATTCACTTCACATAGCGAGCCGCCCTTGTTGACCACCCCCAAACTATGAGACTAAGATGATCTAAGTAATTCACTGCTTTTTACTTTCTCTACACGTACTTACTATGTACACAGAATGTATTGCACTCCACCCAAAAATTCAATACCGAGATTTCACCGCAAAAATGTGTTTTAGGGTCCCCTGTATCCAAAAAAAAAAAAAAAAAAAAAAAGCATTTTCAGAAAAAGGTCCGTATGTATGTGTTCGTGTGTCTGTGAACGCGATAACTCAAAAACGTAAAGTCGGTAAAATACCAAACTTGGTATTTAAGTTTAGTATGTTCCAGGGATGTGGCACGAAGATTTTGAGAAGAATCCACTACCCCAAACTACCCTTTACATGGAACATTTTTCAAAAATTTTGATCTTCTCAAAGTGGCTCTAAAGATTTTCATTAAAATATATGTTTATCTTGAATTTTCTGGGAATAACCTCTGAAGACCACTTTATTCTGGATAAATTTTGAGGAATTTTGCATACACCGTAACAGATGGACAAAAACTTACTACACAGAAAATGTAGAGCACATTAAAACACACACTTTATGTTACATACATTTTTTTCGTGGAGTTGATCGTTTTTAAGATATTCCTGGTTTTTCGTTTCAGCTTTGAAAAACACTTTTCTCATACAGGAATTTGTCAACTCCTGTCCATACAAACAAAGGAACTTTAGTCTCACAGCAATCAGTTTTGACTAACACTTTAACTTATGGTACTCCCTTATTTCGCTTCTACTTACAAGGAAGCAAGTAATAAGACTATTTCTACTATTTTTTCTAGATTACCATGAAGCAAATAGAAGCAAAAGATTTTTAACAATAATTTGTTTCAGAAATGTAGAGGAATTCATGTGAATGGAACACATCAGATTTTAGCTTTCTCTACACGTGCTATGTTCATAGTGTTTAGAGAAGGTATTGCACTCCACCCAAAATTTGATACCGAGATTTCATCGGAAATATGTGTTTTATGTTCCCCTGTATTCAAAAAAAGCATTTTCAGACAAAGATCCGTGTGTATGTCCATGTGTCCGTGAACACGATAACTCATAAACGAAAAGTCGGTAAGACACCATACTTGATGTTTAAGTTTAATATATTCCAGGGATGCGACACGAAGATTTTGAAAAAAAAAATCCCACGACCCCAAACTACCCTTTACATGAAACTTGTTTCGAAAATTTTAATTTTCTCAAAAATGGCTCTAACGATTTTGATTGAAATATCATATATTAGAGATATTTACCTGACAAATAAAATGTATATCTAGAATTTTCTGGAAATAGCCTCTGAAGGCCACTTAATTCTGGATGAATTTTACGGAAATTTGCATAACTACTAAACCTTAAGAAATGGACAAAAACTTACCACACAAAAAATGTAGAGTACGTTAAAACACACAATTTATGTTATATATATTGTACGTGGATTTGATCCTTTTTTAGATATTTCATGTTTTTGGTTTCATCTTTAAAAACCTACATTTTTCTCATACAGAGATTTGTCATCTCCTGTGCATACAAACAAAGGAACTTCAGTCACGTAGCAACCAGCTTTTGACTATCATTTTAACCTATGGTACTCCCTTATTTCGCTTCTACTTACAAGGAAGCAAGTAATAAGACTATTTCTATTATTTTTTTTTCTCGATTAGCATGAATTAAATAGAGGCATAAGCTTTTTAACAATAATTCGTTGCAAAAATTTTAGAGAGCCATGTGAATGGAACACATCAGATTTTTTGAAGTGTTTGAATACCCACTTTTACTACTTGTGGCACCGCCGGCGATGACACTGATGATACAAGGAATGAATATGGAGCACCGAGTTCACCTCTTTGAAGAAAAGTTGTCACCTCTTCGCGTTCAGCTTTAGGTTAGCTGCCTGCAACCTCTACAATATCTTTTGTCAGACTTTCAAGAAAGTCTTCGAAGGTGTTGTCCACGACGATGATGTCACCCAGATAGCATAGACAGGCATCATAATCAACCCTCTTATCATTGATTCCATTAGTCGCTGGAAGGAGCTGGAGCGTTGCAGAGGCCAAAGGCCTTAGCACACCTTCCCTGTGTGTTTACTGTTGTGGCAAAACGTAGGTTACTCCTCTGCTGAGGGTCGCAGGTTCGCTTGTCGCATGTAGCAAATATGTTTCCACTTCTCTTGAATCAACACATAGCGGCTATTTATTTTAGACATATCTATGTCACACACGACATTCGGTATAGTTAGTAATATGATAGTGATTATGGTGCTTCTATAAGGATTTATTCTACCGAACAACAATATGCTGCACACGAAAGCATGTGGTGCGCAGAATGGTACGCAAACGTATTAGACACAAACAGTTCTCCCTCTCAATGTAAAACAAAACTGGAATCTGCATGGTATGAAAAAATACTAAAAGTATTGTTTTGAAACATTTTTAGGAATTCAATTTTGGGCAAATTGAAACAAACCGATCCAACAGGAAAATACCAGTCGCAACTGGAATAACGTGATATTCTCAGACGAGGTAACATTTTCTTCCACACGTAAGGGAAAGTTGATTGTTTATCGTCCAAAGGGGTTCCGATACGATGCAAAAAACTTGGCTTCACAATATTCCATAATGGTCGCGTCTCTGTATCGTGTTGGGGCTGGAGATCAAGGACGGTCTAAGTGTGCTATGGCAACTTGACGATACCCTGAACTATGTGTAGTACACGTAATACTCGATAGTATTTTGATTCCCGGGAGGATGCGATATCGTGATGGAATTGTTGAATTTATGAGGATAATCATCCTGTTTACACATCTCGAAAAATTCCAAACTGTTTTTAGAGCGGCAGAGTGGTAGAATGTGTGGGTTCAAGTAAAAAGGGAGCTGCGCTCCAATTTACCTGTAGATGGGCGAAGGTCAAAAGATGGCTTCTAGGCAGAAATTCAAGAAGCCTGGGTGTAGCTTCTCGTCCACATTACTGTAGGTATTTGATTTTGTCTATTCCTCTATATTAATTATGTTATTTTTGTGTTTTAGTTTTAGAAGATAATAGTTTATTTACACATTTGTTTAGTTATTTAATACTAGTGTTAGAGATTTATGTTTTTGAGTGCAAAGATAGGCCCATAATTCAAATGCTAAAGTTATATTTATGCAGTATTATGTTCTACATATCCAGTCATAAAATTAAAAAAAAATGACTAACAGAGCAAGATTTGAAGCTAGGAACTTATGAGTGGAAGGAAGGCCTTCTTAAACCTCTGGGCCACTTGTTTTCATGAGTTTAGCATTGCGCTGTCAGTCATAGGCCATTGTACAGTTTTATCGTGTGCATTGTGAACAGAGCTTTTACGAAGATGCACGAAGCTTCGATCGACACATGGAATCTGAGGATGACTCCTTTTTTGTGTCCATGAGTGCACATCGATTATTAAAATGTAACAATTGTATTTTGTAAAAGAAACGATTGCAAGTTAAATGGATAATATATTAATTGGATGAATTTTACTCAGTTAATTAGCAACTCTGATACACATACATATTAAGTGCTATGTTGATGTCACACCACGACACAGAAAACCTATGGACTCTGCTATACACGTGATTCATGCATGACGATGTTGTGGTATCATGTCCTTCGGCTATTAACCAGCAATCTGTTGTCAGCTTGCATTAATTAAATCTGAATTGAACTACTAAACCATTTGTTAATGGAAATTTCCAAGTTGTGGTTTAATGGATTCAAAGCTCGACTTTTTCTTCACAAAGCAATTTATGGCATAAATATTGTTGTATATGTGGGTATCGTCATCCTTCAAATAATCATATTTGGTTTCTCCGGTTCAGTAATTGAATGACCTTTGCATATAGTTGTTAATTTAGACAATCTCTACCGTTATTTTGTATGTTCATAATAGGTAGGTAGTGTGTATTCCACCCAAAAATTCGCTACCGAGATTTCGCCGAAAATAAGAGTACCTACATGTTTTGAGGGCCCCCAAATAAAAATACACATTTAGTGTGTGTGTCCCTGTACAGAATAGCTCAAAAATGAAAAGTATATTAAATACCGAACAAGATACTTTTGTATCTTACAAAATACGACACAAAGATTTTATAGAAATCCCACACTCCAAACTACCCTTTACTTGGAGAAGTTTTCGAAAACTTAGATATTTTTGAAAAAACAAAGATTTTTTTATTAAAATACCGTATATTAAAGATATTTACATGGGAAATGAAATGTATACCTATGGTAAATTTTCTGAAATAGTCTTTGAAGAGCTCTTCATTCTAAATAGCTTTTGTATAACTAGCAAACAATAAGAGATAGATAAAAACTTACTACACAAAAACGGAGATCTTGCTAAAACACAGTTATGTTATACACACATCTTTTATTTATTTATTTATTTATTTGCAGAGTTAACTATTTCCGAGACTTTCTTTGTTATCGATTTCAATTTTAAATTGCTTAAACTTTCTCATTCCTTTTTATTTTGTTTTACTCTTGACTCTTCTTTACTTTGATGTAAAGAGACTTCATATATCCAAGTCGCGGGTTCAAACCCGGAGGAGGACGATGGTTTTTTTCGGGCGTTAAGATCATTAGTATGGTTTCCTGCGGTCCCGTGTCGTAGATTTACGGCAAGTAAAAGAACCTCAAGCCTGATAGAGAGGCCTCTGAGCAAAATTAAGCGGTCTTTCACACCAGTATAGAATGGGACGCTCAGAACCACATCAGTTAAAGAGCGTCCATAAATAAAACTCCAATTTTACTTTCTCTACACGTACTATATACATAGTGTATAGAGAAGGTATTGCGCTCCATCCAAAAATTCGATACCGAAATTTCACCGGAAATATATGTTTTAGGGTCACCTGTATCCAAAAAAAGCATTTTCATAAAAAGGTCCATGTGTGTGTTTCCTTGTGTCAGTGTGTCCGTGTATCTGAACAACGATAACTCAAAAACGAAAAGTCGATAAAATACCAAACTTGGTATTTAAGTTTAGTATCTTCCAGGGATACGACACGAAGATATTGAGTAAAATCCCCTCATCCCAAACTACCCTTTACATGGAACTTTTTTCGAAAATTTTGATTTTCTCAAAAATGGCTCTAACGATTTTGATTAAAAGATATTTACTGATAAATAAAATATATATCTTGAACTTACTGGGAATAGCCTCTGAAAAATACTTTATTCCGGACGAATTTTAAGGAATTTTACGTAGCTGCTAAACTGTAAGAGATGGAGAAAAACTTGTCTCAGAAAATATGTAGAGCACTTTAATGCATATAACAATTTATGTTATATGCATTTTTTTCGAAGAGTTGATCGTTTTTAGATTATCCTTGTTTTTGGTTTCAGATTTAAAAAACTTATACTTTTCTCTCACAGAATTTTGTGCACCTATTCTACTCCCTTATTTCTCTCCTACTTACAAGGAAGCAAGTAATAAGACTTATTTCTGCTAATTTTTTTCTCTATTAGAATGAAGAAAATAGGAGCATAAGCTTTCTAATAATAATTTGTTGCAGAGGTGTAGAGAAAGTCATGTGAATGGAACACATCAGATTTTTTGTAAAGAGAACCGAATTTCAGTGGCAATCGCTTAGCAATACCTTTTAAAAGATGTGACTATCGCTTCAGCCTAGTGTACTCCCTTAGTTCCCTTCTACTTAAGGGAAGCAAGTAATAAGACCATTTCATTTATCTCGTTTAGCATGAAATAGAAGAAGAACATTTTGTAAGAATAGTTTGTTACATGATAGGCAGAAAGTGATCAGATTTTTGTAAAGAGGCCGCATTCAGGGCTGAAGGTTATTCGTGAGTTTCTTGGATCGCTAGGTGAATCCTGGGTTATACCATTTAATCCGTAAATTTTCCCATAATCCCTTTCGTCAGTTCATTTTATTTCCTTCTTCTTCACCGCCATACCAGACTTTATGCTGGTCACTCATTCTGGATACGCTATAATCCAAATTTGCTTGTTCCTCGACAGGCTCCCAATGTATTGGAAGTCCTTAGAGGTCTAATGCTACATAGAGAAAGGAAATTCTTTAAACAAGGAAAAGCAAAAAATTTAGAAAATATATTTTTTAAACTATCTTGGCTTTAAAAGTCTAAAAGAAAAAAAAATGTTAACGACGGACGCTCTCAATTACCAGGATCATTTCCGTGCCGTCGGTGTACAGAAATTTCGTCCCGCAGTTCTGTTATATGCCAAAATCTATTGACATGGGCCAACGCTTTTAAGCACACTTAAAAGCATCGGTATGGGCAAAGTTTGAACTCACGGTCACCCGGATCGACTTGCGGATTTTAAGTCTTAGGTGTAGGACTGCTACCCACTTAGACTGCTGGGAAAAGTGAGGAGCTACAATAGGTAACGGACTGGCTTGGTAAGCCAAACACATATATACGAGTACAGTGAACCACATAGCAGATAGAGAAACTATTATATTCTACCCAGAAACTCGATACCGAGATTTCACTGACGAGTTTTAAAGACCCCTGAATAAAACATTTTAGAAAAAATTCCATGGTATTTGCGCGTGTGTGTGTGTGTGTGTGTGTGTGTGTGTGTGTGCTTCTATATGTCTGTTTGTGGAAAAACGAAGAGTCGATTAAATACCAAACTTCTTATTTAAGTTCAGTATCTTCCAAGAAAGTGACACGAAAATCCTCCCACCCCTCTGTTTACATGGAATATTTTTCGAAAATGTTGGTTTTATAAAAATGAATCAATTATTTTGGCTAAAATACCACATGTTTAAGATATTTTCATCACAAACGAAATTTTCTGAGAAATACCGTATGAAGATCTCTTCATTCTGGATTGACTTTTGTCTAACTGGTAAACCGTGAAAGATAGACAGAAATCTTGTTAAAATACAGAACTTATGTAGAGTTAAGCGTTTCCAAAATATTACTTGTTATTGGCTTCAATTATAAACTACTTAAACTTTTCTCAAACGGGAAGTTCTTTCATCTCTCATGTTTTGCTCATGCAAAGAGACCGAATGTCAATTGTTTCCTATAGCGACCAGTTTTTACTTTCTCTATAGGCACTATGTACATAGTGTATAGAGAATGTATTGCACTCCACCAAAAAATTCGATACCGAGATTTCACCGGAAATATATGTTTTAGGGTCCCCTTTATCTAAAAAAAGCATTTCCGGAAAAAGGTCCTGTGTGTATGTGTGTGTGTCCGTGTGTCCGTGTGTCTGTGAACACGATAACTCAAAAACGAAAAGTAGCTAAAATACCAAACTTGGTATTTTAAGTTCAGTATCTTCCAGGGATGCGACACGAAGATTTTGAAAAAAAAAATCCCCCCGCCCCAAACTACCCTTTACATGGAACATTTTTCGAAAATTTTGATTTTCTTAAAAATGGCTCTAACGATTTATTAACATATCGTATATTAAAGATATTTACTTGATAAATAAAATGTATATCTTGAATTTTCTGGGAATATCTTCTAAAGACCTGTTTATTCTGGATGAATTTTGCTTAATTTGGCATAACTAATAAATCGTAAGAGATAGACAAAAAAAATGTAGGCCTTGTTAAAATACACAATTTACGTCATTTACATTTTTTTCGTGGATCTTACCGTTTTCGAAGTATTCATTATTAGTTTCGTTGTGAAGTACTTATACTTTTCTCAGACGGGAGTGTCCGTTTTTCTTTTGTTCTACTCCTGGCCAAGAAAAGAAGCGATTTGTAATGACAATCGCATAGCGACAGCTTTTAAAACATTTGACTATCGATTTAGCCTAGTGTATTCCCTTATTTTCTTCCTACTTATAAGGAACTAAGTAGTAAGAACATTGTGTTGAATACCTCGATTAACAAAGTGCAGAAAGAAGAATACTCTTATGTAGGAAGTTTGTAGAACGACTAGAGAAAGTCATGTGAGTGTAACACATCAGATTTTTTAATGCTTTTACTTTCGCTTTAGCCTAGTGTATTCCCTTATTTCCCTCCTACTAGAAGGAAGCATGTAATAAGGCCATTTCTACTAATATTTATCTCGATTAGCATGACGTATTTAAAAGTAGTAAGATAGAGAAAGTTATGTGAATAGAACACATCAGTTCTTTTTTTCTTAATGCGTTGGGGAGGGGTGCTCTAAATTGGCTTTATAGTAAAATCTCGCTATTAAAATTTTGGGTGGAATATGCTTTCCTATAGAGAAAGTAAAAATCACCGAAGCTGTTTAAAAACAATAGACATACAAGCAATTTGATTGAGTGAAGTTTAAGTTAGACTTTGTAAGTGGTTACATCATGGGCGGAAATCACAACCATTTTTCGGGTCAAATGAGCTTTTTCACATCAATTATCAGACACAGCATATTTTACACAACCTTCTTGTAAAGTAAGTGATGTTACACAATCTATAGATGATTCATCTCAGAAATTCTGTCTAGACTGAAGAGTAAGTTACCTCAAGACATTATTATCGGACACCGAAACTGAACAACCTAATTTTGTAATAATTATACCTTCTTTCTTCATGTTAATATTGTTAATAATACAGATTCATTTTTCAACTCCTATTTTAATAACTTGTGAATATTATTTTTATTTTAATTTTTCAATTTACCTGAAATTTGTATTTCTCAGTTTGTTATAAACTGCATCGTAATTTCTTTTAACTTCTATACTTTTCAGACAATGTACATATGTTAATGGTGTTATATGACGCATATCACTGTTATTTACTTGTTATTTTGTGTTAAATTATTATAAATGGCTTGTATACCTATTAGCTGATAAGTCAAAATGAATAATTAAAACAAAATTCTGTCTCCATTATCCAGAGTTTTCCTTGTTACTCTCTCTATTATTTACCTATACGAATAGTAATCAGCAGAAATACTGTATTCCACCCAAAAAAGCGACTCAGAGTTTTCGCTGGAAATGCATGCTTTGGGGCTCCCCGAATTAAAAACAAATAATGATGTGTTCCATTCACACGACTTTCTCTAGCTGTTACACAAACAACTTCCCTTACAGAAGATTAGGTATTCTTTTCTCTTCGACATGCTAATCACCGTAAACATTAGCGAAATCGACTTATTGTTCGCTTCCTTGTAAGTAGAAGGGACATGTGGGAATATACTAAGCTAAAGCGATAATCGAATCTTTTAAAAGCTGCCCTGTGTGAAACAATTGAGGTTCGGTTCGCTTTGCATAGCCTGCAGTCAAACAAGAGAGATGAAACGAAACGTCGCTTCCCGTTTGAGAACATTTAAGTAGTTTAAAATTGAAACCAATAGCAAGGAATGTCTTCAGAAAAGCCAGCTCTAATAAAAAATGCACATGAAATGAATTCTGTTTTTTAACAAAATCTACATTTTTGTTTAGCAAGTTTTTGTCTATTTCTTGCGGTTTAACCGCTTTGCAACATTCTACAAAACGCATCCAGAATAAAGAGGTCCTCAGAATTTATTCCCAGAAAATTCAAATTATAGTTATATGGTATGTTAATCAAACCGTTTTTGAAAAACCATTTTTGAAAAAAACAAAATGTCCAAGCATTTTGCCATGTAAAGGGTAGTTTTTCTTGGGGGATTTTCTTGAAAATCTTCGTGCCCCATCCTTGAAAAATACTAAACTTAATTACCAAGTTTGTTTTTTGTTATTTTCACTTTTGAGCTCTGCTATCCACAGACACACACAGCTTTTTTATTTTCTCAGAAATGGTTCTAACGATTTTGATTAAAAAAATTTACTTTAAATATGTTTAAAAGACAAATGATTTGATATATTGAATTTTCTGGAAATAGGCTCTGTAGAGTTTCCCATTCTGGACAAATTTTGCTGAATTTTTCAGACCTGGTAAACCGTAAGAGACAGACAAAAACTTATTGCACAAAAAATGTAATCTCGTTTAAACGTACAATTTATGTCATTTTCTTCATGGAGTTGACCATTTGTGAAATGTTCTCTTGTTACTGGTTTCAGTTTTGAAATACTTAAACGTGTCTCTACAGGACATTGTCAGCTTCTGGCAATGCAAATAAAGGATTCCAACCACATGGCAACCAACTTTTAAAAGATTTAGACTATCCCTTATTCCCCTTCTACTTACAACAAAGCAAATAATAAGACCATTTCTGCTAATGTTTATCTCAATTAGCATGAAGTAGATAGAAGAAGAAGAGTTTTAACAATAATTTGTTGCAGAGATGTAGAGAAAGTCATGTGATTGTAATACACAAGATGTTTTATGTCGTAAAGGAGAATTGTCTTAAACTAATGAGAGCCCGACAAGAACCAAAGAATCTCCGCAAATACAAAATCAAGTATGTTAATGCATCCGTTTTCTTCAGACAGCTAAAACACAATAATTTAGGGCGTTTTATTACACTGTGGCGTAACCGACTTCCAAAAATAGCAGGTAGCTACACCCGTACAGGGTAATCCACTTCCAAAAATAGTAATAACAAATTATTTGCAAGTTTCCATACATGTGCAGGTAATTAACTTCCAAAAGTGGGTCAGAATTGAGATTTAATTGCAATAGTTAGGGCTTTCATCACTAGGTGGAAAACTGTATCAAAATACGTATAGCTCTTCCGCCCTCTAAAGATATAACTCTCCTTCCCTCTCTCTCTACACTCGTAAATAAATTCAGGCTTGATTTTAAATTAACAAGATCATAAAACACACTTATTTCATTATGTGACCAAGAGGTGATTAAGCAGTCTAATTTTATATTTTTTGATTAAAGCATTACGGGATTGCAATATTAAGAATCTAGCAATGCCTAATATTTACCATATTATGAAGATAAGGCCTGGATTTTAATGAATGTTTTAAAAATGTTTTAAAAATGGCCTATAAATTAGAGTTACTCGTATAAAATGACTTCAATTTTACTTTCATTAGCACGTTCATAGTACGTAGAGAAGGTATTGCATACTACCGAAACATTTACGATGTTTAACTATAAATGCAGTTTGTGGTCCCTTGATTCTAAGAAAGCAGTTTTAGAAAAAGATCCTGACGCGTGTGTGCGTATGTGTATATCCATGTATTAGGGTTTATGTAGGTGTGAAATCGCCCTCCGTGGTTCCGTGGTGTAATGGTTACCATGCTAGCTTCATATACCCAAGGTCGCGGGTTCAAACCCGGCGGAGGACGATGAATTTTTTCGGGTGTAAAAATCCTTAGCATGGCTTCCTTCGGAAGGGAAGTAAAGCCGTTGGTCCCGTGTCGTAGATTTACGGCACGTAAAAGAACCTCAAGCCTGATAAGAGAGGCCTCTGAGCAAAATTAAGCGGTCTTTCACGCCCAATATAGAATGGGACGCTGAGAACCACAGCAGTTAAAGAGCGTCCATAAATAACACGCCATTTTTTGTAGGTGTGAAAAGTCAAAAATGAAAATTCCGTTAAATGCACAACTTGGTATTTTTAATAATTATCTTCTAAGGATGTGACACGAAGGCTTTCAAGAAAATGCCTCTACCACAAACTACACTTTACGTGGAAAATTTTTCGAAAATGTTGATGTTCTCAAAAATGGCTCTAACGAATTTGATTCAAGTGCTTTAATATGTCTTAAGATATTTTCAGTAAAATAAAACCAATATCTTGAAATTTTCTGGGAATACATGGGCTCTGAAGACCTCTTCATTCTGGATGACTTTTGCATAACTGGTAAAACGCAAGAGGCAGACAACAAATTTACACAAAAAATATGATATGTTCCATTCATGTGATTTCTATATCTCTTCTGCAAACTATGGTTACAAAATATTATTCTTTTATGTAAATAATGCTATTCAAGATAAACATAACAGAAATGGTTTTATAAGTAAAAAAATATATGTTACAATCACATGACTTTCTCTAACTGCTCTACAAACTTCTTTCAAAAGATAATTCTTCTTTCAACACCATTCTAATCTAGATAAACATTAGCAGACTTTTATTACTTAGTTCCTTATAAGTAGAATGGAACTAAGGGAATGCACTAAGCTAAAGTGATAGTCAAATGTTTTAAAAGCTGTCGTTATGCAATTGTCATTGCAAATCGTTTCTTTGCTTGGCCAGGAGTAGAACAAAAGAGAAAAACGGACACTTAGTCTGAGAAAACTATAAGTAGTTCACAATTGAAACTAATAACAAGGAATACCTCGAAAACGGTAAGGTCCACGAAAAAAAATTGTATATGACATAAATTGTGTATTTTAACAAGATCTATATTTTTGTACTGTAGGTTTTTGTCTATCTCTTACGGTTTAATAGTTATACCAAATTAAGTAAAATTCATCCAGAATAAACAGGTCTCTAGAAGCTATTCCCAGAAAATTCAAGATATAGAAATGGCTTTAATATGTGGTATTTTAATCAAAATCGTTAGAGAATTTTTAAGAAAAACAAAATTTTCGAAATTTTTTCCATGTAAAGGGTAGTTAGGGTTGGGGGATTTTCTTGAAAATCTTCGTGTTGCATCCTTGGAAGATACCAAAATTAAATACCAAGCTTTGTATTTAACCGTCTTTTAGTTTTTGAGCTATGCTGTCCACAGACACACACAGACAGACAGACATACAGACAGACAGACAGACAGACAGACAGACACACACACGCACATGGAGCTCTTTCTGAAAATGCTTTTTTTGGATTCAAGGAGTCCTAAAACATGTACTTCCGATGAAATCTGACATCGAATTTTTGGGTGAAATACAATACTTCTCTATCCCTGTGAAAGAGAGAAAGAGAGAGAGAGACAGAGAGACATATGAAAAGAATGAGAACTTTCCATTTGTGAAAAGTTTTAAGTATTTTAAGGTAGAAACCAATGACAGGAAATATTTTGGAGATTGCTAGCTCTACTAAAAACCTGCAAATGACATACGTGTTTTAATCTTAATGGTATTTAACGCCCACTTTTACTGCAGACGGCACCGCAGGCGATGATACTGGAATGAAGAAGGAATGCGATGGCGGGGGAAACGAGACCTCGCCCCTGCGCCACTTTGTTGACCACAACAAATCCCATTTGCGCTCTCCTGGGGTCGAACAAGAGGTTATGTTTTAAGGACATACACACTTTTTCAATTGTAAGGTTTTGTCTCTCTTTTAAGGTTTACCAGCTATGCAAAAGTCATTCGGAGTTACGGACTTCAGGGGCTACTCCCACGAAATTCAGGATACACATTTTATTTGCCATTTAAATATTTTTAATATACGGTATTTTAATCAAAATTGTTAGTCATTAAACATTTTGAAAAATGAGTCATGTAAAGGTTATTTTGGGATGGGGAATTTTCCTGAAAATCTCAGTGTCGCATCTTTGGAAGATACTGAACTTAAATACCAAGATTGGTATTTAACCGACTTTTCGTTTTTGGGCAGTGCTGCCCACAGACACACAAGAAAATACACACGTTGTTCTTTGTTTAAAAAGACTTTTTATTCGGAGTTTGTGAAAACATGTATTTCCGGTGAAAACACGATATCTGTTATAGGTGTGTATAACATATAAACCTTAAGAGAGACAAAAACTCAACTGCATAAAAAAATGTAGATCTCGTTAAAACACACAATTTATGCCAGGCAAACATTTTTTGAAGAGCTAACCATTAAAGAGATGTTCTTGTTATTGGTTTCAGTTTTAAAATACCTATACTTTTCTCAAACAGGAAGTCGCCCGTGTTTTTTTTTTTTTTTTTTTTTTTTTTTTTTTTTTTTTTTTTTTTTACTCCTGGCCATGAAAAGAAGCGAGCTTCAATGACACAATCGCATACCGACAGCTTTTAAAACATCGGACTATCGCTTTAGCTTAGTGTATTCCTTTAGTTTTCCTCTACTTACAAGGAACTAAGTAATACGACCATTCTGACAATGTTTATCTCGATTAGCATGAAATAGAAAAAAAAAAAAAAAAAAGAATAACATTTTGTAATAAGTTTGTTTGCAGAGCTAGTAGGGAAAGGCATGTGAATGGAGCACATCAGATTTTTAGAAAAACGGTCCGTGTGTGCATGTGTGTGTCCGTATGTTTGTAGAATACGATAACTCAAAAACGGAAAGTCAGCGTAAACTACAAAATTTGGTATTCATGTTTATTCTGTTCCAGCGATGCGACCCGAGGATTTTGAGAGAAATTCACCGATTCCAAACTGCCATTTATACAGAAATAAATGCGAAAATTTTGATGTTCTGAAAAATTGGTTCTAACTATTTTATTTGCCGCATATTAAAGATATTTACACGACAAATAAAATGTATAGCTTGAAATTTTTAGTAATGAAATTCTCTGGGAATGGATGAATTTTGAATAATAGGTGAACCGTAAGAGATAAATAAAAACTTACTGCATAAAAATGTAGTGCTCGTTAAACATACACAATTTATGTCGTATACATATTTCTTCGCGGAGTTTTCATTTCCGAGGTATTTCTCGTTATTGGTTTCAGTTTTTAAATACTTAATTTTCTAATACGGGAATTTGTCAACTTCTGGCCATGCAAAGAACGAATTTCAATCAGATAGCAACCATCTTTTAAAAGGTTTGGCTATCATTTTAACCTATGGTACTCCCTTATTTCCCTTCTACTTACAAGGAAGCAAGTAATAAGATAATTTCTGCTAATGTTTATCTTGAATAGCATAAAGTATATAAAAGAATGCGTTTTCTAATAATAATTTGTTTCTGAGATGTAGAGAAAGCCATGTGAATGGAACACATCGTCTCCTTGCTTTATATTATGATTCGACCTGATGATTCGTCCTACTTTAAAAATCTAGCAAGTTCTTCCAGAATTTCATTCATTAGCCATTTCCATACTTCATGTTCATCGAGATAAACATTTGTATAACTTGTTTTATTGTATATTTCCTTGTAGATGCAATGCGATCAGGTGAATATTGAAGACTTAAGCGATACCATGTCTTTCAAGAGCTGGTCGCTTTGAAATTTCGTGGCCTTTGCTTGGCCAGGAGCGGAGAAATGCGACGAGTAACGTGTTTCCCGTTTGAGAAAAGTATTAAGTATTCGAAAAGTCAAACCATTAACAAGGAATAGCTCAGAAATGCTCCACAAAAAGCTGCATTTGACATTAACTGTGTGTTTTAATGAAATCTATTTTTTATGTAATAAGATTCTGTCTAGCTCTTACAGTTTACTAGTTATAGAAACATAATCCAGAATAAAGAGGAATCCAGAGGCTGTTCCCTGAAAATTCAACATATGCATTTCAATTATTATGAAAATATCTTAGTTGGTAGTACTGTTTAAAAGGCGTGCTCTATTCACGTTATCATTCTCGCATGTTTAAGTCATTGGTGAATAATACTAGATAGTTACAGGGCACCTGATGTAGTGGTAGTAAAATGAGCAAGTGTTTTCTGTGGTCAGAAACTTCTGAGACCGTGGAAGGGTGAGATAAGCCGTTACATGGCTGCATCGGCAAGTATCACAAAGTGCTGACACACGTAACCGGTCTGGGAATGAGCAACCTGTTTCTATCTTTGATGTTTAAACTGTCTCAAAGACTTTTGCCAAAGTGAGAGTAGTCTAGAATATAATATACCTGATTGGACCTGACTGTGAGAAATTTAGTCTCTGTGTTCTCTTGTTTGCGTTTCGGTCCTATAAATATTAAAAGTTGTTCGTTTTGCTGATCCATCATATCTTTTATTTAGTCAATATGCCCTGTTCAGTGTGCAAATTAACTAGGTGGAAGGGGGGAATTCCCTTCGTAACCTCCCCGTATTTAGGACTGACACCCCCTTAGGGCTTATAAGCGGATGCCTAAGAGCCAAGGCTCGAAACTACAAAATGGAGAACCTGGAACGAGTGGCCGGCCTGTAGCCAGGCATGAGCGTGAGGAAATGGATGGTATGGAATGCAGGCGAAATGGACGATGATGGAGCAATTGGTGGAATGAGGGAAACCGAAGGACACGGAGAAAACCCGCCCTAACACTGTTTCGTCCATCACAAATCCCACATGCGGGTGCATGTGGGACCGAACCCGGTGGGAGGCGAGCGGTCTAACCATTCGGCCGCGGACGCATTATTGTTTTCTTACCAGAGAAAATAATTTCCCCCTCTCCTGATTCTAGAACAATTTGGGGGGGGGG
Organism: Hymenopus coronatus; assembly: GCA_030762935.1. Taxonomy (NCBI): domain Eukaryota; kingdom Metazoa; phylum Arthropoda; class Insecta; order Mantodea; family Hymenopodidae; genus Hymenopus; species Hymenopus coronatus. Next base: position 26,769,811 of record CM060895.1, read on the forward strand.
TAGGTTAACGTCCTTTAACCTGGTTTGGTCATATCGGACGATAGATGAAATTGGTGAAATGATGCTCAAATGCTCTCGGGGTCCATGGAGCTTAAAGTTACTCGACATTCGTCTTCACAGGATAAGGGAAAACCCCGAAAAAACCTTATCCGGGTAACTCACCCTAAGCGAGATTCGAACTCACGACCTTTTGAATGCGAGACAGACACGCTACCACCACACTACCCAGGCGGGCTAGAACAATTTTGTTATATAGCTTCTCGTATGATGAGCCGTACATGGTCTACGGACACGTTAGGTTGGTAACAAGAGAAAACTGTAGTACCGGTGAACCAGCGAGAGCGATATGCTGTTTGTCATCACCCGTTCCTTCATACTCATAATGTGTACATATCTAAGTACGATTTTACTTTCTCTGGCCCCGTATGTACAAAGTACATAGGGATAGAGAAGTATTGTATTCCACCCAAAAATTCGATGTCGAGATTTCACCAGAAATACGTGTTTTAGGACCCCCTGAGTCCAAAATAAAAAAGCATTTTCAGAAATAGGTCTGTGTGTGTGTGTGTGTGTGTGTGTGTGTGTCTGTCTGTCTATGAACAGCATAGCTCAAAAAGACGGTTAAATATCAAACTTGGTATTTAAGTTTGGTATCTTCCAAGGATGCGACACGAAGATTTTCAAGAAAATCCCCCCCACAACTACCTTTTACATGGAAAAATTTTCGAAAATTTTGTTTTTCTTAAAAATGGCTCTAACGATTTTGATTAAAATACCACATATTAAAGCCATTTCTATCACAAATAAAGTGTATATCTTGAATTTTCTGAGAATAGCTTCTAAAGACCAGTTTATTCAGGATGAATTTTGCTTAGTTTGGCATAACTAGTAAACCGTAAGAGATACACAAAAACTTACCATACAAAAAATGTAGGTCTTGTTAAAATACACAAGCTATGTCATATACATTTTTTTTTTTTTTTTTCGTGGAGCTTACCATTTTCGAGGTATTCCTTATTATTAATTTCAGTTGTAAAGTACTTATACTTTTCTCAGACGGGAGTTCCGTTTTTCTTTTGTTCTACTCCTGGCCAAGCAAAGAAGCAATTTGGAATGACAATCGCATAACGACAGATTTTAAAACATTTGAGTATCACTTTAGTCTAGTGCATTCCCTTAGTTCCAGTCTACTTATAAGGAACTAAGTAATAAAATTCTGCTAATGTTTATCTCGATTAGTGCGGTGTTGAAAGAAGAGTTATCTTTTGTAAGAAGCTTGTTTGTAGTTTAGCTATCAACACGGCAGCCATAACACCATAGATGATCCTCACTGCTGGCTGGAGTGTTTAAATACTAATGTTGGGAGCACTGCATAATCAGTGGTTGCCAATGTGGCATTTCACTAAAGTGTTTAACAATTTTGATTTTGAAGTTTGGACCTGAATTTCCTATGTATAGTAAATGCTTACTGAAAGCTAATTCCTATTTTTTCTAATTAATAAATTAAATAATTAACTAAGTATAGTGTTTTCACAACGTTCAATAAAATTAATGATGAAATATCACTTTAATGTTGCCAATCCCCATGGCCATGCTCGCTAAAGTACCTCACTGGAGCGTTTTTATGTTTGCAAATGTGTATATATCTGTGTATTAAAAGTAAAAAGCAAAACTGTAATTAGATAAGAAACAAAGTAAATGTTGGGGAAATGGAAAAAAATAAAGAGAGAGAGAGAGAGAGGGAGCGAGGGAAATGTATACAGCTCCGGAATCCTAACAAGACTCCGGAACTGTATTTAAAAACAAGAAACAAAAATGTCAGTGTAAAAATATCTGTGAAATATTTTCCACTCTCAGCAGGAAGCTTAATTTACACATTGCATATTCCTCAATCGGATAAAGCACCAAAAGTGGTTCTGTAAGGAAGGTATGATTGGCATTGTGTTTCAGCAATCCCCCTCCACCCCTCTCCGTACGCCCCTGATGCAGAGACGTTCACCAAACATGAGAGAGCGAAACGATAAAATGTCGAAGAAATGTTGCTTTAAAAGGAACTCTGACCACCAAGCGGTTAAGTTGGCAAGAATGTAAAGTTGGAAATCTAAAGCTGGAGGTACTTGAATACAGATGCTGGCTGTTTACGTGACCTCAGGTCACACTATCAGAACAATCCTCCGTCTAGAGGGCATCTACATGGCATTGCCGCGTGATATCGCTGCTGTTGTGGAACCCTCTCCCAAGTGCGAAACTCCTTCGCCGGGCATTTGTTTTCATTGTGCTGCGCGCCTGCAAGTCTGTATAAACAAGAAAAATAAATTCTGATCGTGTTTGTGTGTGCTGGGACCTCAAAGGAAAGTCTTTCAAGCATATCGACAGCTTCCGTTTGTGAATTTACATATTGGTGCATGAAAATACGTTTTCAGAAAGAAATACACGTGTGTTTGTGAGTGTGCGTTTGTTTCATGTTGGCCCCAATGAATACACCAGAGCAGATTCGTCGTGTTTAGAAATACTTTTAACAGTTGCAAAACTTTTTCGAAACACAAAATGCCTGTTGCGTGCTTATGTATAGTGAATTGGCTAATCCTTATGAAGACATCGAGAAGCTACAATACCAAGTGATATTTGGAATGAAATCATTTTGACTAATATAGCGGTGTACTAAATTAACTGATCTTTTCTTGAGGTAAGTAAATACTTATATATCTATGGTGTAATTCTTACCGAACCAAAGAAATGCCAATTTAATAATAAGGCAAGTGAGTATATTTACTGAACATGTTTCTGGAGCGTTATCTACTAGTTTCAAAACCAGTTAATGGGCACAAATGCAAGAAAGTGTTTCTACTACAAGCAAATCAAAACTCTATACCTTCACGCTTCGTCAACACGTAGCTAATGCGTGAGAAATATTTTTTGAAGTTCTCCACCACTTAACTGAGGTGATAGAGAAAGCTGCCCCATCCCCTCTGCTTGTTTCTTTCTTTCTTTCCCTGTTCCTTCCTTCCCCTCGTTCTTTCTTCTCCAACTATAACACTTGAGATCGAAATTTCACGGAAAATGTATTCGAGGTTCCCATAAAAAGTGATACTGTGTCTCTGTATTTTATACTTTCCCTATTTCGTACACAGTACACAAATTCGATAGAAATTTCACTGAACATACACGTTTTAGGATCGCCTGTATAAAAAAAAGAAGCATTTTAAGAAAAATGTCCATGTGGGTGTATGTTTGTGTGTGTGTGCGCGCTCGCGCGCGTATCTTTAAACATGATAACTCAAGAAATGAAAAGTAGGATAATACTCAACTTGATATTTCAGTTTAGCATCTTTGAATTTTTGTTGATTTTCTCAAAAATGCTTCTAACGATTTTGATTAAATGCCGTATATTAAAAATACTTTCATGACGAATAAAAATGCATATCTTAATTTTCTGAAAATAACTTCTGAAGACTTGTGCATAACTGGTAACCCGTAAGAGATAGACAAAAACTTACCTCACAAAAAATGTAGACCTCGTTAAAACAGTTTATGGCATACATTTTTTGCGGATAAACCATTTCGGATATATTCCTTGTTATTGGTTTCAATTGGAAAAGACTTAAACTTTTCTCAAACGGAATCTTTTACTTTTGTTTCGCTCCTATACATGCAAAGAAAACAGAATTTTAATTACCGAGTAATCATATTTTAAACATTTGACTGTCGCTTTAGTCTAGTGTATTCAGTCATTTCTCTTCTACGTACAAGGAAGCAAGTAATAAGACAATGTTTGCAAATGTTTATCTCGATTAGCATGAAACACATAGAATAATAAACTCTCGTAAGAATAGTTTGTTACAGAATAAGTAGAGAAAGCCATGTGAATGGAACCCATAAGATGTTTAGGTGTTTTATGCCCCTTTTAACTGAGGTGTGCAGAGGGAGTGCATGAAGTGATATTGAGGAAGGCTCGGATGAACATGGGGTCACAGAACTGAAAGTTACTCGACTTTAATTTCCTTTGCGGATAAAGAGTGAAACCCGAATAAACGTTTTAACCCACTCGATTTGAAGGCACATACACATGCTAAGCCAAGTATTTAAGGGGGAAACGAGTGGAGCACAATTTTTTAAGGTAAAAAAGCAATGAAAATAATTTGACAATGAAAGGTAATTGCAAAGAGTTTAGTTAAATGTGCTTCAGAGGGAACTATTAGCCATTTTACCAGTTTAAACTGCTCGTATTGAAAGAGCTTTTCCACACTAAGAACTTAAAGACGTGAAGCATAATATTTAGGCTACATTGCTATCAATTCATCGTGATATTCAGTTGGTGAAATTGTAGATAACTTCCAAGAAGTCTTTATTTTATATAATGAACTTGCTTACACTTTTTTTTTCTAAATTTAAATTGAAACGTTTTTGTTTTTTTTTTTAACTTCACTTTATATGAATCACACAAAAGTGAAGCTTTCTGCCTCAGACCCCAAATGGTGTACGTGTTCGAAATAACCTTTGGCAATTGTGCGTATAATAATATCAAGAGTATGTTTTTCTGTGATTTGAAAGTTATCCTAATTTATAATATTGTTCAGATTAGTCACTTTCAGCAGAATTTGTGTGTGATCCTCGAAGGTTTGTAGCTATTTCGATTAAAATATCGCTTCAGAGAATCGAGATACTCGGCAAAAAATCTGATGTGTTCCATTCATATGACTTTCTCTACATCTCTGCAACAAATTATTCTATCTACTTCATCTAATCGAGAAGAAATTAGCAGAAATAGTCTTATTACTTGCTTCCTTGTAAGTAGAACCGAAATAAGGGAATACCATAGGTTAAAGTCAGACACACAGACACACACGGACATTTTTCCAAAAATGCTTTTTTTGGATTCAGGGGACCCAAAACATGTACTTCCGGTGAAATCTCGGAATCGAATTTTTGGGTAGAGTGCAATACCTTCTCCATACACTATATACATAGTACGTGTAGAGAAAGTAAAATATGATGCATTTCTTGGATTATATGCGAACAACCAGTAAAGCCCCGTTCACTCAGATTTGGCCAAGGCAATCAGCAGATGAAAGAAATAGCACTGTGGCTCTCAAGGCTCTTTGCCCGCCTCGCAAATTCGAATCTCGCTTGAGTGTGTTACCCACATAAGGTTTATTTCGGGGGTTTCCCTTATCCTAAGAAGAGGAATGTCGAGTAACTTTAAGCTCTCCATGGACACCGGGATCATTTGAGCATTGTTTCACCAATTTCATTAAGTTAAAAAAAAAAAACACTCTATCTATTTTGAACATGGGCATGCCCTGGTGGGAGGTTGGGGGTGGTTCTAATTTCCAAGCTTTAGCCACCTACAATTTCAAATTATTACTTTACAGGCATATTTGGAATTCTCCACCTCTATCGGAATGATAAGCCTTATTACAAAATTGTTGGCTACATTGACAATGCATTTGATGTTGCAGATGTGAAAATATTTTAAAAGCAAAAAACACACGTTTCAGCGCTCTCTCCCATCGAATCCCTATGAAAAATAATAAAGTTTTAAGTTGTAACAGCTGACATGTTCGTCTTCTGTCCAACGATCAGCTGCCTAATAGGGCTGATAATACACTTTGTCCGCACCGAGACTTTAAGCATATGTAAGCAAGACCGTACTAATGATATCTTGCAATGAAGGTTTCATATCACGAAGACAAAATCGACCACAATTAGCGTCATTTTTCCCGGTGATGGGCGCTTCCAGCAAAACCCTGAATGAATCATTCTAATTTGTAAATAATTTTTCTTGTCAAAATTTGGCATATGTAAGAGAAAGACGAGAGATGAGTATTTTTATTTCCGACCTAGTTTCACTACTAAAAATCTGATGTGTTCCATTCACATGACTTTCTCGAAATGTCTGCAATACATTATTATAAAAAAAAAACTTATTCTTCTATATACTTAATGCTAATCGAGAAAAACGTAACAGAACGGGTCTTATTACTTGATTCCTTGTAAGTATAAGGAAAATAAGGGAATACCATCGTCTGAATCAATAGTCAAACCTTTAAAAAGCTGGTTACTATGCGATTGAAGAACCTTTGTTTGTATGGACAGGAGTTACAGATTCCCGCATAAAAAAAGTATAAATATTTTAAAGCTGAAACTGATAACAAGGAATATCTCAAAAACGCTCAACTTCACGAAAAAATGTACATAACTTAAATCGTGTGTTTTAACGAGCTCTACATGTTTTGTGTACTACGTTTTTGTCTGTCTCTTACGGCTTACCAGTTATTTAAAATTCCACAAAATTCATTCAGAATAAAAATGTCCTCAGAGGCTATTCCCAGAAAATTCAAGATATACCTTTTAATTGCCATGTAAATATCTTTAATATACGATATTTTAATGAAAATGGTTAGAGCTATTTTGAGAAATATTTTAAAGAAACCTACGCTCTTTTGTGCAGTATATTTTTATCTCTCTTACGGTTTACATCCTACACAAAATTCCTTTCGAATGAAGATGACGACTTCGCAAGTATTTCAAGAAAACGCAATATATACAACTTATTTATCAAGTAGATGTCCTAAACACGAATATACGGCATTGTAGTCGAAACAGTTGTACATTTTTCTTTAAAATATAGAAGACGTTGACATTTTTTCCATGGAAAGGGCAGTTTGGGATTGGGGCATTTTCTTGAAAATCTTTGATTCGCAACCTAGAAAGATAACTGAGCTGAAATATCAACCAAAGTTGGTGCTTATCAGAGTTTTCGCTATTGAACTATTTTCTAAAACAGCCTTGGGGCGCTGGTAACGGAGAAGTGTTGCGTCTCCACATTTCACCTGGAATTGTTCAGAATGTAAAGTACAACAGTGGCGGAGTTAGTCAATTTGAAAGGCGACTAGTCATCAGTCTTGCAGTCTTTCTTTCTCTAGTGAAGCTTTAAAAACCTTTTCCCGGGGGAATAGTAGAACAATGATACATTTTCTCGACGCAAATTTATCAATGTGTCAGGCTTAATCGTAGAAGAAAGACTCATTATTGATAGAAGAGTATCTTCATTTAAACTGGAGTGTTATCACTCATAGTATAGTTCAATTTTTATAATCGTACCTGAAAATTTAGAGTTCTCACGCTGCTTAGCATGCGCAGAATTAAAATATCGTCTAATGTTATAATTTTTTACGTAGTACAACTGTTTGGAACACAATAAACAATCAGCCTTTTTATCAGTCTGACCTTAGAAATAATACATTTCCCATTCGATACGAAGTTTGTATTTAGCTTTCTCATGTGTCATCTTCAATGAAACGTCGCTGTTTGTTGTTATTCGTCATGTACACAGCTAATGAGGCACAGTGAATGGGTAAGGAAGGGGTGGCAATGTTTTGCAAGAATGAGTGTCAGCTCCCGAGATCTGTCCTAAAACTACATTTTTACTTTCTCTACACGTACATGTACATAGTGTATAGAGAAGGTATTGTAATGCACTCAAAATTTCGATACCGAGATTTCACCGGAAATATATGTTTTAGGGTCCCCTGTATCCAAAAAAAGAATTTTCAGTAAAAGGTCCGTGTGTCTGTGAACACGATGACACAGACGAAAAGTCGGTAAAATACCAAACTTGGTATTTAAGTTTAGTATCTTCGAGGGATGTGACACAAAGATTTTGAGAAAAATCCCCCCAGCCCCAACTACCCTTTACATGGATATTTTTTAGCAATTTTTTATTTTTTCAAAAATGGTTGTAACGATTTTTATTAAAATTCGCATATTAAAGATATTTACCTGACAAATAAAATGTATATCTTGAATTTTCTTGGAATAGCCTCTGAATGAATTTTACGGAATTAACTGTTAAACCGTAGGAGATGGACAAAATCTTACCACACAAAAACTGTAGAGCACGTTAAAACCCACAATTTATGTTATATGGACTTTTTTATTGGAGTTGATCGTTTTTTAGATATTCCTTATTATTCGTGCATTATGTCGTCGGGAATTTGTCAACTCCTGTCCATACAAACAAAGGAACTTCAGTCACATAGCAGCCAGCTTTTGACTGCCACTTTAACCTATGGTACTCCCTTATTTCTCTTCTACTTACAAGGAAGCAAGTAATAAGACAATTTCTGCTCATTTTTTCTCGATTAGTATGAAGAAAAACCAAGCATAAGCTTTTTAACAATAATTTGTTACAGAGATGTAGAGAAAGTCATGTGAATGGATCACATCAGATTTTTCTACCTAGTTCCGGCTAAACGATAACTTACACATTTAGTTGCAGATATAAGAAGAATAAAGTAGATTAAAGGGATAGTCTAATTTTTAAAAAGCAGATTGTTATGGGATGACTTTGAAATTCCATGCTCTTTGTATGACTCCCATAAATAAACGAATAGCGGCATGCTACTTGAAAAAATTATGAATATTGAAAATTTTAAACATATATATATTGACATATATGTCTTAAATTTAAGGCATTTTAATCAAGATCTTACGGATAACATTGAGAAAATTAAAACTAACGATTTTTTTTTCATGTAAAGAGTAATTTACGATTGGGTGGTAGGGGGGTCTTGAAAATCTCGCATTCTTGGAAGATGTTGAATTAAAATACCAAGACTGGGTATCTGGATGCTCTAAAGGTTATGGACCCTCAACCATACAGCCCTGACCTCGCACCTTGTGATTTTTTGTTGTTTCCAAAAACTAAAGATAAAATTCTTGGAATCAGTTTTTCGTCATCAGATGAAGCAGTGGAATATTATAAAACTGGTTTCTTAAGTGAGTCAGGAAGAATACCATCGTTGCTTTAAAGGCTGATTTCATCGAATGCAAGCGCTTATTGAAAACAATAAACTAATTAAAATTCCATTTTAATAATCCTTGTTTGGTTTTCTAAAAAGTTTCATTATTGCCTCGTACATAAGTAAGTAGTATAGAAAAGTAAAGATTAATATGGCTCAAAAGAATCATTCTCATATACGGTTATAGTTTTAGAAACTAGCTAACAATGACAAAGATAAACTATAGGTAAAGAATGTTTCAGTGTTAGTTCAGTATCTGCCAGTATGAAGTTCTGATCCCTGACGTGTTGTATTCAGAGAAAATAATATTACAAAACTGACTTTGACAGGAAACAGATGGTTATCAAAGCTGCATTCCTTATCAAGTTATCATATTTCCCAGACAATTGTGCAAGAACGTGTGTCTTTGAGCTTCTTTTGTACTCACTTCATTACTGAAGTACTAAATTGGTTTACTCATAAGAAGACCAAATGGTGATAGCGGCCTAAAGGTGACATTTTAGCTATCTTAAAGTTAGAATTTGCTCTTTCATTGTATATACACACATATACAATATATATATTTAAAATTAATATGTGTGTATATTTTTTCATAGTAAGAAAAATATTTTAATTTTAAATTTTACTGTTACTTCCACATCACTACAAAAAAATCTGATGCATTCACATGACTTTCTCTAATCATTCTTTAACAAACTCTTCTTGTACGATTTATTCTCTCTCTTCGAATACGTCATGTTAATTGAGGTAAACAGTTGAATATATATTTTTATTACGCATTTGATTTAGACATAACGGGAATAGGTGATTACGCAATGATCAAATATTTTAAGATCTTGTCAGTATGCAATTATTTTGTAATTCCGTATCCTTGCTTGACCAGGAGAAAGAAAACAAATAATGACTTCCCGTTTGAGTAAAATACAAATATTTGAAAATTGCATCCAGTAGCAAGGAATATATTTGAAATAGTTATTCACAAAGGATCTATTAGATATAAAAAGTTTGTTTTGAAAGATTTACTTTTTTGTACAGAAAGATTGTTTGTTTGTTTGTTTGTTTGTTTGTTTGTTTGTACTTTATCGTCCTTTAACCTAGTTGGTCTTATGGGACGATAAATTAAATGATGAAATGATGCTCAAATGATCTCGGGGTCCATGGAGCTTAAAGTTACTCGGTATTCGTCTTCTCAAGATAAGGTGAAACCCCGAAAAAAACCTTATCCGGGTAACTCGCCCTAAACGAGATTCGAGCTCATGATCTGTTGAATGTGAGGCAGACACGCTACCACCACACTATCCAGGCGGGCAGAAAGATTTTGTCTATCTCTTGCGGTTTAACAGTTATGAAAAAGTCATCTAAAATTAATAAGAATTTCAGAGGCTATCCCTAGAAAATGCAGCATATATATTTGATTTATGTCAATATCTTCAGTTTAATTAAAATCGTTAGAAACGTTTTTGAAAAATCGAATATTCCGAAAAATCATATATGTCAAGGTAGTTTGGGGTAGGGGAAGTTTTCTGAAAATCTTCGCGTTACATCCTTGAAAGATACTGAACTTAATTATTATAAAGTTTTGTATTTAACCTATTTTTCGGTTTTAAGTTATGCGGTTCACATACAGACACAGACACGCACAGTCGATCTGGTGGCTCAGTTGTAAGTTGTTCTGCGCCGGGGGTGTTGATATTATCCTGAAAACTGAAAGCGTCGTTAATAAACGTATGTTATATGTTTTTAAGCATAGACACAGACACACGCACGGCCTTTTTTTTTTTTTTTTTTACTTTTCTTTTTAGATTCAGGGATTTTCAAAGTGTGTATTTCCGATAAAATTTTGCCATCGAATTCTTAGATGTAATACAATATTTTCGTTCGCTATTATATATGTGGTAGAGAAAGTAATAATAAATAAATAAATAAAAACACAATTTTGTTAAGGAAGTACTCGGGCTTCGTATTACATTACATGGATTTTAGCTTCCAATAAATGTTCTAATTGCAGGCTCCGTGTTTTCTTACTGTAGGGATGAAGATATGTGTGCTTTTTTTTTATTAAATAATCAGTCTAAAGTTGGAAACAGAAAGAGTAAACCGACGCTTCGCTTAACTAAAGGTTTGATGATCGCAATTGTAAACAGATACTGATGAAACACTAGTAAGTTCGCCAAGGATTTGGGGACCTTCAAATATCTAATGAAAACCGGCTTCAGTGTGCTCTAGATAGAATTACAAAACAGATAAAATGCGCGGCTCTCACATTGCTTCTATCACCAAAAAGTATCTAATAAAAAGTATTAACATTTCAAATTTCAAACCTCTGTTACCAATTTCATTTTAAAACAGCTTACATTTAGAATAGGGAAAATTACAAGAGTATTCGTAAGTCTCAGAATCCCGGATTCAGAAGAAACTATGAATCTCAGGTTGATTTCCGAATTGTTTATTATTATTATTATTATTATTATTATTATTATTATTATTATTATTATTATTATTATTATTATTATTATTATTATTATTATTATTATTATTACAGGATAAGTGACAAAACATGTGCGATTTTATTAATAATAACTAAACCAGTTTTACTTTCTCTACACGTTCTATGTACATAGTGTATAGAAAAGGTATTGTATTCCACCCAAAAATTCGATGTCGATATTTCACTGAAAATGTATGATTTTAGATCCTATAAGTCCAAAAAAGCATTTTTAGAAAAAGGTCCATGTGTGTGTCTGTGAACACGATAACTCAAAAGCGAAATACCCGCCAAATACACGAAGACTTTCAAGAAAATACCTTCACCCCAAACTACTCTTTACTTGGAAAAAAATTTCGAAAATGTTGATGTTCTCTCTTTTGATTAAAATCTCATGACAAATAAAATATATATTTTTAATTTTCTATAAATAGCCTCCTAAGTGCTCTTAGTTCTCAATGAATTTTGCATATATGGTAAACCATAAGACATACATAAAATCTTACTATAAAAAACTTAGAGGTCATTAAAACACACAATTTGTGTCAAAATTTCTCGTAGAATTAGCCGTTTTAAGATATCCTGTGTTAAAGTGTTACCCTAACCAAGACGTCAACAACTGGACACGCTTGAAAGTTAGCGATTCTTTCTTTTTCCCTCCTTTTTTACGTGATGTTCATTTGTTTAAATCAAAAGCTCATTACCAACTATACTAGATTGTTGCTTTTAAACAAGAATTTATATTAAGAGAATATGGTGAATAACATGAAACAACGATTAGAAAAATGTTACTTCTTGTCGGTGTAGGTAGTAGCACATAGCACATGTATGATAATGCATCCCATTCAGCTTTGATAGATCAAGAGACAACATATAGTGAGAGCTGTTTGAATGTTTCGTGTTGATTATATAACTCTTTAACTATCACGTATTTTTTTACAACGAGAAAACTATTTATAGCTCTGTGATTTTATAAAATAACGCATACATCTAATGTAACGACATTAAACGATACATTTTTTGAAGTTCTTCCCAGTAACCTTTACTTCAGACGAATGCTGACTGGACACATTTCGTAAGTTCTGTTTCATTTAAAGTTTAGTTTATAGTTTAATATTTGTTACAGTACAAACTGCATTCAGGTGTTTCTTCTTTTGATTTGTGTTCTTTACCTGTCACTGTTTATATCTTTAATTTTAATGTTAAGAGGTCCGTTTCCGTTAAACCTACTATAATGACTGCTGGTTCGCTTAGCCAAAATAATGGTTATTTTGGTGATATTAAACCACGCCTTTATAGGATAGTGGTTACAGAATAGGTAGAGAAAGTCATGTGAATGGAACACTTCAGATTTTGTTTAGTTTTCGCATCATGTGCGATGAACAGAGTAGGTAGAGAAGGCATTATATTCCACTCAAAGTTTCGATACCGGGAATTCACCGGAACTATATGTTTTGAGACAAACTGAATCCAAATAAAAGCATTTTCAGAAAAAGGTCCGTGTGTGTCTGTGAACAGCATAACTCAAAAATGAAAAGTCCATTAAACACCAAACTTGGTAATTACGTTAAGTATCTCCCATGTTTGCGACATGAAGATTTTCAAGAAAATCCCCCCAGCGTAAACTACCCTTTACATGAAATTGTTTTTGGAAATGTTTATTTTCTCAAAAATGGCTCTTACGATTTTCATTATAATACAGTAAATTAAAGCTATTTACATGAAAATAAAATGTATATCTTGAATTTTCTGGGAATGGCATCATAAGATTTCATTCTGCATGACTTTTGCATAACTGGTAAACACATGAGATAAACAAAAGCTTGCTACACAAAAATATAGATCTCATTAAAAATATGTTTCTGTATTTCTCTCTTTCTTTCTTGTAAGGAACTTTTTATTCATTGGAATGAGTTAAGAGTTTTGTTTTTTATTAAATTAAGTAGATTTAAGTGAAAAATGCAAAGTATAATAACCTACACGAGAAATAGAAAAGGGTCAGAATAATAAATACATAAGATGTACATTAAATAGTCTATTTATCTTCCTCATCATTTAATATATACATAAATAGATACAATTTGTCACACATTTTTTCTTCTTTTTTTGCATACATTACCGTTACTGAGATATTCCGTGTTGTTGGTTTCAATTACTTAGACTTTTCTCAAACAGGAAGTCCTCTTTCGTTTCGTCTCTTTTGTAATACTTCTGGTTTTCAAAAAGTATTGAATTTCAGTTGTCTCACACAGCGAGCAGCTAAACATGACTGGCGCTTTAGCCCAGTGTATTCCCTTATTTTCCTTCCGCTTACAAGCAAGCAAGTAATAAGACAATGTCTGCTATTTATCTTGATCATGATGTACATTACAATAGAATAGGTAGAAAGTAATGTGAATGGAGCACATCAGACCTTTATAGTTGACTTTCCATTTTTGAGATATTACTGGTTATGGTATTTGTTTCCCAATAATTAAAACGTTCTCCAACCGAAAATCGTCATTCAGTTTTCTTTTGTTTTACTCTTAACCACGTAAAGATAACCGAATTTCAATTGCATCATATAGCGACAGATTTTAAAAGATTTGACTTTCGCTTTAGTGTATTCCAAGGATATAAGCAATTAGACAATTTCTGCTGATGTTTATCACAATTAGCATGATAGAAGAGCAAGCTTTGGTATGTATAGTTTATTGTAAAATGGGTCGAGAACGACATTATGGCAATTGCCCCTGAAAAGCTGTGCCAGAGTTAAAACATTTATATACAAGAGAATGTTCAGTGCTGCACTTCTATAAATTCCACGTCCTTTCCCTTGTCAAACAGTCTTTTGATTGATCATTGGTTGCAGAGGAAGTTCCTGTTTAGCCAAGAAACAAACGGCATCAGTCAGACTTGTTAGCATCTGTCTGCTTTTCTAAGCGTCCCTTTCTTGTTTATTTATACTATTCGCTCAGCGAGATTCGCCAAAATTATTAATTCTCTCTGTTCTAAAATATTATCAAAACTTTGTCGACTCAAAACGTTTATTTAAAAAAATCTTATGTGTTCCATTCACATTACTTTCTCTACATCTCTGCAACAGATTCTAGTTAAACGTTTATGCTTCTATTTACTTCATGCTAATCGAGAAAAAGATTAGCAGAAATAGTCTTATTACTTGCTTCCTTGTAAGTAGAAGTGAAATAAGGGAATACACTAGTTAAGTGATAGTCAAAAGCTGGTTGCTATGTGACTGAAGTTCCTTTGTTTGTATGCACAGTAGTTGACAAATTCCTGTATGAGAAAAGTATAAGCTTTTTAAAGCTGAAACCAAAAACAAGGAATATCTCATAAAACGATCAGCTCCATAAAAAAAAAAGTCTGATTTGTACCATTCACATGACTTTCTCCATATTCCTGCAACAAATAATTCTTAAAAAGCTTATACTTCTATTTACTTTATGCTAATCAGAAAAAAATAGCAGAAATAGTCTAATTACTCGCTTCCTTGTCAGTAGAAGCGAAATAAGGGACAACTGTAGGTTAAACTGATAGTCAAAAGCTGGTTGCTATGTCAATGAAGTTCTTTGTCTATATGGATAGGAGTTGACAAGTTCCTGTATGAGAAAAGTATACGTTTTTCATAGCAGAAAACAAAAATAAGGAATGTCACAAAAACGACGAACTCCACGAAAAAATGTATATAACATAAATTGTGTATTTTAATGTGCTCTACATGTTTTGTGCAGTAAGTTTTTGTCCATCTCTTACGGTTTAGCAGTTATTCAAAATTTAGTAAAATTCATCCAGAATAAACTACTCTTCAGAGGCTACTCCCAGAAAATTCAAGATATACATTTTATTTGTCAGGTAAATATGTTTAATATACGAAATTTTAATCAAAATCGTTAGAGCCATTTTTGAGAAAATCAAAATTTTCGAAAAAAGTTCCATGTAAAGGGTAGTTGGGGGTGGGGGTATTTTTCTCAAAATCTTCGTGTCGCATCCCTGGAACATACTAAACTTAAATACCAAGTTTGGTATTTGACCGACTTTTCGTTTTTGAGTTATCGTGTTCACAGACACACGGACACACACACACACACACAGACACACACGGACCTTTTTGTGAAAATGCTTTTTTTGGATATTGGGGACCCTAAAACATATATTTCCGGTGAAATCTCGGTATCGAATTTTTTGGTGGAGTGCAATACTTTCTCTATTCACTATGTACATAGTGCGTATGGAGAAAGTAAAAATGTGTATGACATTGTGTGTTTTATCTTGTCTACATTTTTTGTGTAGTAAGTTTTTGTCTATCTCTTACGGCTTACCAATTATGCAAAATTCAATAAAAATTATCCAGAATAAAGAGGTCTTTAGAGGCTATTCCCGGAAAATTCAAGATAGACATTTTATTTGGCATGTAAATATCTTAAATATAAGAGATTTTAATTAAAATCGTAGGACTCATTTTTAAGAAAATCAAAATTTTCGACAAATTATTGTTTAACAGCTTATGCTTCTATTACTTCATGGTAATCGACAAAAAATTATAAGAAATAGTCTTGTTACTTCCTTCCTTGTAAGTAGAAGCGAAATAAGGGAGTACCTTAGGTTAAAGTGATAGTCGAAAGCTAGTTGCTATGTGAGTGAAGTTCCTTTGCTTGTATGGATACGAGTTGACAAATTCCTGTACCAGAAAGGCATAAGTTTTTAAAGCTGAAAACAAAAACAAGGAATATTTCAAAAACGATCAACTCCACGAAAAAATGTATATGTTATAAATTGTGTGTTTTAACGTGCTCTCTATTTTTTGTGTGTTAAGTTTTTGTCCATCTCTTACGGTTTAGCAGTTATGCAAAATTCCGTAAAATTCATCCAGAATAAAATACTCTTCAGAGATTTCCCAGAAATTTCAAGATATGAATTTTATTTGTAAGGCAAATATGTTAAATATACTGCCTTTTAATCAAAATTATTGGAGCCATTTTTGAGAAAATAAAATTTATCGAAAAATATTCCATGTAAAGGGTAGTTTGGGTGTTTTTTTTTTCCTCAAATCTTCGTGTCGCATCCCTGGAAGATATTAAGTTGAAATACCAAGTTTAGAATTTTACCGACTTTTCGTTTTTGAGTTATCGTATTCACAGACACACGGGCACACATATACACAGACGGACCTTTTTCTGAAAATGCTCTTTTATGGATATATAAATATAAATGCTAAAATTGGATATATATTTCCGGAGAAATCTCTGTATCGAATTTTTGGGTGGACTGCAATACCTTCTCTATACACTATGTACAGAGTACGTGTAGAGAAAGTAAAAACAGATGCTAATTGCGATTACGCTGCCATCTACCCACAGATAGTGTTAACAGTAGTCTGGACGGCACCCCTAACCTATCTGCTGTCGTGATAAGAGTGGTGTGAGGAGAAGGGACCTTAGAAGGCTAGCTTAACTTTAAACGAGGTACCTTATTCAACAATTCCGGTGCGAGATGACCGAGTTGTTAAAGCGCATTAAAATAAAATAGAATGTTTAACAAGAGTAGATATTTTTAAAACATACCATTTATTTCAAATAAGGTTTTTGTAGATACAGCCATTTCCTAGAAATCAGAATTACATATTATTGATTTGCATTATCAGTACTTTTGTAACTTTTCAAAGTTTTGTTGGTATTAAATTGCTTCTCGCGATGTCGTGGAAATACTATGTAATTTCAAGGCCACGATATAACGAGGTTTCTTCTGTATGTGAGTATCTCTGTAGCCTCTTGTTCCTACATGATACGTCTACATAAACTATTGCTGCAATTGTTTGTCTCGATATACATGACGAAGATTGAAAAAAAAAAAATCTGATGTGTTCCATTCTCTTGGCTTTCTCTACAGCTCTGCAACAAATTATTGTTAAAAAGCTTATGCTTCTATTTACTTAATGCTAGTCAAGAAAAAATTAGCAGAAATAGTCATATTATTTGCTTCCATGCAAGTAGAAGCGAAATACGGGAGTACCATAGTCTAAAGCTGGTTGCTATGTGACTGAAGTTCCTTTGTTTCTATGGACACGAATTGTTAAATCCCTGTATGAGAAAAGTATAAGGTTTTTATAGCTGAAACAAAAAACAAGGAGTATCTTAAAAACGATCAACTCCATGAAAAATGTATTTAACATAAATTGTGTGTTTTAACGTGATCTACACTTTTTGTGTGGTAAGTTTTTGTCCATCTCTTACAGTTCAGCAGTTATGCAAAATTCCGTAAAATTCATCCAGAATAAAGTAGTCTTCAAAGGTTACTCCCAGAAATTCAAGATATACATTTTATTTGTCGTGTAAATATCTTTAATATACAAAAATTTAATCAAATCGTTAAAGCCATTTTTGAGAAAATCAAAACTTTCGAAAAATGTTCCATGTAAAGGGAAGTTGGGGGTGGGCGGATTTTTCTCAAAATCTTGGTGTCGCATCCCTGGAAGATACTAAACTTAAATACCAACTTTGGTGTGTTACCAACTTTTCGTTTTTGAACTATCGTGTTCACAGACCCACACACGGACCTTTTCTGAATTTTTTTTTTTAATACAGGGGACCCTAAAACAAATATTTCCGGTAAAATCTCGGTATCGAATTTTTGGGTGCATTACATACCTTCTCTATACACTATGTACATAGTACGTGTAGAGAAAGTAATAAATAATAGTGGGACGATCTTTATAGCGTGAAATAATGCTACTGAAAATAAATATGTGTGCGGAGGATAACATCAAATAAAGTGGACAGCACATTTTAAAATTGTGTTAACAAAAGCGTTAGAACGAATGTCTGGACAATATCAAGCCAGTGAACACTTCTAAAAAAGAGAGTATGCTGCATCTGATCTACAATCTTTGAACCCATTTGTTTGATCTTTGAACTCTGAGACATTTTATTTGGCACAGATTCCATCTCCAACCAACACATGCTATAGAGTTTTGTATTTTCTTTTACTTCCTCGAATCAAATGGGTTTTCATACCTACTGGGGAGTACGTGGGCTTCTACAGGGAGTGTGGGTATGTGTGTGCGCGCGTCAAACTTGTATTCAAGTTTACAATTTAACAAGGATGCATAACAAAGATATTAGAGAAAACCCGCACCCCAAACTACCATTTAGATGGAAAATGTTTAGAAAATTTTGATTTTCTCAAATATGACATTAATGATTTTGGTGTTTAAATATTTTCATGACAAATGAAATGGATATTGTGAATGTTATAGGAATGGTCTCTAAGTTCATTTCATTTTGAATGAATTTTACATAACTGGTAAATCATAACAGACAGAAAAACACTTACTATACAAAAAATTACATATCGTTAAAGCACACCATTAATGTCAGTGGAGTTAATAATTTTCAAGATATTTCTTCTTGTTGGTTTGAATTTTCCAGTAGTTATTTTCTCAAATAGGAAGTCATTATTTACTTTCTCTATACGAACTATGTACATTGTGTACAGAAAAGGTATTGTACTCCACCAAAAAATTCGATACCGAGATTTCACCGGAAATATATTTTGAGGAAAAGGTCTGTGTGCGTGTGTGTCCATGTGTCAGTGTGTCCGTATGTCTGTGAACACGATAACTCAAAAACGAAAAGTCGGTAAAATACCAAACTTAGTATTTAAGTTTAGTATCTTCCAGGAATGCGACACGAAGATTTTGAGAAAAATCCCCCCAACCCAAACTACCCTTTACATGGAACTTTTTTCGAAAATTTTGATTTTATGAAAAATGGCTCTAACGATTTTGATTAAAATATCATATATTAAAGATATTTATCCGACAAATAAAATGCATATTTTGAATTTTCTGCGAATAGCCTCTGAAGACTACTTTATTCTGAGTGAATTTTCCGGAATTTTGTATAACTGCTAAACCGTAAGAGATAGACAAAAACTTACCACACAAAAAATGTAGAGCACATTAAAACACACAGTTTATGTTGTATACATTTTTTCTTGGAGTTGACCGTTTTTGAGATATTCCTTGTTTTTGTTTTCAGGGTCGAAAATCTTAACTTTTCTCATACAGGAATTTGTGAACTCATGTCCATACAAACAAAGGAACTTCAGTCACATAGTAACCAGCTTTTGACTATGGCTTTAACCTATGCTACTCCCTTATTTCCTTTCTACTTACAAGGAAGAAAGTAATAAGAGTATTTCTGCTTATGTTTCTAGATTAGTATGAAGTAAATAGAAGCATACGCTTTTTAAGAATAATTTGTTGCAGGGATATAGAGAAAGTCATGTGAATGGTACACATCAGATTTTTTCACTCCTTAACAAAAGAACAAAACATTGAAACATAAAAAGAGAACAGAATTTCAAAACCATCACATAGCGACTAGCTCTTAAAGGATTTGGCTTACTATATTCGCAAAATCCCAATTCACCTTCAAGGAAATGTGTAACAAAAGCATTTATACAATTTTTACTTTCTCTATGCGTACTATGTACATAGTGTATATAGAAGGTATTGCACTCCACCAAAAATTTCGATACCGAGATTTCACCGGAAATATGTGTTTTAGGGTCCCCTGTATCCAAAAACAGTATTTTCAAAAAAAGGTCCGTGTGTGTGTCAGTGTGCCCGTGTGTGTGTCCGTGTGTCTGTGAACACGATAACTCAAAAAAATAAAAAAAAAAACAGAAAAGATTAGCAGAAATAGTCTTATTACTTGCTTCCTTGTAAGTAGAATGGAAATAAGGGAGTGCCATAGGTTAAAGTTATAGTCAAAAGCTGGTTGCTATGGTACTGAAGTTCCTTTTTTTTTTTTTTTTGTTTGGACAGGAGTTGACAAATTCCTGTATGAGAAAAGTATGTTTTTCAAAGCTGAAACCAAAAGCAAGGAAAATATAAAAACGATCAACTCCACGAAAAAAATGTATATAACATAAATTGTGTGTTTTAACGTGGTAAGTTTTTTTTGTTCCATCTCTTCCGGTTTAGCAGTTACGCTAAATTCCGTAAAATCAATACAGAGTAAAGTAGTCTTCAGAGTTTATTCCCAGAAAATTCAATATATACATATTATTTGTCAGGTAAATATCTTTAGTCGATATTTTAATCAAAGTCGTTAGAGCCATTTTTAAGAAAATAAAAATTTTCGAAAAAAGTTCCATGTAAAGGGTAGTTGGGAGTGGGTTGGTTTCTTGAAAATCTATGTGTTGCATCCTTGGAAGATACCAAACTTAAATACAAAGTTTGGTATTCAACGGTCTTTTCGTTTTACAAAATTTCTTCCGAATGAAAATTCAAGGTATACATATACGAGTAATAATTATTGTTAGGTATAATGAATGGTACAGGGACATTTCATAAATAATGCACAAGCTGGCATTACTGTGGATTGGATGATGCAACAACACGGCAAATTGCGTCAGACGTAGTTGGGAGCTTGAGGACGAAGCAATTTTTTTTTTTTTTTTTTGTATTTTCTAACATAAAATTGATGAGAGGTAGAAATGGACCCTGCAGGGGTCTCGGGTACCGTGACTTGAAGAGCAGATGTCGCACATCCAATCGAAACTTTATAAGCAAAAACCTGACAGAACTCCACAGTACACTAAGAGAGGTTTGTGAGTGGACCGTGGTACAGTTTCACGGTGGGTTAATCGTTTTCGTGGTGGTCGTAAGAGCATAGACGATAATCCAAGACTTAGAAGGCCAAAAATGTCAACAGATCTTCAAAAAGATCGCCGTGCGAATTGTGATGAACTCTTAAAGGAACTCTTTCCCCAACGCCAGTATTCCGTATCCTGAAAATGATTAAGAAGAAAATATGATGTGTTCCGTTTTCAACTTTCTCTACATCTCTGTAGCCAATTATTGTTAAAAATGTTATTCTTCTATCTCTTCAAAATAATCGTGATAAACATTAGCAGAAATTGTCCTTATTACTTGCTTCCTTAGAAGTAAAAGGGGAAAAATATAATGTGTTCCATTCAAATGTCCTCTAGCTGTTCATAAACAAACCTTTTATTCAAAACATTAATATATTATCAACATCATACTAATCAAGATAAACATAAGCAAAATTAGTCTTATTACTTGCTTCCTTGTAAGTAGAAGTGAAATAAGAAAATGCACAGGCTAAAGTGTTACTCTCGTGCTTTAAAAGCCGGTCGCTATGTGAGACAATTGAAAGTCCAATCCCTTTGTTTACAAAAAATAAACAAAAAAGAAACGAAAAGAAAGATGTCTTTCCGTTTAAATAAAGTTTAAGTGTCTAAAACTGAAACTAATAATCCGAAATATCTTGAAAAGATTAACTTTACAAAAAAACTGTATATGACATAAAGTGTGTGTTTTAATGAAATCTACATTTTGTTGTGAGGTTAAGTTTTTGTATATCTATTACGGCTTGCCAGTTATAAAAAAGTCATCCAGAATGAAGAGGTCTTCAGAGGCTAATCCCAGGAAATCCAAGATATACATTTCATTTGTCATACAATTATCTTAAACATAAAGTATTCTAATAAAAATCGTTAGAGCCATTTTTGAGAAAATCAAAATTTTCGAAAAATGTTCCATGTAAATGGTATTTTGGGATGGGGGAATTTTCTTGAAAATCTTCGTGTCGCATCTTTGGAAGATACCAAACCATGTTTGTTATTATTAGACTTTCTGTTTTTGAGCTATGCTGTACACTGGCAGATAGACACACACACACACTAACACACACACACACAGACACTCTCTCTCTCTCTCTCTCTTCTGCGAAACTTCGATTATGAATTTTTGAGTGGAATACAATGGTTCTCCTACTTATTACACACAACAGAGAATGTAAAATTTACTTCTAATTTGGCGCGCACCTTGTGGGATAATAAATTACGGACTATACCTTGCAGCAACACCACATTACGTCATATTTTCCCCTACAGAATTACCTTCTTATACTCGGCCAGTGACTTGTGACAGTGGAAGGGGGAGATAAGAACGCCATGTGGCTGCACCGATGGCTATCATAAAGTGCCGATAAAGGCACGAGGACCTATTGACTATATTTGCCCTTTCTACATTCTGAACAAAAGAACTATGTGTTCCTGTTTGTGCACATTCATCCATAATCTGAGTCAAGACGAATGTTCTTGTTTTTGTACGATTTGTAGCGTTAATCAGTCCTAAGAGGGAAAAGTTAATGGTGCTGCGAGCGATATCGAAATGTTGACCTACTAACGAACTTCAACGGCCTTGGACAGAAAAATATTTTTATGGAAGGAATCCACTGTCACTGAGCGAAGACATTTTATCGCTTTAATTACTGATTTCTGATAAGTTCTAATAAATGATCGATAAACATGTAAATGATTTCACTTATGATTTGCAAACAGAAAAATTCTGATGTGTTTCATTTACATGAATTTCTCTACATCTCTGCAACAAATAGTTATTAAAAAGCTATTCTTCATGCTAATCGAGATAAACATTAGCACAAATGTTTTCATGTAAGTAGAAGGGAAATAATGGAATACACTACGCTAAAACGTTTCTTTGCATTGCCAGGAGTTGATAAATTCCCGTATGAGAAAAGTATTTTAAAACTACAATCAATAACAAGGAATATCTCAAAAATGGTCAACTCCACGTAAATTGTGTGTTTCAACGAGATCTACATGTTTTGTGTAGAAAGTTCTTGTCTATCTCTTAGTTTAGTTATGCAAATTTCTTGAACAATTCATCTAGAATAAAGAGGTCTTCAAAGACTATTCCCAGAAAATTCAAGATATGTCCTCTATATATCTTTAATATGCAATATTTTAATCAAAATCGTTAGACACATTTTTGAGAAAATAAAAATGTCCTTGTAAAGGGTAGTTTAGGGTGGGGGATTTTCCTCAAAATCTTCGTGTCACATGTACCAAGTTTAGCACTTTACCGACTTTTCGTTTTTGAGTTATCGTGTTCACAGACACACGGACCTGTTTCTGAAAATACTTTTTTTTGGATACAGGGGACCCTAAAATGTCTATTTCCGGTGAAATCTCGGAATTGAAGTTTTGGGTGAATGCAATATCTTCTGTCGATCTCCGTAGTGTTGTGGTTACCATGCTAACTTCATACACCCAAGGTCGCGGGTTCAAACCCGGCGGAGGTCGATGGCTTTTTTCGGGTGTAAACATCCTTAGCATGGCTTTCTTCGGTAGGGAAGTAAAGCCGTTGGTCCCGTGTCGTAGATTTACGGCACGTAAAAGAACCTCTAGCCTGATAGAGAGGCCTCTGAGCAAAATTAAAAACGGTCTTTCACGCCCAATCTAGAATGGGACGCTGAGAATCACAGTAATTAAAGAGCGTCCATAAATAACACGCCATTTACATTTTTGCAACACCTTCTCTATATACTACGTACATAGTACGTGTAGAGAAAGTAAAAATTGCAGAACTCGACGCGGTAAATCCAAGCATACGCCGGTTAATAGCGTTATAAGTGAGGGGGACTTTCGTTCTTTTCCTCTTGTATATCAACGTATACGGTGAAGGAATTACGCTCATTAAGAGGTGGTTTTCAGGCTTGTACTAGAGTCCATGATGATATACAAAAACGTGTAAACACACGGTGAAAGATAACATGCCTTCCACTCGAAATACAGAGCCTTTTATCACTTTCGCGTATAGTGCGTAATAATAATACAGTAAAACGCTACGTGCTCTCATGCATGTTTTTTGTTACGGCGTCTTAATGTTTTGATTTAATCGTACAATGGATCTAGTCTCTAATGTTAGATAAGAACAACGTATTATAAAATTATAAAACTAATTATTGGTGGATATGATGGGTGAAATAAACTTGTTAATTACTTGCGATCTAAAAATGCGACTTTATTCTCTGTTACTGCACTATATTATGTTATTAGTTTTTTTCAACCTTTATAGAGATCCTCTCATCCTTAGAGCAAACAGCAACAAGGTCGTAACAGTGCCTCCCAACTGTCACGTGAAAGACTAATAATTGGCAGTTTGTTTACAATTTAGGGATATTCCCGGCCGGCAGTTCATTGAAGTTTATCCTGAATGGGTCAGGGGCGACGAACAGCAACCATCAGCGTGATTACCGCGCGCTCTCTCCCTCCCAGGAGAATGATTCGTTCAGTCAGGAACCAAGGAGATTTCTTCTTGATAACAAGCAAGTCCTGGTATCAATATTAATAGCAATAATCTCACAGATGTGATGCAGATGTTATTAGAATTCCAATAACTACATATGTTAATATACAGCAGCTGCTGAGGTTAGAGTCTAACTTGAGGTCAGGAGGTCATGCGTATCTGTAGGGTACGGTATGTGCTTTGTTGAAAATAATAATAATAATAATAATAATAATAATAATAATAATAATAATAATAATAATAATAATCAGGACTCATCCATGCCAGGAATTCGCAGAAAGAACTCACTTTTATGAAATGCGGTGCAACGAGAAAGCTGCACAAGAATACAAAGTGCTTTCCATATGACCTGGGCAAACATCAGCACGACCGTCTAGACCCTGACGTGCATTTTCATTCTTGGTCAGCATCGGAAGTGGTCGGGTGTCTCATGTTCGGGCTTTTATTGTCTGCAGTAGTATGTGGTAGTTTTCTTATCTTTAATTTCCAAGATGAAAATGCTTCATATTCAGGAAAACGAATGTTTTTTGCTTTTACATTTAGGTCAAAGTAATGGCTATTCTGAAGGTTTAGTGTTAGATCATTCTTCTTAAAACATAGTTTGGTGTGCAACAAGGCTCCAGACAATTGAAAGCAACACATTCACTCTCCCTTATTATTATTATTATTATTATAACAACAATAATAATAATAATTCTATGGCACGACAGCTCACAAGAAACCTTGGCCTACCGCCCGGCCGCTGCGTCCCCCATCTTGCTCCATGACATGGATGGGGTGCAGTATTGACGGGTGAGACGTGGTCAGCGCCTCGACCCCTCCCCCGGCCG
The DNA here is from genome assembly GCA_030762935.1 of Hymenopus coronatus. Lineage (NCBI taxonomy): Eukaryota > Metazoa > Arthropoda > Insecta > Mantodea > Hymenopodidae > Hymenopus > Hymenopus coronatus. The sequence goes on from CM060895.1 coordinate 26,795,074, forward strand.
GTTAAGCGGTTCTCATGACTTGGAGCCGGTACTTCTCTATCAAATAGCTCCTCAGTTGGGCCCCCAGGGACCTCACGAGGCTGAGTGCACCCCGGACCAGATCTCCCAGCGGGGTAAAATCCCTACGCCGGTACCGGGAATCGAATCCAGGTCTCCCGCTTGGCAAGCTTGGTATTTCTAAGTTGACAAGAAATGCCTCTGAGATGTCATACTACCGTTTAGTCAACGTTTCTTCATAGAAAATCTCAGCTTTAAATACTTTGATGTTATCATCGAGCACACAATCATGAAGATAACATTTCTAGTCCAACCCTTGAAATAATACTGAAATACAAAGCATGCAGCAAAGAAGAAAATCATTTAAAACGAACATTAAAGAAAGAATACTATTCCAAACAAATATAAGAAGGAAAAAACAAAATAATATGTGGACTATTATAAAAAAAATCACTAATTCTAAAACAACACTTCCATATACAGCACAAATTGAGTACGAAGGAAAAAATACATAAAAAGTGATGAACCTGATAAATATTTTGTGCATGTAGTGGATAACATGGTGAAGAATCTCTCTACCCCCCCATATTCATACAAGTTCAGTGTAGTCATTATTCTTTAAACCAACAGATACAAAAACGTGAGTAAAATAATACAAAATCTTAAACACAAAAACAATAAAATCACAAAAAAATGCAATGAATAACATAATTTTGAAAAACTATCACTATTATCTAGTACCTATACTTTCAGATCTAATTAATCTATCTCTAAATAGCGGTATATGCCTGACATGTGCAAACTTGCTAGAAGAGTACCAATACACAAAAAAGGGGATAAATCTTCTCCGAATAACTATAGAACCAGCATTGTGTTCACTATTTCAAAAGTTCTAGAATCCATATAAAAGACAGACCTAGACTCCCTGGAGCAGGTAAAGTTTTTCTTTAAATTCCAACATGGATTCTTACCCGAACACACTACTTGTAGTTAACCAATTGCGAAAAGCTTTGGATAACAAACAAATTGCAGGTAGAGTTTTCAATGACCTGTATAAAGTGTATGATATTGACAATCATAAACTCCTCCAAAAAGTTAGAACAGTCAGGAATAAGAGGAACTGACATGAACTGGTTTATAAGCTATCTCTTCAGAGCACAATAAGTGGCTTAAATGATTATTCTAGCCCAATATTAATAGTAAAGCTTGGAGTTCCACAAGGTACAGCGTTATGTCTAATTTTACGTATTTCTTATCTTTATTAATGATATAGGAAATGTAAAACTAATAGGTAAAATAGTTCTATTTGAGATGACATTTTCCTATTTTATGAAAATAAATCCGAATTACAGGTAATGAAATATAGCAAACTTATCTTATAACACAACATACATGGTTCACAAATAATAACCTAATCCTTAATGCTAAAAAACAAAAAAATTAAATATATGCTTTTTAACAAACCCTCTAGACTAATTAAAGTAATATGTTAATTAAGATCAAACATAATGTTATAGAAAGAGTAAACATATTTACATACCTTTGGCTTAGGTTAGCCCAAGATATGCAAACATCTTTGACATGGACATATCATATTGAACACATTGTCAGCAAACTAAACTCTGTTATTCGCATATTGTACATATTAAAAGATTTAGACTTAGATAATGGTCATAAAAGAAGTTTATTTTGCACTATTGCACCCAATTTTCTGTATTTAAATGCAGTATGGTCCAATAACAATAAAGAGCAGCTAAACTATTTAGAAATCCTACAAAAGAGAGCTATTAAAATACTTTGTGGATTCAATATTTTAAAGCCTTCTATAGAAGTACTTAAGGAAACAAACATACTGTTATTTCCCTATCTCTTTAAATATAGTGAGTCTTTATTCATGTTCAGAACTGAAAATAACTTCCTGTGTGCCAACCTGGTAATCAAACACAAAAAAGATATTCAGCCAATTAATATCCATAGAATCAGTAAACTCTACCAAATATGGAATGAAAAGTGCCACCAAAACATACACAGTCTCCCACTTAACATCAAAGAATCACTCAATTTATCCACATTTAAAAGCAAACTCTCCAAATACCTACCTTGAGCAATACTGTAATTCCTAACAATTTGACGACACAAAAACCTAATGCTGTTTGTTGAAATATTACATTAAGGCTAACCACACAAAATAGGTACGTGTGTATATATATACATAATGTCCCAATGAGCATATTGCCCTAGGTATGGATGCCCTTTAATGAGGCCGTAAGCAAATTTCATAAAATAAAATGAACACATATAAAAAGGAGTACATAAGAAGGTAAATTGGGACATTCTATGTAAATAAATTAAATGTTAAACCTACATTATGCAGAAGATAGGCATTATGTGAGCGAATATGGTGTTAATTTTTGTTTGAGCAAATATTAGTCAGCAATATTCCTAAACGAGTATTATAGCTTAGTGGTGGGACAAAAACAACACAACAGGTATTTTGAAACAGTTTCATCAACACAACAACTATTTGAAACAGTTTCACCACTAAAACTGTTTCTGGGTATTATGTTATTCTTTCATATTTCGCTTCCCCGTAACAGACCCACGCAACAACAACAGCAACGCCCGAATAGTTGTTTCACTTATTGCAACAGTTACTACGGTGCAGTTGCTGTGTTACATAACGTAAATATTTTATCATTACATCCCAAGTTTACCGCAAGATGCACCTTTGCGTGCGGTCTGATATCGCGAAATTCGAATGTACCAATCAAACTCATTCCCTCTCAATAACGCGCAACAATGCTTTGCTTACGAAATTTCATCATTTCCTCTTCAGTGCACCTAGTGAGTGGTTGTGTTTGGCACATTTCGACTTTATCGATGGACTACATTTATCTCAACATGTGTGCGATTCAAAAGGTAGTGAGTTCGAATCTCGCTTAGGGTGAGTTACCCGGATAAGGTTTTTTTCGGGGTTTTCCCTTATCCTGAGAAGACTAATGTCGAGTAACTTTGCTCCATGGACCCCGAAATATTTGAGCAACATTTCACCAATTTCATTCATCGTCCGACATGACCAACCAGGTTAAAGGACGTTAAACTATATTAAAAAAAAAAAAAAAAAAAAAAAAAAAAAAACGTGTGTGCAACAGTTTTGCAGCTGATCAATGCGGCGAAACAGTTTTTTTGCAAGAAATTGTTATTTCGAAGCTGTTTCGTGGCTGCAACAGAAACAGATTACACTATTTCACAAAAAGGACAGCTTTTCCCACCGCTACAATTACTTAGACGTATACCAGATGAATAGTTTATGTGGTATTAAATAAAATTGTTTGTATGCCTTCCGCTGTCATTTTTTAGTTTAACTTGAATAAATAAATAAACACAAATTTTAATTCTGTGTTTTAAATTACAATGAATCAGACAAGCTATTGTGACTGCGAACTGCGGCCGCAATCGCCAAATGTATGTGAGCGGCTTGCTTCGTAAGTCATAGGCGATTGTTGGCATCCACAGTTACACCTGTGTGAGCGGACTCTGTGATGCCGGCAAATTCTTTGACATCGAAACCGCGCATTGTTACACCTGTGGCGATTTACACGTGCGACTGCCACAGGTATAAAAGGTGTTGTGCCCAGAGTTCAGTTTCAACTGGGAATGTTAGCGAAGTGTAGTTTCGACGGCAAATGTGTAGCGAACAGTAGAATCAGCCGCAGTGAACGTCGAAAGGAAACAATATAGCAGACTGTTGTGGAAGCATTGTAGAAACAATTATTTGTGGACCGATTTTTATTTGTCATCAGTAGAAGAAATAAAGAGTTATTTGTTGAAGCAATAGAACAGAATTTTGTTACCCGGTGTCAAGAGTGGAATGGCAACTATCAGCAATAACTTTAAAGCAAACGGTTCACACACGTTCGGCGATTACGGCCGCAAAATGTAGACGCACTGTTATTAGTTCGAAGCGTTTTACCTTTGGAGTGGTTAATTTTGGAAAAATAATTTAATTGAAAACGCTATATACATAATGCAATAATCCTAACAATAAAGTGCAAATTTTGAGACGTAAGTTTAACTTTTCTCAAACGGGACAATGCAAAACGAACCGAACCTCAATTGTTTCACACAGCGAGCAGGTTTTAAAAGATTTGATTATCACTTTAACATAATGTATTCCCTTATTTCCTTTCTACTTACAATGAACAAGTAGTAAGACTAATTTTGATAATGTTTTTTTCCGATTAGCATGATGTAGATAAATGAATAATCTTCCATAAGAATAGTTTGTATTTGGAACAGTTAGAGAAAGTTACGTGACTGGAACACAGACGATTTTTTAATACAAGTATCATGTTATGATGACGTCTATCGCATCCAGAGGATGCCCCGAGGTAATAGTCTGGTAGTGCTTATATCGTCAAGCTCACTACAATGGTGCTGCTGGGAACGACCAGCCCTGAGGAGGGACAGTGTGACTGCGTGCCTAGTTGAGGTGCCTATATCTTGTCATCATGACTATTGCAGGTGGAGCTCCTTTACACAGCCCGATTCCTTATCACAGTTGTGCGTAAATTTAAAACATGAGTGAACTGGCGCATTACATCAAAGCCCTGCGCTGCTGCACCTGGCGTAACATTGCCACACCTGCGTGTAATGTACACGCTCAATAATGTTCGCTACTTCTGGAAATGTCTTGCTACGTAATTAGGAGGTATAAACGGGAGGGCAACGAACTCCGCATATTCAGTTTCGATAGTGAAATCAGAGCTTACGCTTGGATTAGAGAGCAGTATCAACTATGTATGAGCGTTGAGGCGACGAGAGAAAAACTGTGCTACAGCATTTGCATTAAATGTATTTATTGTAATCAGAAATTTAAGAAATAAAGAGATTTTGTTACAATATTGTAACAATATATTGGAAAAAAAAGTCCGTGTGTGTGTCTGTGCACAGCATAGATCAAAAACAAAAAGACCGTTATATACCAAGCTTAGTATTTAAGTAACTTTTAAAAATACGATCTTCAAAAAATCCCCCTACCCCAAACTCCCTTTACATGGAAAAAATTTCGAAAATTTAGATTTTCTCAAAAATGGCTCTAAAATTTGAACTAAAATCTCTTATATTTAGATATTTACATGCCAAACAAAATGTATATCTTGAATTTTCTGAGAATAGCCTCTAAAGGCCTCTTTATTCTGGATGATTTTTATTGAATTTTGTATAATTGGTAAACCATAAGAGATAGACAACAACTTGCTACATAAAAAATGTAGATCACGATAAAACACACAATTTATGTCCTGTAATTTTTTTTTTCCTGGAGTTGATCGTTTTTGAAATATTCCTTTTCATTGCTTTCAGCATTAAAAAACATGTTTTTCTCATACAGGAATTTGTCAATTCTTGTCCATACAAACAAAGGAACTTCAGTCACATAGCAACCAGTTTTTGACTATCACTTTAACCTATGGTACTCACTTATTTTGCTTCTAAGTACAAGGAAGCAAGTAATAAGACTATTTCTGCTAATTTTTCTCAATTAGCATGAAGTAAATAGAAGCATAAGCTTTTTAACAATATTTTGTTGCAGAGATGTAGAGAAAGTCATGTGAATGGAACACGTCAGAGTTTTTAATTTCTCTATACGTACTATGTACATAGTGTGTAGAGAAGGTATTGTATTGCATCCAAAATTTGATATCGAGATTTCACAGGAAATACATGTTTTGAGACCACCTGAATCCAAAGAAAGCACTTTTAGAAAAATGTCCGTGTGTCTGTCTGCCTGTCTGTGTGTGTGTGTGTGTGTGTGTGTGTGTGTCGGTGTGTATGTTTGTGTGTGTGTGTGTGTCTGTGGGCAGCATAGCTCAAAAACGAAAAGACCGTTAAATACCCAGCTTGGTATTTGAGTTTGGTATCTTGCAAGGATGCGACACGAAGATTTTCAGGAAAATCGACCCACCCCCAACTACCCCTTACATGGAACTTTTTTCTAAAATTTTTATTTTCTCAAAAATGGCCCTAAATGATTTTGATTAAAATATCGTATGTTGAAGATATTTGTCTGAAAAATAATATGTATATCTTGAATTTTCTGGGTATAGCCTCTGAAGACTACTTTTTCTGGATGAATATTATGAATTTTACATAACTCCTAAACCGTAAGAGATAGACAAAAACTTACCATACAAAAATGTAGAGCACATTAAAACACACAATTTATGTTATTTAATTTTTTTCGCAAAGTTGATCGTTTTTTAGATATTCCTTGTTTTTGGTTTCAGCTTTAAAAACATGCTTTTCTCATACGGGAATTTGTCAACTCCTGCCCATACAAACATCTTCAGTCACATAACAACCAGTTTTTGACTATCACTTTAACCTATGGTACTCCCTTATTTCGCTTCTACTTACAAGGAAGCAAGAAATAAAACTATTTCTGCTAATTTTTTCTCGATTATCAGGAAGTAAATAGAAGCATAAGCTTTTTAAAAATAATTTATTGCAGAGATATAGAGAAAGTCATGTGAATGGAACACATCAGATTTTTTCTAAGATCGAGAGTATTTTTACTTTCTCTAGCCCCGTATGTACAATGTACATAGGGACAGAGAAGAATTGTATTCCACCCAAAAATTCGATGTCGAGAATTCACCGGAAATTTATGTTTTGGGTCCCCCTGAATCCAAAAAAAGAAAAAAAAAACATTTTTACAAAAGAGTTCGTGTATGTGCGTGTGTGTGTCTGTGTCTGTGTGTGTGTGTGTGTGTGTGTGTGTGTCTGTGGACAGCATAGCTCAAAAACGAAAAGTCCGTTAAAAACCACATTTGGTATTTAGGTTTGGTATTTTCCAAGGATGCGACACGAAGATTTTCAAGAAAATACCCCTACCCGTTGGTACCGTTTACATGTAACTCTCTGGGATTAGCCTCTGAAGACTACTTTATTCAGAATGAATTTTACGGAATTTTACATATGTGCCAAACCGTAAGGGATGGATAAAAACTTACCTCACAAATGTAGAGCACATTAAAACACACAAGTTACATTTTTTTTTTTTCGTGGAGGTGATCGTTTTTAAGGTATTCGTTGTTTTTGGTTTCAGTTTTGAAAAACTTATACTTTTCTCATACAGGAATTTTCCAACCCCTATCCATACAAACAAAGGAACTTCAGTCACATGGCAACCAACTTTTGACTATCAGTTTAAGCTATGGTTTCCCTTATTTGGCTTCTACTTACAAGGTAGCAAGTAATAAAACTATTTAATTTTTTCTCGACTAACATGAAGTAAATAGAAGCATAAGCTTTTTAACAACAATTTGTTACAAAGATGTAGAGAAAGTCAGGTGAATGTAACACATCAGATTTTTAGAAAAAGGTCGATGTGTATCTGTGTGTGTGCGTGTCTGTGGATAACAGCTCAAAAACGAAATGACCATTCAATACCAAACTTGGTATTTAGGTGTACTATCTTCCAAGGATGCTACACGAAAAATTTCAAGAAAATTCCCCCAACTCAAAGTACCCTTAACATGGAAACATTTTCGAAAGTTTTGGTTTTCTTAAAAATGGCTGTAACGATTTTGATTAAAATCCCGTATATTAAAACTATTTACATCCCAAATAAAATGTATATCTTGAATTTTCTGGGAATAGCCTCTGAAGACCTCTTTATTCTGGATGAATTTTGCCGAATTTTGCTTAACTGCTAAACCGTAAGAGATGAACAAAAACTTACTGCACAAAAAATGTAGATCTCGTCAAAATACACTATTTATATCCTTTACGTTTTTGTTGTGGAAGTAACCATTGTTGTTGGTTTCAATGATGAAGTACTTATACTTTTCTCAGACAGGAAGTGTCCGTTTTTCTTTTGTTCCACTCTTGACCAAGCAAAGAAGTGATTTGCAATGACAATCGCATAACGTCAGCTTTTAAAGCATTTGACTATCGCTTTAGCTTACTGTATTCCCTTAGTTCCCTTATACTTATAAGGAACTAAGCAATTAGAACATTCTGCTAATGTTTGTCTCGATTAGCATGGTGTAGAAAGAAGAAGAATCTTTTGTAAGAGGTTTGTAGAGCAGCTACAGAAAGTCACTTGAGTTTAACACATCAGATTTTTATTTTAGAAAGATAAAGCATGTTAGTTAAAAACAGGGACAGCTTTTAACATGTTGCTTTGCCCCATTGTTTCTGCCCTACTGTACTTGAGCGGTAATATGTTACGGAGTGAAGGCGGCCCTGTGTCCCTTCTGCCGCGACAGCACGAGTGAAGAACCTCCAGCTTGATAAAGAGGTCTCTGGGCAAAATTAAATGCTCTATTACACTCAATATGGAATGGGACGCTAACATCCAGAACAGTTAAAGACCGTCCATAAATAAAAGCCAATTTCATTTGGTCTGTGTGCCCTAGTTTAATGTCTTTTGGGTCACAATGCACATTATCAGGAGGGGTATTTATATTTTGTGGAATATTGTAAAAATTTAAGCTGTTATTCTTTAATAAATCTGTGACATTGGTCATTACCAGAGCCTAGATCTGATGACTTGTCATCTTTTAATTGTTGCATCATAGGCATTGCCATTGGTCTCAAATTATAAAAATGCACATTTTAGGCCATTTTGGTCATAAACACTTTTTCTTCATTTTATGTCAATGTTTTATCATTTTGTTGCACTTTGCTTAAGTATACTCTTGAATTTCGTTGGGTATAAAGATTTTTATATCACTAGCAGTTCAAACTTCAGGAATTTTATTATTCAACTGAAAAATAAAAAATGTCTTTGTAAATCCTTTACTCACCTTAGAAGAAAAAAATTACAATTCCTAGCCACCCGCTTATTGTCTAGAAAGTGTACTTGAGGTGGAATATTGGTTATTGTCCAGGGGGATAAGCATATTTATGGTTATGAACACATGTCCCAAACTAGGGATGAGACAGGACAGTTTTCCTTTCTTTGCGTTAATAGATGTATATCACGTATACACTGTGAGGTCTTCATTTGTTTTGGGTTGTACAATCCGAAAACTTAAAGAGAAGCTACAGCTTTGTAAAACCTGCTTCATAAAACGGTTTTCTTAATTTTCTTCTCAAATTCTTCAAACAAGAACACGGATATATGTGAGTATTTTAAGTAATTTCTAAATTTTCTCATCATTACTCTAAAAGATGTTTTTCTGCTTCTGCAGGACTCATATCTATTTATTAATTAATAAATTAATTAATAGTTTTTACTTTATCATGTACAAGGTGCATAATGAGTAGAGAAAGTATTCGTATTGCATTCCACTCAAAAATTAATACCTACCGAAATTTCACAGTAAATGCATGTTCTGAGGACTCCCAAATATTAAAAAAAAAAAGAAGAAAAAAATCTGATGTGTTGCATTCACGTGACTTTCTCTACATCTCTGTAACGAATGATTATTAAAAAGCTTATGCTTTTATTTACTTCATGCTAATAGAGAAAAAATAGCAGAAATGGTCTTATTATTTGCTTCCTTGTAAATAGAAGCGAAATAAGGGAGTACCATAGGTTAAAGTGATAATCAAAAGCTGGTTGCTACGTAACTGAACTACCTTTGTTTGTATGGACAGGAGTTGACAAATTCCTGTATGAGAAAAGTATACGTTTTTCAAAGATGAAACCAAAAACAAGAAATATGTAAAAAAAAAAAAAAACTCCACAAAAATAAAAGTATATAACAAACATTGTGTGTTTTAACGTGCTCTACATTTTTTGTATGGCAAGTGTTTGTCTAGCTCTTACGGTTTAGCAGTTATACAAAATTCCGTAAAATTCATCCAGAATAAAGTAGTATTCAGAGGCTATTCCCAGAAAATTCAAGCTATACATTTTATTTGTCAGATAAATGTCTTTAATATACGATATTTTAATCAAAATCGTTAGAGACATTTTTAAGAAAATCAAAATTTTCGAGAAAAGTTCTATGTAATGGGTAGTTGAGGGTGGGGAGATTTTCTTGAAAATCTTCGTGTCGCATCCTTGGAAGATACCAAACTTAAATACGAATTTTGGTATTCAACGGTCGTTTCGTTTTTGAGCTCTGCTGTCCAAAGGCACACACACGGACCTTTTTCTGAAAATGCTTTTTTTGGAATCAGGGGGACCCAAAACATGTATTTCCAGTAAAATCTCGGTATCGAATTTTTGGATGGAATACAATGCTTTCTCTATACACTATGTGTATAGTATGTGTAGAGAAAGTAATAACTACGCGCGGGCGCGTGTGGGTTGTCTATCTGTCTGTTTGTGAACAGCATAACTGAAGAACGAAAAGTCAGTTAAGTACCAAACTTCGCATTTAAGTTCAATTTCTTCCAAGAATGCGAAAATTTTCAGGAAAATTCATCCACTTCAAACTACCCTTTATAAGGATTTTTTTTCTCAAAAATGGTTCTAACGTTTTTGATTTAAACACCGCATACTTAACACATTTTCATGATAAATGAAGTGCATACCTCTAATTTTTAGGAATAGCCTCTTAAGTCCTTTTTATTCTGCATGACTTTTGCATAACTGGTAAACTGTAAGATATAGACAAAATCTTATTGCACAAAACATTTAATTCTCTTTAAAACATACAATTTATGTCAAATGCGCTTTTTTAGTAAACCATTTCCGAAATATTCCTTATTTTCTGGTTTAAATTTCTCAGTAGTTACTATGCTTTTCTGAAATGAGAAGTCGACATTTGTTTTTGTTTGTGTATTTCTTTCTTCCTCTCTCTCTCTCTCTCTCTCTCTCTCTCTACCTTTCTGTCTTTCATTCTCCCTTGTCATGTAAATAGAACGGAATTTCGGAACCACCAGATAGTGAGTGACCAGTTAAAGAATTTGACTATGGCTTTAGCCTGTGTATTCCCTTATTCTTTTGTATCTACAAGGAAAATAATCAAACCATTTCTGCCAATGTTTATCTCAATTAGCATGGAGTACATAAAAGAATGAGGTTTTATAAGAATGTAGAATAAGCAGAGAAGATAATGTGAATGTAACACATCCCAACTTCCCTTTCCCTACATAGTTCATGGTACGTATGTAAGAAGGTATTGCACTCCACCAAAAATTCTATACTGAGATTTCACTGGACACACTGAGTAGGTATCCAAAAAAGCATTTTTAGAAAAAGATCCGTGAGTGTCCGTGTGTCTGCAAACTCGATAACTAAAAATGAAAAGTCGGTAAAATAACAACTTTGAATTTAAGTTTAGTATCTACCAGAGATGTGACACGAAGATTTCGTGGACAATTCTCCACCCCCAAACTACCCTTTACATAGAAGAAAAAATCGGAAATTTTGATTTTCTCAAAAATGGCTATAAAGATTTTGATTAAAATACCGTATGTTAAATATACTTACCTGACAAATAAAATTAATATCCTGCATTTTCTGGGAATAGCCTCTAAATACCTCTATTTTGGAAGAATTTTGCTGAGTTTTGCATAACTGGTAAACTGTAAGAGATAGAAAAAGGCTTAGTACATACATTGTAGATCTCGTTAAAACACGCAATTTATGTCATATACATTTTTTTCGTGGAGTTGGCCAATTTTTAGATATTTCTTATTATTGGTTCCAGTTTTAAAATTCATAAAACTTTCCACATATGAGAATTTGTCAACTCCTGGCAATGCAAAGAAACAGTTTTCATCCACATGGCAACCAGCTTTTAAAAGATTTGACTATCACTTTAGCCTAGTATTTTCTTATTTCCCTTCTACTTACAAGGAAGCAAGTAATTAAGACCATTTCTGCCAATGATTATCTTGATTAGTAGAAAGAAGAAAGAGACTTCTTAACAATAATTTGTTGCCGATATGTAGAGAAAGTCATGTGAATGTAACACATAAGATTTTTTATTATCTGTGTCAATTTTAAATACTTTATGTCATAAAAAAGCGAGGACCAGGTCATTATGGTCCACATCACGAAATGAAAAATCTGATGTATTCCATTCACATGACTTTCTCTACATTTCTGTATCAAATTATTGTTAAAAAGCCATTCTTCTATCTACTTTATCATAATGGAGATAAACATAAGCAGACTTTTTTTTAATTACTTGCTTCCTTGTAAGTAGAAGCGAAATAAAGGAGTACCATATGTTAAAGTGATAGTTGTTATGTGACTGAAGTTCCTTTGTTTGTATGGACAGGAGTTGATGCATTCCTGTATGAGAACAGTATAAGTTTTTCAAAGTTGAAACCAAAAACAAGGGATATCTCAAAAACCATCAACTCCACGAAAAAATGTATACAAGATAAATTGTGTGATTTAATCTGCTCTACATTTTTTGTGTGTTAAGTTTTTGTCCATCTCTTATGGTTTAGCAGTTATGCAAAATTCCGTAAAATTCATCCAGAATAAAGTAGTCTTCAGAGGCTATTTCCAGAAAATTCAAGATATACATGTTATTTGTGATGTAAATATCTTTAATATACGATATTTTAATCAAAAGTTCCATGTAAAGAGTAGTTGGGGATGGGGGGATTTATTTGAATATATTCGTGTCGCATCCTTGGAAGATTCCAAACGTAAATACCAAGTTTGGTATTTACCGGTATTTTCGTTTTTGTGCTATGCTGTCTATAGACACACACACAGGGACCTTTTTCCAAAAATGCTTTTTTGGATACAGGGGACCCTAAAACGTGTATTTCCAGTGAAATTTCGGTATCGAATTTTTTGGGGGAATGCAATACCTTCTCTATACACTGAGTACATGGTATGTGTAGAGAAAGTAAAGATGTAAAAAACAAATTATTTGACAGTTGAATTAAAGCGTGAAATACAGATAGGTGCTTAGGTGGCGTCGACGCAGCCTCTTCTTGGTTGAACCAGGGAGGTCATTACGCTATTGTGTGAAACGTAACACGGGCGACCTGTCATATCTCTCCCCCTATTGAAGGAATCGATCAAAGTCCCTTGCGACCTTGGTACCTCTTCATTATTGAGAGGTTGTTTGTGCCACCGTCGGGCGATCTCCGATTGCGGAAGGACAAATCGCAAACGTTGACTGATGTATCGGGGCTTCGAATCAGACGCTGAATACATAAACTGCGTAGTTTCTGGCAATAATGAACTCTGCTGAACTCGCACAAATCCCTGCAAAACTTTATCATCATGTTACATGAACGTATACAAAAAATCTTATGTGTACCATTCACATGACTTTCTCTATATCCCTGCATCAAAGTATTCTTAAAAAGATTATACTTCTATTTACTTCATGCTATTTCAGAAAAAATTAGCAGAAATAGTCTTATTACTTGCTTCCTTGTAAGTAGCAGCGAAATAAGGGACAACCATAGGTTAAAATGATAGTCAAAAGCTGGTTGCTATGTCAATGAAGTTCCTTTGTTTGTATGGACACGAGTTGACAAATTTCTGTATGAGAAAAGTACAAGTTTTTTAAAGCTGAAACCAAAAACAAGGCATATCTTAAAAACGATCAACTCCACGAAAAAAATGTATATAACACAAATTGAGTGTTTTAACGTGTTCTACATTTTGCGTGTTTTAAGTTTTCAACCATCTCTTACGGTTTAGCAGATATGCAAAATTCCGTAAAATTCATCCAGAATAAAGTAGACTTCAGAGGCTATTGCCAGAAAATTCAAGATAAACATTTTCTTTGTGAGATAAATATCTTTAATATGCGATATTTTAATCAAAATCGTTATCGCCATTTTTAAGAAAATCAAAATTTTCAAATTTTTTCCATGTAAAGGGTAGTTTGGTGTGGGTTTTTTTTTTTTTTTTTTTTTTTTTTCCAAATCTTCGTGTCGCATCCTTGGAAGATACCAAACTTAAATACCAAGTTTGGTATTTAACGGTATTTTCGTTTTTGAGCTATGCTGCCCACAGACAGACACACACACACACACACATATATATATATATACATGGACATTTTTCTAAAAATGCTTTTTTGTTGCATTCAGGGGGTCTCAAGACATATATTTCCAGTGAAATCTAGGTATCGAATTTTGGGTGCAATACAATACCTTCTCTATACACTATGTACATAGTACGTATAGAAAAAGTAAAAACGTAGATATATATGTATTGATGTGACGAAGTATTAAATTATTATGCATATTTAATGAAGAATAAAAACATGTCATTTTATTATGGTATATTGCAATATAAGTGTAATAAGTAGTTTATAACATAATCCCTGAGAAACTTTGAAAATATGAGGTGAGCTCAAATTTCTGTTTATACAATTAACTAAGAATGGGGTCCCGTCGATACCTCGTTGGTCGATATCCAGTACTTGTGATACACCTGTGATACTTTTTTTTTTTCTGTTTATCCTCCTCATGTAGGACTTAACATCCCCCCCCCCCAGGACTTACATGCCAACGCCTGGAGTCAGATATTTGTTGAGGAGCAGACTCTGGAGCAGAGAGAAGTCAGAATGGGTGATCAGTCAAACTTTCCACTTAATGTAATACAAATAATGTATTTGGAAAATGAATCCTTTGTCGATGATTTAAATAGCTTCCAACCTCATTCTTGCAAACATGTTATGTTTATATAACTTTGTAAATCAAGTAATTCCATTTGCAGCTCATATGAACCTCTGAAAATACAGAAGAAACTCTGCACCTCGGTTTTACACGTGTGCGATTTTAAACGTTTGAGAGACCCTGAAATAGACGGCTCTTAGTGCGTCTGATGAAGCATAGCAGCCAACTGTATGCAACCATGTCCAATCTCTCAGGCGTAAAGCTAATCACTCAGTGACAGTCTCCTCCCTTATATCGGGTCTTCTCGGCCTTTAGTGCCAGTGGGTTTAAATTCATGACGTCATTATTATTCAGGGAGCCTCTTGTTTTTTTTTTTTTTTCTTTATTTTATTTTTGATCGATCAGCAGTACAATGCTTTACAGATCAGTGATAACATACAGGGCAATGACAATAACATTTAGAGGCGGCTTACAGGCCACCCCATATCTACAGTATGTTATAAACGAACATCAGATATAAGACACAGCACACAAGAGGTAAAAGAGCATATCAATCACTAGAGTTAGAATCAGAGGGATCACTCAGAAGTAGGTCTTGCGGTAGTCTTCTCTTCAAGCGGGTTGGCTGGCGCGTACGAACGCCTATGTGATAGTGCACTGCTCCAGGAACATCTTTCAATGTGGAAAAGAAACGACGGGCGATCCTCCGAATAAAGTCGTGAAGAGGTAAGAGTCCCAGTTCGTGATGGAGCTGCTGATTACGAATAAACCAAGGAGCGTTGGTAGCGATGCGCATAAAGCGGTGCTGAATGACTTGGAGACGACGTAGATGGCTTGTGTGGGCGGCTCCCCACACCTGGCAGGCATAGGTGATAAGCGGACGAACGAGGGACTTGTAGAGTAATACGGAGGACTCCAATCCAAGAGTGGTACGACGATGAAGCAATGGCGAGAGTTTGGAAAGCCGTCCGGAAGCCAGGGAAATGAGGCGATCGATGTGAGCGCGCCAAGTCAGTCGAGTGTCCATAAGCACCCCAAGATACTTGACTGGAACAGGAGCAGGTAGCCAAGACACATCGTTACCATAAATACGTAACGGAAGAAGATCAGGATAGCGACGTAGAGTGAAAATCTTAGCCTCAGTCTTCTGAGGGTTCAAAGAGATGCGCCAAGCGTTGCACCACTGAGTGAGGCGATCCAAGGAGTGTTGTACCACTTGATAGGCGTGTTGAGGATTAGAATGACAATAGTAGAGAACGGTGTCATCAGCATAGAGAGCTAAAGAAGTCGGGGCCAAATCTGGAATATCAGAAGTGTAGATACTGAATAGTGTGGGGGCCAAGATAGAGCCTTGTGGGACACCGGCGGTAATAGTGCGTGGAGAGGAAAGGAAACCGCCAATACGCACTGAAAAGCTGCGGTCAGATAGGAAATTCTCTATTAAGAACACTAAATAATGAGGAATACCGCTGCGGTGTAACTTGAGAAGCAAGCCGGCGTGCCAAACTTTATCGAACGCCTGCGCCACATCTAGAAAGACTGCCATGGTATATTGACGGGCTTCAAAGCCATGGACAATTGACTGGGTTAAACGCAAAAGCTGATGTGCAGTGGAATGTTTGTAGCGAAACCCAAATTGGAATGGCGGAATAACATGGTTATGAGTAAGGTAAGAGAGTAGACGGCGATGGATCACTTTTTCAAACAGCTTGGAGAAGGTAGGCAACAGACTAATTGGACGATAGCTGTCTGGTAGGTGCTTTGGTTTATTGGGCTTATGGAATACCGCGACATGAGCAAGCTTCCAGGAGCGAGGAAAATAGCCGAGGCGTAGACAGGCATTTAGGAGGGATGACAAATAGGCAAGAGCTTTCTTGGAGAGTTTCTTGAGAACAATGTTGGGAATCAAGTCGTGTCCAGGAGATTTCTTAAGTGGGAAAGCGCGAATCAGAGAAGACAGTTCCCGCGGGCTAGTAAAAGAAATCCTTTGATGAACTGTAGGGCGAGTGCGATGAGTAGTTAATTCCTGTTCTACTGCAGCAACATCTGCGGCTGGCAGAGGGAGGGTGAACACCCGCTCAAAATGATCGGCCAGAATATCACACTTGGTAGCAATATCTGTGACAAGTCTTCCGCTTGCAGAGAGCGCCGGCACAACAGTCGGCTCACGGAGAACACGTTTGGTAGCTGCCCAAAGTGAATGGTCGTGAGGAGAGAGTGACGGCAGATAGCGCTCATAGGACTGAAGCCGATGTCGCTCCAACTCCAGCTTCACCCGTCGAATGAGACCGTTAAGCTTCCTACGGAGCCAGGGTTGTCTGTCTCGTTGCCACTGTCGACGAACTTGATGCTTTTCTCGGAGAAGATTTAAAATGAAGAGGGGTAAGGAAGGTGGAGAATAAGGTCGCACACTGGGAGAAGTGGAAAGACGGACACAACGGCATATGGTGTCAGTAAAGTGCTGTAGTGCAAGGTCAACATCAAGGGTTGTGGTGAGTTGATAAGAGTTGCAGAGTGTCGCATTCAGATGAGACTGAAATTTATCTCAATGTACATATCCATTTATGAGTCTGGGAATCGGTGGGAGCAAGGCAGGTGGAAGTTGAAAGGTGACAATCACCGGGCAGTGATCAGAGTCAAGTTCTCCCAGGGAGGAAACGAAGGTAGGAAGGTGAAGATTGCGATGCACACCGATGTCCAGAATATCAGGAGCATTTAAGGGGTTTGAAGAGTAATAAGTAGGATCCGCAGGCGCCAATATCGAAAGACCATAGGTGTGTAGAGCCGTAAACAAAAGCCGACCATTCGGATTGGTGGATCGGCACCCCCAGGAGGAGTGCTTGCAGTTAAGGTCGCCCAAAAGAAGAGTACTGTTCTCCAAAGGAAAGAGGAGTGAGAGATAAGTAGTATTCAGCCGGCGATTGGGCGGTTTGTAGGCGCTGAGAATGACGAGATCACTATCATTTGCACTGTGAAGTTTAATACCCACCACCTCCAGACTGGGCACGTGTGGAAGAAAGATCTCGCTGTGGCGCAGAGAACGTCTAATGAAAAGAGCAACACCACCAGATGCCATTTCTGCCTCGCGGTCCTGTCGGTAAATAAGATAGCCAGGAATAGTGAAGGTCTCATTGGGAAGAAAATGAGTCTCCGTAACACAAGCAATATCAACATTGTGCTGAGTGAGAAATGCAATAAAGGAGGAGCGTTTGGCACGTAGGCCGTTAGAGTTCCAGTTTAGGAGGGTGAGCTGACCTAGAGACAATAGATCACGGTTGGCCATCAGAAAACACAGGAGAGAGTAGGGAGCGAAGAAGCTGCATCATTTGCGGTAGAACCGGAGAAAACAATGTGCGGAGAAATGTACCAAGCTGTGCAAGCAGATCTTTAAGAAAAGCCCAAGACGGAGCTGTGGAGGTTGGAGCCTCCGGTAAAGAGGCGGAAGGACGGTCTTGGAAGGCAGGAGAACGACCACTCAATACATGAGAATAAGCCCGAGAGGGCCTTGTAGATACATGAGGGGATGAAGGACTCTGTTGACGTTGTGGTTGTGGTTGTTGTTGTGGGTGCTGTTGAAGAGAAGGCGTGGGTGGCCGCTCTGAACTGGGGTGTGTAGGTGCTGCCGGCTGCTGGGAGCGCCGAGACTGACGTTCTTTCAGCTTTAAGTAATGAGGACAGCCACGATAGTTTGCTGGGTGGTCCTGTTCACAGTGAACACACTGAGCCGGTGTAGTAGATGGTTTTGTACATTTAGAGAAGTGATGGCTGCCGATACAGCGAACGCAGCGGGGCCCTAGATGACAATAGTTCTTGGTGTGTCCATAGTTTTGGCAATTAGTACACTGGGGCAGTTCTGTATTCTGACGTCGATGTTCAACTTTCACCACACTGTACAGCAGTCGGGAAAGATTTAAGATATTTCTACCGGCGTCATTATTCACGAGGTCTACAGCACAGATGGGAATGGGTTCCTTGTTTTTGCGAAGCAAACGGGTAACTTTACGAACAGGAAAGTTCAACACACAGAGTTCGTCGTAAAGCTCTTGATCACTGAGCGAGCATGGTATGTTACGTATAACAACGGAGAACAGTTTGTCCGACGGGTTGCGAAAAGTATAATACTCCTGGTTAATGGAGGTGAAATAAGATGTAAGACATCGAAAGTCAGTGGTAGTCGTAGCATAAACTTTAAGAATAGCCCCTCGAAGCTCAGTATGAAATTCAGATAGCACACATTTCTTAATGTCTTGCAAAAATAATTGATAATTGTGAACATTGCGAACACAAATAGGAGGAATTTTCTCTTTTTGAGAGATGGATACAGTATCAGTACTTTCTGGATCAGCAGTTTCACTTAAAGGATAAAAACGGTTAGAGGTAGGAATTGTGTACGTATAGCGAGATGCAGGAGGTTGTTGGGAAGGTGGGTCAGTGCAGCGGCGTTTGTTCTGATGTGAGCTTTCAGAGTGAGAGAGCTGCGAACGTTGGTCGCGACCTAAACAGTCCGATGGGGCAAAGTCAGTCATCGTATCATCATCTTGCTGGACAGTGTTGTCAACTGAATTAAGCGGCCGACTTAATTGTAGCTGGGATGGCCGTAGTATAGATGTACTTACAGCATTATCTGCAGGTAACCCAGAAGTAGAAAATGAAGTGTGTTGTAATGCAGAAGTCGACGGTTGATGTAAGTAGTGTTGACTGGATGGTGAAACATGTGTTGTAGAAGTGAAATTATCCTGACACGTGGTATCGTTATATACCACATTTATAGCAGAATGTAAGATCTTGCCGGTATTGTCCGGCTGGAGAGCCATGATAATAGTTTAAAAAAAAATTAAACACAAAAATGAAACACACTAGAAGAGCGAACACAGCGAACTGCACAACACAAGGAAGCACTAGTACAGGTAAACAAAGCAGAGCGGCCAGACACGACCGTCTCGCTCGGCGTTCACTAGTCGACCGGAGCCTCTTGTCTGGATGGGGAAGTGCGGAATTGAACCTTGAACTGCATGCATTGCCGATTTTGTAAACAGGTTGATGTACTGGACGGTGCTGAACTGTTTTTCACCAGGACATTTTTGCGTTCTTTTTACGCGAAATGGAAGTGATCACCAATCACAGAATTTGCATGGTTGGGTGCTACTTCCGAACTGGAAGAATACGTTACCCATCCGTATAAACTCTGCAATTGCGAGTTTACGAGACGTAAGCGAATGTTCCAAATGTAAATATTGGAAAGTTACAATACAAGTCCCATTTCACTAAGGTGACCTCGAAACCTTTGACCCCCCCCCCTACTCATAATAGGCTAGTCCTCTACAAGAGGCAATCTTGATAAACTCGCTGCCTAGTATTGACGTTAGGCGCGGGCAAACGGCTGGTGCCAAAGGCCGAGTAAATGTGAAGACCCTATATAAGGCTCAATTTATATAGAATCTTCTCTCCTAACGATTCAACGACAATCCTACAGAGCATTCTTAGTTGTAAAACTTACAGATCACCTCACGCCATTATCGATCTGCTTATTGATGAATGGCATGGCACAAAATAGTACTTAGACCCAAACATTAATAGCAATGGTTTTCTCCAGCGTATAAACGCAGTTGACATTCGGACTGTTGGCAAAGAAGACTCTTGAAATGTTCTGTTATTTCTGATTCTTTTTAATACCAAAAGAATAATTATCTAAGTAGATGACGGAAAGAACAACGTACATGCACTTCTTTGAAGATATACGGATACATGCAAACTGAGATTTCATGGTGCCAGTAGAGAGCCTGTCAACAACTACTGAGTGAGTAAAAAAAAAAAAAACCGAACCGACTGCGCGGTGTTTTTCCACTGGACGTGTGGACACGTGATTCAGCACCTTTTTTACTTTCTCTATACGTACTATATACATAGTGTATAGAGAAGGTATTGCACTCCACCCAAAAATTCGATATCGAGATTTCACCGGAAATATATATTTAAGGATCCCCTGTATCCAAAAAAAATCTGATGTGTTCCATTCACATGACTTTCTCTATATCTCTGTTAATTATTATCGTTAATAAGCTTGTCTTTTATTTATTTCATGCTAATTGAGAAAAATTAGCAGAAATAGTCTTATTTCTTACTTTATTGTAAGTAGGAGCGAAATAAGGGAGTACCATACGTTAAAGTGAAAGCCAAAAGCTGGTTGCTATGTGACTGATGTTTCTTTGCTTGTATGGACAGGAGTTGACAAATTCCTGTATGAGAAAAGTATAAGTTTTTCAAAGCTGAAACCAAGAAAAGGGAATATCTCAAAAACGATCAACTCCACGAAAAAAACATATATAACATTAATTGTGTGTTTTAATGTGCTCTACATTTTTTGTGTATTAAGTTTTTGTCCATCTCTTACGATTTAGTAGTTATAAAAAATTCATCTTGAATAAAGTAGTCTTCAGAGGCTATTCCCAGAAAATTCAAAATATACATTTTATTTATCAGGTAAATAACTTTAATATACGATATTTTAATCAAAATCGTTAGAGCCATTTTTGAGAAAATCGAAATTTTCGAAAAAAGTTCCATGTAAAGGGTAGTTTGGGGTGGGGGGATTTTTCTCAAAATCTTCGTGTCGCATCTCTGGAAGCTACTAAACTTAAATACCAAGTTTGGTATTTTAGCTACTTTTCGTTTTTGAGTTATCATGTTCACAGACACACGGACACACGGACACAGACACACACACACACATACGGACCTTTTTCTGAAAATACTTTTTTTGGATACAGGGGACCCTAAAACATATATTTCCGGTGAAATCTCGGTATCGAATTTTTTGGTGGAGTGCAATACATTCTCTATACACTATGTAGTACATAGTGCGTATAGAGAAAGTAAAAAGCATTTTCAGAAACTGGCACTATGTACATAGTGAGTGCAAATCACGCCGTGAATGAATGATATATACTGTGCCAATAATGGCTCCCATGATTGTTGTTGATCGGAAATCTAAATGTAGCTTCCAACCTAGTAATGTGCCAGAATCAGGAACAGTCCATAGTTTAATGCAGTGGTATCGATCAGTTTGCAAATTATTTTCAATTGCATGTGTTATAGTATCGATATTTCGTCGTCTGCCATAGTATAGAGAAAGTAAAAAGCATTTTCAGAAACTGGTCCGTGTGTGCGTGTGTGTGTGTGTGTGTGTGTGTGTGTCCGTGAACACGATAACTCAAAAACGAAAAGTCGGTAAAATACCAAACTTGGTATTTAGGTTTAGTATCTTCCAGGAATGCGACACGAAGATTTTTGAGAAAAACCCCCCAACCCAAACAACCCTTTACATGCAACATTTTTCGAACATTTTGATTTTTTAAAAAATTACTCTAACGATTTTGATTAAAATATCGTATATTAAAGATATTTACCTGAAAAATAAAATGTATATCTTGAATTTTCTGGGATTAGCTTCTGAAGACTACTCTATTCTGGATGAATTTTACGGAATGTTGCATAACTGCTAAATCATAAGAGATGGACAAAAACTTACTACACAAAAAATGTAGAGCACGTTAAAACACAAAATTTATATTATATACATTTTTTTCGTGGATTTGATCATTTTTTAGATATTCCTTGTTTTTGGTTTCAGCTGTGAAAAACCTGCCTTTTTTCATACGGGAATTTGTCAACCCCTGTCCATAAAAACAAAGGAACTTCAGTCATATAGCAACCATGTTTTGACTATCATTTTAACCTATGGTACTCCCTTATTTCGCTTCTACTTACAAGGAAGCAAGTAATAAGGCTATTTCTGCTAATTTTTCTCGATTAGTATAAAGTAAATTCAAGCATAAGCTTTTTATCAATAATTTGTTGCAGAGATGTAGAGAAAGGCATGTGAATGGAACACATCATATTTTTTTTGGTAGTGTTTAACGCCCTCTTTAACTATTTATGACACTGCAGGCGGTGATTCAGCACTGTAAACAAGGTCTTACTTCTAACGCAGTTTTGCTCTGCTCTGGAAGAACATAATTGAGTTGACAGTGATACGATGTAGTTCAGTTATCACAGTGATTTATTATTTGGTGTGTTATGGCTCAGTATGTTTTCTACTGCACAGCGGGTATTTATTTATGATTCGTATGTGCTAACTCAGTCAGATCGCCAACTGAAAGTACGATTTGCAGAAAGATTGTGGAGAGAGTTATAGCGTCAAGTTTTTCGAATCAATAGTTGACGCCCGTATATACGTGAATAAGTACAGTTTTGCCCCCTTTCTTTTAGAGAAGTAATAGACAGTGTGGTCGTCTCCTTAGCGCGGTGCTAGCACAGCTGCTTGCCAAGCGGGAGATCTGGGTTTGATTCCCAGTACCAGCGAGGGGATTTTTCCCCCGCTGGGAGACCTAGCCCGGGGTGCACTCAGGCTTGCGAGGCCCAATTGAGGAGTTAATTGATAGAGAAGTAGCGCCTCTAGGTCATGAGGACCACATTAACCGGTCGGGGGGTTCTAGGCGCTGACCACGTCTCACCCTCCAATACTGCAGGGGGACGCAGCGGCCGGGCGGTGGGCCAAGGTTCCTTGAGAGCTGCCTGCCATGGAGTTATTTATAGTACATATGAGAACAATTGAAAGTGCGTTTCAGGAAAGAATTATATATATATATATATATATATATATTTTTTTTTTTTTTTTTTTTTTTTGGAGTTTAACGTCCTTTAACCTGGTTGGTCACATCGGACGATGAATGGAATTGGTGAAATGATGCTCAAATGATTTCGGGGAACTCGGAGCTTAAAGTTACTCGACATTCGTCTTCTCAGGATAAGGGAAAACCCCCCAAAAAAAACCTTATCCGGGTAACTCACTCTAAGTGAGATTCGAACTCACGACCTTTTGAATGTGAGGCAGACACGCTACCCCCACACTACCCAGGCGGGCTGACAGAATTATTATTAGAGACCCAACCCCCTGCCATTTCTATCTCGGAGGTGAATTAAAATATAAAGTGTACAAGACATACAAGAATTAAAACAAAATGTCCGCCGTGAAATTGCCAGCATTTCTTAAGGTGAACTACGGCGAGTGAGGGACAGTTTCCTAAAGAGGTACCAAAAATGTATGGACAACGACGATTTCCAGTTTCGGCACCTCCCTTCATAAAATTGGTAAGCAAAGCTTTTAAGAGTAGTTTTAAAAATACTGTAGGATTTTATCCGCGCCTTCTTATGACAATGGCAGACCGCATTGAACGCCGAGGACGCGGACAGGCTGAACACAGGCGCAGCCGATTCCTATTCTTTTTACTCTCTCGTTATAAAGGAATTCCACTATGTGTAGCGAGGTTTGAGCTAGAAAAGACAGAGAGGGGTGCGGGGTTGAAAACTGAAAGACAACGAAGTGACTTTTAGGCAGGTTTGGTACATCCTTCCATTATTTAAATACCAACTTCTGATGAAGGTTCTCATATGAAGAGAATTGTTTCAAGAGCATGATATGAAAGGGAACGAAAATTTGAACAAGATTATCGTGTACATTCTTCTCCTATATTTCACTTGTAATACTAATTTATTTGGACCGTACTGGTTGCATGATTACTGTTTGTTCAGTGACGCGATCTGGAGCTGTTGGAATGACATCGATATGTTTCCATGCCCACTCTGCATTGGTGCTTTAAAACTAATAGAAAAAATAAGAATTACAGGCAGAAGGGCAGTTCTACTAGAATTTGACACTATCTCAGCATTCTAAGTGTAAAATAAGGTGCGTTTCCAGTCAATTGAAATATTTTCGCAGGAAAGGATGATAGCGAAATATCCCTCCCATAGAGAATATAAGTGGAAGTTAATTCAAACTATATATAGTGTGGGCGTGTGAGCTGGTGAGGAGATCTGGGAGACGTACCTTTTGGTGCTAGGCTGCGCAGCGACGACTGGTCCTCTCTCCGGCGTTGAAGTGCTGAAGTCGATTCTCGACGCTCTTCGGCTATTTGAGGAATCAGCGGCGAGCAATAGAACTCTATATATCTGGCTCAGGTATTGAGTGTCGGTGATCTCAAGGAGATGGTACGGGAAATTAACTTAAAATAAGCGTCGGCACTTTTCGTTTAGTCAAAGGTTTATTTCCTTTCACAAACGTTCCCGAGAAAGTTCCTAGCGCGATTGTGTTCCGATAATTTCCCTCAAATAAGGGCGTAACGCGCACAAAGGTAACTAAAATTTACTAGGCGACGAGTGCAACTGTTACGTGCAGAATAATGGTAGACACTTGTTTCCGGAGTCGTAGGATACGTTTCAACTGCGTGAATCAATGTAATAACTTGACTATACTTGCGCGGTTTCTTGCTTCGAGCGTCACAGGCTTCCAACTGCTTCAATCTCTATAATAACTCTGCTAATTTGCGGGTACTCTTGTTTTGGACATCGCTGGTCCCTCGTGTAGTTACATTCTGACTGCCTGAAAATTAGGGCGAATACTCTACATTTATAGAAAATTCTACCCACGCGCAAAACTCTCAACTTGTAATCTCGTTGGCCCATTCTTGGCGCCAAAAGTAGCTTGGGGTGCACTTCTGCCGTGACGTATTAATTCTAATTGGTCAATGCGTCTTTCACGTGATTCTTGACCTAAATTTCCTCGTGGTTCCCTTATTTATATGTCACCTCCACTTTCTCTTACGGAGAAATGACCACATAATAGCGCCTTTTCCCTCTTGCAACATACAAAGAAATAGCGTAAACAACTGAATTCGTCGCTTGAGAACTCTCGGGTTGAAGTTAGAAACGCTTTCCAGGAACAATCTCTCTGAACATCCAATATACAATAAATACATGATATCTCACTTACTAATTAATCTAAACAATTTAATCAATTAAAAATATAGGCTATGCGTTTATTCACCATCCGTCTCAATAGTCATCAAGAAAACTCACCATAATTATAACTTTATTCTTTTCGTAATGTTCAGTTCACTGACCTTCGCATTTCAGCAGTACTTCTTTAGTTATAGAAAAAATCAAAATAAAAATAAATGTATGAAATATACTATATATGAATAAATATATCAAACCGAGTCTTGTAAAATAATAAAGAAATATTACGGTTAACATGCATATGCTTACCAAATTACTGCCTCGTGAAACATTTTCGCGTGTTGATCATTTTCTGTGCATTGTAATATATGTAACCCTTTATCACTCATGCAATAACTATAGATTTAAAATAAAAATATTTTAATCTCTAATATTCCTAATGGCCTTTTATAATTATAATTTAATTAAAACTACTGTGAACTTCTTAAACATGTGGAATATTGGGTACAAAGGTAGGAGAATTATCAGCAGTAAACATGTTTGTCTTCTAAAGTTCATGGTAACAGACTCAACCAATCCTGGATGTTACTTGATAAGGATTAATTCATAGCTTCCTTGTTTTTTTACACTTTTTAACTTTAATACAAAATATACTATACTAAGTTACGAAGTATGGGTATGCTCGTCAAAATATGTTGTGGGTGCTTTGTAAAAGGACCAATGAAAACACTTTCATCGAACTCAAAAATGCACTACTGACGAGAGAATAGTTTGTAACGCGATGAAGTTTCAAGGCGGATTTTACAGCAAAGTACGGTAGTGGCATTAATTCTGAACTTTTGTTTTCTGTTAAATTAACTTTCAACTTTGAATATTGCATTCAAGTCTCACTCAGGATGATTCTTATCTGATAAATTATAGCCATTATAGTGTTACCATATTGAGCATTTTACCATAAACTGGACCTAATTTAACCCTTAATGGGTTACTTTGACCCAACTTGAAAAAATATATTATTTGATAAATATTTGAAAATATAAACGTATATTATTTTATGTTTTTCAACGACATGAGCAACACTATGAACACCATGATAATAAAAATACCGCATTTCTCCAATCTTGATCCCTTCCCTATTTTAAGGGAGTGAGTAATAGTATTATCTATATTTCATATTGGATGCACAATAAAACAAAACATATATTTGGGAATTGTAATTTTTATTTTATACTGTGAAATATAATGGGGGACCCAAAATTGGGTATATCTGCTATATTTAATATTACGGTTTTCATGGATTTAAATTGTCAGAATCCCAAAATTAATAGATTTGTTTTCAAATGTTGAGCTCCTCTGTGTAATACGATAGCAATAAATCCAATTTTCACATGGGATACAAAATAAAATAATATTGTATGTGAATAATTGTAATAGTTATTTATATTATATGTGGCTTAAATAGACTATTATTTGTGAGTGGGATGTTTAGTACATGAGCGCGTAAGTGCGAGTCTTCTAATTTCTCATGAGCAAATAATAGCCTAAAAAGCCACGTGTAATATGCAACGTTTTATCCTACGCTAATATTAACTGAAATACTCTTATATTTATTAATATTATTAGAGTCGCCAAGGAATTGAATTTGAGTCGTGACGTAGGTAGTGGTTTGTTTGTTCGTTGCTGCGTAATCCCACCGGAATAAACAGTTTCAATTCTGGTTGTTTAAACTGCACCAAATAAATCAATAACAGAATGAAAATGGATATTTCCGAAGAAGTTTTAGCTTATGCTAAAAAGCTGTACTTAGTCTGTTACCCGGTAAGTCGAAGGACTTATGTGACAAGGAATTTTCATTATCTAAAGAATGGGGAGCTGCCAAAGGAGTAAAAATAATTTACTTTATTTCACGATGAAATGTATAATATATATTATATATAAATGTATATAATAATTTATCAGATACAAATAAACCTAAACGAGGTTTGAATACAATATTCAAATTTGAAAGATAATTTAACCACAAAAAGTGTTCAGAAATAATGCCACAGCATGAGTGTTGTAACAAAATAAAACTCCTATTTTATTTCCGTATTGCAGCTGATAGGTACTTAATTGTTAGTCACTTGATAAGTATGTAGTTATCGTGTCCAATTCTGTTTGCATTGGAAAGTTAAGTTTTTAAACAATAGCTTACCATTAAGTGAAACAGTTGATAACACAAGCTTCGTACAGCAGAGATATTTCCTCCAGCATCACCAGCTATTTGTATCATCGCGGCATTGCCTCGCATTTGTCATCATTGTGCATCTTCTTTACCTTTTCTATTGTATTTATTCATTTATTACCTCCTCTAGCAAGTATTAGCAATGTACATGGTAAATAGAGAAGGTATTGTATTAGATACTGAAATTTCACCGGAAATACATGTTTTCAGGACCCATGAATTCAAAAAACGAATTTTTAGAAAAAGGTCCGTGTGGGTGCCTGCGCACGCGTGTGTGTCTGTAGACAGCATAACTGAAAACGAAAAGTGGGTTAAATACGAAACGACCCGACACGAAGATTGTTAGGAAAATCTCCCCACATAAACTACCCATGGAAGATTTTTCGAAATGTTTGCTTTTCTCAAAATGGCAATAACGATTTTGATTGAAATATCATATCTTAATATATATTTTATGATAAACAAATTGTATATCTTGAATTTTCTGGGAATAACTTCTCAATGACTTTTATGTAGCTTTTGTATAAATGGCAAAGCACAAGATATAAACAAAAGCTTACTTCACAAAAAATCTACATCTCGTTAAAACTCAATATGATATATGTTTTTTTTTTTTTTTTTTTTTATAGCGTTAACTGTTTCTGATGTTATTGGTTTCAGTTTTAAGCCACTTAAGCTCTTCTCAAACGCGAAGTCATCTTTCTATCCGTCTCTGTTTTGTTTACTCCTAGTAAGCAAAGCGATCCGAATTTAATTGTTTCATATAGCGACCGGCTTTTAAAAGATTTGCTTTAGCCTAATGCACATCTTTTTCTACCTATAAAGAAGCAAGGAATAAATCCAATTCTGCTAATGATGTAGATAACATAATTGTTTGTAAGAAAAGGTAGAGAATGTTATATGAATGGAAGACATCAGTTTTTTTTTAAATTAATTTAACGTCTTTTAACCTGCTTGGTCATATCGGGTGATAAATGAAATCGGTGAAATAATGCTCAAATAATTTCGGGTCCATAGAGCTTAAAATTATTTGACGTTCGTCCCTTCAGGATAAGGGAAAGACCCGAAAAAAGCTTATGTGGGTAACACCCTAAGCGAAATTCGAACTCATGACCTCTTGAATGCGATGCAGACATGCTACCCCTACACTACAGTTGAATGGTGACGGTTTTATACCCAAACGGAATATTCTAGAGACGTGTTCGTCTAGAAGACTAATAAAATATTTCTCGAAACAACTATAAATTTAAGACTCAATTGGTATAGTAGTGTGCATTACGGTCGTCTCCTTAGCACGGTGGTAGTGCAACTGCTTTCCAAGCGGGAGTCCCTTGTTCGATTCCCGGTATCGGCGTAGGGGTTTTCTCCCTCTGGGAGACCTGGTCCCGGAGGTACTCAGCCTCGTGAGGTCCCTGGGGGGGGGCAATTGAGAAGCTACTTGAAAAAGCAGCGGCTCCAGGTTGCGAAGACCGCATTAACCGGCCGGGAGAAATCGGGGCGCTAACCACGTCGCAACCTCCAGTACTGCACCACATCCATGACGCCTGTAATGGACAGAAATGAGGGACGCGGTCGGGCTGTAACCCTTGGTCCGATTTGGGCTGTTGTGCCAAGGAGTTTAGTTTTTTTAGAATGTATTACAGACGCAAAAACCTGCAGACCGGAACTTCTTCTTTAGAACCCCACCGCCTTAATCACTGGTACACAAAACACAGTTGCGGATATGTAGATTAAAGCAGCTATCTAACAGATAATCATTAAATTGCTAATTCATAATAGACGAGGCAGATGCGTCGGGGTTGGTGTGGCAGTCGCATTAGTGAGGACCCGGGCTCAATCAGGGATATCCATTCTGCCTCATGGGTTTTGTGGATTCTTCAAGTTGACAGGCGAATGCTGGGGTGGTTCATTTTCTCTCATGCCTTTCCTGTCCATTATTTCTCGTAGGAGGGAGGAATGAGGGTAGAGACACCAGAAGGGCGATCAGATCTGGCTGACGAGTCCAAATGTGGACGGGATCCCTAATACTTCCAGATTTATGTCGGTCTCCAATACATAACTCATTTATTGTTCACTTATTCACTGTATAAGAGAACAAAAGCAAATTAATTATATTTTCATATCGAAAATATAATTTATTTTTAGCGTGTAACTTTGTTACAACTTTGTTTAGTAATAGCTGAAAATCTTCTTACTCGCCTCTGCCTACTTATGTTACTCTCCGCCTCCCTAGTACATTTTTCGGCGTGTGACATTTATTACTTTACTCCAGAAATCGTAGTTCCATCCACGTTATGGCCCTATTTATGGAGATATGCCTGTCTTTCACTATGCTCGGTCTCTACCCTCTCCTCTTCTCCTCCTTTCCTTATCCCATCATTTTCCATTTTCGTCCTTATCCATTTCTCTATCCATTACTCTTCAAATTTATTCTCTCTCTCTTCGTCCACTATCCACTAGTCTTTCACTCTATATAATCTATACAGTCAAGTGCACAGAAATGTGCCTTGTTTACTTAGTTCCTACTAAATAGAAAGGAAATAAGGGCATATACTACGCTAATGCGATACTCAAATAACAGCTGGTCGCTATGTGGCGCAGTTTTAATTCTTTGCATGGCCAGGTTGAAAAAAAGTAATAACGACTTCCTTTTTGAAAAAAGTAAGTATTGGAAATTTTAAAACTAATAACAAAGAATATCTGGAAACGGTTAACCTCACAAATATGTGTAATATATCTATACATATATAGATATATAACATAAATTGTGTGTTTTAACAAGATCTGCATTTTATGTAGTATCTTTTGTTAATTTCTTATGGTTTATCATTTATGAAAGTTATCCTTAATGAAAGGGCTTCAGAGGTTATTCCCAGAAATTGCAAGACACGCATATTTTACGATGAAAATATCTTAAACATGTTTTATTTTAGTCAAAATCGTTAGAGACATTTCTGAGAAAATAAAGAAAAATAAACATTTTCTATGAAAAGGGGTTGGGGTTAAGGAATTGCATTGAAAACCTTCGTGTCACATCCTTGGAAGATGCTGAACTAAAATACAAAGTTTGGTCTATAACCGACTTTTCGTTTTTATTTAAGCTCTAGGTGAGAGGTTAAAGGGGAGGAGTACGAATACATTTCATACGAGTGACTGGAATGAATACTTTGGAACGAGGGTTCCACCAGCCCCTTAATGAGTCTATATCGTATTTATCTGACATCGAAAGTCTGGCACTCAAACTTTAATCTACGAACACAGGTTGGTTTCAGCAGAGAGCGAAAGGCGGCAAATAAGACAAACATTAAGTGTTAGAATCAGGTAAGGAGTGGGGGGCTCGGCGTGTTAGAAGCGATTTAGTATTTACTTATCACATAAACCACTGCTCATTATATCGGCAATATTCCATGCGGTCGACTGTACATATATCACATGACATTTTGAACAGAGGTAATAACTATTTTACTTACTCCACAACTTATATAGATATAGCAAGTAGATGAAATATTTGCATTCCATTCCTATAATAATACAATACAATAATATAATACAGTTTTGAGATACTCTGAATAAAAAGGAGATTATTACATTCACATAACTTTCTCTACTTATTCTGCAGCAAACTATTATTACAGCTTTTTGTTATATTTACTACATGCTAAATCAAGATAAACATTAGCAGAAATGGCTTTATTACATTTTTATAGGTTCAAGGAGAATCCGGGAATACACTGGGCTAAAGTGATATTCGTATCTTTTAAGAACTGGCTACTATGTAATGGTTTTGAAATTTCGTTCTATTAGCATAGCCAGGATGAAAAAAAGAAAGAAAAACGAAGGCGACTTCTTATTTGAGAAAGATATAAGTATTTAGAAATTTAAGCCAAAAACAAGGAATAGTTCGGAAATGATTAACGCGCAAACAAAGGTGTATTTTAAATACATTATATATTTTACGTGATTGTGCAGTAAGTTTTTGTATAGTAAATATCTTTAATATACGGTATTGTAATCGTTAGAGCCATCTTTGACAAAATCGAAAGTTTTGAAAAATCTTCTGCATAAAATGTAGGTATATTGAGTTGAAGTTTTTCTGAAAATCTTCGCGTCCCATTTTTGAAGTTACTGAACTTAAAACCAAGTTCGGTAATAAACCGACTTGTCGTTTTTGAGTTATGCTGTTTACAGACACATTGGTATTTTTCTAAAAAAAAAAAAATATTTCAGGGGTCCTCAAAATAAGCATTTCCGGTGAAATATCGGTATCGCATTTTGGGTGGAATTCAATACCTTCACTAGCTACGGTGTGCGTTGTATGTGGTAGTGAAAGTAAAAATAATTTTAGTAAACGGAATGTGTGCATGTGTGCGTGCTTGTGCGCACGCGTACCTGTGCGTCTAGGAACAGCATAACCCCAAAACCAAATGTTGGTTAAATACCATAGGACGCATTTTAAAGATTTCAAGAAAATACCCGCCACTTCAGACTACAGTTTACATTTCGCTATTTTAGTTATTTTCTAAAAACGTCTCTAGTTGCTCTCTTAAAGCACACAATTGTTGCTCATTTTCAAGATAGGTATTCTTTATTATTAGTTTGAATTTTCAAATGGCAGACAGGATTTCAAACAATCACATACCCACCGTCTCTTTAAAAATCTGAATATCGCTTTAGTATATTGTAGCCTTATTCTCACAACGAAAGATGTAATATCTTTAAACTAGAAATATAACAATACGCTTTTGTAAGAATACTCTGTAGAAATGTAGTAGAGAAGTCATAGGATTGCATCACATGATATTTTATAAGTTTAGCTTTGGATATAATCCTCGTTAACAGTTTATGCACTAATTTATTTGATATATCTTCTGTGTTCACACGTGTTTCGTTAGTACTAAACATTTGCGTTGGGCGTGTTTGAATATCATTAAGAACAAAAGACGGTAGCACGCTGAGCATCACTTAGTTTGTTATTGCGCAAAGGCACAAAGATGGACGGCGCAGGGCCAATATAATATAGCAACAAGTGTCCAGCATACCGTGTAACAGTCGCCGTGACGGCCGCGTCCCTTCACCATCGCATCGCTTTTCCAGGTAAACTTTTTCTCTTATAGATTCTTTGGTTATACGCATCCCTTGCTATAAACTCACGTGGATGATAATGTACGTTTGAAATTCTTAAAGCAACTGAAATGGTACTCAGTGCAGTGAATAGCATCGGACTTAATATACGCTAATAAATTACTATCCATTTGTCATGGTTATTGAACAAATGAGTATTTTAACACGCATTATTGGTGAAAGTATCTACCGTAATGGAGAAGAAATATAGCATTGATATAAACTGAATTCCTTTATTCACCTTGCGTTTAATATTAATTTTTTGCTGGTTGCATGTACAATATAAAATAACAAAACTGTTCGCATGTCGCAAGTCACTTTTTATTGCTAATGTGGGGGAAAACAGAATCAGGAAAGATGTTTTATAGGTGATTCATGGCGGTTACACCTTGGAAAACTTAAACATATAACCAATATTTGCAAACACGGTAAATTCTATTTCAATTATCTCTATATTTTTCGTACATTACCTTTTTTTTCCTTCAAATTTATGATCCAATATTTTGAAAGATTATAACAACACTGGCGTTTTTAACAGCTTCTTTCCTTTTACACTCTTTTGGATTATGGTCCCGTAAAGGTTTGCAAACAGTAACTAATACATAATTGGTTTAACTTAATTGTGTTTTCTGTTTCTCTCTACAGTTTTATATATATGGCAAGATACTGCTAATATTTATAAAATTAAAGTGAGTACAATTACAATTTTAACAATTTATTTTACAAAGAAAAGTCCTCTTTGTTTGAAGATTTTTCTGTTATTTTTTACTTCTTTTTTAAAAACATACTGCGGATATTAACTTCATGGGTCGTTGAATAATGGAACCCTTGTCAGTTTTAAGGAATCACAGGAGTATCATTGAAGCCTTGTCCAAATATTATTGTCGCATTGATTTGCAATTGTTTCTGATTTGAAAGTTAAAGAAACGAAAAAAAGTTTGTTAAATGCACAGAAGGCTGTTCAACGTCAGACGTGCAAAAACTCGGTTAAATAATATTGTACAAAATACCTGTTAATTTATTTATATGTTTATTAAACATTTCATTCGGTAAATAGTCTCAGGAATTACCACCCATGAGTTCGATATTACTTAAGCTATAATGCCAAACTTATGGATGATATTACTGTTGAGAATATTTATTAGAATATCATTATTTATAACAACGAACAAAATAAGGTGTATATTTGAATGTTTATATTATGTGTCTTTAGATCTTCATGCTTGCGATTTTACGTATTTGGGAGACTACTAACAACGCACAAAAACTTAATATAGGTATTTATAAATGTCAAACTATAATTTAAATAGTTTTCGTGATTTTACTAAGGAAAGGATAGGATACGTACGGAGAGGACCCAGTACCAAACCAGTGCAGTTTTGTACCGATGCCCAATGCGCGGCGCACCCGGGAGGGAAGGTTGAGTTGAGAGGGTACAGTAGGTGGGTGGAACTGGGAGCGACGACATATCAATGACAGGGTCCTTACAGTTACCAGATTCAAAATCGGAGGACGATGAAAGTTGCAGTGAACATCCGTTTTCCCTCCACGCCGCACCGAGCACCATCGCGGACCCAGAAAGAAACAACAGAGTGAAGAATGAATAAAATAATAATGAAAACGACACAGAGGTACAGGAATTTCAGGGGATGTACATAATGAACAGGCCCACCATTCACCTGGCGTCCAGAGAAACCGCTGAAAACCCCCTTGGGTTAGGAAGGCCGAATTGAACTTGCCACATCCCGAGTGCGGACCACAAACAAAACCGCCTAAGTCATTCCACTCGGTGGTTTTTACGGTCTTTGAAAACATGTATTAAAACAGTTGATTGCTGCTTCACGTCGTCATGGGATTAGGGTGTTCCTACTTAATCTTAACAAAACCAGTGGCATATAAGGGAATAGCTTTTACATAGAAATTCCTAGCTCCATAAAAGTATTTTTATTTTAAATTCACCAAATTCATTTACTTTTATAAATGAAATATTTTAAAATATCTTGTTATACAGTCAAGATAGATTGTATCTAATTTTAGTTTTTGACTGAATTAATGTATATTTAGAAAAAAAGCAAATAGTCTTGTGACAGCTTCAATGTGATATCTGGGGTGGTAGCTTTACACTCTTAAACATTTTCAAATCA
Organism: Hymenopus coronatus; assembly: GCA_030762935.1. NCBI lineage: Eukaryota > Metazoa > Arthropoda > Insecta > Mantodea > Hymenopodidae > Hymenopus > Hymenopus coronatus. The sequence continues at coordinate 26,829,865 of CM060895.1, forward strand.
TCAGAGATCGGAAATCCTGTAAAGGATCAGATCTCCTAAAATGGCACACACTATTCTCAACCCATGAAATTCGCAGATGTGTCACAAATAGGTAACGGAGATCTAAAATGCTCTCAGTATGATTATGAAAAAAAAAATCTAATGTGCTGCATTCACATAATTTATTTAAGATTTTTATTTTATCTACATCATTAATTGTGGTAAACAGTAGCAAAATTGGTCTTATTACTTGCTTCCTTGTAAGTAGAAGGAAAATAAGGGAGTATCATAGGCTAAAGCGATAGCCAAATGTTTTAAACGCATTGTCATGCGATCGAAAACCCTTTGTATTGACAGGAGTTGACAAGTTCTCATATGAGAAAAGTATAATTATTTCAAAGCTGAAACTAATAACAAGAATATCTTAAAAGAAAAAAGTATGTGACAAAATGTGTGTTTTAACAAGATCAAAATGTTTCGTGCTTTAAGCTTTTGTCTATCTCTTACGCTTTACCAGTTATGCAAATGTCTTTAATCTACGGTGTTTTAATCAAAATTGTTAGAGATTTTTTGAGGAAATCAAAATGTTCAAAAAATTTCCATGTAAAGGGTGCTTTGGGGCGGGCAGATTTTCTGGAAAATTCGCATCCTTGGAAGATCTAAAATTAAGTACAAAGTTTGGTATTTAACGAACTTTTCGTTTTTGAGTATGCTGTCCACACACACACAGGACCTTTTCCTAAAAATGCTTTCTTAGGGCTCAGTAAACCCAAAAACATATATTTCCGGTGAAATCTCGACATCGAATTTTTGGGTGAAATAGAATACCTTCTCTATCCACTATGCACATTATACATACGGGGTAGAGAAAGTCAAGATCTGATGTGTTCCATGACTTTCTCTACCTGATTTGCAAACAAACTATTCTTACGAAAGATGTAAATCATGCTAACGGAGATGAAAATTAGCAGATATCGTCTAGGGCTTAAGCAACAGTCAAATCTTTTAAAAGCTGTCGCTATTCGATTATGCAATTGCCATTGAAATTTGCTTCTTTGCACATGGCAGGAGTAAAAAAAAAAAAAGAAAGAAACAAGAACGACTTCCTGATTCAGAAAAATATGAGTGTTTTAAAATTGAAACCAACAACAAGGGATATCTGGAAATGGTTAAGTCTAGAAAAATGCATATTACATAAATATGTACTTTCACAATATTTATATTTTTGTGGTTTACCAGTTATACAAAATTCATCCAGATTGCAGAGGTCTTCTGAAAATTTCATCATAAAATTCATTCAAGATATACATTTTATTTTCATGTAATTATCTTTAATATACAGTTTTCTTTTAGAGCCAGTTTTGAGAACCTAAAATTTTCGAAAATCATTTTATGTAAATGGTTCTTTAGAGTGGCGGGATTTTATTGAAAATCTTCGTGAAAATCCTCAACATGCTTGGAAGATACTGAATTTAAATCAAGTTCGGCACTTAATTGACTTTTTTGTTTTTGAGTTGTGTTCACAGACACACACGTGGACCTTTTTCTACCATTTTTTCGGACCGGGGGACCTCATAACCCGTATTTCAGGTGAAATCTTGACATCAATTTTTTCGTGGAATACTACTTTCTCTGCCTACTATATACATAATAAATGAAGTGAAAGTAAGAACGTTCTATTGCACTCACATAACTCCTGTAGAAACTGCTGTAATTAACACTTCTTCTGTCTACGTCGTGTTAATTGCATCTTTCGTTGTGAACACAAGAGGAATGCAAGAGGCTGAAGCGATAGTAAAAAATTTATAGCTTTGGTGTATCTAAATGTATATAATACACTCTTTAATTGACTATGAGAGATAACCGAATGAAGAGGTTCACACTTCATATGAAATACTTAACATCCAAACCTATAATTAACGAAGAATATTATGGAAATGGTTAATTCCATAAAAATAGTTATTAGCATCCCCTTTAATGGGATCCACAGTTTTATGTGGTAAATTTTAAGCAGCATATTCAAGATATGCATTTTATTTGTCATAAATATTTTAAACATACAGTGTTTAATTAAAACCGTTCAAAGTATTTTAGAGAAAATCAAAATTAACGAAAAAATACTCCATTTAAAGGGTAATTTGCTGTGGGGCGAGTTTCTTAAAAGCTTGTGTAATATCCTTGGAAATTTGTTAAAATTAAATACCAAGTTTGACACTTGCCCGACTTTTCGTTTTTCAAGTCAAGCTGTTTTTAGGCACACAGACCTTTTTTTTTTTTAAAAAAAAAGTTATTTTTGAAAGCACACCAGAGGTCTTAAAACCTGTATTTCCAACGGAATCTCGTTACCGAATTTTGTGGTGAAATACACTGCTTCTTCTATCTGCCGTTTCTTGGCATGAGAAATAAAATATAGATATATCTTGAATTTTCTGTGGATTTTCTGTCAGCTTCGCTTTACTTGACTGAGCTTTGTATAACAAGGAAATTTTAAAAGATAGACTAATGTACAGTGCAGAAAAATGTAGATAAACAAAATAAATACACAGTTTTGTCAATACATTTTTTGTAGTGCTAATATTCTATGTTGTAAATATAGACTTTTCCTAATATCACCTAACGGACACATTTACGATTCTTGCTTTTACGCTCCACCTTTTTATCACATGAATCTAACATTTGAATGTTGTTTCTGTATGTTGAAACCTTTTTGCATAATTTGTAATAATTTCTAGTAAAAATATATCGTCACCATGAGAAACGGGGACAAAAGAATAACTTTTTTATGGATAGTTTCATAGACGATGAATATGCATGGTGCTCCCGAATTCCCGCCCACTTCTTGAAGTTATATCTCGTAATTGTGCACGGCGAGCAGGTAATGCGGATTATATTATGTTGCAGGGGTGCTAAAAATTTTAATTACTTACGAAATGTGACTCTGTATATACATGTATACGTAAAGTACAATATGTGTTATAACACTGCAGACCGGAGCGGGATTCGAACTCGGAATTCCTTAATTAGAAATAACCCGCCCTCGTACACAAACCACGGCTGCGGTTATATAGATCAAAGCAGCTGCATGAAAGTAATCTTAAGATAACTAATTCAAGACAATAAATTAAATTGTGTTTTATTTATGGGCACTCTTTAACTGCTGTGATTCTCAGCATTCCTCTCTATATTGGGTGTGAACCATCCTTTAATTTTGCACAGAGGCCTCTTTTTCGGGTTTGAGATTCTTTTATGTGCCGTAAATCAATGACACTGGTTTTACTTCTCTACCAAAGGAACCTATGCTAAGGATTTTTACGTACGTCCATCCCCCTCCTATGACTTTCGAGAACTAGAGGCTAGAATGATATCCATAGACCACAGAGGACGATTAATTCAAGACATACGGGATGTTTATCATTATTATATTATGATGATGATTATTATTATTTTGTAATACATTACGAATATTACAACAGATTCCATATTTTCAGCCTTAATGCTATAGGCAGCATACACTAAATAATACAGAAAGAGACTGTCTCATCAGTGGAGTGGTCAGCGTTCTGGCTTCCCACCCAGAGACCCGTGTTCGAGTCCCGGCTGGGGCGGGGAAGTTTTCTTTAACTAGAATGTTTCTCTATCACCCACAGAGTCTGGAAGTATGTGTGTTTAATAGATAATACTGGTACTGTTCAACAGTTGTTTCTAAAGCAAAGTTCCCGATATGAACGTAGAAGTTTAACATAAACACACACACATACATATATATGAATCAATTAAAAAAGTACACATACAGTAAATCGATTAAATCGATAAGTAGGTATAAGAATTAAAGCTAAATATTAATATATTAAAAACAGTTGCCCCATACATAGTGACCAGTGTGAGCAACATGTTACGATACAGAAACAAGTAGTCCTACTTCATGTAGTGATACATGAGTAGAGATAACTTACACTCCTCGCCGCTGTCATTTGGGTTGCATATCTGAAGAAGAAGAAGAAGAAGACACGATTTGGGAACACTGTGTGTATGGATTTATCATTGGTAGAGGTCTTATCACGTCAGTCTCCTTTGTTTTATCATCATTATAGTTTAAGATCTTCTTAACATTTCATGTCTACAAAGGTGAATGAACTTAGTAGAATGATGCTGAAATGTACCCTGGAGCTATTGAAGATTTTCCATGTGAAAGTGAAAATATCCAGAAAAATCAATATCCAGTAAACTCAGGACCTCCAGGTTGGTAGATATACACAATATTTGAGGTGAAATCATTTTAGTGTGATTCATTACAGCAACATAAGTCTTGAGACCCTTCCTTTATGTTTTCCCCATTTCTTTGTTCCTTTCTTTCTTTTAATGGATTGAAATATTGTGGACGGCTGCTGATCCACGACTGGTCGGTTTTTCCTGGACACAACAAAAGAATGTTCGTGCTGTACGTGTGTGAGTTTGAGTACGCTCCGAGCTTTCTGTACGTCACTACCTCAGCTGATGGAACGCTCTAATATTTGCACCGCTGGAACTCGATTCGGGTTGAAGAAAAGGTGTGTTAACTACTAGCTTCGGCTGATAAGTCGCTGGCCTCTCAAAGAAAACAGCATTTAAAAAAAGTATTGCTTTATTTCTCAACATAATCTCCAGAAAGGCTAATACATTTGTCATATCCATGTGATGAAACAATTTTTTTTTTTTTGTTTTTTTTTTGCCAATTAGGTATTTTTCTTTTGACCTCATCATTCAAACGTTGCAGTAAGCTTGCGTAGTAGTCACCAGTGATGCTTTTACTCTTTTCAAAGTAATCAATAAAAATAATTCCCTGTGCATCCCAAAAAACACTCGCCATAACCCTGTTAGCCTTTGCCTTTTTTGGAATTGGTTCACCTGGCGCAATCCACTGTTTTGACTGTGATTTACTTTTTGGAGTGTAGTGATGTATCCAAGTTTCATCCATGTTAATAAGCCGTCTCAAAAAAGTCACTGGGATTTTTACGGTAGAACTTCACATTCTTAACAGAAACAGTTTTTCTTTGCAACTTTTGATCAGGTGTCAACAAACGTGGCACCCATCTTGCACAGACCTTGTTAAAGCCCAAAACATTACTTAAAATATTACCTGCACATTCCTTTGATATGTTTACAGCCTCTGCTATCTCAAACAACTTTAATCTGCGGTCTTCCAGCACTAAACGATGATTTTTTTTTCAATTATTTATGGAGTTGTCACTTCCACAGGGTGTTCAGAGCGAGACTCATAACTAGTGCTCGTACGTCCCATTTAAAACTCTGTAACCCACCTTTTAATCATTGAATATGAAGGAGTATATGTACTGTCCATTTCCTCCTTGATTTCTTTAGGCATTAAGCCTTTCAAATGGAAGTACTTAATCACTGCTCGTTTTTCCAAATCCTCCATTTTCGTGAAAACTCTAAAGTTGTATTCTTTAAAATGCTGTCATTGGAAAACTAAACAAGATATTGACCTATAACTATAGATACAAGCTAGTCTAGAGTTAAACTATACGATGCTATCGTCTAACTGGCCTAGTGGTGCCATATCTGTGCGATGCCCGGGACTTATCAGCCGACCCTCGTAGGAGTCGAGAGGAAGTACGTTCGCGAAAGTTCTAGTTGAAATGTCTTCACCCCAAGCCTATGGCTAATTACGTGAATTGAGCATTTCCAAGTTCACGAAGTAAAACATGGAAAGCAGATTGCCGTATACACGTCTAACGTGAAGGAAATACTAAAGGAAAACGAACTTTAATGGGTTATGGCAAACGTCTCGCCATGCACTTGCATTACTCGCAGATGGCAAGGCAAGACTCGGAAAGTTAATTCCTGTTAAATAGTTAGTCTCCTGTAGCTCCTTAGTGGAGCATATGGCATCGTTACGATGCTTCTGTGATCGAATTTGAATTTCTAGTTCGTGAGTTCGCCGCTATGCGAAATTACAACTTGTGGTCGCGAAAAATGGAAAAATTTTGCCCAGGAACCTTCTTTTTTCAAGGTATGGGGTTATTTTACGTGCAAATAAATGTTACACACGATTACTATCTTAATTTCTCTTCTTAAGGAAACCATGCTAAGGATTTTTGCGTCCGAAAAAATCCATCACGCTCCGAAACCTGCAATCTTCGGTTTTAGAGGCTAGCATGATAACCACTACACCACGGAGAGACCTGGAATAGATACATTATAGAAATTAACGAAAACAATTGGATTTACACAGCCTTCGTTTGGACGCGTGGCCGGCCTTAACAGAATTTTCTTAACAACGGGAAGCACGCTGATTGTCGGTGGAGTGGGTGGGTATTCATACTAACTGCTGTGGCACCATAGCCCAATTTCGAGACCTTGCCCTCCTAACGGCTTCTTAATTAATGTACTTTCTAGTTCGCCACAATGCGCGCATAGTGACGAAGGATCGACTCATCGCCCACAGATGGCGCTATGACGACGAAATGACGACTTGCGGACATGAAACTGGCAGTGTTTACCTCAAGGACCTTTTCTTTCAAGGCATAGTATTCTTTTACGCGCAAATAAAGTCGGATATTCATCCCCTTAAATTTAAGCACATGGAAATTATAACTATAATTACCGCATACCTTCTTCAGGGAAAATGTTTGAAAGTATGTAATTCCAACAACCAAGTACAGAGTGCCGCTATGTATTCTCACATTTTAAATTAAAAAGTTCATTAACAATCATTAAATCTTCATGGGCAGATAAATAAAGCCATACTTCATACGTTAAAAGGAAATAAACGTGGGTCATTCGAGGTTATTAACAATTTCCAACACCTAGTTGTAGATTTATACATCACGTGGTTGTAAATTCTGAACTACCGTTATCTTAGAGAGTTTTCATTTTTAAAGTTTAGTGATATTCCAAACCGAAGTTTATAAAATTGCTGATTCTTGAGTAAGCTTTTTCAGGTATTTGTTTAGACTTCGTTCTAATTTTCTCCCATCTCAAACCTTTTCCTGTGTAAGAACACAGGGATTTACTTTCGGTTTCCTATCAATCGCTCACGACTTATCAGGAACAAGTCCCATTTCCTAAATCGATTCACAGAATTACAAACCGCTTCTCTGTGAAGAACACGAAACGCAGGAGATTTGCTTATAAATCACCGTCTCACCTCTCTAAAATAGTTTGTTGTGGAATAAAAGTCGTACAAGAGGATTCTGTGTGATAAAGTTTTCAAATTTTTTGGCATTATAAAATCAGCAACACACTATAATACTGATACGCATGGTCTTACAGTATATCATCCTCTGTACAAAGACAACGTGCCAATTGATTCTTCGGCACACGGAGAGCAGGGAACAGAACGGTTACAAACATCAGAGTGAAAGAGAAGACGGGCACGAGTCCACGAAGGATCTTTAGTTCGCGACTTTATTCTTTTTTCATGTATGTGCCGATCTAAAATTCAAATTGAGCAGGTTCGCGGGTGTATTTTTTTTTTATCCTTGTTAGCAATGCAATTCACGACGAGGCTTTGCCCACTTATGTATTTGTATCATGCAAAAAACGTTCTATATTTGGTTCATGTTTATCGAGTGTGGCCACTGTCGAAGTTTGCTTCTAATAGACGAAGCAATCTACGTTCGTTCGATCTTGCCTCTGTTTACCATCACTCCCGCTGCTTTATACGATATGTCAGGATTAACGGAGAAATTAGTAATCAACCTCACAGGCTGCCTCGCACAATTCTTGTATCTAGTACACTTTCCGTGTTCCAACCACGGGAAATAAATAACATTATTTGGTTATCCTTATAGGCTACATATAGGCTACATATTTCACTACTAGCCATGCCAAAAGTATATTTTATATAAACACGTGCATAAATGCATGCATTATATTTATGGAAGTACCCACTATTTAGAAACTCTGGAATAATAATAGCGTAAATTAACAAGTCGTTAAAACACAAAGAAGCATCTCAAAATTAGTTTTAAAAAACAGACCTCCTTGTTCAATGTTATAACCAAAGGGGAATAACAGAGTAGGGAACGAATTGCTACATATTTTTATTTGTATAATTGTTATAAATAGATAAAAATGTTATCTTGGTCTGAGTTCAACCAATGCACCATCCTTTTATAACAATAAACTCCGGATCTTCGCTATATTTTCTAAACAAAGTTTTACTCAGCTCTGAATGAACTATATAGCTTGGAACGTCAGTAAATTAACTAAGGCCGCCCGTCCCAGTCAGCAAATATTGTTTTGAACATGTATCGAATAAATTTGGCCGCACTCGGGCATTCTAATTTGTTGATAGTGTTTAACGCCCGCTTTTACTACTTGTGGGACCGCAGGCGATGATACATGGAATGAAGATGGAGCCCCGGTAGAATGCGATGACGGGGGAAACCGGAGAACCCGGAGAAAACTCGCCCCTACGTCGCTATGTTCACCACAAATCTCATTTGTGGTTACTTGATGAGAAGCGAGTGGTCTAACCACTCGATCATAGCGCGGCCCGGTGGGTATTGTAGATTACTCGCTCCACTCATACGATTTGTTGGCTGCATATGCAGCAAGGCTCACGTTTCTCCGTCTTAGTTTCCCATCTCAAGTTCAACATTGCACGTCGCTATTACGTACATATGCGCAGCTTTAATAGACATAAGTAATTAGTAATTAGTCTTTACTTTCGTGATGATAATGCAAAAAGGACTATCTTAGAACATTCGTAAGAGACTGGTGGCTGAAGTTTGATTGACAACTAAAATATCTGCACACTATGGGAGTAGGATGAAACATGTACTCAGTACCAAACCAAAATGATTGAACCCTTTTATAGAGCAGCACAGTTTATAAATGTTTAAGCACATTTGCAAATATTACACATATTTTTGCTTTTTATACCACTTAAATATAGAAGGTAGAGGAATTAAGTATTCTTCGCTTGTTATTTAAATTCAGTGTCTTCTAAGAATGCGACAGAAAGATCTAAGTCAAAATCCGCCATCCCAGAATATTCTTCACGTGGAATCTTTTTTCGAAATGTTATATTTTATCAAATATAGCTCTAACGATTTTAATAAACTTAGTTTCCTGTAATTTCTAAGTGGAGCATAGGATATCGTTATGATGTTTCCGTGAGCGGATTTGAATTTTTAGTTCGTGAGTTCGCGGCTATGCACTATGATTATTAGGAATCAGCTCGTCGCCCACAGATGGCACTGTAAGACGAAAACACGATTTGTGGTCACGAAATGGCGGAATTTTGCCCAGGAACCTCCTTCTTTCAAGATATGAGGTTCTTTACGTGTGAATAAACATTGCAGGGGACCACCGGCTTTACTTCCTTTCCGAAAGAAGCCATGCTAAGGATTTTTGCGTCCGAAAAAAATCCATCGCCCTCCACCAGGTTTAAACCTGCAATCCTGGGTTCCAGAGGGTAACCAGTACACCACGGAGAGTAACTTTAATGAACTTGCCTTATATGTAATATACTGCTACGACAAATGAAATCAACATTTAGAATTTTAAAGGAATGGTCTGTGATGTCCCCTTCATTCGGAAGGCATTTTGTACAAGATAGTTTAACTGACAAGAGATAGACAAAAAGGCACAACACCGTGGAGATCTTTAAAACACAAGATTTATTTGAAATAATTTTTGCGACGCTAATCAATTTTAGGGGTTGAAATGTTAAACTCTGTTGTTATTGAGTTTCTTCTTGCGTGGAATTTGAAGACCAGGTATATCCACTAGATTTTAATAGTGTGATCATCGACTCGGTTTCCTCTATCCCTCCTGTCAGCCAAACGAAACATTTATCTCGATTAGCATGACGTATATATAAGTATTTTCATAGAGATAGTTTGTAGAAGTTGTATAGAAATAAACGTAAATGGGTAGAGAAATCTTGTGAATGTAACTCATTAGATTGGTATACTCTATTGCTCTGCTAGGTACCTCAAATATCAATTACCATGTTTTACAATTCAGGACATGAAATATATTTCACAGTACCACTCTGTAAGACTACTGATACCTAAGAATGGAGTTTGGGCTGGTGTGAAAGGAACGATATGCATGGGCGTATGTTCAGAAGCTGGTGGTTGTTTAATAGAAACATCATCCAGAGCCTCTCTGACGTGAAGGCTCATCAATTGATTGCATTTCCCCGTCGAGACGCGGCGTCACTCTTCTGTCAAGTTTAACGTGTTCACATTAAAGCTGTAAAAGTGTCGCGAACCATGCTTAATGCTCACCTTTCGTGTTCAGTCTGGTTTCAAGGCTTGCAGGAAATACTAGGTGCTTTGCTGAAAAGTGTTCATCTCTGATTTCTTCCATGTATAATGGGTCAGTTGAATAAACGTCAGTAAACCCTTTTATTTACATTATTTTAAATGAATACCGATAACAAGTTAAATAAACCATAAGTAATTATCTACAGCTCAGACTTTACTGATTACGATAAGTTATTACTTTTACTTGTTCAGTAATTATTAGTTTTTCCAGCAAATACTGAAAATTTGTTTGAATACCATTCAGTGATTACTTGTTGAGTTAAGTATTTACTGAAATATTTTAAGTTTGCCGTAGAGTTGACTTGTAAAAGTATCTGCAAATAGCTATGGCAGCATTTTACCCATACACCAGATAAAGAGCCACAATAAGAGAAAGGAAATTGGTCTCAGTGATTCAAAGAAGCTTCTGAGGTTTGAAAGTGAAAGAGTAAACTTTTTAATAAACCATTTTCTAGATGGTATGGATGAAACAAGGAGTGGAGCATTAAGTTCACATCACAAAAGTAATCTATTTAATTGACCCAGTTGCAGAATATTTTGGTATTCATCATTCAACGGTGTCCAAGAACCCAGACTTCGTGGCAAACAGAATTGAAGCAAAGGCAGATGACTGGATAAAGTTTCCAACCTCAAATTTTAAATTCAAGTAAGCGAAAGTAAAATGGTCTTCTCGCTTTAGATTTCCTTCAGTTATTGGTGCACTTGACTACACACACGTACATACTGCTATATATGCTCCTCCATGGCAAGGCCTCTTATCCAGCTATTCATTTGTTTATTCAGTTTAAACTGAAAGTTTTCCTAGGTATTACTTATCGTAAAAGTAAACTGATATTCAATTAAAAATCAGTAATTGCTTTTTCTGATCAGTCTTAACTTTCCTTGTCAAGTAATTACTTAAAATAGTTTACTGATTTTTATTCAACTGACCCAATGTGTCGAAGAATCTGGCTTAAAACATGAAATAGAGTTGGAGGTTTTGTTACTCATAAGTTGATGTGGTATTATTATTACTGTTATTATTATTTTAAAGTACATCACTATTTAGTTCTGAAGTTCGGAAGTTCAAAATTCATTTTAGTAAAACTTTTTGGCAATGGTAATGCTTTTTTAAGGACGTTTGGTAGAATTTCATAGAAACACAAACTTTGAAACAGCATAATAAGTTAGAAAATAGATGTTATAAAATAATTATTATATGACGGTTCAAAAAGATAACTACCGACATGAGCAGTCAAGTCATTAAGATACGCACTTGTGAGCGGGAGATCCGTGGTATAATCCCTCTAGAACCGTCATCCCTGACTGAAGCTTTTCCAGGTTTCCTCATTTCCAAAAGCTGGCCAATGGCGGTGAAGTAGTATAAAGCAGTCTGCAACTTTTGATTTCCAAATGTACTTTCCCAGTTATCTTCATGTTATTATGTATCATCAGTGCTCATCGCCTGTGGAGCCGTATGTAATCAAAATCTGATGTTTTCCATTCACTTTCTCTACCTATTACAATTTTTACTTTCTCCATACGCAATATGTACATAGTGTATAGAGAAAGTATTGCACTCCACCAAAAATTCGGTACTGAGATTTCACCGGAAATATATGTTTTAGGGTTCCCAATATCCAAAAAAAGCATTTTTACAAAAACGTCCGTGTGTGTATGTGTGTGTGTGTGTGTCCGTGTGTCCGTGTGTCTATGAACACGATAACTCAAAAACGAAAAGTAGGTAAAATACCAAACTTGGTATTTAAGTTTAGTATCTTCCAGGGATGCGATACGAAGATTTTGAGAAAAATCCCCCCACCCCCAACTACCCTTTACATGGAACTTTTTTCAAAAATTTTGATTTTCTCAAAAATGGCTCTAACAATTTTGATTAAAATTTCGTATATTAAAGAAATTTACCCGACAAATAAAATGTTTATCTTGAATTTTCTGGGAATAGCTTCTGAAGAGTAGTTTATTCTGGATGAATTTTACTAAATTTTGAATAACTGCTAAACCGTAAGAGATGGACAAAAACTTACTGCACAAAAAATGTAGAGCACATTAAAACACACAATTTATGTTATATACATTTTTTTCGTGGAGTTCGTCGTTTTTGTGACATTCCTTATTTTTTGTTTCTGCTATGAAAAACGTGTACTTTTCTCATACAGGAACTTTTCAACTCCTATCCATATAGACAAAGGAACTTCATTGACATAGCAACCAGCTTTTGACTATCACTTTAACCTACGGTTGTCCCTTATTTCGCTTCTACTTACAAGGAAGCGAGTAATTAGACTATTTCTACTATTTTTTTCTGATTAGCATAAAGTAAATAGAAGTATAAGTTTTTTAAGAATTATTTGTTGCAGGGATATGGAGAAAGTCATGTGAATGGTACACATCAGATTTTTTTAGTGGAGCTAACCGTTTCCGAGATATCTCTTGTTATTGGTTTCAATTTTAAAATGTATACTTTTCTCTTTTGTTTTACTCCTGAGCACGCGAATAAGCGAATTTCAATGACAATCGCATAACGATAGATTTTAAAACATTTGACTACCGGCCTAGCCTAGTGCATTCCCTTAGTTCTCTTCTATTTATAAAGACCTTACTATCAACACAATTCTGCTAAAGCTTATCTCAATTAGCATGGAATAGAAAGAAGAATATTTTTAAAGCATTTATTTATAGAACAGGTAGAGAAAGGCAAGTGAATGTAACACATCAGCTTGTTTCTAATAGAGTGCCCCTCATGCGGGAGACCTTTACTCTCCATGGGACATTACAGGCTCAATTCATTCATTTAATGAAACTGCCCCCTCTTCTCCTCTCCTTTCTTTTCAATTTTCTTTTAGCGCCGTTTCTATTATATATTTATGCAAATTCTTCAGATATGAATTAGGATGTTCAAGACACCACGTGTCAGCAGGTATATACCTGAGGTTTATGTGCATAGCAACTAACTTTCCGACCTCTCCATTTCGCTGTTGATTCAGTCATGGCCTGCAATAAATCACACATTCCCAGATTGAGGGCAAAGCTTACATCTGATAAGCCGGCCTTGTATTGTGACATTATGGCTTGCAACACCAAAATGCTACTTATATCTTGTAACCAAGAAGCCCAACGGATGCAGTGTCCGAATTTTACTTTCTCTATCCTTACCCGAGATAAAAAAGAGTAGTTTCGACCAAACATTTGATCGTGGCCATATCTTTTAAAGATACCAAACGAATGATTTTAGAGATCCATCCACCCAAATCAACCTTTTAAATTGAAATGTTATTTGTTAATGATCTCGGCGATTTTACATTCTCTACAAGTACTGTGTACCTACGTGTTAGGTGGAGAAGGTATTGCATTCCATCCAAAAATTCGATACCGATATTTCACCGGAAATAAATGTTTGAGGATCCCTGAAAACAAAACAAAAAATATTTTAGGAAAAGTTCCGTGTGTATCTGTATACTTCTGCGTGTGCCTGTGGCGTGTATGTGGACGGCAAATGAAAAGTCGGTTAAATACCAAGCTTTGTATTTAAGTTTAGTATCTTCCAAGGATGCGACACAAAGATTTTCAGGAAAATCCTCCGACACAAAACGACTTTTTACATGGAGATTTTAGAAAAATGTATTTTTCTCTAACAATTTTGATTAAATTACTATATATTAAAAATATTTGCATGATAAATAAATTGTATATCTTGAATTTTCTGAGAGCAGCTGTTGAAGACCTCTTCATTTTCGACGACTATTGCACAACTGGTAAACCGTAAGAGATAAACATAAACTTGCTGCCCCAAAAATGTAGATCTCCTTAAAACACATAATATATGTCGTATACAAAAACATTGATTTAGTCTGGTGTTTTGCTTTATTTTCCTTCTATTTATAAGGAACTAAGTAATGAGACTATTTCTTCTGATGTTTATCTCGACTATCATGAAGTATTTAGAAGAACAAGCTTTTATAACAATAGTTTGCTATATAATAAATAGAAAAAGTCATGTGAATGGAGCACATCAATTTCCGAAATATTCTTGTTGCATGTTTCTTCGGGTTAAAGTTTGCTTTGCCGATTCTCATTTTCAACTGTCTTTCACGTGAAGTCATTGCTAACAAAAGGAGACTTGCAATATATCTAAACAATAGTGTATGTAACCCGCCTGGGTAGTGTGGGCCAGCGTGTCTGCCTCACATTCAATAGGTAGCGAGTTCGAATCTTGCCTAGGTTGAGTTACCAGGAAAAGGTTTTCTCGGGGTTCTCCCTTATTCTGAGAAGACGAATGTCGAGTAACTTTAAGATCCACGGACTCCAAGATCATTTGTGCATCATTATAACCAATTGCATTTATCGTCCGATGTGACCAACCAGGTTAAAGAACGATAAACTAAACTAAAAAAAAAAAAAAAATGTTGCAGATATTCATGTAGGGGAAGGAAGGCAAAGTGAAAATGTTAAGGAAATTAATTTTTAATGTTAACAGAAAAACATAAAGCAAATGAATACCCCAAAGCATTAAGCGATACCTTCTGTGTGAAATAAAAAAACCTGCATGTTATTAAAAAGTATTAAAAATTCCGAAGTCAAATTGATATGTCGTTATTTACACTTTGCAGTTAAGATCAGGGCATAGTGGGAAGTAAGATAGGATAAACTGAAAAATTATTTTAAAGTGGGCAAGCCTAGAGAATTACAAATCCTATTAATGGCTGTCAGCAGTTTAACTGCTACTGCAGCTTGTGGTAATTTATGTCATGTTCCAACCCAGACAATATCTTTCCACCTTTTTACACACCATTAAACAACATGTAATCTATTTTCCAGAAAAAATACACCTTTCTACAAAGAAGGGTTAAGGATGGTGTGTTGTAGAGCAAACAATTAATAACTAATTGAATTAAATCGTTTACACCAATTGTTTGATTGTATTTGTTTGGTTGTGTGTCGTAGCGTAAAGAATTGATCATTAATTAAATTAAAGTTTTGTCTGTCGATTATTGCATTGTGCTTGTTTGCTTTTTACTTTCTCTACACGTAATATGTACATAATGTATAGAGAAGGTATTGCATTCCTTCCAAAACTTCGATACCGAAATTTCACCGGAAATATATGTTTTGGGTCCCCCTGAATCGAAAAAAAAGAATGTTTACAAAAAGGTACGTGTGTGTGCGCGTCTGGATTTGTATGTGTATGTGTCTGTGTGTCTGTGGACAGCATAGCTCAAAAACGAAACGACCGTTAAATACCAAACTTGGTATTTAAGTTTGGTATCTTCCAAGGATGCGACACGAAGATTTTCAAGAAAATGCCCCACCCCCAACAACCCTTTACATGGAACTTTTTTTCGAACATTTTGATTTTCTCAAAAATGGCTCTAACGATTTTGATTAAAATGTCAAATATTAAAGATATTTACCTGACAAATAAAATGTATATCTTGAATTTTCTGGGAATAGTCTCTGAAGACTACTTTATTCTGGATGAATTTTACGGAACTGCTAAACTGTACGAGATGGGCGAAAACTTAACACACAAAAAATGTAGAGCACATTAAAACACACAATTTATGTTACATACATTTTTTCGTGGAGTTGGTCGTTTTTGATATATTCCTTGTTTTTTGTTTCAGCTATGAAAAACTTACTCTTCTCATACAGGAATTTGTCAACTCCTGTCCATACAAACAACGGGACTTCAGTCACATAGCAACTAGCTTTTGATTATCAGTTTAGTCTATAGTACTCCCTTATTTCCCTTTTACTTACAAGGAGGCAAGTAATAAGACTATTTCTGCTACTTTTTTCTCGATTAAAATGAAGTAAATAGAAGCATAAGCTTTTTAACAATAATTTGTTGCAGAAACGTATAGAAAGTCATGTGAATGGAACACATCAGATTTTTTGTTGTACAGCACCAAAGCAGAAGAATGTGTATTCTGTGAGTGAACATGCAATTATGCGTTATACCTATGTATGACCTTGTATATGGGAATGCATCACAAGCACGTGAGCTTTGTGAGGAAAGGTACCCCGAGTTACCTGGTCCATAAACATTCTCACGAATTCCCCAAGATTTTGAGAGAGAGAGAGAGAGAGAGAGAGAGAGAGCGCGCGATAGGGGCGGGAGGGAGGGGGGTTAGTTTGAGAGCAGTTATTCCGATTTAGGGAGACCAAAAGGGGTACGAAAAATTTCGTTGTGAGAGCGCAAACTCGTCAAATAAGGCAATATGCATTGCAGTAAGGGAAGGCGTTAGTCACATGACTATCTGGAGAACAAGTCTGAAAATCTTCTGTGCCCGTATCAACCGCAGCGAATACAAGGATTAAAAGTGACAGTCTTTGAGTCAAAAGCTTTCTGCCATTGCAAGAATTGTACTATATTCCTGAATTACAAGCAAAACAAAATGTAAACATTCATGAAGTACGACAGCACAGACATCAAGAGAGAATCTGCCTAAACTTTGTGGGTGGATGCATTCACGATTACCTCATTGATCCATATTCTTTCCTCCGCGTCTGAATACAGAGACGTGTCTGCAGTTTCTCAGAAATGAGTTGCATCATTATCTGATGATATGCCTCTGGGATTATCCAAAGAATGTTTTCAATCAATAGTGCGTACTTTCTTGAATGATAATTTCCGCATGGATTATCGATTGAGAGGGAATTGTTTCATGACCTACTCGATTGCTGATTGGGATCCACTGGATTTCTTTGTCTGGGGACATTTACAGTCCTTCGTGTATGCTATTCTGTACCGGATCCACGCTGGATTTGATCAGTTACCTCCAGGAATAGAAAGAGTATGCAATAGCACGAACACGGGCCAAGAATATGAATGAATGAATAAGTGTATTTATTGGCATAGCAATATCATACATAGAATTTCAACAATCACACGGGTCCACAGACCGTACGTGCTTTTGTAATACAATTACTAACAATATTAAAACAACAACAACAAAGAATTAAAAGAGTAAACACGAAAATAAAAAGGTAATACACAGTCAGAAGCAATATTACATCAACAATAAAGAATTAAGAGTGAACCCGAAAATAAAAATAAAAATAAAAAGATATTCAAATATAGCAATTTAAATTTACAGCACAGAGTACACCTTCATAAATGCACCCTCTTATAATACATAATTCCACTTAAAAGAAATATATACACATAATATATACACCATATATAAAACCATAGCACAACAGTCACATATATATATATATATATATATATATATATATATATATATATATATATATATATATATATATATATATGTGTGTGTGTGTGTGTGTGTGTAGAACATTATAGTCACTTTTGTTTATTTGATCATATTGCTCCTCCCCTCTTCTCTATTGGCAGCCTTCTCAGATCTCAGCTGTCTTGTCTTAAGTATAAATTTACCTAGCCCGTCCATGTTTTCCGTGCCTGCCAGTAGCGTCCAACATGCTTCTAGCCCTACATTCGCAGTGGTAAAGAATCGCGGCAAATATTTTTCCGGCCATTCCTCCGTAACCCTACATCTTGCCAAGATGTGAGTCCACGACTCTTTCTCGTCGCAAATGGGACAGATTCTCGTCAGAAATGTTCGTGCTCCTCCATGCTCCTAGTCTAATCCACGCGAGCCGCTCCCTAATGAGTTTGGTACCTGTTTTGATGTATTGCTCCATACCCCACTCCGATTTTGGCTAAGGATATGCATCGAAGCAGGAGGAAGCCACTTCCAGCACTTTCTGTATAACCCTCAATTGAGTCTTGTAACTAGTAATACATACATTTTAGGTCCATGTCCATGAGCACTTTTTTCTGCCTTCATGCTGGGAGGGAGACCACGAAATATTTGCCATAAATGAAGATACACCCTGGATATTTCTCCACCTCCAATTTTTTGTACTGTTTTATTTAGATTTAAAGAATGTTTGTCCTCAAAGGTTGCGCAAATGTATTGCTTCACTATATTTTCCACTATCGGCCTCATTTCTTTCCATTGTTTTCTCCCTGCCACCAAGCATTCCCCACTCCAATCTCCTCTAGCAGTTTTCCAACTCGATGTACCAACTCTGTCTTCTCACTTCGTCTCTTTGATACCTCAGACATTCTTTTGTTATATTTCTGTCCTAATTTTAAATATCTCTATCACAGCTTTCCTTTGTACTCTTCCTAGTTCTACTAAATTCATTCCCCTTGGTAAATATTTTGCTTTATGACCCAGAAATTCTTTCGCAAAAATCTGATGTGTTCATTTCACATGACTTTCTCTACATCGGTGTAACAAATTAGTGTTAATAAGCTTACTCTTCTATCCATTTCATGCTGATCGAGATATACACTAGCAGAAACGATCTTATTACTTAGTTCCTTATAAGTATAAGGGAATACACTAGACTAAACTAACAGTCAAATGTTTTAAAATGTGATTGTCCTATGGGATTGAAATCTGTTTCTCTTCGTTGCCATGAGTTGACAAGTTACCGGATGAGAAAAGTTTAAGTATTTTAAAACTGAACCCAATATCAAGGAGTATCTCGAAAACTTATCTAAAATCTAAAAACAATCAACCAGAATAAAGAGGTCTTTAGATGCTACTCCCATAAAACTCAAGGTATAAATTTTATTTGTCATGTAAATATCTTAAATATAAGGGACTTTAATCAAAATGAAATGAAATGAAATGAAATGGCGTGTTATTTATGGACGCTCTTTAATTGCTTTGGTTCTCAGCATCGCATTCTATATTGGCAGTGAAAGATCGCTTAAGTTTGCTCAGGGACCTCTCTTATCAGGTTTGAGGTTCTTTTACGTGCCGTAAATCTACGACACGGGACCCACGGCTTTACTTCCCTTCCGAAGGAAGTCATGCTAAGGATTTTTACGCCAGAAAAAATCCATCGTCCTCCGCCGGGTTTGAACCCGCGACCTTGGGTATATGAAGTTAGCATGGTAACCATTACACCACGGAGGGCGACAAAAAAAATCGTTAGAGCCACTTTTGAGAAAATCAACATTTTCGACATTTGTCCATGTAAAGGATAGTTGAGGGTGGGGGGGGGGAGTTTCTTGAAAATCTTCGTGTCGCATCCTTGGAAGATACTAACATAAATACCAAGTTTGGTATCATATAGTTCATGTGAAATGTCGAAATATTGGGTGGAATACAATACCTTCTCTAGCACACTCATTGTAACGGCTGAAGAAATTCGTGTGAGTGTTACAGATAAGATTTTAAATATTGTCTAAATCAATATGATACTTTCAGACATAGATAAGAAACTTGTATACGTAATTTCTCTGTCAGAGTTGCGTCATAATTTGATAAACCCTGACAGCCTAAGGTCTGTTGCACATAAGTTTGCCCGGTATCGCTTAACGGTCACGTGAACTAATCCTTGTTTCCCATTAGCTGCCTCTTACAACCCCTTTCCCCTGATTGGCTAAGTACACGTTTGAATGGCGATATACAAACACTATGGAGAGCAAGAAGAGGCAATAAAAGTGATACACAGTATTTTTCAGAACATAATAATCCTTGGCTGGCTTCAAAGTTTGGGATTAGGGGGTTTGCGGTTTGCAGTTGCCAAGTCTTCCACTTACTGGTTCCTTAACTGAGGCGCGAATCTCGGCTTGCTAGCAGAGTCTTCGAGTCTCCAGGAAACAGATTTTACTACGTTGCCTCACACCCCTAGTACAGGCTCGTCTTTTGTTTGCTAATGGTTATTGACCAGTGGCAGGAGGGAACGGTCCCGTTTGAAGGCCATCATGTTTTGGAGAAACTATAAACACTCCGTCATAGATGCAGTCGTCATCTCAGAGGAAGGTTTACAACAATGGATCCTCGCCTATTTCAGCACACCTGCCAGTGAGAGATGAGTCACGTGACAATTATGAGATAAGGGACAAGCTTACATGGAACAGATGTCAGTAACATTTTTTCAAACATTTCATGCTCCTTGTAACGTATCCATCCGTATCTGTACGTTTACTGCATGAGAGCAACAAAAATATCTAGTTCATCTTGTGAAATTATATAAGAATCAAATTCAACATCTGAAAACTCTGAATATATATAAACCTTTTTATAGCCCATAAGTCTGATTGAAAATGATCATAGACTGTAATTATGGTTGTAGTCTTCAGGGAATAACAAAGAAAAAGGATGGTTGTCATATTTTCACCAGTTTCTAATCACTAGAACTGCACATAAACCCGTAAGTAAATTATAATATCCTTATAAATTAAATGCAGGCACTGCTGAGTGGGATAGTTCAGCTGATAATATCTCGGGGTGTCCCGGATTCAAATTCCGTGGACTGATCAATCTCACTGCATTTTGGGGGGGTCCCCTCAATCGGCAAGGTACCGGATTGAATTATAAATTCAACAACTCTAAGTACAACCTAAGATTTACTACAGTAGTCAAAATGTTAATAGATGACAATGGAGAATGTACTCACATTTATCCACAGATAATGAAGGCATGTAAACTGGACCAAAGTCAGTATATGGCATCATAAAGAAGCATTAACAATATTGGACCGTTCGACGCCGTAATACTATCTCTCTGGCATTATAGAAACAGATATACAGTTGCTCTGGCACTATCCCTGTGGACACGTGTTAAAACTGTCATCTGTCCGTCAGGTACAGAAGCAGAGGTACTGTTGCCTAGCACAAGCTATCTGTGGAGGCGTGACAAAAAAAGACGGAATGAGACCTAGAAGATTAGCTAACCTCCACACTCCAAGCCACGAGATAATATGTCCTAACATCCGTCGCGATATAATCACATAGTAAAAGCAACGTAAAATATACAAACAAAAGAAAAAACATGGCTTTTAAGGAATAACCTACATCAGATGCTTCTCGGAGTCCATGAGTTACGTTTACCATGAAGCAGAGGAGGATTTCGGTAGCACATGGTCGCCTATTCTGCTTCTGGAAAGGGTGAAAAATGCTTAGTATGGATGGAAAGTAAAGCCGGTGGTCCCGTGTCGCAAATTTACGGTACCTCAATCCTGATAAAAAAGACCCTGAGAAAAATGTCCAGTCCTTCTCGTCCAGTTTAGAATGGAACGCGAGAACCATTAGTACGAGGATTGAATGAAAAGTAATGCCTCCACCTTCGTAACTCTTCAACAGATGGCAGCAGTGGTATGCGGCAGGTACTGGCTTGTTCCGTAGCCTCTTCTCTACAGCTGCCGTTGGCGGGAAGCCTTAGCATTTAACGGTTGTGTTATTACAGTGTAAGCAACTATATTTAGGCTCACCATGATTCTAGCAGATCTCGCACGTACAAGACATCAGATGACTGGACTGTAGGAGCTCTTGTTTTTCTCCTCAGGATCCCATTTTGAAATATATTTTTCAATGTTCATACTTAATTCAAAATGTATCATTACTAAACACATTAGTACCTATTTTTATCTCTGGACCAGTAATTACAAAATATACCTGTCAGTTGCAAAATTTAACATCGTGTTGGCACGTTGTCATGGTGGCTAAGTGGTTAGAACAATTGGACCAAGACCGGGAGATCCGAAGTTCTAATCCCGATTACGACATTGAATTTTTTTGTCTGACTACACATGGCTTGTGTTAAAAAATTCCAATAAATAAAAATATATTATTATGGTATTTCATGACTGAAATCAGGGATCCCTTGAATGAGCTTCTTAACTTACATTGTTAAATATAACATTCATTTTGCACTCAAAAATGGTTGAGTTATCAATATTCTTTAAATCGAGTAAGAAATATATTGATTATAATCAGTTTCGACCTAACCTTTTAAGAATGTAGTATTTGATGAATGTCTAGTTACTTTGATGTTTTTCTGTTCCAGATCAAGATGGAGCCGAATGCCACAGTACTTTGTAGCAATGAAACCACCATAAGTATAACGATGTGCTTCAACGATGGACATAAGATTGCTATAGTTGCATACAGCGTGTTCATGGTGGTGTCTGCGATAGCCAACACAACAGTGCTAATCAACATCCTGAAGAACCGTCGGGTTCGTCGCTGCAGCAACAACCTCATGTTCATGCATCTGGCCATTGCTGATCTCTTGGTGATTGTTTATAAGTATTTGATAAGATAATTCAGCGAAATAGACTATTAATAAAGTATTATATATAGGAAGGGAGATTTTATCAGGTTATGATTGTAACACTTGCATTACTTCTCAAATGGTACATGACGCATTCGACCACGTTTATTTTCCGAAAGTTTTTTTCTTTCTTCATTGCCTCCTAAATTATGATATGGCCGACCGTATCTACATGCAATACACGAATACCGATAGCAACATTAGAAATAGGGAACAATTATTATATTTCAGCTTTTAATAAGTAATACATGAAATGGAAACAAACATTATTTTACTCTCTCATTCTTAAGAAATACAAATAATAGTTATTTTCACTCCTTTTTTGAACTAAATACATTAAACTCGAAAAAAAAACTTTAAATAAACATTGTAACTTAATTAATTGAAGGTGCAATTGTGGAACTGACAGTTATTAAAAATGAAGGTTGGCTGCCTGGATTGTCACCTTTTTACCAATAACCAAGACAGAGATTAAACCGAACGTCAGGTGCGACAAGATTTCAAAGAAATGAACATCAGCTGCGTTAAGAAGTTTCGATAATATCGCTCCAGTCAGATGACCGTGATTGGTTGTAATTGCCTAATCTCGGGCTTTCCATTGGCGCTTTAATAGTGGAGCTGGATTGTCAGACTAGTATGCTGCGGCTTGTAAGGAAACTTCCCTCCCTTTGTTATGATGGCATTTAAATCCTTATCCCGCCGTGTTAGAATAAGACGCGGAGGGGATTCGCCACCTCAACTTGGAAGACCTTTTGTACCCATGCACCTTATGGGGCATCCCCGGGAGGAAGGCTGAGGCGCGACACCCACGGGACAAATCCGTAGATTTTTCCATTAAGACGGTGCCCTTCCTTATGCCAGAATGGAAAAGGATACACCACTTACGCGCGTCAACCCCAAAGGGGATGACTACTGAAACCTCATTGGGGGCGACAGTTATTAGCTCCTGGTTGATAGTCGGCGGACGTAATCCGTACGTACCCAATCTCTCATGCGTTTCGGGAACCACTACCCTGTCGAGTCCAACCCAATTCTAAAAGCCTCGTTGGGATGGGCTAATATATTTGTTGACAGCACCATGGCTGAGTGGTTAGACCACTCGCTTCTCACTAATGAGGCCCGGATTCTATCCCAGGCGACCGCATGTGGGATTTGTGGTGGACAAAGCGGCGCAGATGCGGGTTCACTGTTTCGTTATCCTAGTGCATTCCTTTATTTCCCCTCTGCGTATAAGGAACTAAGTAATAAAACCATTTCTGGTAATGTTTTGTTTCGATTAGCATGATATAGATAAAAGCATAATCTTTTGTAAGAATAGTTTGTTTGCAGAACAGACAAAGAAAGTCACATGAATGGAACACATCAGCTTTATTTTTTAAGTTTAATCTCCTATACCTGGTGGGTTATATCAGACGATGAATGAAATGGCTGAAATGAGCGTGGAGTCCATGCAACTTAAACTTCTTGACATACATCCTCCAAGGGAAAATACCAAAGATAAACCTCACTGATTCGAACTCGAGACCTCTTGAATGTGAGGCAGACACGCAGAGAGATTCATATTGTGACCACCTTACTCTTCAATGTAGAAATGATTCACGGTGACCGTAAAATGAAGCAATCACAAGAACTCTCTCTCTAGTCGCAGGCCGGAAAATGAAACCGGACGAAATTCCAGCAACTGTGGTCCTGAGCGTTATTCTTACAGCAAAAGTGTCAACTGCAATTAGTTGTTGTCAAAATTTTGTATTGTTTCAAAATAACAGCAAAAAACAAGCTGAAATTAACAAAGAACTTTAGACTGCCTCCGTGGTCGAGTGATCAGTGACTTCTCACCCGGAGGTTCCGAGTTCGATTCTCCCCCCCCCCAGAGTCTGCAAGTATGCATGTGAGAATGAATGTGTGTGTGTGTGTTTAGTAATATAAAAATGATTAAACTACTGCTCCAAAAAACTACAGTAATACGAGTTGTTTCACAAGCCATAGCCCCCAATATGACCATTGAAGTTAAAGGGGCTATACAAATGAAACAATTAAAAAAACAAAGAACTTTAATCAATTGAGCTTGCTATGACTATGCCGAGGTCGTCTCCTTAGCGCGTGGTAGCACGGCCGCTTGCCAAGCGGGAGACTGGGATTCGATTCCTGGTACCGGTGTGGGGAATATTTCCCCGCTGGGAGACTTGATCCGGGGTGCACTCAGCCTCGTGAGGTCCCTGGGGGGAGGTGGAGGGGAAAATTGAGAAGCTACTTGATTGAGATACAGATCGAGCCGCATCGAGAAGACCGCATCAAACGGCGGGGAGGGACTCGAGGTGCTAAACACCCGGGCGGTAGGTCATGCTCCCTTGTGGACTGTCGTGCCATGGACTTACGTTACGACTACGGAGAGAAATTGGAAATAGTAGAGAATCTGCATTTAGAAAATGTTTTCTCGGTTGAGTTTTGATATTACGTAATCCGCGTTATGTTGACTGATTTGGAAGCAGGTGAAAAAATCTTATGTATAATTTTCTCTAGCTGTTCCATATGCAAACTGTTCTTACAAAAGATTATTCTTTTATACACATTATGCTAATCGAGATAAACATTAAAATTGGTCTTATTTCATTGTAAGTAAAAGGGAAATAAGGGATTACATTATAGTAAAGCGATAATGAAAATGTTTAAAAACTGGTGTTATGTGAAATAATTGAGTTTCGGTTCGCTTTGCATGGTTCCGTTTGAGAAAAGTTAGGCAGTTTAAAATTGAAACCAATAACAAGTAATATCTCGAAAGCGGTTAATTCTATAAAAAAAAAACGTATTTGACATAAAGTATGTGTTTTAACGAGATATACATTTTTGTGTATTAAGGTTTTCTCTATCTCTTATGGTTTAACCCTTATGCAAAATTCTGCAAAACTATCCCGAATAAAGAAGTCTTCAAACGCTATTCCCAGGAAATTCAAAACATACATTTTATTTGTGATGTGAATATATTTATTATACGGTATTTTAACCAAAATCGTTAGTACCACTTTTAGAGAAAATAAAATATTCAAACATTTTCCCATGTAAAGGGTAGTTTGTGGAGAGGAGGGGGGAGATTTTCTTGAAAAACTTCGTGTCGCATCCTTGGAAGATACTAAACATAAATACCAAGTATGGTATTTAACGGTCTTGTCGTTTTTTAGCTATGCTGTCCACACACGCGCGCGCCCAAGGACCTTTTTCTAAAAATGTTTGATTCAGAGAACCTTAAAACATATATTTTCGGTGAAATCTTGACTTCGAATTTTTGGGTGGATTACCTAGCTACTACGTAGGCATTGTATGTACATACGTGCATTTTCACATAGAACAAAAATACCATCGCATGCCTGTTGTAACAAATGACATCCCAAAGCGCGAAATTGATTTTCCACTTTGATATTGATGTGATCATCGATAAGCATTCCCACTTTCATTCCCGGGGTGTATCTGGCCGATTTAACCAATACTGTCATTGTTATATGAATGGATTACTTCTGATAATAGCAGAACGTTAGGAATTGTAAGTGTTCAAATATTAAACACTTAGATAAGAAACGTGTATAAATGTTGTTTCCAACGAGGATCTGACTGTAAACTATTGTTGCAGGTAACGTTCGTGATGATGCCGATGGAGATTGGATGGAATATAACAGTTATGTGGACAGCAGGTGACCTGGCTTGCAGAATTTTATCCTTCTTCAGGATATTTGGATTGTTCCTCTCTAGCTTCGTCGTGGTCTGCATCAGTCTCGACAGGTAACAAAATATAGAGCAATTTTATTTATTTTTAAAAGGCTCTCCCCTTTTCAGACCTTCCTGCCAATCTCGTTCATCGAGACTTCTTTCCTGAACTGTCCTGGCTACTTCACCACTGCTCCAGATGATGCAAGGCCTCTGCTTTTTCTTCCTCCCACGATAGGATCTGCCTGGATCATCTATCTTCTGGCATTTTTGGACATGACTGTACCATTTCAACGCCCTTTTTTTAAGTCTTCCACTAACGTTTCTTGTTGTTCCACTTTAGAGACAACACAACTCCTACGCACTGCATCGATCTCTAGTGTATTTAACATTTGCTTCTCCGTATCCTCCATAATGTTTTTTCTGTGAGGATTTCTTCACACCGAAAAACTCAATTTAATACTCGAAAAGCACTTCTTGTTTGACATATACGATGTGCAACATCTTTCTTAGGAATAGGTATAAAAACATTAATGTAAGATATACAATAGAGCTATTGTTCTACCAATCATGGACTCACAGTAGATGTATTGACCTATGAAATATGGATTACATATTTCAAACGCAAAATGTTGTAAACTGCCACAGCACTAAAGGAATTCTCTGTTCTTGCTTTCTACACAGTTGGTCATGCAGTGCACAGTAGGCGATTCTCAGGAGCATCGAGCAAATTTGCTCTCTCTGCTTTACTCAGTTAGTGACGCCTGCTTAAACAACGGGGCAGCTTCAGAATTTCACAAGAAGCTGATCCCTGCAATATATACTGGATTACTACCACTAACTGACGTTTTCTTTTTTCGTCCACTCGAACTGTTATCGTCCACAGTTAAGCTGCGATAAACAGAACAATTTCTTTGCATCCAATTATGTGTGCACTTCAATGTTCGACAAACAGATTAAAACAATTGATCCAATTTACTTTTTTAAAATGCAGTTACATCGATAAATATCCAGGATCATTTCAGACACCTTCCGAATGAGAAAAATTTGATGGGTTCCATTCACATGACTTTCTCTACATCTCTGCAACAAATTATTGTTAAAAAGCTTAAGCTTCTATTCACTTTATGCTAATCGAGAAAAAATTAGCAAACATAGTCTTATTACTTGCTTCCTTGTAAGTAGAAGCGAAATAAGGGAGTACCAGAGGTTTAAGTGATGGTCAAAAGCTGTCCTTTGTTTGTATGGGCAGGAGTTGACAAAGTCCTTTATGAGAAAAGTATAAGTTTTTCAAATCTGAAACCAAAAACAAGGAATATCTCAAAAACGATCAACACCACGAATATATATATATATATATATATATATATATATATATATATATTACAAAAATTGTGTGTTTTATCGTGATGTACATTTTTGTGTAGTAAGTTTTTGTCTATCTCTTATAGTTTACCAGTTATGCAAAATTCAATAAAATCATCCAGAATAAAGAGGTATTTAGAGGCCATTCCCTGAAAATTCAAGATATACTTTTTGGCATGTAAATCGCTTAAATATAAGATATTTTAATCAAATCGTTAGTCATTTCTGAGAAAATTCAAAATTTTCGAAATTTTTTCATGTAAAACAAGTTTGGAATGGGGGGATTTTCTTGAAAATCTTCGTGTCGCATCCTTGGAAGATGCCAAACTTAAATGTCTCTTAGTTTTTTAGCTATGCTGTCCACAGACACATACATAAGGACCTTTTTCCAAAAATGCATTTTTTGGTTTCACAGGGACCCGAAACATGTATTTCCGGTGAAATCTCGGTATCGAATTTTTGGGTGGAATACAATACGTTCTTTCTGCCCGCCTGGGTAGTGTGGTGGTGGCGTGTCTGCTTCACATTCAAATGGTCGTGAGTTCGAATCTCGCTTAGGGTGAGTTGCCCGGATGAGTTTTTTTTTTTTTTTCGGAGTTTTCCGTTATTCTGAGAAGACGAATGTCGAGTAACTTTAAGCTCCATGAACCCCGAGATTATTTGAGCATCATTTCACCAATTTCATTCATCGTCCGATATGACCAACCAGGTTAAATGACGTTAAGCTACAAACAAAATATTTTCTCTATACACTATGTAGGTACATAGTACGTATAGAGAACGTAAAAATGTTTCGAAGATGACTGTGTTCAGCTTGTCTTCATTCGATGTGCTCACTGTGAAAGATGTTTATGTACAGACCACGGATTACTTATCGACCTTCAATTGAGTTGCCATAGGTGCGTAATGTGCTTTATGTCCATTACTGAAAAGTTACTGAATGCATTTGCTCGCCCATCTGCAATATTCAGTCCCGTTTGAACTGACCTGCAGGAGAACATCTTCTTTTTTTGGATAATGTTTAACGCCCATTTTACTATGTTATGGCCGCACAGGCGATGATACTGATGCTACAAGGAATGAAAATGGAGCACCGGTGGAATGCGATGGCAGAGAAACCAGTGAACCCGGAGAAAACCCGCCCCTACGTCGCATATGCGATCACCTGGAATCAAACCCTTGTGAGAGGCGAGTGATCTAACTCACTCGGCCTTACGAGAATACCAGTCCTTATGTGTACTTATAACCTATATTTGGCAGCTCGTAGCTCCTGTGCTTCTGCCTATAGCAGCTGTAATATGTATGATATACACATTTCGATGTAGTCTATTCAACACATGATATAGATTCAAAATGTGCGCGACAACTCCTCCTTGTAAGCTCACCACTTTGACCGCATGCTCCGACTTGTTACTTTATATTCTTTGTTTAAAAGCAGTCTCTTCATTTGTTTTTCTTTACTAGATGCTTCGCTATAAGCAGTCCGATGGCCAGCGCCGTGAATGCAGCGCAAAGGGCGAAAATGATGATGATCGTCTCTTGGGCACTGGCCACCATCTGCAGTAGTCCACAGGTAAGATGGCGGTTGCTTGTTTATATTTACTTTTGCGATGTTCATCTGCCCGTTTTGACAGAAAATAATCACGACACAAAATGTAATGTGTATTTTAAGCAGAAATTGCAAAATGTTTTCTATTATTACACTCTATATGCTATGAAGAACCTATTAAAGTACATTTTCTGGGTGCTGTTTAACTTTTAAAAGACACCGTTGAATGTGCACATATAATCCATAAAAACGTTTGTTACATTATATGACTTTCCCTAACATGCTCGTTTATTTTATTCAACATCTATAAACTACTCCCTCAAAAGCTTTCTTTAAGACGGCTGAGGAAAATATTTGTATAATTTCATTATATATTGCGTTATAGGTATACGGATCAGACGTTTAAAAGCTGGTCGCTATATATTGGCCTTGAATATACACTCTCAATAACATCGCAAGAAATAATTTAATAAAGATAGCGTAATAAAATTGCAAAATTATTGAAAAATTCAAATCAATATTAAAGGATAAGGGCTGATTCTATAAAAAATTACTTGAAATAAAGTATGTGGATTAAAGAGCTCTACACTCTTTGAGCTTTTGTCCGTCCGATATGGTGAAACAGTTATATAAACTTCTTTCTGAACGAATCATATTTTAACCAAAAAGTTATTGTTTTTTAGAAAACAAAACAACGGTTTTATTATGCAAATATTGGTTTGGGAGAAGTTTTCATAAATCTTCGTTTTGTATCTTTGAAGTATTATATTTCGTATAATTTTCATTTTTTCTTTGTACGTACATAGTGATAGAGAAGGTATTTATTTCATTCCAACCAAAAATTCGAAACCGAGATTTCACCAGAAATACATGTTTTAGATTCCCCTGCATCCAAATAAAACATTTTTAGAAAAAAGTCCGCGCGCGTGTATGTGTGTGTTTGTAGACAGCATAGCTCAAAAACGAAAAGACCATTAAACACCAAACTTGGTATTTATATTTAGTATCTTCCAAAGATTCGACACCAAGTTATTCAATAAAATTCCCCTACCCCAAACTGCCCTTTATATGGAAAAAATTTCGAAAATATTGCGTTTCTCAAAAATGGCTCTAACAATTTTGATTAAAATGTCTTACATTTAAAGTATTTACATGAAATTAAAATGTATATCTTGAATTTTCTAGGAACAGCCCCTAAAGACCGCTTTATTCTGGATGATTTTTTTTAATTTTACATAAATAGTAAACCGTAAGGGATAAACAAAAACTTACTGCACAAAATATGTAGATCTTCTTGAAACACACAATTTATGTCATATGCATTTTTTTCGTGGAGTTGACTACTTTTGAGATATTCCTTGTTTCAGTTTTAAAATAAACTTTTCATATTCGGAATTTGTCAGTTCCTGGCAATGCAAAGAAACGAATTTCAACCACATGGCAACCAGCTTTTAAAATTTTTGACTATCGTTTTTAGTCTAGTGTATTCCATTATTTTCCTTCTACTTATAAGAAAGCATTTCTGATAATATTTATCTCGATTAGCATGAAGAAGATAGAAGGGTGGTCGAGTGGTTAGCGAACTGACTTGTTATCTGGAGGCCTCGAGTTCGATTTCCGGCTGGGGCGGGGATTTTTTCTTTAATTAGAATTATTCCCTATCCCCTACAGAGTCTGGAAGTGTATATGTGAGAGTGAATGTGTGCGTGTTTGAGGAAAATACACCGATTTAAACCCAACGTAAACGAGCCTACAGACGAGTTGTCTCTAATACAAAGCCCCCGATATGACATTAATGAAACAATAAAAATAAAGAAGAAAAAGCTTTTAAAAAATAATTTGTTACAGAGATGTAGAGAAAATCATGCGAATGGAACACATCAGATGTTTTAGTTATCCACAGACACGTAGATGTTGACATTTTCTAAAAATACTTTTTTGTAGTTCAGGGGGCCTCAACGCATGTATTTCTGGTGCATTGTCAACATCGAATTGTTGGGTGGTACATAGAAGAGAAAGCTAAACTCGGCAGGTTTTTAATTTGGTTAAAATAAGTGCATATTTAAGGATAGTTACAATGAAAATCTTAAAGGTTTACGTTTATTGCGATCATTTTCCGACATTTATATATTATACATTTAAGGAATGCTGCCACATTATTTCTGGCATAGAACAAACTCACTTGAAATTCAATGTTGATGTTACATTCGATTTTCTCTTGGAAATCGTTCTAATATTCGGTCCATTTAACACTCATTCAGTGTCAGAAATGGTTTTAGTTTGAATGGTTGGTTGATTTCCGTCGCATGTAATGATGCCACCTTCGCAATTCTGTTGGCACTGAATAATGCGTATATTGCTTGGCATTATAAGCCACTCATTAATGTAATGGAAGTATCATGCCAAGACTCTTGACAAATAACCTCTGTTAGTGTAATCTTCATCGCAGATCCCACAGAATACCAAACTAAACACTAGCTTCATGCTACGGGAGAAAGGTCAACCAAGTGATACGTTTTCATACCAGCGTTCACAGTTTGCCCCTAAAATGGACAGAACGGAGGACGTTTTATGACTTTAAGTTGGAAAATCCACAATGGAAGAAATCTTGTTAAAATGTATACCAGTTGTTATACACAATAATAGTGCTATTTTTACCGTGTATCAAAATTCCATCTTGCATAGTTATTTAAACAATATTTTGTTATTGTCTAAATTAATTATTCTAATAAAAATAAGCATGATGATGAATTTTAAAAAAAATATTCACATAAAATCCAGTTTTAGAGCAAAAAGTTTACAAATATATCTGCTATATTCTGTTTTTGTATTACACCTAATTAGAGTAGAAAAATTATTACTTTTCGTGCTCTCCAAAACTGCAGATTTTTAAAATTTAATAATTTATTGCTCAAAATTAGAGCATTATTTCGAAAAAATATACGACCATTTTCATTAATGTGTTTTTGAGGGGCAGTATAAAATTTGAAACAAATTAGTGAAAATTGCATCGTGTGGAACAATTTGAGTATGGAAAATTGTTTGAAAAAAAGTTTGTGATAAAATAAGGTTTAAGCCCACCTGGGTAGTGTGGTGGTAGCGTGTCTCCTCACATTCAAAAGGTCGTGAGTCCGAGTCTCACTTAGGGTGATTTTCTCGGGGGTTTTCCCTTATCCTGAGAAGACGAATGTCAAGTAACTTTAAGCTCGATGGACCCCAAGATCATTTGAGCATCATTTCACCAATTTCATTAATTTTCCGATATGACCAACCAGGTTAAAGGACGTTAAACTAAAAAAAAAAAAAAAAAAAGGTTAAGTTGGGAGTGGCTATTAATAAGCATACGGCTATCCATTTTAAGCTTCATTTAATTGGTAGTTAAAGTGCACCAAGTGGGGAAAACGGATATATTTTTTTAAGGTTTAGAATTCATATAATTTTATGAAAAAATTATTGTTTTAATTTTTCACAACTTTGGTCAAATTTCAAAGATGCATCCCTTAGTAAAAGGAAGCGTTTTTAGGTATTTGATTTAAAGTGTTACAAATGTTTACCACAGGCATGACAAATGATTACATTCTACTGCATTATATTGGTATACAGTGCAGTGATAGACCAGAGCTTATTTGTGTGTCTATCCTTCAACACAGTTATGTTCTCTTTTCATTAGGTTCCAGCATATAGTTTTAAAATGTGACTGCACCACTTTGGAACATCTGTTTATTTGAACATGTTTTCTTGTTTCGATGTAAGGAACCAGTCCCCAATCTTTATAAACATATTTTTGAATCATCCTGTATATAATTTTGTTATGACGAATCCTTCTAGCGTCTTTGTTCTACTTCAGAATCCATGTGTATTCTGCAATTGATTCGTCAACACATGGAAAACATAAAACTTTACATTTGTTATTGTTGTGATCGGAACGAGTATCTAAGTAATCACATTATAATACGGAGTACATTTTAAGAGTTTATGTATCACTGTGCCCCTAACCAGAAGCAACACACAAGTGTTTTATTCCCGTAAATAATGTAACTGTGCTCACCCTGACATCGCCCCGCTTGAATATATTACAAATCTAATGTGTTACAATCACATTATTTTCTCTACATATCTGTAACAAATTAGCTTATTCTTCTATTTACATTATGCTAATCGAGATAAACTTTAAGCAGCGAAAAAATCGAACCTGTTCCATTCATATGATGTCCTCTACCTGTTCGATAAACAAACATTTTATTCAAAAGAATAAAATGTTATCTATAACATGCTAATCAAGATAAATATAAGCAGAATTAGTCTTATTGCTAGCTTCCTTGTAAGTAGAACGGAAATAAGAAAATGCAGAGACTAAAGCGATAGTTCTCGTTCTTTAAAAGCGGTAGCTATGTAAAACGATTGAAATTCCAATCTCTTTGCTTTCCAGGAGTAAACAATCGAGAAACGAGAAGAAAGATGTCTTCCTGTTTGAGAAAAGTTTGTGGATAAGATTGAAACTAATAATCCGGAATATCTGGAAAACGGTTAACTCTACAAAAAAATGTATATAACATAAACTGAGTGTTTTAATGAGATCTACATTTTTTTGTGTAGTAAGATTTCCTATATGTCTTACGGCTTGCCAGTTATACAAAAGTCATCCAGAACGAAGAGGTCTTCAGTGGCTATTCCCAGAAAATCAGGGGCTATTCCCATTTCGTTTGTCATAAATATATCTTAAACATACGGTATTTTAATCAAAATCGTTAGAGCCATTTTCGAGAAAATCAAAATTTTCGAAGGGTAGTTGTGAAGGATAGTTTGGGGTGGGGGATTTTCTTGAAAATCTTCGTGTCACATCCTTGGGAAATACCAAACTTAAATACCAAGGTTGGTATTTAACAGTCTTTTCGTTTTTGAGCTACGCTGCCCACAGACACAGACACACACACACACACACACACACACACACACACACACACACACACACTTACACGCATATATACAGACACACAGACAGATACACACGGACGTTTGTGTAAAAATAAGTTTTTTGGATTCAGAAGTTCCCAAAACAAGTATTTCCGGTGAAATATCGGTATCGAATTTCTGGAAGTAATACCTTACCTTTTCTATACACTATGTACATGGTATATGTAGAAAAAGTAAAGCGTCACTACAGAGAAGATATAAATATCTTTATAACACCATAATTTAATCAGATATTATTCCAATGCCCATTTACAAAATTTCGTGTGGGTGTGTACGTATATAATAACCTCTCGGTTTTCTGTTACCAAGTACTGATTGACCCCTTCACACTAGGCAAACGGTCTTCCACTAAGCTTGGGGACTGCATACGTCCAAGGCGCGCGCCTCTCCATAATTACGTTTAGGCTGACGGCTACCAGACTTGGTGGTCGCCAGAATGCTTGACTTTGGACCGCGAGTTCGAGCTCCACCTTGCCATGGATGTTTTGTAAATATGTGTATGCATGTTAAAGTAAAACGGTGTAACAAAAAAACAAAAAGGATAACAAACAGAATAAAGAAAAACAAATATGAAAGTCCAACAAGGGCACAAATATATTACGTAATATTCACGTGAGTTTCACAAAATATTTTTCTATTTACTTATACAAATCGAGATAAACGTTTGCGGAAAGTTTTGGAATACACATTTCATTACAGGTACAAAGTGGACACAGGAGGCTGAAGTAACAATCACATCTTTAAAAAAAATGCTGACGTGTTTCATTCACATGACTTTCTCTATTCACTCTTCTACAAAATATTCATACAATATGCTTATTATTCGCATATTTACTTCTTATTAATCGAAATGAACGTTCATTTCACATTTACACATGTAAATGTAACTACCTTGAACTTTAGATAAAAACCTATTCTATTCTTCATGAAATGCATGAAATATAAATTACTATGTATACGATTCATATGGCCAAAACTATAAACTTACAGTACCTAAAGTACCGAAAATTATGTTAGAAGCTATTTTAACTGTTTTCAGTATTTTGAACAGAAATACATTTTAACCTCAAAAACTAATGTTATTAACTCCCTAACAACGATAATAACTGAAATTCACATTCTTTCAAAATATGTTAGGAGCTCCTACATCGGGCTACAATAAACGATTTATATGGCATGTTTTGCTCAATGCTATCTAACAGGAAGTGCACTTTTGCTTTGAAAAATCTGAAATAATGTTGTTTGTTTACTGAATCAAATTATGGTTGTTGATAGTAGTGTGGATATGTAATATTTTTGTGAAATTAAAGCATAAATATGCTTATGTTGTCATAAAACTACATGAAACAGAAAGAAAAAACTCTGATGTGTTCCATTCACATGACTTTATCTACATCTCTGCAACAATTTATTGTTAAAAAGCTTATGCTTCTATTTACTTCACGCTAATCGAGAAAAAAGCAGAAAGTCTTATTACTTGCTTCCTTGTGAGTAAAAGGGAAATAAGGGAGTACAATAGGTTAAAGTGATAGTCAAAAACTGGTTGTTATGTGACTGAAGTTCCTTCGTTTGTGTGGACAGGAGTTGACAAATTCCTGTATGAGAAAAGTATAAGCTTTCAAAGCTGAAACGAAAAGCCAGGCATATCTTAAAAACGATCAACTCCACGAAAAAATGTATATAACATAAAGTGTGTGTTTTAATGTGCTCTACATTTTTTGTGTGATAAGTTTTTGTCCATCTCTTACGGTTTAGCAGTTATGCAAAATTCCATAAAATTCATCTAGAATAAAGTAGTCTTCAGAGGCTATTCCCAGAAAATTCAAGATATAAATAATATTTGCCAGGTAAAATATCTTTAAAATGCGATATTTTAATCAAAATCGTTGGAGCCATTTTTTTAGAAAAACAAAGTTCTCAAAAAAGTTCCATGTAAAGGGTAGTTTGAGGTGGGGGATTTTCTTAAAAATCTTCCTGTTACATCCTTGGAACATTCCAAACTTAAATACCAAGTTTAGTATTTTACGGTCATTTCGTTTTTGAGCTATGCTGCCCACAGACACACACATACACACACACAGTCAAACCCACACACGGACATTTTTCTAAAAATGTTTTTTTTTATTCAGGGGGACCCAAAACATGTATTTCCGGTGAAATCTCGGTATCGAATTTTAGAGCGGAATACAATACCTTCTCTATACACTATGTACATAGTACGTATAGAGAAAGTAAAAAAGTGTGTACGTGTTTATGGTCTATTTTTTACTACATTACAATTTTCTCAAGTATTTTATATGTTGCATTATATACGTAAATTTAGTATGCTTTAAAAAGGTGCATATGTACCTATCTAAAATTGTATTTTAAGCACCTAAAACCCCGAGGTTTAATAATAATGTTACAGTTGGTAGAAAAAGTCAAAATTTTAAACAATTGTTCGTTGTGTGATGACTTCAGAACTCCATATTTTTTTGCATGTCCATTAGAGAAAAACGAATAACTTCACACAGCTTCAAAAAGGTGCGATTATTTTAAAATTCAAACCAATAATAAAGAATATCCTGGTAAGAGTAACGCCACAAAAATATTTTTGAGATAATATATATGTTCTAACAATATCTAAATTGTTTGTGCATTAGAATTTTGTGTATTGATTACGGTTTGCTAATGAAACAAAGCTCATTCAGAATGAAGAGAACTTAAGGACTGTTGAATGCAGTTAGAGCTATTTATGGAACAGAAAATAACGAAACATTCTCCACATAAACGGAGTAATTTGGAGCCGAACATTTTCGTGTCACATATTTGGAAGATAATGAGCTTAAAAACAAACTTGATTTTAAATGAACTTTACCAAGCGAGATGACTCCGCGGTAGCGCGTGAGGTTTGTCTCCTGGAGGTTCCGGGTTCGATTCCCGATGGACACCCATCTGACCATCGGTTTCGCGTCGTTTTCCCTGGTTGGCAACACAAATACTAGGTTGATGTCTTCCACCACGGATACCCTCTCCCACTTTTTCTCTCACTTCATTTTCCTATTGCATATTTCAGATTGTCTACCGAGATGAGTGACGGATGGTGTCGGACAGATGGCGCAAATGCTCGCGCATCAAAACTACTGCTCAAGTATGCCAGGTGACGGCTTTCCAGCACCGCTAAAGTTTTCCCCGGGCCCGCAAGAGGGAAGCCTCTGAGCAGCCCTCCAAGGGCTTGGAGGTACGTCTCCTGTGGGCGGGTGATCAAGTTTGGAATTGTAAAGGAACTCTGTCGAGTGCGCAGTTCTGTTGTGAGGGCCTTATGGTACTTCCGGTTCCATCACCACTACTTCCGGGAGTGTATATTGCACATATTTTTCAAAACAAGATGACCCTTGCCGTGATTTTGAAGATTGGGTTTAAGTAGTTTGCAACCCTCGCATTTGCCAAGTCTTCCACTTACTGGTCCCATAATTGGGGCGCGAATCTCAACTTGCAAGCAGAGTCTTCGAATCTCCAAGAAACAGAGATTTGACACTAGTACAGGCTCGTCTTTTATTTGCTAATGGATATTTCACATGGCAGAGGGGAGCGGTCCCGTTTGAGGGCCATCAAGTTTTGGAGAAAACAATATGTACACAGGATCCATTGGTAGTCGAGGTGTTGGGTTTCTCCTCCGTAAACTGGGCATAGTCATTAGTCAACCGCCTTTTCGTTGTTCAGATACGCTGGAATGAAATGGCCTGTTATTTGTGGACGCTCTTTAACTGCTTTGGTTCTCAGCGTCCCATTCTATACTGGGGGCGTGAAAGATCGCGTAATTTTGCTCAGAGGCCTCTCTTATCAGGCTTGAGGTTCTTTTACGTGCCGTAAATCTACGACACGGGACCCACAGCTTTTCTTCCCTTCCGAAGGAAGCCATGCTAAGGATTTTTACGCCCGAAAAAATCCATCGTCCTCCGCCGGGTTTGAACCCGCGACCTTGGGTATATGAAGTTAGCATGGTAACCATTACACCACGGAGGGCGACTTCAGATACGCTGTACACATATACACGGATCTTCTAAAAATCTCACGTGTTCAATTCACATGGCTTTCACTACATTTCTGCAACAAATTATCGTTAAAAAGCTTATTCTTCTATTTACTTAATGCTAATAGAGAAAAAATTAGCTGCAATAGTGTATTTACTTGCTTCTTTGTAAGTAGAAGGACAATAGGGAGTACCATATGTTAAAGTAATAATCAAAAGCTGGTTGCTATGAGACTGAAGTTCCTTTGTTTGTAGGACAGGAATTGACAAATTCGTGTATGAGAAAAGCAAGTTTTTAAAGCTGAAGCCAATAACAAGGAATATCGAAATACGATCACTCCACGAAAAAAATGTATATGACATAAATTGTGTGTTCTATCGTAATCTACCTTTTTGTATAGTAAGTTTTTGCCTATTTCTTACGGTTTACCAGTTATGCAAAATTAAAAAATATCATCCAGAATAAAGAGCTCTTTAGAGGGTATTCCCAGAAAGTTCAAGTTATAGATTTTATTATGCATGTAAATAGCTTAAATATAAGAGATTTTAATCAAAATCGTTAGAACAATTTTTGAGAAAATCAAAATTTTCGAAATTTTTCCATGTAAAGGGTAGTTAGGGGTAGGAGGATTTTCTGGAAAATCTTCGTGTCACATCCTTGGAAGATACCAAACTTAAATACCAAGTTTAGTATTTAACGGTCTTTTCGTTTTTGAGCTTTGCTGTCCACAGACACACGGCCTTTTTTGGATTCAGGGGGGCCCAAAACGTGTATTTCCGTTGAAATCTCGGTATCGAATTTTTGGATGGAATGCAATATCTTCTCTGTACACGTAGAGAAAGTAAAAACTTTTGGATCCAGAGTATCTCAGGACGAGTATTTACGGTGAAACATCAATGTTAAATGTTTGTTGGAATGCAGTATTTCCTCTATTTGATATATACACAATTTTTTATATAGGTAACTAACATATATTCACACTGTTTAACAATTTTGTTGATGTTTCTAAGCCATATGTTAAAATAATTCAATGTTCTTTTATAAACTAACAATTAAAATTTCATATGTGGTATCTATTTAAGTAAATTGCATTTTTACTTTCTCTAACACATATGTACAACGCACATAGTAAGTAGAGAAGGTATGTTATTCCAACAAAAAATTATAATCTGATATTTCATTGGAAATACATGTTTTGAGGATCCCTGAATACAGGAAAAAAATTAGACAAAAGTTCCTGTTTGTCTATGGACAAGCATAGTTCCAAAACGAAAATTCGGTTAAATATAAAACTGATATTTAAGTTCAGAATCTTAACAAGGATGCGACACAAAGATTTTCAAGCAAACCCCCCACAACAGACTACACTTTACATGGAAAGGTGTGTGAAAATTTTGATTTTCTCAAAAATGGCTCTAATGATTTTGATTAAAATACCCTGTATTGAAAATGTTTACATGACAAATAAAATGAATATTTGTAATTTTCTGGGAATAGCCTCTGATGACTTTTGCATAACTGGTAAACCGTAAGAGATAGACAAAAGCTTACTTCACAAAAATGCAGATCTCGTTAAAAACACATACTCTGTGTCACACTTTTTTTTTCATGGAGTTGATCATTTCCGAGATATTCCTTGTTATAGTTCCAGTTTTAAAATACTTATAGTTTTCTTATACGGGAATTTGTCAATTCCTGCCCATGCAAAAGAAAAAAAAATGAATTTCATACACATAGCGACGAACATTTCACTATCGCTTTAGCTTAGTGTACCACCTTATTTCCCTCCTACTTACAAGAAAGCAAATGATAAGACCTTTTCTGCTAATATTTATCTCGATTAGCATGTAGATAAAAGAATAGCTTTTTGACAATAATTTGTTACAGAGATGCAGAGAAAGTGACGTCAATGGAGCACATCAGAATTTTTGAACAACTATTTACAATAACATCTCCCTCTCTCTCTCTCTCTCCCTCTCTGATTTTCTCTGCTATATCTAAAAGTGAATGTTTTGTGATGATCACTACAGGCTGTGCTGTTCCACGTAGAGGCACATCCCAACGTGTCTTGGTACGTACAGTGTGTAGCGTTCAACATGTTCCCGTCTGAAATCCATGAACTGACCTATAACCTGTTCGGTATGTTCATCATGTACGGCTTGCCCTTGGTGGTCATCTCAATCTCCTACATCTGCATCTTGGTGGAGATATGTCGCCGTTACAATCTCTCGCCAGATGGTACGTACAACTTTCTTCTTTTTTTAAGATATTTGAGTTCAGCTTTAACGTATACTCGTAATAGTGTCATATGTAATACAGGGCCTCTCATGAATGTTGACGGGATAACTATTACCCGCCGGTATTTACTGAAGCATACGGTTAGGTTGCATCGGTTTGAGCAACACATACCGGAGGAAATACGTAAATTATGACACAGTCGTGGCCTCATAAGCAACGCTGAAATAAGCGTGGTATAAAGACCCCGAGAAGTAGGCCAGGAAAATCCCTTACATCTGGATTACAGACGCAGTGAGACACACTCTTGATCGGCAAACGGCAAAGTCCATTTTAAATGGGTAACTTCCAGCAGCGCAGAGTATACAAGGTGAGTTCTGTGGAATTGGAGTACTCCATTGGCTTTTCCCCAAAGCGCCTCAACCATGTCAATCCCCATGAGTGGTACTAAAAGTGCTGTGTCTCCTCGCATCTTATTTATATTTCCCTTGTCTCCCCCCCCCCGAAAGCGCCCATCTTACACCTTAACCCTGACGTAATCTACTCCCTCTCTGCATGGGTGATATAGCTCTATTCTGTACTTACTATCTCCTAGCGATGCGCAGTGGCGGGGATAACTCTTACCCCACAATGTGTACGTTACATTAGCATTACTCACCCTTATCCTAGAAGATGCTGGAAGTATTGACCATATATAGGGTCATTAAATTATAAAGCAACCCCTTTCGCTGCATCTCTCCACTGTGCAAGTGATCCGATAGTCGCCGGGAAAGTGGTGTCGGCAAAGGCGCACTGGAGTCCTTACTTTAAATGAATGCTTCCAAACAGGCAGAATAACAAGTTAAAAGATGTTCTCGCCCAATCACCTAATCTCAGCAGCAAAAATGCCTTTGTAATCTACAGAAACTTAGTGATAACATCATTCAAGAAATCACAACGTTTCCTGCTGCTAAGCTTAGGCGAGTGAGCTAGAACATTTTAGCAAATTGTGCTGCCCGTATGGCAGCAGAAGGTCGAAATGTCCGTAATTTATCTTGAGATACGTATTTTAGTACGCCTTTGCCGGCACCACTTTCCAGAGGCGACTCTCGGATCTCTTGCGTAGTGGAGAGAGTCCGCGACTGGGGTACCTTATAATTTAACGACTCTGTATATGCTGTGAAATAAATATATATTTCACATCTTCTCATGAAATTGTCATTCACACGAATCAGTTGTTCTACACTAATAGCCCTAACCAGTTAAAATGGTTTGTTTAAGTTCCTCAAGGATTACTGGCATACACTTTTTTCGTCTAGTTTTTCCACTCGAATTCTTATCTCTTAAAAGTGTTTTTAACCTGTAGACATGTGAATATACAAACATACTGTAGTAGAACACGTGTAAATACATACACCCATTCCAAGTTCTGATCTGACACTAAATGTGTCTGAATTGTAG
The DNA here is from genome assembly GCA_030762935.1 of Hymenopus coronatus. NCBI lineage: Eukaryota > Metazoa > Arthropoda > Insecta > Mantodea > Hymenopodidae > Hymenopus > Hymenopus coronatus. The sequence goes on from CM060895.1 coordinate 26,871,503, forward strand.
CAGAGGAAAGCACGTTTTTTACTGAGCACTCTCGATACGCAAGGCTAGGAGTTGTCGCACCAGATACACGGACCGACGGGCAAAAGTTATCCCGTCAACACTTACGAGACATTACTATATTAAATAATGTATAATATAGGACATAGATAAGTAATCCTAATTACATGTTCTTAATTAAATTATGGTTTTATATTTACAGATATGATTTATGAATTTTTAAATATTTTGAATTGATTGTACTGAAGCAAATTTGTAATAGCCCAATCTGATTTTTACAAATTGTAGTACAAATAAGTATTTTCTTGAGCATTACATGGGAATATTCTGTACATTTCCAAATTGGCCATATAAACTCTTGCTACTTTCTGATTGGATACTGGAAGTCTGTAAAACATATTCTTGATATAATCAGAAAGTCTTCTTTCCTGATACCCATATTGAAGAACCAAGGTTTATTGTTATATGAAGAAGACGTTGGAACTACTAAGTTATTGTGATGATTATCATATATTAAGAATATAATTTCCTGCGACCTTGTTAGGAACTGGATTTGATATAGGAACAACTTTATATCCTACTAATTTTGTCAAGAGATCGGTAGTTTCGTTACAAAAATATGTTATATCCTGGTATCCAAACAAGTGTAATTGCTAGATTCTCCAGCACCGAGCGGGGTGGCTGAATTGATAATGTCTAAGACCCGCACTCGATAGGTCCCAGGTTCAAACCCCCTGAGCCAATCAATATGGCTGAAGGCTTTTTCGCGGTTTTCCTGGGTCGCTAGACGAATGCTGGGTTGCATAATTTATTTTTTGTCATCACTTCATTTTATTTTCTTTCTTCTTCACCATCATAACGGGCATTGGGCTGATCACCAACCCTGCATCACCCAGAGTTCGCTTGCTGCTCGACAGGTTACTGATCTAAGGTACTGGCTTGTAATCCCATATCAGGCTGCCCCAACTTGGGTGCGCGCTAAAGAGCGACGAATACTCATGACTCACAAGGATTTACCTGCTATAGGCAATACATCTGGGATTTGAGAGAAAGCTATCATCACAGTTTAATCAACTGTTTGGATGACTGGTAGGAAGAGCAAGCATTGTGCCATGACTTTCGCCCAGTGACATATTGGCTATCAGCTCTTCCTCCAACTTTTTTTAGCTCCGAGGTTTGTGATTGAGAACGCATGAATACTCTTGACTCAAATGAGTCGAATCGGAAAAGCCTGTTCTACACAGAACAGATTAAAATGATTTGTTTGTTAACGACGCTGTTAATTTCCAGGATCCTATCAGCGCTGCCAGTGTGTCTGAATTTCATCCCGCTAAAGTTCTTTTTATTAACATTAAAAACCATCGGTCTGGGCCGGGTTTGAACCCGCGATCCTGAGATCAGAAGGCCAGCGTCTAACCAATTAAGGTAACCAGATAGACAATACAGAGCAGGATAATCCGAGAAAGAGGAATAAAAAGATGCTGTAATGAGCTTGTTAGATTCAAAATGTAATGCCACTTTCAAAAGACTTAGATCTATTTTTATGCAACACGTAGATCCACACGAAAAAAAATTACTATCGGTAAAGATTGCATTTAATTTATATATAATGTATTTATACAGAATGTCCCAATGAGAATATTGCTCTAGGTTGGGACTGTCCTTTAGTGAGGCTGTAAGCAAAATACAAAGAATAAAATAAACACATATAACAAATTATATAAATATAAGTTTTATACATATTTTGTGGGGTGTGTACTTAACCTTAATGCAATACTTCAACAAGCGCCATAAGGATTTTCTGTTATTAATAGATAGAATGTATAATTAGTATAATTCTTCTTTTATGGTTAACATTTCAGCCTAATAAATAGATCGCTTATCATTCAATTTAAATAAAAGTAATCGATCCATGTTATGATGATTAACTTCCGCTCCAGCTCCATCTGATATTTTCTTTGATCCGCCAGTAAAAATAAATTCCGTTTATATAAAACCTTTATTGGACCTCTGAAAAGAGAAAGTAATTCCAGAGGAATGATAGCAGTGTTAGTTAATAGATTATAATCAAGCGAAGCAGGCAATAGTGCACCAAATACTTGTTTTGAAATAGGAATCAGTGTACTTATGTAACTGGGATAATGTGATATAGTTTGTCTTTAGAACCACTCTCAACAATTTGGATAAGAGTTTACAAATCAAAAAGTTTTTGTCTTGATAATTAAGAAATTCTTTTAATCTGTGTTGCCTGGTATATTTCTTTAAGTGTCCTGGTTTTTTTTTTTTTTTTTTTTTCTAGAATAGTTTTAGTTTCCTTGCCAAAACCGGAAAAAGCGAGAAGAAAACTCAGAAAAGAAATCAATTTCTTCCACTTACATTTCTCACACGCTTTACTAGTACTGGGATAACTGTGCTTGAGAGTCAACCCTTTTTCCGAACTTATTGTTTCGACTTTCAGTTTCATAATCAGCTTGTTGTTTAATGTGCGAAGTTCGAGGCACAAAGTTGATTTGGTAATCTAACAGGTATTGTTCTGAAAGCTGTTTTCTTAACACTAATGATTAATAACGACTATAGTGAAAAATGAGAAAGGTACTCGCAAATGATTTTTTAGAAATGTACATAAAAATTTAGAGCAAACTTTGTATTTATTTTAGCTTAACATCCCCTAACCTGGTTAGTCATAGCGGACGATGAATGAAACCGGTGAAATGATGCTCAAATGATCTCAGTGTTGACGGAAATTAGAGTTACTTGACATTCATTCTCTTAGGATAATTGAAAACCACGAAAATAACTTATCCTGGTAACTCACGATTCGAACTTACGACTTCTTGAATGTGAGTCAGACACGTTATCCCTACACAACCGAAGCGGGTGAGTTTATTTGTGAGCCATAAGGCTTTGTCGAATGAAACTTTTATTGTCTTTTCTTTCATTCATACCATGTTGGCGTACATTGGGTCACCATTGCAGTGGTTTCTTGATCAGGGATTTTCTAGTTCGCGAGTTCGCCACTATATGCCCATGGCGACGAGGGATCAACTCACCGCCCATAGATGGCACTATAGGATGGAATCACGACTTGCGGGCCTTAAACATGGCGAGTTTAACTCTGGGACCTTTTATTTCAAGGTATGTGGTTCTTTTACGTGCAAATAAACAATACACGAAACCAATGGCTTTACTTCCCTTCCGAAGGAAGTCATGCCAAGGATTTTTACGTCCGAAAACATCCACCAGGTTTGTACTAGCAACCTTGTGTATTAGCGGCTATTAATAATGGGATAAGCATGGTAACCACCTAGCATCACTCTTGATAAGAGCCTAACTTTTCGTGAGCACCTGCAGGAAGCGACGAACAGAGTAAGATGGGGGGTGGCTGCCTTATATCCTCTTCTGGCCTCCCAAATGCCGGTTACCTAAAGTTAAATCCTTTCAAGGTGCATATAGTCACACTAATCCTCTGTGCCTGCGAGATGTGGGACATGGCAGCATTTTGCTGGCTTCTGTGGTTGCAGCGAATAAAAAATAGAGGGTTTCGGTCCATCTGCTCTATATGCCGCCACTTCTCAGTGAGGCTACTACATGAAGCCTCGACTCTTCCATACTGCAGGATGTGATTAGGCGCCGGGCTCAAAAAAGTATACGCTAGATTGAGAACGTCCTTGACAGATCTTTTGGGGATTACTTACCTATTGAACGCCGCTGCTGGCAGTTCGGAGTTCTCCGCGTGGTTTATGGACACCCTCGGTAACGAAGACTTCAAACCAGCCAACAGCTATAAAGCTGAACTAAGTACTCCCTCTATGGGAATGAACACCAAAATATCTAAACCAATCTTGAAACCAAAGACACCAGCGGAGCAGCGGTACGGATACCTGAAAAAGCAACAGCTGAGGAGCCTAATCTGTAGTGTTTGGTTCCTTAACATCATTAATATAAACTCTCACACAAACCAAACTTAAAACCATCCCAACATTCCTGTGATCCAGCCCTTACAAAGGCAGATACACAACAACCTCACCTAGGCTCACCATGAGTCTACGCACGCATTGTAACCACTCCAACAGCTAAAAAGCTGAACTGAAGTTCCTTAACGCCCTCAACACCAAACCTACAACCATTCTAATATTACTGTGGTTAAACTCTAATAAGGTCAGATACCCAGTAACACCGCCTGGACTCATCACAAGCCTACCAAATGACGAACGAAATGGTAACCATTGCTACACGGAGAACGTCATCAGCAATAGCTTATTTGTTTCTTTAATGAGAGAGCAAAGAATAGAATTCTCTTACTTAATCGCAGCTAGTTGTTTTCTCTTTTCATCTGCTCGTTCCTAATTTGGAGCAGTTTTTGTCACACACTCTGTTAACTGATACGTTCTCACATCGCGCAATTAAAAATTATTCAATGTTTTTTGTTTTTTTTATCAAACATTATTTCATGTTTTTCTTTTCTAGAAATTTGAAAATTAGTGGTATATAATGGTAACAGTGTAAGATAAGAAAATGAAACTATTTTCTTAACAACACAGAATTTGACATGGTGACAGGTTCATAATGTTGCCACGGTAGGGTAGCTTAGACTAGATTAGCAATTGCCACTTACAAGGGCCATTGTCACATAATGCCGCAGATTGAGTTGCAATTTTATGGTGAAAATACATTGAAAACAAAAATACCTGTGTGTCGGCACTCTCTCCCAAAGGGATTCTATTCGTCGGAAACAAATTAAATCACCTGCGGTGCCACAGATAGTAAAAGCGGGCGTTAAACACTACCAAAAAACAAATGAAACAAATTAAAGTTTTAAGCTTTAATGGCTAACTTCAGGTCTGTCTTTCACTCACTTAATGATCCGTTGCCTGATAGGGCCGTGCCGTGGCCGAGTGCTTAGACCACTCGTCTCTCACCTAGACGGCCCGGATTCGATCCCAAGTGACCGCATGTGAGATTTGTGGTGGACAAAACGGGGCATGGGCGGGTTTTCTCCGGGTTCTCCGGTTTCCCCCGCCATCGCATTCCTCCGGTGCTCCATCTTCATTCCATGTATCAGCAGTGGCATCGCCTGCGGTGCCACAGTAGTAAAAGCGGGCGTTAAATACTACCCCAAAAAAAAGTTGCCTGGTAGTATGCCACGCTGATAAATAAACTTTATCCGCACCGAGGCTACAGGTATCTGCGCGCAATGTCGCATCCAGGTTCTTGAAACTAAAATAGGTGAGGGCGGAGTGGAATGGCTGACCGTACAGATACTTTAGGAAGTGCTCCATCCCCTTTACTACCACCAAACTTAGTTCATTTGGCGCAGAGAATATCGGCCGCAGATAGTTTCATTTGTTTCTCAGATGGCTGGCTCTAAGGGAAAAAACAAACAACTAAAAACATGTAAGATGTATGAGATAAACATTTTAAGCACCGACATAATTATGCAAGGAATTAAAAACTATTAGTGAATCATTTTAATATGTAAATATATTTTGGACCTATGGGAGAGAAAACCAGGACACGGATACTTTTAATTTCTATCTACTTTGACTAAAAGAATCCCAGCTTGGTCTGCAACGCCATTGTGACAATGGTCCCTTGTTGCACTAGGAATACACAGCCTGAGTCTTCCAGTCTGCTCTCCTCCTTTGACTTTCTAGTAAATAATAAGCATAGCTTTTCGTGTAATGAAATATAAATTGTCTAATAACGTAAGGTGTTCATAATCACATAGGTTTCAAAAGTTTGTAGTGCAGGGTTGATTGTTGCTACCTTCATCATTCAACTGTTCGCAGGAAATTTCCGTCGCTCAAGTATTCACTTCCTGGACAGAGCGAAGACCCGAACACTCAAGATGGCCATAACAGTTTTTGTAGTATTCTTGGTTTGTTGGACACCCTACCACGTCATGTGCCTCTGGTAAGTCTTACTTCAGTCAGTGTATTACAAAGCAAATTCGAAACATTAGTTTTACAAAAATCGGATGTGTTTTATTCACATGACTTTCCCTACGTCGCTATAACAAATTATTGTTAAAAAGCATACTCCTCTATCTTCTTTATGATAATCGAGATAAACAGTAGCAGAAATTGTCTTCATTATGTACTTGCTTTCTTGTAAGTAGAAGGAACCAAGGGAATACACTAGGCATAAAACGATAGTCAGATCTTTTAAAAAGCTGGTTGCCATTTGCTTGAAATCCGTTTCTATGCAGGGCTAAGAGTTTACAACTTTCCGTATGAGAAACGTTTTAAGTATTTTAAATCAGAAAAAAATAACAAGGAAATCTCAGGAATAGTCAATTCAATGAAAAAGCCCTACATAACATAAATTGTGTGTTTTAACTGATCTACACTTTTATGTAGTAAGTTTTTTTCTATCTCTTACGGTTTACCAGTTACGTAAAACTCAGTAAAATTCATTCAGAATAAGCAGGTCTTTGGAGACTATTCCCAGAAAATTCAAGATATACATTTTATTTGCCATGTATGTAAATATCTTTAATATACGGCATTTTAATCAAAATCGTTAGAGCCATTTTTAAGAAAATTAAAATGTTCGATTTTTTTTTTCATGTAAAGGGTAGTTGGGGGTGGAGGGATTTTTCTCAAAATCTTCGTGTCGCATCCCTGAAAGATTCTAAACTTAAATACCAGGTTTGGTATTTTACTGACTTTTCGTTTTTGAGTTATAGTGTTCACAGACACACACACACACACACACACACACACTTGCGCGCGCGGACCTTTTTTTGAGAATACCTTTTTTGGATACAAGTGACCCTAAAGCGTCTATTTCCGGCGAAATCTCGGTATCGAATTTTTGGGGTGGAATGCAATACCTTCTTTATACACTATGTACGTAGGGCGCGTAGAGAAAATAAAAATGCAGGGGTTTATTTTCGTTGGCTTGTTTCTTCTTGTTCCAGTATTTTGTTACACACTTTACAGATGTACTGTACAAAATATATATCAAATATAATTTCAGACCACATGTGGAACCATCAAAATAAGTTTAGGACAGAAAACAAGACACAAAACTTAAACTTAATAAAATAATGTTCAGCTTCTCTTATACAACCCGACGTAGGGCGATGTTTTTTTGTCTGTTTTTTTTTTCTTTCTTTTTTTTTTCTTTTTCGGACGTTAAACTCTTTCCTTCGGGAGATAAATAAAGCCAGTGTTTCCGTGTCGTAGGCTTACGACATATAAAAGAACCTCAAGCCTGATACAAAGAGGCCTCTGAGCAAAATGAAGCAGTCTTTCACGACCAATATAGAATGGGACACTGAGAACCATAGCTGTTAAAAATGACAGTAAATAAAACTTGTGCGAAATATTAACGGGATCGCAGCAAGTAAAACTGATTCCCTAGAGTATGTATTGATAATATCTGTTTTAAACAACAAGAAGGCTTTGAAGTTTACAGAGCTACATAAATGAAACAAAGTCTTATGTGTTCCACTCACGAGAGTTTCTCTACATCTTTATAACAAATTATTGTTAAAAAGCTTATTCTTCTATCTACTTCATGCTAATCGAGACAAACATTAGCAGAAATGGTCTTATTACTTGCTTCCTTGTAAGTAGAAGGGAAATAGGCAAAAGCGACAGTATTTTAAAACTGGAACCAATAACAAGGAATATCTTGGGGAATGGTTAACTCCACGAAAAAAAAGGTATGGAGGTTTTCAGAGGCTATTTCCAGAAAATCCAAGATATGCGTCTTATTTTCCATGTAAATATATTTAATATACGGTATTTTAATCAAAGTCGTTAGAACCTTTTTTGAGAAAATCATACTTTTCGAAAAATGTTCCATATAAGGGGTAGTTGGAGGTAGAGGACGTTCTTGAAAATCTTCGTGTCGCATCCTTGAAAGATACTGAATTTAAATATCAAGTTTGGTACTTAACCGACTTTTCATTTTTGAATTATGCTGCCCATAGACACTCACGGACATGTTTTAAAATGCCTTCTTTGGGGGGGGGGGTTCTGGGGATCTCAAAACATGTATTTCCGGTGAGTTCTCGAAATCGAGTTTTTGGCTGGAATACAATACCTTCTCTATCCACCATGTGCATTGTACAAAACGTGCTATAGAAAGTATAAGTGCTTCTTTTGGATACAGGTGACCCTAAAACGTGTATTTCCGTTGAAATCCGGTATCGAATTTTTGGGTGGAGTGCGATGCATTCTCTACCTATGTACTATGCAAAGAAAGTAATTTTTTCAAAGGACCCTAAAACGTGTATTTTCGGTGTAATTTCGGTATCAAAATTTTGAGTGGAATACGATACTTTCTATATCTATTTATACTTTGTACATACGTACTAGAGAGAGAGAAAGAGAGAGAGAGAGAGAGAGAGAGTAAAAAGGAAGCAAATAAACGCAATATCACACCAGTATTAAATGGCTCATATTATATGATTCCTCGATATAAATATTAAAAGCACAATCTTAAGTTTAATACATGATATATCGTACTGTAATTAAAAGTTCAGTATTTCATAAGAAACTCAAATAAATTAGAATTCTCTAATATTCATAACGATAGCTTATTTTTATCAATTGGTCGATCATTGTCGATTCTTGGATAAAAATTGACTATAGCCTTATTCAGTAAACATGAAGGAAATGGGAAAATGTGCATAGTTAAAAGACTGGTGCAAATTTATAAGTAGTTATGCTCGATGGTCAGAAATAAAATGTCATGATGCAGTGTAAAATAATAGGAGTAATTTAACTGGTCATAAGGTCTTTGCTGATAACCATTAACAAGTGCACCTCAGGTCATTCAGTACCGCAAATGGGGCAGCACGTGTGATTCGGCAGTAGACTAAAGGTACATAGTTACCGTCATTTTACTTGGTAAGTATATATTTATACTTGTCTGTTTCCTTAAAATGCGTGCTTAATATTATTAGTATGGCATCTGTAACTCACGTCCAGTCTTCGGATTTCTAAATTGGTTATGAATGACCCGATGAGTTAGGAGACAGACAAAGGGACATTTCTACCAATTTTCTCTAAAATCTTTGAGCAATAGAGACATCTGAAGGTTTCTCGGAAGGACTTGGAGCAATAAGTGAAGTCGCAGTGATGTTTTTTACTTTCTCTACTTTGTATAGTAAATAGGTAAGTACTGTATTTCTCCAAATATCCAACACCGATATTTCACTGAAAATGCACGTTCTGAGACTTGGAATTTGAACTCTCAAAAAATCGTTTATAGAAGATCCGTGTGTATATCTGTGAACAGTGAAACTCAAGAACGAAAGTCGAATAAATACCAAATTGGTACTTAAGTTCAATAACTTCCTAAGACATGACACGTTTTCCAAGAAAATGCCTCCCCAAACTACTCTTTACATGGAAGTTTTTCTCAAAAATAGCTCTAAAATTTCGATTAATATGCCATAAAGTATTTACATAAATTTTATTTAGGTATCTCTTGAATTTTCTGAGAATAACCCGTTAATTCTTCCTTCGGAAGGAATTTTATATTATGTATAAGTGGTAAATGCTAAGCGACAGACGAAAACGTATCACATAAAAATGTAGATCTTTTTAAAACTCAGCATTTTATTTTTTCACATATTTTTTTTCCCCCCACAAGCCATTTCCGATATGCAGTTGTTTCTCTCAATGGAATAATAGCGTCCTGTTTTTAAACATTTGACTATCGCTATCCCTTTGTATCTGTAACGAAATGTGAATTGTGGTTCATTTCTGTTGACATTTATCTCGATTTAAATGAAGTAGATGAAAAAATAAACGTTCCTAGGAATAGTTTCTATAACCATTAATAAGTGATAGAGGATAGAGAAAGTCTTGTGAATGAAACACGTCACATTTTTCAACTCTCGCGTTGCCGATGTAAACACATTCCGGTTTCATTGCTTTGCTTTAACTGGCTTTAACTATTACCATGGCCATCTGAAATAAGATTATTGTTTCATGAGCAACATTGCACCATACACGCAGAAAATGCAATGAATTTATTACTTTCTCTACATGTATATATAACAGGTAAAGAATGTATTGCATTCTACCCGAAAAAAAATAGTTAACCTAGAATCCACCGGAAATACATGTTTTGAGGACCCTTTAATAAAACATGTTTACAAAAATGTCCGTGAGGGTGCTTGAACAGCATACTTTAAAAACGAATAGTAGGTAAGTACCAAACTTGGTATTAAGTTCAGATCTACCAAGTATGCAACACAGTTGGGAGGTGAGGTATGGGGAGGATTTTCAGGTAAAACTTCTGCACCTAAAACTACCCTTTACATAGTAAATTTTTTGAAATTTGCGATTTTCTAAAATATAGTTATTTTTATTAAAATTATGTATATTAAAGATATTTACATGATAATCAAATGCATATTTAAAATAAGAACTGAAGCTTTCCTGGCGACGTGTTAATTCAAAATCTTCTCGGACTTCTAGCCAGGTAAAAACTTGGCTTGACACCAACGTTTCAAAGAAGTGCATCTTCCTTGTCCTCAGTTCACCCTGAAGATGAGGAAGATGCACTTCTTCGAAACGTTGGTGTCAAGCCAAGTTTTTACCTGGCTAGAAGCCCGAGAAGATTTTGAAATGCATATTTGATTATTGCTTTAGCCCCTTATTCCTCTTGAATAATAAGAGAGTATGTAATAAAACCATTTCTGATAATGTTTATCTTGATTAGAATTAGATAGAAGAATATTATTTTGAAACAATAATGTGTTACAGAATAGGTAGAGAAAGTTATGTGAATACAAGATAAAACTTCCACAGGTGATTTGGATTTTAAAGCATTGGAAGAGTTGACAGACGTGTATAGATTTGAAATCTGCTAGTGTGTTGAGGTTTTAACTTCTTCTTGGAATCATCGGGATTTCAGCTTCACAGATTTGTTGGCTATGCCTTATCATTGCTCCACAGTCATGGCCACCCCCTCCTCTACTTATAAAAACATCATTTTGCTATGTTTTGTGACTTAAGACTCTAAAAGTTGTAACAGACATAACAAATAACTACAAAATTGCTTTAATGGCAAAATGAAAAAAAGTATCAAATCCAGATCACAGAAGGATGTAGGTAAGTGGGAATGTAACACATCAGAGTTTTTTAAATAGGATTTTACAGTAAAAATAGTTGTACAACATGAATGGTAACAAAGCTATAATAGCATTTAAATTAACCTTTTCACAAAAGCTTGAAATAGAATAAATAGAAAAATATTATTTTCTAAGAATAACAGGACAAATTTAAATATTGCAGCATAGTTTGAGTCATATTCCACTAAGCTAGGTTAAGAATTTGGACCACTACCACAATTTACATATGTAATTACAGTAACATCAGTGCATATTCTTTTGCTTACCTAGTACACACTAAATTAAGGGCTAATCTCTGGTTAAATCTATAAATACCAACACGCGATCCCTTGGATTCTCTGCAGCATGCATTATACAGTGCGATCCATATAAACCTGAACCATATTAACAGGCCATAATTTTTCTCTAAAAGCTTGTAGTAATGTGAAATTTGTTTTAATGATCTTAGTGGCTCAGGGAGAATATACAACAACCATGGCAACAATCGATCAATGCCATCTGTTGACTACATTGATGATTTTTATGGAAATTATGAGCTTTTTCATGGCATTGTTGACATTCGCAGATCTTTGACATGTGCCATATGCTCAAACAATGCAATGATTTGTTTGGAGAGTTCACTAGCCTTCTTTGAATATTTGTAACAGTCTCTGCGCTCAATGGTGGTCTATGTTATCCACTCTCACTAATGAGTATACCAGTTGTCTCCAGCTTTCTTGCTAGCGATAAAATTCTTGCCTTTGTCTGAACATCCCATAATTTAAATTCCCTTGTTTTGTTATTAAGGAATTTGTCTTCCAATATTTTTCACAATGAAAACACGCTCTCAAAATGAATACTGCATGTTATTGTTATGACTGCAAACTAAAGACTGTCTACAATGCCATGAAAATGCTCATAATTTCCATTGAAATCATCAACAGTTGACATTGATCAATTGTTGCCATGATTGTTGTCGATTCTCCCTGAGCCACTGAGATCATTAAAACAAATTTCACATTTCTACGAGCTATCAGAGAGAAAGTATGACTGACCTATTAAAATGTTCAGGTTTATATGGATTGCAGTGCATTACAAATACACATTTTTATCACAACTGTCTAAGTGTGTGTGTGTGTGTGTGTGTCTCCCTTCCACCCCCCCCTCTCTCTCTCTCTCTCTCTCTCTCTCTCTCTCTCTCTCTCTCTCTCTCAAGTCACCTCAAACTTAAAACTGCTACAAATGTTATAATATTTGAGATTGCATAAAATCTCATATTGGGCAAGCATTGGGATTTGGTTTACTTAGATTTTTTTCAGCTCACCATTACCATGGGTATAGTTTTGTTGAATAAAATATTAGTAATTTTATTCATACTGCTAAGAAAACATCACACAATGTTTTGTTGTTTTTTGTTGTTGTTTTTTTTTGCATCTAGACGAGGCACATTTCACTCTTAAGTGGAGTTAATTCACACAATTGCAGAATTTAGTCAGAAAATTATCCTCAAATTTTAATTCATGAAGGTCTTCATGATTTAAAAGTTATTGCAAGGTGTGGCTTCAATTCACAATTCATCATTGGTCTATTTCTTCAAAGAAGACAAAATTGGAACAAGGAGACTATTGCTGCAAAATATGAGACTACTATGATATGCTACAAAACTTCATTATCAGACTGAGGCATCAAGATGTGGAAAACATTATCTTCATGCAAGATGGCACTTTTGTTCTATATCTACACCCTACAAAACAGTTCATTACCCAGATCTTTGGTGATCATGTTGCCAGTAAACACTTTCCAACAAAGTGGCCGTCATAATCTACAGATCTCAATCCGACCAACATTTGGTTGTGAGGATTATCTTAAAGAACCGGTTTTTTGACACATCCAACAACCTGACAGCAGCTGAAATGCTATATTTGTAAGACATTTCTAATATTCCAAAACATCATCTCAAAATGCTGTCCATGGAAAGAACACACCAGAAAGAATGGTGTACATTGCACTAGAGAACACATGGCATCTTCCCAAAGTTTTATAAAACCCCATTGTTTGTCCAGTATGTGACTTATTTTGTTTTCCTCCTATCTAAAATATGATAATATTTATAACAGTTTAAAAATTGATATCACTCCACACATATGCGTATGCACATACACACGCACGTATGCACGCTAACACGCACACACACAGTGCTTTCTTAATAATTCTTGCAATTACAACATGATAATTGCAAAATATAATAGAAGGTATAGTTTACCTGATATGAAAATAAAATTGGTGTAATAAATTGATTAAAATGTAAATGAAATATCATTATCATCAGTGTGGAATGGATTAAATAATGCTTATTCTCTTAAGATAATCATATTACATATTATTTGTATGGGTGTATGATATTTGATTCTGTAGGTACTGGATTGATCGAGCTTCAGCCTTGGAAGTGGATCAACGAATACAGAAGTTCCTTTTTGTGTTTGCCTCCACAAATTCTTGCATGAACCCATTTGTTTATGGTTATTTCAACTTCTGTTCTGGAAATGCAAGCAGCAGCTTTTCTGGGAGACCGGTAAGTCGTTTCTTTGTTATTTTAAGTTTTAGCTGATTAAAACATGAAATGAACTGAATAAGTATTTAGTTATAAATGGAACCAACTTTCTAAAAACTGGCCTCCAAAGAGGCAATACGGTTGAATAACAGTTAATAAACATATAATTTAGGTAAAGCTTCCACACAACGTCCAGATTGAAAATACTAATCTGAGTAATGAACATTCACACAGAATGTGTGTCTTTTAGTAGATGTGATCACTTTGAGTTGCTGTGGCCCACCGAATCACTCTAATTAAGACATTTTCTTATATACAAAAGATGTTGCTTAATGTAAACAACATGCTCCATTTTGTAATTTTTACGCACACAAAACTATACTATCAACCTATTTTTTTTTTTTCCACAATATCTGGAAGTCTTCTTATCCAATAATCATATATAGCCATTTTCTTTCAAATTGTTTATTTGATTCACAAAAACATAACACTGCAGAATATTTTTCTGAAAAAAAATTGACATGTAGAGAGGGTGTAAAATACGATAGAGATAAAAATTGATTTAAATGCCCTTCCCACAATATGGTGGATTGATCCAATTACTGCCACACAATTATTTACACATACTAATCTAGAGCAAGAGGGCGTATAGTCACTTTGATTGTATACTTAGCTAAAAACACTAGAAATTACTGAAAGCAAATTATACGAAAATTAATTTATTTACACCCCCACACTAATTAGTTTATTTAGAGGCTAGCTAAGAACTGACAGAAAACATGCTCACATTGTTAAGATGCTTTGGTGAAACCACTAGAATATACTAAAAACTACAAAAAATAAATAAATAATACTAAATGAATCAATTTACACACAAACCTAAACCTAACTCAACAGGTTACTTTTTGTTTCCATACTTTGGTGAATGCAGTGAAAATTATTAAAAGCAAATTCATGATAATCAGTTTATCTACATACTTGGGCACACACATATACACAAACACATAGCCTAGGGCTAAAAAGTGCACACTCACTTCGCTTGCATGCTTTGATGAAAGTAGTAAAAATTCATAAAGGCTAATTACCCAAAAATCAGTTATTTACACACACACTCTAACCTAGAGCTAACACAGCACATGCTCCCTTTGCTTGCATGCTTTCATGAAATCCGTAGAAATTATATACAAATAAATTTAAAGAAATAAATTCAAAATTAAAACAGATACCAGGGAACGTCTGTAAGAAAATCTTGACGTTAAGCATTATTACTTAAAGCACACACCTGTTACTCACAGAATTGCTATAGAATCACATATCTTCCTATGTGCTCAAAAATGTACTATCACCTCAGTACCTCTAGAAGTCGGTACAGACAACAGCTTGTCATCTTGCTATATTTTTTGCATTGATGTTAGCAGCTACTATCATAATGACTTAACAACGAAAACCTGGTACACAATTGCAGTGTTCCTAGTGGCCGAATAATATACTAGCAAGTCTGGATCACCAAAGGAAGAAAGTTCCTAATTTATAATGATGTAGTGATGCTCTTTAATTGCTTTAACAGCAAATTACTCTTAAAAGCCTTCCTTACAAATGGTATTAATTTTATTCAGCAGACCAATTAGAGATTCTTGACAATTTTTATTTTCTCTACAACAAATAGAGGAAGCATTGTATTCTGTCGAAAAATATGCTAAGATTTAACTTGGAATACATATTTTAGAGTCCCTGAATCCCAAAAAGATGTTTTTACTTTTTCTACTGCATACTTACAGGTAACTAAAGGAAATTTTTTTTTAACCTGGTAGGCCATATGAGATGATGAATTTGAAATGGATAAAACTATGCTCAAATGAGTTTGATGTCTCTAGAATTTAGTGTTCTGTATAGGTAAACAAGGTTAACAATGTGCTTTTTTGTTCATTTCTTTTGTTTAAGAAAAATTAGTGTTATAGAAAATGGCTTCCTAGGGTATGTGAAATGACTTTGAGTTGTGTTGCAATAAACAGCATTATTTATGAAAAAGTATATATTATTTACCTACATAAGTGTTTGTATTTGCACATATGTGGATAGTGAATATATAACACTTTGTACCCTCATCTTTTAAGGTTAAGGGAAAATCCCGAAAAAAAACCTTGCCCTAGTAACTCAACCTTACAGACATCTCTTGAATGTGAGGCAGGCCTACATACCTATTGCATTCTAATACAAAATTCAATAACAAGATATTTTAAGTGGCATTATGTTTTAAGATCCCTAAATTAAAAAAAAAAGTTACATTCTCTACTACATACTTACAGTAAATAAAAGGAAGTAAGTACCTACCTATTGTATTTCACTTAAAACTTTAATAGCAACATTTCACCACAATTATATGTTTTTAGGCTTCCCCCTGCCAAAAAAAAAAAAGATTTAGAAAAAGATTCATATGTATGTGTGTGTGTGTGTGTGGGGGGGGGGAGTTGGTATGGGTGAGCGAGAGAGAAAACCACATAACTCAAAAGTGAAAAGTCAGTTAAACATCAAACTTGGCATTTAACTGAAACATCTTACAAAAATGTAACAAAGATTTTCAAGAAAATCTTCCACCCCAAACTACCCTTTACCTCGACAATTGTTTTAAAAAGTTTAATTTTCTCTAGATTGATAGTAATGAGTTTGTTTAAAACACAAGATGTTTAAAACACTTTCGTGACAAATTGAATGTATATCTTGAAAATAGGGCTAATGGGCATTATTTATGGTGATAAATTTGTAAACAATTTATGTAAACTCAAACCATAATAATGATTTAATCCATATTCATAGATTAAGACGCAACAATTGGCATTAGTTTGAATTTATTATTACTTAATACATTTTGTTGAACAAGGGGAGGGTCCAACCCCCAAAATTCCCCCATGCTACACCTCTGGTAAAGCCATGCTTCTGGTTTTGATTTATTTTGCCATACCTGGTAAAGCACAAGATAGGCAAAATTGTTCTACATAAAGAATGCACATAACTTGTCACATTTTTTTCTGTGGAGTTAACCATTTCCAAAATATTTCCTGTTTTGTTGGTTTAAATTTTCAAATACTTATGCATAGTTTTTTCAAATGTACAGTAATGTACCAGAGATCAATGTACATAGTATGTAGAGAAGGTAATCCACTCAAAAATTTGATACCAAGTTTCCACTGAAAATTCAATTTTGGGGAACCCCGAAACTAAAAAAAAATTTTTAGATAAAGGTCTGTGTGTGCATTTGCATGAAGCATAATGCACAATCGAAAAGTTGATCAAGTATCAAACTTGGTATTTAAGTTCAGGGATACAAGATATTAGTTCCAAGGATACAACTTGAAGATGTATTTTAATGTATTTAACCTTTTTTCTGTGGAAACCGCCACTTTCTTCCTTTTGCTGAGCATAGTTCACAAGAAACACAATACAACTTTCAAAGATTGTGAAACAATTGTGTCTGTCCTCTACAAAGCCTCGCTCAACATTTGAGTCACAGACAGCACAGTAGTGTAGCTGCTGGTACATTACTAGCACATGCATAAAGGGATGTGTACAGTGCAGTACTACAGCATGCCAATCTATTGCTCCACCAAAACTACAGAAAAATAAAAATCTTATCTATCACAAACAATGTTGGATACTATGGAATGTAGGATGGTTGAAGGTAAGATAGTTGACACACTACTGTACATGTTTCCAGTCCTCAGGGTGTGGTAAAAATCTTAATTTCTTTTCATTACTAATAAATGTGGTTCATGTTTCTCTTTTTATCCAAGCCAATGCAGTTGATGAGTCACTCCAGAAATATTCTTTCACTTTTCAAATGCAGAGCTGATTAAACTGAAGATGTGAATCTGCTTCTAATTAGGAAGCCTAGTAATTTTAGGCTAGGAATTGTAATCGATTTAGAGGAGCTATGCTAACCTTGAGCTGCATTGAAATGGCAAATTACTTTTATATCTCAAAAAGATGACACAGAATACTTGGCTAGAATTCACAAACAGGTGCAGTGCCCTCTGGATCTTTCCCAGCACACCACTTGTGATTAGTTATGGAACTTCCATTCCATATAAACTTGCAATCTTTGGAACCACTCAAAATTACTATATCTGTTATAAATACTTAGTATTTTATTATTAAAATATGGTCTTAGGGGACTTAATACTGAGCCTGAGGTTACTGTACCTATGCCCCATGAGGGGATGCCTTCAGGAGGGATAAAGTTAGAGGATACACTGGGTAGCCAGAACTAGGGACGACGGCTCAGCATTGACAGAGTCCTGCCCCACATAGTGTCCAATGCTCCTGGCAGGAGTGGTCCTGATCCCGTCAACCAACTGAAGTCAGTAGTCAGAGATAGTCACTTAGAACATCCTTTTCCCCTGCCACACTGCATCAAGAACCATTGCAGACACTTACAACCCTGAAAGAAACCCTGGGATGGAGGATGAGTGAAAATGACAATGGAAACAATCTGGAGGGACAGGAAATTCGAGGGATGAAAGAAATCTGCCCATTCACCCAGTGAAACCCCCAAATAAACCCAAGTGTCAGATAGGCTGGCCACAGGAAGTGAACCCATGATCTCCCAAATGTGGGCCACAGAGCAAACCACCTGAGCCATCCTGCTCAGTAAAATGTGGGGAATACACACTAATATAATTTATTTAGTAATATAATTGTTTTAATGTATTTATAACCACAAATGTTTACTTTTGTCACTTCTGAGTCACTTTATTTCTCAAACACACCAGACATAATATGAAAAGGATGCACATCTCACCCATGGTATCATGGGAACATTTTCTTCTGTCCTTTTCTTCTCCTTGTGTTTTCAACATTCACAATCTGACCACAGCAGAAGAGCTGCATAACATAGCCGAGGGAAGAGGGCATCTTTGCCACAAAATGTAGCAGAGGGATTGAGGGCCCTAAGATACAATGTAACCTAATCCCTAATGGAACACAACATAGCCAAGAGATCTGTGAGGCTTAAACCCACTCAAATTATTACAAATAGAAGAATTTCATTTTAGCAATTTATCTTCATAGGCTGTGCCATTATTTTTGGCGCTCTTAACATATGTTGTGTTTGATAATGGTGTTATTTTGTTGTAAATAAGTGAGGTCGTAAAGAGGAGTGGGTGCATTGGCAAAATGATTTCTTTGGAACAAATTCTGCTGTATAATATATCCCTTACTCCTTCAGGAATGCACTGGATATAATAATTAACAGAATTTGTAAGTATTTAGCAAGTAAAACATTGGTTCCTAGGATCGGGAGTTAAACTCCACTTCCTTTAAGGAATTTATTTCCTGACAACATTTCCTAAATTCAAAAGCTATACTTTTAGGTAATGGCAACTCCCATTCAGGTTTGCTTATTTCTGCTTTCAGTTTAAAAATATCATGTCTTTTGTAGCAACAGTTTAAATGCAAGAAGTGCTGAAATAAGACACTCAACAACATTGAAAATTTTCTATACCAAGGAGAGTAGGACTCGCTTTATCAGTATTTCTGGCAGAGATGAAAATGCAGTATTAAGTGTATACTAGTGTATCTAGTCTTCTATTCCATTATAAACCTAGAACTTTTGTTATGTATCTATCCTCACTTTTATTCTCTTCACTGGGAAAAATGTCTTTTGCTGAACATGTGCATCATTCAATAGCATAATACTCTTAGTTGGAGGATCATACTTTTCCTTCAAGGCAACAGATATTGCACAGTTGTCTACATACATGGATTCCATCAAATTGTGAGCTATTTCTCTGATTTGCTTGAAGGTCTTTCATTTTCTTTGTACCATCGCCCTTCCACCATAGAAAATGCAAATAATCACTCTCTTCTGATACAACCCCAATTATTTGAAAGGTTGTGCAATTTATGAGAAAATACTTAATTCTGATAGGGAAGAGGACTTAATAAGAGGGGAAAAACCCTCAATGTCTTTCAAAGGTAGGTAAGCAATAAACTTAACATTCTTTATACAAGCTCAAGAATGAAAAGAGAAACAGCTGAAATCACAGAAAAATGGTTTAAAAGGGCTTTTTTCTAAGTTTCAAGTCTCCTACAATAAATACTTTATAAACTTTTAAGTTGGTACTAGTATATTTTAAATAATTAAATATTTCTAATCGACCAAGTGCTCTAATGTAATTGAAAGATTAGGTACTAAAGTATAACTTCTTAAAAGCAAACAATTTACATTATATTTTCTTGCATTTTTTAGTTTTAAGTCTCTGTAATGACTATATTTCTTGGAAATGAAACAAAATGTAAGCAATTTTATGAAAAAGGATTTCTTTTAAGTATGCCCTTAGGAAGAGTTTCAGAAAGTGATAAATGTGCATTTTAAAATGTTTGGAATAAAGTTTGCATTACTTTGCGGCAAGAGTTGTTTAATTACATATGTGGTTTTAAATATTTGCAGCCCATTCAGCTACAGAACACACAGTTCATGGCAGTATCAATAGGGAACAGTCGGAGAGGCAGCGATGGTAGCAGCATCTTTCGCACCAGCAGTATCCAGAGCATGACTTGGAGAAGCAACCGCTTTGAGAGAAAAGACAGCCAAGATTCGATGCGACCTCCACTAAACCATAACCATGTGTGTCGCAGTGGAACAATCCGACATAACAGTGTTGGTACACCTCCCTCTCGCTTTGTCACGCTCCCTTCAGGGCTTCGTAACAATAGTTCTGACTCAATGCCCAAGCCCAGTATGCAGAAACTTGGACTTCACAACAAAAATGGCACTCATCATATACCAGTGGCTGTTATTGATACTGCAGAAAAGGACTCCACAGAGAAAAATAAACCAGAGCCTCTGCTAATCACAGACATTCACTTAGTTGGAGCCATGGAAAATGCACATATTCAGGTATCCTGAATATCAAAAAGTTGTACTGATAGCAACATAGATGAATCCACATTTGTATTACTAGGAGATGTAGTTAAAAGGAAATAATAATTATAGACCATTTTTATGAAAAGAAGGTCATAAGTAGGTTGTGGATATTTAACAATGGAATGGGAATGAGAATGAGAATACTAAAAAACAGGTATGGTTCCTCGGGTGAAGCTTGTGAAGCACCACTTCACCTGTTTTTTAACTAGGTGCATTCCAATATAAGTTTAATCTATTTTAAACATTATATATTTAAATATTTCACTACTGACATAGATGAATATCATTTTATAAATCACTATTTTAAGAGCAAAATTCCCCATTCTGAAGTGTTACTGGTAGTACTAGGGAATAAGGAAAAGAATGTAATTGAGTGAAATGGGAAAGCCAAAATTCCAAAAGCATTAGGGCAGCTACTGCTGGTTCTGGGATATTCACTTATAATGTTTGTTTGGTTGCCATGACAATCACTCAAGCTTGGTCTGTTTGAGTGCTGTGTGCTCTCTCAAACTACCATTTCAAGGCTACTGAAGTTAAAATTCCAATTTGTTTTTAGTAGAAACACCCTTCATACAGGTTAGTCAGTAGTCACTGATATTTGTGAAAGCATTTGTAAACTTTCATTCCCTTGGATAATAGAATGTTTTCCCTCTAAAATCACTTTTCAAATTTCAGAGTCAGTTCAGTTCAAGTGCAAAAACAATCTATATTTAGCATATAATTGAGTGTGTGGTCCTGGAAGTTTCCTAGTGTGAATTAAAGTATCAACAATAAGTTTGCCTTAAAAATATTTTAACCATTGGCAACTTGCAATAAATTTGCATAATTACATATTGTGTTATGTCTTACAAAAATCTTTTTTCACAGTGGACTAAAGATGATAAAAACAGATGTGATATTTATGGGTAAAGCTAAGCCAATTTTTAATGTTATTGGCACATGAATTGGAAAGGAGAAGTGCGAAGTGTTACATCAGATATTTTAAAAGCTCATGGTGTAGTGAGTATGAGTCACTTTTTTGCTGGTCTCATCTATCACTTGGAGTAAACAAAATAGTATGGAATTCTCAGTTAATAAGTACTTACTGCATAACCTAATGAGAAGGCAGCAATTTCACAATAACATTATTGAGAAGTGTGTCAACCAAAAAATACCAAGTAATGTAGGTCTCTTGCAAGGATGTAAACTCAGTCTAATGCTCTTCAATTTATTTAATGACAATATACTAGAAAAAATAAACACAAAAGGTATATAATTACCAATCATAAACTCAAAAAAGACATCAGGTTTTCTTTTTGCAGATGACCTAGTGACAGGTTCTTATAACAAGTGTAGGATTAAAAAAATCATTAGAAGTAATAGGTAAGTTCTGCAAAGAATGAGGTTTGAAGACAGATAATACAAAATCTAAGTTTATGGTGATGAAGGCCAAAATTAAGAAATAGGAGAAATTGAGGTGATCAGGAAAATAGATTACCTTGGAGTTAGATTATCTAACAAAGGAAAATGGATTATTTTGTAAACTTGCCCTAGACTTTCCTAGATCTCCACTGAACTAAGGCCACTCAAATGAAACTAGGAAGATTTGGCTATATAAACAAGATAGTGAAAAGAGTACTGAAATATTGGTACAGAATATAGTAGCTAGATGAAAATATCAAGCCATGTTTGGTAACACAAGTGAAAAATAAGGGGAAAGAGATTGGATACTTAAAATTCAAAATATTCTAAATGAAACTGATATGGGTTCGACATGGCTAGATAGAGAAAGAATGGGAGAGGGATTCTGGAAAGAGAGAAAAATGATAAATGACACTGAAAAACAGAAATTAAGGGTTAATCTTAATAACAAATATCTCTTAAATGGTATAGAATATAAAACTGACGGATGAACAGAAACATTTATTGAAATTTGTGATTAAGTAGGAAGAGAAAGATTGGCATGGCTTAGAGCAGGAGTAATAAACTTAAGTAGGATAAGAAATAGGCATATCAAGGGAAACTGTGCAGTGAGACAGATAGCAGTGGTAGCTATCCAGGTGAAGCTCCACTTCATTGTTTTAGTGGTGTTAAATCTGAATAATTTTATGTATGCTCACGTATCCAAAGAATCTTGATTTCAGATTCCAATTTAACTTGGTTGCTATTCTGTGAAGTCATCTGTAGTAATCATTACCAAGAAACCTTCAAATCTTTAAGGATAATATTACTAATAAGTAAAGCCTATTTTGTATTAAAACATATGTGGAAAAGTTTGTAAATAAATATCAACCTAAAGGATAAGAGATTCAACTTAAATATAGAAAAATTAGACAAGTTCAGTGGCAGCTTATGGTCAACTTACCTGTTGTAGCACAATTTAAAGATTGACTGAAACTAGTGGATACTAAAAAGTACCAGTGGAAATGCAATACTAATTTGTGATAAAGACACTAACCTTTTTATTTGTACATGAAGTCCATCCTTTGATCCTTTGCTTGAGAAATACTTTGATAACTCACTGGTTGAAATCAGGAATTGAACACACTATTTCTCAGCAACATGACCCTGAACCATCACTTTCATTTGTTATCATATGTCAACAACATTATCAGCAAGGTGGTCCTGTTGCAAAATTATGCATGAAGTTCCCATTTCTCTCAAAAAATTAGTAAGGTAAGTCGTGATCACTATTAACTGTTTTAAGCAGTTTCTTTACAGCCACTTGAACACTTTACAAATTATCGTCAACCTTTCTTAACACTCTTTAGGATTTTTTCTCCTAAGGCGAGTTCTAACACTGCCGCTTCTTTGAACGGTTGCAACTGACACATTGGAATATTATTCTGCATTAATTTTACCAAATTATTCACCAGTACATTTGGGTTATGTTTCAGTAACATATCAAGTAGGTATATTTAAGGCATTTTTTCCCCACTTTTTATCAGTTACCTCTTAAGGGGAGTTTTTTTAACTCTCAGCAGTTATTTTCACAACATTTCACATCACTTCTTACAGGTAAGGCATCATTTTACTGCTTGTTGATTTCCATTATTTCAATAACTACTCAATTATTGCTTATTTGGATTTTTTGTGTTTTCAAATGAACAAAAAATAGAAACATTAAAAGTCATGAATCCATTTTGTCTCTAGATTTATGGTAGTTGCAAAACACACAGCTCTTATGCACAGAGAGTTAATTTATGTTTTCTTCTGCTTGGTTTACTAAGTACCAACATTGTAAATTTTTACCACATTAGCTTCTTTTTATACATTTCTTTCATTTGTTTTCAAATATATGCATGTGCATATAGGATGGCCATAAAATTGTTTGTATCTGAGAAATGCAGCCAACTTCACTGCAACTGTCCAGTGCTCAAAAAATTCAAGTAGGTTTGAATTTGTAAAAGAATTCATTATAGATTATAGCAGCTTACCTGATAATACAAGAGAAATTATTTTATGAAATTTTTATAAGGAGAGGTGCATGCCCCTTAAGACCAGTGGGTAAGCTCTATGTTTTAAACTGTGTGAAAAAGCTTTGCTTATTACTTAGACCACTAGCCATCACTGTTAAAGAAACTTGAACAGAATGTGCCAGGGCTACAATAGGAGTAATTAATTTAAGTGGCTTAAAAGGAAAAAAAGAAACATATGGAAAAATTTCCTGAACATGGAAAGCTAAATACCATTGGCACTGTACTTTGGAATGTTCTAGTACTTAAAATGGGAGAGAAAGCATAATTCTGAAAAATGGAAGAAATTATCCAGCAGATTTAGAAAGCTTTATATGACAGTAAATGACTGTATGGAGAAGGTAGGGAAATGTTAAGGAAGAATAAAGCTAAAATAGATTAAAGAAAGTAATGTTCAAATCATAGAGAATATTTGAAAAGATATCGTAGAATAGTAGGATATGTAAAATGCTTTACATGTAGACATACATGCTTCACTTACATTGAACTTAAAATTCCAAGATATGTTTCTAGAAGAATTCTTAACCTGTGTATAAATATGATCACATACACATTCTCTGAAATACACTGGGCAGAATAGCCCCACCATTTTTATAAATTGTCATTTCTGCATTGTTTATTATTTATTTAAACTTTCTCATAAAGGAATGTGCATTTTTTACATACTGGAATGCATTCATAATGAAAATAGCATACTGGTATAAAACTGTTCATATTTTTATTTTCTCTAGTGTATGTGTAGATAGAGAAGGTATTGTATTCCACCCTAAAATTTCACTGGAAATATATCTGAAACAAAAAAAATAATTTTTAAAACAAGGTCAAAGAAAGAGAGGGAGAGAGTGAGTGAGTGGGTGCGCGCGTGTGTGTGTGTGTGTGTGTGAACTCAAAAATGAAAAGTCTGTTAAATACCAAATTTGGTATTTAAGTTCAGTAGCTCCCTATGGTACAACAAAGATTTTCAGGAAAATATCCCCATCCCAAACTGCCCTTTACATGGAACAATTTTTGAAAATTTTAATTTTCTAAAAAATGGGTCTTAATTATTTTGATTAAAATATTGTATTTGGCAAATAAAATTTATGTCTTGAATTTTTTTGGGAATAGCCTTTTTTTCTGAATGAATTTTGCATAGCCATTTCTGAAAATGTTATTTTTCTAAAAAAAAAATGGCTCTTAATGATTTTGTATAATATATATATATATATATATATATATATATATATATATATATTGATTTTGATTAAAATATATATGTGACAAATAAAATTTATGTCTTGAATTTTTTGGGACTAGCCTCTTTTCTGAATGAATTTTGCATAGCTGGTAAACCATAAGAGTTAAGACGTATTTATTCTCCAAATATTCACAGAATTATAAATATTGAAGCTGCACAAATTTATCTTTAGTATTATTGAGACATGTCCACTTGGCAGGATTGTAGAGATTCCAAAGTGTTACGAGGGCCACTGTTTATATTTGCACCTTGGCAACAATGATTGGTGTAGGTACCTTCTAGTGTTTCCACTGGAAGTTTGACATTGTTGACCTTAACCTATTTCAGATATTCTGTCAGTAGTGCGTTATTTGTATTGTTTACATGATTTTAAAATTGTATCTCACTGAAAAGATGGAATTAACTCCTGAAAATGTTTGTGCAATGATTTATTGTGATTTTTAACATGGATTATCAAGACAAGAATGCATTGATCAAATACTACTTCATTTGGCAATGAAGCTCCATTCTTTGCTACTGTGAAATGCTGGTATAATGAGTTTAATCGTACTGTCATCCAAAATCAGTTGTTGTGCCAGAAAACATGGTGCTATGCAAAAACTGAGTGCAAGATCATCATGCCACATACTGTGAGATAGAGGTAACTCCACCAGCATATATAAATTGTTGCATGATCATTTGGCTGTGATAAAGGTTTGCTCTCATTGGATCCCACATAACTTGACACAATCTCAAAAGAATGCTTGTGTCAATTAGTGCACACAAATGCTCAAGAAATACAATGGTGGGGCTTCAAAAGACTTACATAAGATTTTAACAGGTGACAAATCACGGATCTATGCATATGAGCCCAAACGTAAAAACAGGTGTTTCAAGATGAACCAAATCCAACAAAAGCTGTTCGCACTCAAAAAACATTTCAAAACAAATGGTCACCTGTTTTCTCATTGTGGCAACAGTGCCTTTAGAGGAACATAAGATGGCCAATTTTGAATTGTACACAACTGGAAGTCTTTGATGAAATAAGAAAAAAAACAAAACAAAAAAACAAGTGCCATTGGATCGTTCATCAAGACAATGCGAAAGCCCATACATCTCATCTAACAACAGACTATTTGAACACTAAAAATTTTGAATTGATGGCTCATGCATTGTACAGTTCTATTTCTGCACTCATGACTTCTTTTTGTTCCCAAACACTAAATATAAAATGTGTGGACGATTTTGTCAGCAGATGCCTTCAAAAACCATGTTTTGGAGGGGTGTCTAGCAGATTGAAAAAATGCAATGACAATGGTTTAAACAAATGCAAAAGTGTATTTATCATAAAGGAGAATAATTTGAGAGACAATAAAGCAATTTTCAATGATAAATTATGGGGTTTTTTATTGTTAGGCTTAAAATATAATTAGTGCCCCTTGTATGTGTCAATATATTTGGGAAATTATTACAATTTTTGAAGAGATATAGCTACATGTCTGTCTTCTGGGCATTTAAGATGCTTATAAATAGCATTAGCTTTCTTCTCCCAATTCTCTACCAATGTTTAATCAAATTATATGTGAACATTAACTGTTGTATCACTGTGATGGTGAAGATACTATTTATAATCTCAAACATTACATATGCTAGGTTTTTTAAGTGTACACTTATTAGGCATTATTAAAATGTTACAATACAATTTTTAAATATATACATGGTAATATAAATGTTGAGGTTATCATTAATAAAGTAATATTAAATTTGTGAGGCAATGTATTTTATAATTGAGATACATAAATGCCTTGGACATAGGGCTGCCAACATCTCAAAAGACTAGAGTTGTCCCATTTTCGAGGATTGGAAAAAGTGTCCTGGTCAGATTGGTAAAAATCCCAGATTCATAGTTTCTCATATACTTTTGCAACATTATGCATTTTAAATTTCTGCCTTAGTCACCATATTAAAATGCAATTGTTACCTACTATTTAATTGGAAACTGGACTACAATCACTTTGGCTTAAATTTATTAAGGTTGGCAAGCTAGTGAATTAGTTGTTTGAACACTCTTAGTTGGTGATTGTTGGCTACATCCTAGTCAACTCTGAAAATTGAGGGAAGAAGTAAACACATTACCAGCAAAAGCACCAATTAGAAGTAACCTGTAAAATCTTCTGAAAAGAAGTTTGGTATAAGAAAGTAAAATTATTAATGAAGTGTCAAAATAAGTAAACATTCCATTAACAAATTTCATGTGTTCCTTTCTCATGACTTTCTCTACTTATTCTGTAACAAACTATTATTGCAAAAGCTTATTCTTCTATCTACATCATGCTAATAGATTTAAACAAAAACAGAAATAACTTTATTACTTAGTTCCTTATAAATAGAAGGGAAATAAAGGGAATGCATTAAGCTAAAGCGACAGTCAAATCTTTTAAAAACTGATTGCTATGTATGAAATTCAGTTCTGTTTACAGGGTCATGAGTGAAACAAAAAAGGAGTGACAAATTTTTGTTTGAGAAAAGTTTAAGTATTTTAAAATTGAAACCAATAACAAGGAGTATCTCGGAAATGGTTAACTCCACCAAAAAAATGTATATGACAAATCCAGTAATTTAAACATGTGCATTTTTTTTATATAAGTTTTTGTCTATCTCTTACAGTTTATAAGTTACGCAAAAGTCATTCATAATGAAGTTTTCAGTGAATAGTCCAAGAAAGTCCAAGATATACATTTTATTTGTCAAGTAAACACAATATTTTAATCATAATGAAAGAACCATTTTTTGAGAAAATTTAACATTTTTCCATGTAAAGGGTAGTTTGGGGAGGGATTTTCTTGAAAATCTTTGTGTCACATCCTGTGATTAATTTTTAAGTTTGGTATTTTTTTTTCATTTTTGAATTATATTGTTTACACATGCATGCATGCACATTTTTCTAAAAATGCTTTCTTTGGATTCAGGGTAACCAAAATGTGTATTTCCGGTGAAATCTCAAATTTTTGCATGGAAAGCAATACCTTTTCTACCTATGTCCTATTATGTACTGTGTAGAAAAGGTAAAAATGTGAACTGTACATAAACTTCTCAAGTAGCCTCTTAAAATACTGAATTGTAGTTCAGTAAAGTTCAACTCTGAGTAATTAGTAATACTTTCATCCTTATTGGTCGTTATGTTTACAGGAAAATGGCATTGCCTCTGCACTGAGAAACCAAGATATGATTAACCAAAGTGAGCACACAATTTCTAGGCCATCTGTTCTTGAAGCAGCAGGCAGTGAGAATATTGCTACAAACTCTACTCAAGTTTCATCACAGTCATCAACACAAGGCAATATCGGCAGATGATCTGCAAGTTGTTCTTCATAAGTTTAAGTGACTTGAAGCTTGTACTGCAGGTATGACTGATTTTGTACGATAATACTGCAAGCTGAGAAGATGAAGCAGCTCTATTCATTGTGCTCATACAGTGGAGTGCTCATGATATTTCAGCATTATGTTACAAATAAACTTCTGGTGCATTATCAGATATTTAGTTTGGATATGCCATGTTGGCTATGGAAACCAATTATCATATAACTTATTCCTCTAAAATGGAAAGTCAATGGTTAGGAATCAATAAGGTAAAATACCTTTATCTTTAGGACATAAAGAGTATAAGAGTAGCCAAACAATGCACAAATGTATATTTGTAGACATTCTATTGTCAGAAAATAATTAATGCCATCTGACAGTAAATTTTTGTAGGTGTTCCTCTATGTAACAGTGGTAATTTGTACATGTATCTGCTGTTGTCATTGGAAACACAAATATGAATTATGGCTTCATAATATACTACTAATTCAGTAATTTACTGATTTTCAAGCTAAATTTTCACCAACTCACAGAGGAGCTGTGAGTTGTTGATTTTTACCACTAGCCTGTTATCATGATTTTCAGTGTTGCATTGAAATGGAC
This sequence comes from Hymenopus coronatus, assembly GCA_030762935.1. Classification (NCBI taxonomy): domain Eukaryota; kingdom Metazoa; phylum Arthropoda; class Insecta; order Mantodea; family Hymenopodidae; genus Hymenopus; species Hymenopus coronatus. Next base: position 26,900,687 of record CM060895.1, read on the forward strand.
CACTATGTAACAATAAGGGGATGTAGGAGGGATAATTGTTATGCTCATTTTTTTGCACAAGTGAATCCGGAAACATCTGAACCTTTGGTTATAGAAACCAAAAATATTAAGCCCCTCTTATCAAATCCATAGCAAGGTGGAAAGGTTGTTACCAATACTGTTTCTTGAAAAACCTCCCTTAAGTGTAAACCTGATGTCAATTGTAGTTTATATATTGCTGTTTTGAACCATGACTGTGATAAGGTAAAAAAGCAAGTGTTAAAAAATTGAGTTTGAAACATTAACATATGATAAACTCTAACTTAACACTCAGTCTTCGTTGACCACATGTGAGATAAACGATGGATTAAGTGGCACCTGAGTGAGTTTTCTCTGGATTTGCTAGTTTTCCCCACCATTCATTCCACCAATCACTCCATAATCATCTTTCCTGTCATCCACAGCATCAGACTGATCACCCATCCTGGCTTCTTGCTAGTCCACAGTCTCTACTCCTAAACAAGCATGTCCCAGGTGTTGGCTTGTAAATCCTGGGAGCTGTAAGTACTAGATACAAAGATGGTAAACAGAAAAAGAAAGAATGTATGTCCAGGAGTAATAATGTGAATTTCTTATATTTAAGTGTTGTCTGGGTGCTCAGTTGGCTAGGGGCTGGCCTTCTGATTGCAGGTTCAAGCACGGACCAGATCAATGGTTTTTAAGTGCGCTTAAAAAAGGTTTGCCCCCATGTCAGTAGATTTATTGGCTGTAGAAGAACTCAGGATTAATTTTCAGCAATGCTGACAAAATCTTTGTAATTGATCGCATTAACATTCAAAATAATTTAATTTTTAAATTTAGATTTTCTTTATTGGGGATTAGTGTGGTTACTTCTTTGAGCTCTTTCTTCTTATTATATGTAATTCTCTTCTCAACTGGTTCAGTTCTGAACTCATTACATTTAGAGTGATTAATATGTATCTGTATTCTGACATTCCTGCATGTTTAATGATGTGTTTTTATGTTTCCCTCCTCAACCCTTTCTCCCCCTCCAAATTTTTCTTTTGGTCTTAATCAATAATTAAAAAGGAATTAGTTTAAGGATATCTTGATATCTTCAATGGAAGTATGATTTTCATTTGCAAAATGTAAAAAGCAACATTTTTTATTTCATGGCAAGTTTTAAGTGCTAGAAAAGATAGTAAATTTGCTTCTACTTTAATAATACAATTACAGTGTTACATGCATAAAATAAAACATTAGCTGTAATTCAGTAAAAGAATTCAAAGTAATTCAAGATGAACAATTGCATGGTTACCCTGAATAAGGACTTAACCCCAAGAGTGCAGTCTTTTCTCTGCAAAACAAATGCATCTATGAAAAAGTAAGAGGATGATTTCTTAGAAGACCAATATCTCAGTGTACTAGAATTAACATTTACATACTTGCCATCTTTTACAATTTGTATGTAAAATTTACAGGAGTAAAGTTTTTTTTTTTTTTTTTTTTTTGGTTGATTTTAAGTGTTACAGATTTCCACCAAAGGCATGAAAAAACATTCATTTCTATTGTATTATATTGTAATTTTTTATGATAGTAATGTGAGACTTCTTCCTAATTTAAGATAACAGCCAAAATACAGCCAAAATGTGCCATGCTAATAATATACAGCGCTATAAGCTTATCTGTGTGTCTGTCCATCATGTTCTCCCTTTCCTGGGCTGTCTCAAAAGGCAATGTGTATGTAATAACCAAGATGTAACATCTCTAGCATTTTTTACCTGTGGCCAACACAGCAACTATTGGCTACTTGATAGTCAACATGTGTTGCCACCAAAACTAGGACTATTGCTACATTTCATGTATAATACATTTGCTTTCTCATAAGTAAGGGTTGATTTTGAGTGAGGGGGCAGGATTGTGCAATAAGGTTGCCAATTAAAATATGAGGTGAAACAGTGAAGGTCTTGATCAAAAAAAAAAAAAAAAAAAAAAAAAAAAAAAATAATAATAATAATAATAATAATTTACAGAAAAAATGGAAGTGGTGCACAGTGAAGTGCAAATTATACATAAAATAAATATAGGAACTAAATTGAAGAAACACCTAAGACATATAAAAACAACCAAATACAAAAATCAGTAGCTGGAATAAAATCTCTGGAATAAAAATCACAAGACAGAAAAACATTTTTATCCTTGTACATAAATCAAAATTAATGAACTTTGAAATTCCTGCTGAAGGTAAGCCATTCTTCAAGTTCATCAATCCACCACCAGAGAAGCCCACCAGTTGAATCAATCCCAATTAGGCAGTCAAAACTTACCTTGAAAATAAACTTTATAAATGGCAAAAGTGCCGCACTTACATTAAGCTGGTTACCTAAACACTTATAAGTTTCACTCACAGTGAATGCAATGATATGTATTCCAAAACTGGTTAGTTGTAGCAGATTTGTCCTTATGTTTATATTGAATGTTTCTTGGGTGTTCTTTCAATGTCACACTTTGAGCCGTTAATTTGGCATATCCTCTTACATGTATACTTCAGTCAAGTTTAACAGAGAAAATCTGTTCTACGGTACTAAAGAGATTGTGTGTTTCTTGAAAATCTTTTGGAAAAAATGCGTTGCTGTAGGATGATGTGTGAATTTCCTAGATAACTGACTTATTTATGACACTTAACTCACAAAAATTAAAGAAATGTCTTATTCTCTCATAATGAGTAAAAGCATAGGTCCAAAACCTGGCTATTTCTGTAGGTATAGCAATTAAATTGAGTAATAAAACTTCCTTTAGTGCTACAATAACCTAGAGTGATGTGAAACAAAATAAAAAGCCTGACTCTGATTGTAGAACAAAAGAATATTTCTGTTTAGAGATATAATAAGTGAGTTCGGAATTGGTAACACATCACTGCAAAAACACTTGGACACATTTGTTCCCATTCTCAACAATTTTTCAAGTGAATGTGCTGCTTTTCTTTCCTGCCAGAGGGAACCTGTATATTACTGATGCTCTCTGGTGATGGGGTGATGAATCTCCCAGGGGTGGTTGGCAGCTGTAATTCAATTCATCACATGGTTTCCCTGTTTTTATGTATGTATTTTCTCCCATGTTTCTAATTCATAGCTATTTTATTGGTTTCAAAGGTTTTATGCTGAGTGTGATGTGATTTCTGGACCTCAAATCACATCACACTCGGCATAAGACTTTTAAAATCAATAAAAAATAGCTACAAATTAGAAACATGGGAGAAAATACATATACATAAACACAAAGACCACATAATGAATTTTGAATTACCGCTGCCAACCACCCTTGGGAGATTCATCACCCCGTCACCAGAGAGCACCAGTAATATACAGCTACCCCAGCACATTCAGTTGGAAAATGGTTGAGAGTGGGAACAATACCTCATTCCCGAAACGTGTCCAAGTGAGTGTTTTTTCAGTGATGTAGTGTTAATAATTCCCAACTCACTCATTATATGACTACGCATCACAATTACTAGCTTCTATTCCCTCAAATTAGTGACTATTTACAGATGTTTTGTTTGTTGCCAGTTTTGTTCCCTCAGATATACATACAGTCTGAGATAATGTAGAGATATCATAGTAATGAAAGAAAAGCTAAGCAGACAAATGCTAAAATGGTTAACACAAGACAGGCAAAGTACCTATGCGCTTATTAGTCAGATGGCAAATGTGTGCAATGGCTGCAGATTTATAAGCTATTAAAAATAAATATGAAATAAACAAACATTACTTTGTTTACTTATATTTTCAATGATATCTTACATATGCTAGGAGAAACTGTGGGGGCAAATTCCTCACTTAAAAATATAGAAGTAAAAAACATTATCATAAACAGGGGTACTAAAATTTGTTTCCTAAAGCAAACTACTTTGAAATTGATGAATAAAAACAGGGTATCATATTATCTTCTTGCTTGTAGATGTATTTGCAATACAGTAAACAATAAAAAATTAACAATATGCTTTCTTCTGAATGCAGTAAGTCATTGCAAAATCTAAAGAGCTTCCATTTTATAATGTTGCTCCCTTAAAAATATATTTCTAACTATGCTTTTCTTAAATTATTGGGATCCATGTTTAAGACTTCTTTTTTTTTTCTTATTTAGGTGAGAGATTTGCCTCTATAAACTGACCTGTACTTTGCTTCATTTTGTACATATACCATTCTTAATATTGGCAATTGAAGAATGTAACTCAAATACCTGCTAAGTGCCATTTTTGAAAACAATTAGTTTTTGCATTACAACCCATTTACATACCATTGCAAATGCACCTAAGACACGGCTATGTGCCACAGTGGTTAGTTTTGTTCATACATTCATCACAAGATGGAAGCTTCACTATGTTGCTCACTTGTTTACCCAGATATCTGCTAAGTACCAATAGCTGATTTCAGACATGGAGGGAAACAGTTCAGGAGCTTGATGAAGATCTTCCTTTTTAAAAGTAAACATTGAGTTGATTAATGGCACTAAACAACATTCACATTTAAATTTCTCAAAACATGTTTCAGAGGTTAATTTCCTCCATAGTCTTCGGGACATGGACTAATTGCTGGTGGTGACACTGATCGATCCATCGCTTGCTCTGGTGGTGGTTCTATGAATTTGTACTATGAGTCGCCCAGGGAGATATCAAAGTTGATAATCCTATTTTTGTTTTTCCAAATGAAAATAGGATTATCAACTTTGATATCCCCCAGGGCAACTTATTGTACAATATTTTCATTTGGAAAAACAAAAATAGGGTTATCAACTTTGATATACCCTAGGGTGACTCATTGTACAAATTCATAGAGCAAGCGATGGATCGATCAGCATCACCACCAGCGATTAGTCAATGTCCCATTGACAATGGAGGAAACTAGCCTCCGAAACATGTTCTGGGAAATTTAAATGTGAGTGTTGTTTAGTGTCATTAATTGACCCAATATTTACTTTTAATGCGATCTCAACAATACTGTCATCAACTTCCAAAATAAAAGAGTATGTTCCTTTTTGTTCATCTTGACATAATTGAACAGAAGTTCCTAGTATCTGGCCACAGCTACTTGCCATGCGGTAGGAACTTCACCCAGTTTGTAAAGAGGAAGAAGCTGTGCACGACACTTGTACCTGAAGACCTACACGGTATTATAAGATCTGCTACGTATGCTATCAAATTTAAAGTTGTCACCATAACAACAAAAAATATTCAATATTCAGTCTGCTGCAGATTCTTTGATAACTACAAAACATTTGCAGATCTCAAAGGTATCAATGTTACACTTCTCAGTAAGGAATCCCGGAGTCATAGGAGTTAAATATACCTTTAGCAAACTGAAAACTTGAATCTGTCAATATTCTGAAAAAGGGAGTGAAGGCTTCTGACACCAGAAATGCAATATTCCACGGAATTAAAAAAAAAAAAAAAAAAAGTTATCATGAATGATACCATATGTAGTTGTAACAGACCATTCTATGAGAACTTGTGTCAGTCTAATGTGGACTGATTTGTTTGTGAATTTCTTTCCAATAGCCTATTGCTACTAAGACTGAAACTACCTTGGCACTTAGCTGATTTTTGAGTAAATGAGTATAGTTTAGTATTTCTGACTTCAACAATGAGATACTATTTATGTGATGTGCAATATTATTATCTATAGATAACAATTTAGTTACAATTGTCATATTTAGTGTACATTATATAAAATAGTGAAATTTAAAATGAAAACTCCTGATACATTTTTTTCACTATATCTCCTAAACAACCTGTCGGCACTTAGCAGGTTTTGAGTTACACCCTTCAATTGTTAAAATAAGTTACTCAGATAATATTACTTTTAAGTTCTGTCAAATGATTTGCTTTGTTGCAGTTTGTATTTCTTTCAACATTTCAGGAAAGGAAAAAAAAGCATGTTCTTATGAACTAATATTATATGCAAGTCACCATTTTGACATACTGGTAAAATATATTTCATGTTTACTCTTCAATGTCTTATTAAAAGGGTTCAGTTTGATCCAAAATTAAATGCAAATATATATATGTTCCAAGGAAGGGAAATGTTTAAAAAAAGTTACATATGTCAACCTTTGAGAGGCATTGAAAAATGCTTTATTTTAGTGTATAAGCACAAAGACCTGAAAAAGTAACAAACATGACAATCCCTTCCTCTCCAATTTAAAGAATTCTAGCTGCCAAATTAATAGAAAGTTTTAGCTTTAATATGCAGAAAGAGCATAATGAGGTTTGTTTCCTGGTATCTCTCCAATTAGAGAAGAAAGAAGAGGGTGTCAATAACTATGAATGTTTCTTTTTACTGAACTTATTATTTAGTGCCTCAGTTTTAACTTTTTTGTAATTTAAGATCATATGTTGCCTGAATACACATTACATAAAAACTTTGCTTCACTAAATGTATATGAAAATAATTTGCTAAATGCATATGAAAGGCTGAAAATCCATGCACACCTTTCAAAACAAAGACCAATGCATTTAAAAATCTATAAAAAAAAAATAAAAAAAAGTACATATAACAAATATTTAATTTGTTACTTCCACTTGTTAAAAATGGGAATGTTTCTCTGTACTAATTTGGCTGACGAGTGGTTTCAGGAGGCACTTTATATATGAAGACATATATGTCTCCAGTGTACTAGCAGATGGCACTTCAATGTCAACACAGGAACATACCTGCCAGCAGTGCTTGTACAGGTTGTATCAAAAGAATGTGTACACTATGCTGTACTTGTTGACTATTAAGGTGCTTATTCCATTATTGTTGAACATATTATTTTACATATAGATAAAGTGAATACTAACTACATAATGCATTGCAGAGGACAATAAGTGCATGAACAGATTGTTGAAAGTGAATATTCTAAATCTCTCACCATGTACCTTTTGTTTAAGTGAGAGAGTAGAACATTCACTTTCAACAATCTTTGCACTGAATATGTAGTATTCAACAATGGAATAAACACATAAATGGTCATGAAGAATGCATTCTTTTGATACAACCTGTATGAGCATGGCAGGCAGGCAGGCAGGCAGGCAGATGTCCCTTGTTGACATCCTACTCGCCCTCTCCCCTTCAACACACAGACTATAGTACAAGGTAAGTAAGCTTCCTAGAAAACAGTGGCCAGGATCTGCCCTCTACCTATAAAATATGGAGGTCAGTCTTTAAGTCCTTAAGGTGGAGACTAAAAGGGCGAATAGGCTAACATGTAGGTTCCTTTGTCTTTTGAAATATGGGTTTGGCTAAAAGGCCAATAAGAGATCTTTTCCCTACAGTGTTCTCTCTCTCTCCCTCATAAAAATTAGGCTGATAGGTTGAGCTAGTCTAACAAGCAGGCTCTTTTTTCCCTTCAAAATATGGAGGTTAGGCTGATAGGCTAACAGGTAGGCTATTTTTCCCTTCAAAATATGGAGGTTAGGCTAACAAGTAGGCTCTTTTTTCTTTCAAAATATGAAGGTTAGGCTCTTAGGCTAACAGGTAGGCTATTTTTCCCCCTTCAAAATATGGAGGTTAGGCTGATAGGCTAACAGGTAGGCTATTTTTCCCCATAAAGATATGGAGGTTAGGCTGATAGGCTAACAGGTAGGCTATTTTTCCCCTTCAAAATATGGAGGTTAGGCTAACAGGTAGGCTATTTTTTCCCCTTCAAAATATGGAGGTTAGGCTGTTAGGCTAACAGGATAGAGATTATATATATATATATATAGGCTAATAGGTTGAGCTAGGCTAAAAAGTAGGCTCTTCCCCCCCCTCCTTGAAAATATGGAGGTTAAGCTGATAGGCTAACAGGTAGGTCCCCCCCCCCTTCCTTTTCTTATAAGGCTTATTTCTTTTCTTCCCTCCCTCTCAGAAATATTCAGGTTAGGCTAAAAAAAAAAAAAAAAATGGTTTCCTTTAATACATGGAGGAGGCTACTAATTGGTTCAAGTAAGCTTGCTTGCATTGAAGATAAAAAAATTAGTAAGGTTAGGCTAACATGCTACCTCCTTTTTATTAGAAGAAAATATGGAGATCAGGCTAAATGACTGAGATGGGCTTATATGTAGGATTTTTTCTCTTAGAGAAAACCATGGAGCTTAGGCCAAAAATGCTACCCAGTTTTTCTTTTAGGAAATATGGGGGATAGTCCTACACAGATCTATTTTTAAGTACACTGTGGATAAAGTAGCAACAGATTCCAAGGCATGCAGTGTGAAGAAATGTCTTTAGCTTGAAAAGGCATCAGGTATACACATATAGAACAAGCATACTCAAGCTTGATAATCCATCTATTTAGTATGTTATAAAAGCATTTGTTACAGCATGTTTCTATAATTTATGCAGCTGCATAAAACAAAGAGCTTTAAATTGTCAACTTGGATCATTGAGATGTTTATCCTACATTCTCAAACGTAAGAAACAAAATGTTACAACCAGGCTTGCAGTTTAAAGCCAGAACAGAAGGAAATAAGGTAGAGCTGTCAATTATAAGCAGGTGGTAAACAATTAAGGGCAATCCTGGTACACTTTTTACTTTCACTACATATACTATGTACATAGTGTATAGAGAAGGTATTGTATTGCACCCAAAAATTTGATACCGAGATTTCACATTTTGGGTGCCCCAGGTATTGTATTGCACCAAAAAAAAACAAAAAAAAAACGCATTTTTGGAAAAAGGTCCATGTGTGTGTCTGTGGACAGCATAGCTCAAAAACGAAAAGGCCGTTAAATATCAAAGTATATTAGTATTTAAGTTTGGTATCTTCCAAGGATGCAACACGAAGATTTTCAAGAAAATCCCCCCACCTCCAACTACCCTTTACATGGAACTTTTTTTTAAAATTTTGATTTTCTCAAAAATGGCTCTAATGATTTTGATTAAAATGTCAAATACCAAAGATATTTACCTAACAAATAATATGTATATCTTAAATTTTCTGGGAATAGCCTCTGAAGACTACTTTATTCTGGATGAATTTTACGGAATTTTGCATAACTGCTAAACCGTAAGAGATGGGCAAAAACTTTAAAACACACAATTTAGTTACACTTTTTTCGTGGAGTTGATTGTTTTTGACATATTCCTTGTTTTTTGTTTCAGCTATGAAAAACTTATACTTTTCTCATACAGGAATTTGTCAACTCCTGTCCATACAAACAAAGGAACTTCAGTCACATAGCAACCAGCTTTTGATAATCAGTTTAGCCTATTGTACTCCCTTATTTCCCTTCTACTTACAAGGAAGCAAGTAATGCTATTTTTTTTCTCCATTAAAATTACGTAAATAGAAGCATAAGCTTTTTAACAATAATTTGTTGTAGAGATGTAGAAAAAGTCATGTGAATGGAACACATCAGATTTTTTTCTTTCACCAGACACCAGTCCCACAGATTTTTATCTGCCTGTTGGTGACCTCTGTTGTTTTTCAGCCTTTGGTAGAATTTCCTTGCCTGACTGTAACACTGAATGGAATACCTAGGACACCCAGCAACATCCTCTTTAATGATATAAATCTTTATGCATTAGATAAATATTGGGTCATGCACAAAGTGTCATAATTTTACAATTTAGTTTATTATAACATAGCAGCATGATACAGAATTACTCACCATAGTCTGGAATGGTGACCTTGGTGATTAACATGTTCATTATGACTGCCATCTTCTCTCACCACCTCTTGCAAATGAATCCTTACATATATCACTACCGTTTGGCACAATCAGTGCACAGTACTATTCCACAATGAGATTTGATCTACATTATATTTTTTGACCTCCTTTGGAACACTTTCCCCTTTAAAAAGCCCTATAGATTAATGTCTAAGCTATGAGGTGGCCAAATTTTGCTGTCCCCATGCTCTACAGGAAATGACTGTACATGCTATTCGGATAAAATATATTGTGCAGGAAATCAAGAATGGATGTTTGCAGTGTGAGGGCAGACTCCATCCTGCATGAACCACTGCATTAGCATAGAAACTTACTGCCAAGAGTTGGGCAAGAAAATTGTTTTTCAACATCAGTTTGTATTGATTTTTGTTTTTTAACATTCTTTAACCTAGCAGGTCTTCTTGGATGATGAATGAAAATGAGTGATATGATGCTCAAATGAATCCATAGAACATGGGGTGTGCAAATGTGCCTTGTGTTACAGCTCAGTGATGCAATCTCTCCACCGTCAGTATGTCTGAGTCACATGTTCTGAACACAAGGCAGCACAGACCACCAACAGGATGTCAACAAAGCAAAGAGTATGCTAGGTGGGAAAATGACTATTATAGAAGAATAATCATACAGTTAAATGCCTTATTTGTTAGCTACTGTATTGGTACATTACAGTTCAATGTACAAAGGCATTTCACAGGGCAAGGAGAGAAATATGACCCAGTGCATTTAGGAATGCATTTCTATTATTATTACTGTTTTTATTTTTATCATTAATATAAATTACTGGTATTATTGCCATTATTGTGTAACTATGTAAAATATAATAATAATAATGAACATTGATTATATTATTAGTTTCTATTTACAGATTATTTCAATTTTTGTTAATTATCATTTGGCCTGCAAGATGCATTAGAGCACTTAGAAACCATAATTACTGATAGAAATATGAAAACTGTAAACACTGATTTCTGCAATCATCAAGAAATTTTTCCCCAAATTATGCTGCTATGCTGTCCATCTAAAGTAATTTTAGGCACTACACACATTGTGCTTAAATAAAAAGTAATGTAAGGTCTATATTAATTGACAAACATTTAAGTGCATTACTTTGATTATGTACATCTTTCTCCCCGGACAATAAGATGTTAGCAAGATCAAATACGTGCCCATCATCGCAGAGAAAAATGAATAAAATGCCTTCATACAAGGGTGAGCCAATAAAAACTGAGTTTTTTTTGTTTTTTTTTTACCACCCACAACAAAGGCACATTGTAAAAACAATTTTGCATGATGCCAATAGATCTGCTCTGATTGGTGGACAAAGCACACACTCACTTGCACATGTTCTGTACACAGAGGATGAACCAAGTAGGTCAGTTCACCAGCCACCTACAGAGGAAATGGAGGTGTAACGCTAATAACAATATACTTTATTGAAGTTTTGCTTTCGTTCACAGAAATCTGGCATGGAAGCTTACAGAATGTTGCAGGAGGCATATGATGATGATGTCCTGCCACAGTCCACAGCACTTTGATGGTCCAAGGAATTTAAGAAGAGCCATGTTTCAATAACAAAGCAAAGTGGGCCAGGTGCTCCAGCAACCATGATTAACACAGCTGGCATCATTGTTCATGAAGACCGACAAATAACAACTGACAGACTTGCAGACATGTTTGTAGTGTTTTTGCAATTCTGCATAATCCTTAAACATGAGACGTGTTTGTGCGAGGTGAGTGCCAAGATTATTGACTCCTGAACAGAAGTTGAGGTGGATGGAAGTGTGTATGGAACTGCAACGTCTAGTTGAGATGCATGGGAATGCATATCTGAATTCCATCATTACAGGTGATGAAAGTTGGCTTCACCATTACAACCCGGAAGGCAAACGAGGTCTCCTCAATATGGAAATCACCTGATTCTCCGGTGCCAAAGAAAGCCACATGTAGTTTGGTCAGCAGGAAAAGTGATGATCATTTCGTTCTTCGACTGCCATGGAATGGTGCACCCCAACATCAAGTCCCTTTCATACAATGGTTAATGGCAAGTATTACAAGTCTATTTTGGATGTCCTTGCTAAACGTATTCAATGAAAACAAGAACTGCATCCTTCTGGTTAACACCTGCACCATGACAATGTCTGCCCCCCTGTATGCAACATTGTTACCCAGTATTTGACCTGCAGAAACACTGGATATGTTCCCCCTCCTCCATACTCTTCAGACTTGGACCCCTGTGACTTTTCTCTCTTACTCTGAAAAAGGAACTAAGAGGGATGTGCACTCCGAGGCTGTCATGAAGAAAGCTGAGGCAATTATAATGATGATGTAAAAAGATGGCTTCCAGCATGTGTTCCAGGACTGCAGAAACGTTGGGCAAAGTTCATTCAAATCAACAGAAAATAATTTGAAAAAGACCACACCAATCTGGACCAAGACTAGTGTATTTTATGTGTAAAAACACATTCTCAGTCTTTACTGACTCGCCCTTGTGCAAAGTAAGTAGCAAATGCACAACAAGGTTTTCATGTTTTAATTCACAAACAAGTGTTTGCAGTGAAAGGCAATGTACATAATTTGCACCCGAGGCTTTGCTACATCACAGCACTGAAAGGAAGACTGATGTGTTTCCCCTCGGTAGCATGAATTGAGCACATGTGCCTTAGAGTTTATAGTTCCCAACATTCGTTCTTCAGGATAAGGGAAAATCCCAGAAAAAGTCTTGTCTAATTAACTCACCCTTATCAAAATTCAAACTCACAACCTCTTGAAGGCGAAGCAGATACATTACTCCCTCACTACTGAGGCAGGCTGTATTGATCTTTGTTCACAGCTTTATTGAAGAAAAATAGAGCAATGATTCCATGGCTTGAAATTGCTGTCCACTTTTGCTCTTGGTAATCTCTTTTACAAGGACTATGTGATGATATTCTATTGTTTAGAATTGGAACATTTTATTGATTTACATCTGTGAGCCATTATTAAATTGAATTGTCTGCTGATGACTTTGCAGTTTTGGTCATTTGGACATGTCATTGCATCATCCTGGAGTTTTGCCTTTGTCATTTTTTGTGTTTCCTGGTTAACAGCTTTTGTTCTTTCACACATCCCTTCTGCTGTTTTAACTTCAATCCATGGTTTCAAATCTCTACAATGTGCCACATTTCCTTGAATATGCCCAATTCTTCTTTGTTCCATGTAAACTATTTCCCTTTGCTTGTAAGTCAAGTCCCTGTTAATAAAAATGTCTCTGCCTTTCAGTTCTTTGCCTGGTTTACTCCAACAGTCCTTTGTGTATGTATGCATTTTGTCAATATACAGTTGAACCTGATTTATACATATATCATGGGAATGAGGGAAAATTATTTGTAACTCAGAATTACTTACAACTGAGATTTTGATAATGCATCATACATATTAAAAAAAGGTAACACAGTGGGCCTACATGTGCAAAATTTTACAAACAACAAAGGTACGTGATTTTGAACTTGGTCCTGCTTTAAAGAAATCAGTTAATTTAGCTTGTTTCACTTTTTTTGCACTAAGTGCATAAACCTCATTTTGCAAACTTATTAATGAATTTAGAGCTTTTTCACTACCATTTTTAGCACTAATGTAACACCTACACACATTTATTGCACTTATTTCACTCACCTTAGGTATTTCAAGATTTGAGTCATCATTCACATTACTGTCAGTGTCGCTTGAAGCTGATCCACTTTCTTGCTCACCATGTTTTTGGCACACATCAGCAATAATCTCCTCTTCCTGTAGTTCCCCACACACACCTAGATTGTCATCAAAATGCACAAAGGTATTGAAATTTGCACCCTCTGGTAGAGCTAGCTCATTCATAGTATCATCACCATCATCAGAGAGAGCCTCTTCCTGTAAGACGCCAGATTTAATGAACAGTGTTTGATTGTTGAGGATGGCACCTGCTTCCAGGCAGCCAAAATAAATTGCATAGCTTGTAATAAGTTAATGGCGAGATTTTCATTTCCTCATTAGTCAGTGTCATTAAATGTTGAACCACCATTTTTCTATACAGAACTTTGAAATTGCAATGATGTTCAAATCAAGTGGCTGTAGATGACTGGTACAGTTAGGAGGGAAAAATTCCACTCAAACATTTTCCAAAATTATTTGAGGTGGATGTGCTGTACATCGATCCATAAAAAGAAGGATCTTCTTCTGTTTCTTTTTCATTTTAATGCCCAGTTTCTTTAACCATGTTCCATTAAAATCATAGTCATCCAAGACTTCCTATGGGTTTTAGGGTTTTATATTCCGTAGGTTTTGTTTTTCACACCCTTAAAACACCTTGGATTATTGGATTTTCTCATCACAAGTGGTGGAAGTTTGTCTGATCTGTCTGCATTTGTAGCACGAAGAACTGTTACACAAATTTTACTTTTTTTCCCCCTCCATGGCATGAGTCACCCTTTTCAGCTGTCTTGCTGGGAAGGAGATTGTAGAATAGGCCAGTCTCATCACAGTTGTAGATTTTTGAGGCTGATAATCCCTTATGATTCCTAGTAGAACCTCTTTCTTCCAGTGTTGAACCGTGATAGACTCGCTGAAAATTGTTTTCCCTGTGATTCCATGACTATCTTTAAATCCTTGCAACCATCCTGATGAAGCCTTGAAATCAGCTGTGATGCTCATTATTTTAGCTAAATCTATTAGCATGATTGGTAGAGCTGCAGACCGTTTCTCCTGGAACTATGTGAAAAGTGCCATTTCCAAATCAGCATATCTCCCTTCCTGCTGATGGCTGCATTTTGTTGATTTGGCACCCAATTTTAAAAACTCATCCAAAATAACATTTTTGTTACTGATGACTGTACATAGCATGGAGTAAGCAATTCCTAACTCTAAAGCAATTTTGGTTTTGGTTTTGTGTGGATTAAGCTCCACTTATCGTATGAATTTCAATTTCTGATCTAGCCTATAACAATTCCTTATTCTGTTCTCCATGTCTGATTAAAAGCAACTGAGAACTGAAAGACAAACCACAGTTTAACATAAACACCAGATACCGAACATTTTTATCTTTACTTCTTGTTTGTTGCGGCATTGTCGTGTTCTATTAGCAAAGGTATTGTCTTTTGTTTCTGAGGCCAAAAGCCACCAACTCAGTGTGCATCTTTGTCAACAGAGATAAGGAAAATGCCCTCAAGTTTCTTTTAACATAGAGTATGCAGTATGCTCATTATAATTACGTAAAACCCAGTTGTATTTCACTGAAAGTTAATATATACAGCAGCAAATTACATATAAATAAGGTTCTGTTAACAGGTATCTAAATTACATTTTGCCAGAACCTACAAACATTTACGTATAAATGTGAATTACTTACAACTGGGCTAGGTATAAAACAGGTTCAACTGTATTTCTTTTCCTGAATCCAAATGCATCACATATTTTGTAGTTGCTCACTTTCATCTCTAGTCTATTATACACATACATTTTCTAGGGAGTTTGTCTCTCTAATCTGCATTCAGTATTTTGGAGGCACAGCAGAGTAACATTGAAATATGAAGTACATTATGCACTCTGATATGTAGTGGCTTTAATGCTACAGTTTCATTCTTTCTGTAGATCCAGAGTTTACACACATGTATTGTGTTTCATTTAATAATTCAGTACTTAATTTAGATAACCAATTCACCTTAATGGCTGAGAGCCTCAAAGAAAGAAACTTAAACACTGCAGAAAGACAAGTGGATGACCTCTCTCTTCTTTCCCCCGAACCCTTTCCCATAAAAAGTGCCCAAGAAAAGATGCCTGCATAATACTTAAAAATCTGATGTGTTCCATTCACATGACTTTCTCTACATCTCTGCAACAAATTATTGTTAAAAAGCTTATGCTTCTATTTACTTCATTTTAATCGAGAAAAAAAAATAGCAGATTAAGTCTTATTACCTGCTTCCTTGTAAGTAGGACGGAAATAAGGGAGTACTATAGGCTAAACTGATAATGAAAAGCTGGTTGCTCTGTGACTGAAGTCCCTCTGTTTGTATGGACAGGAGTTGACAAATTCCTACATGAGAAAAATTTTCATAGGTGAAACCAAAAACAAGGAATATGTCAAAAATGATCAACTCCACGAAAAAAAAAAATGTATATAACATAAATTGTGTGTTTTAATGTGCTCTACATTTTTTGTGGGTTAAGTTTTTACCCATCTCTTACAGTTTAGCAGTATGCAAACTTCTGTAAAATTCATCCAGAATAAAGTAGTCTTCAGAGGCTATTCCCAGAAAATTCAAGATATACATTTTGTCAGGTAAATATCTTTAATATTTGACATTTTAATCAAAATTGTTACAGTCATTTTTGGGAAAATCAAATTTTTTGAAAAAAGTTCCATGTAAAGGGTAATTGGGGGTGGGGGATTTTCTTGAAAAATCTTTGTGTCGCATCCTTGGAAGATACCAAACTTAAATACCAAGTTTGGTATTTAACGGTCTTTTCGTTTTTGAGCTACGCTGTCCACAGACACACACACACATGGACCTTTTTTTTAAAAATGCTTTTTTTTTTTTGGATTCAGGGGGACCCAAAACATGTATTTCTGGTGAAATCTTGATATCATATTTTTGGGTGGAATGCATTACCTTCTCTGTACACTATGTATATAGTATTTGTAGAGAAAGTAAAAATGTGTGTACCTCTCATCTTGCACTTCTTCCAATTCTTTCTTCTATTTCCGAAAGGACCAAGTTATACCTTCTGAACATGTCTTCCAAACTCTCCACTCTTCTAATGGTTGTCAGCTCCACACTTGATTTCCTCCAATTTTGGGCTTACTTCCTTGCCTTTAGTATATTTTTTCTTCCAATTATTTCAATTCCCTCAGTATAGCGTGTAATAGTTCTGGTTGCCATACTCCATACCACCTCATTCCTCTCTTGTAGGACCTGCCTTGCCAATATCTGCTTTCTCCTACTGCTTAATACATACTTACCATTATTGTATAGTATGGCCACTTCATCCCCTCCCATAATGTATACTATAGCCTCTGCTGTTATCACAGTATTAGCGTAACAATTTTTGATTTGCTTTATCAACCATTACAATAATAATTCATGTATTGTCAACAGCACAAAACTAAGAATGAACCAGTTTCAATTTGTTAAAGTAGTCAGTAAACTGCCTGTTACAAGGAGCCTTAGCTTGTTCCAAAAAGAACATGAGAACATCTTTGCCTCACCACCACTCTCTTGTTTCTGCAAAAAACAATACAACTTTTACAGTTTGCAGAACAGCCATCATCCTTTTTCTGCCATTGCACTAACTGATGTATCTGAGTGAATGGTAAATAGTGCACCATAGTGCTAGTCATAGCATCATTGGAGTAGAATTCACTCCATATTTTCCTCTTCTTTGCATTGTTTTTCTCCCAACTTCACATAACTCTATATAGGTGGCAGCCCTATATAAATTTACAGTTTCTCTACATAGAACATTTCATGGATTAGATACGACAAACATTTTTCAAACCATATGTAGCTACAGCCAAGGTCTTCAGCTTGTGAAGTTTTAAGGCTGTTATGATATTTTATTCAAAATCTTGATGTTTATAACTCTAGTAGCTGCACTGATTTTATCATTGATGCAAGTATTTATCTATAGTCTTAATGTGATTCCTAGTATTTGAAGCTCAAACATTCTTTTAGAGGTCTTTCTGTATGTAGAACTTTACACCTTTCCTGAATATGAAACAGTTTTGTCTTCATTTAGGTTTGTTCTGCCCATTTCACTAGCAAGTCAAATGTAGCTTCTTTCTGGATCTTGAAGCAAACATCTGTTTTTGATAAGTGCTCAGGATGCCCAGGAGGATATACTGAAAGTGGTAAATTAAATTGAGTTTTATTTATGAATGCTCTTTAACTGCTGTGTCTCTTAGTGTCCCATTCTATTGGGCATAAGACCACTAATTTTGCTTAGAGGTCTCTTTAGATATCTTGAGGTTCTTTTACATGCCATAAATTTATGACACAGGACCAACAGCTTTACTTGCCTTCCAAAAGAAGTCATGCTAAGGATTTTATGCCCAAAAATAATCATTGCCCCTCACCAGGTTTGAACCCAGGACCTTGGGAGCCAGACTCTAGCTTGTTACCCCTAAACCACAAAGGACAACTGCAAAGTGACAGATGCCATAAGCATGTCGACAGAAACAGCAATTCATATTTACATTTAGTTGGAGATGAAAAGTTGTTCAGCCCCATGCAGGGGCGGCTCGTCCTTACGTGCTGAAGAGCTGCAGCACGCTACTTTTTTTTCTTCTAAATTACATAACAGACATGCTGAAGGACCATGTAACAAACATAACACATTATGGTAGTAATAAGAAAGGCAGCACTGCCAATGACGAACTCTCGAAGCAAGGTAAACACGCAAGTTTAGCTAATGGAATGCATCCACGTGCTCAAAGCGATCAAGCACGGTAGGTGAATATTGCGCTTGCGTAGAACCTTCCCCTCTTACCCCCCCTGACGGTCGCTGTCCCATCGTTTTCGCACTGCTACGTGCTGCGTTTGGCTAAAGCACGGAATCAATGAAATCGCTACGAGTGTTAGTTCTTTTCCTTATAATCGTTTTGGCAGCAGACGAAACAGCCCTGCCACACTCACCTAAGTGCCACACTAAACATCAGAATTTAGTGAAATTAATTAAAGCGTATTACGTTTTATTTTAGTTATAATAACTAATTATATCTTTGTGATACAAACTGAGCCATAAAAGGACTATTATCTCCATACCTTATTCACATTGGAACGTACAGAACATTGTTTGTTATATTGTTTGTTAACATTGGTAACCATAAGTTCATATTGGCGCAAAGTGTTACTTCCGCAAATGTGAAATCTAACAGGCCCACATGTATCACATTGAAACAAAGTGTTCTGTTGTGTAAATGTTATTCAGTGTCAGTTTTCAGTTTATTTCCAACTGTGATCGCACTTTATTATATTTCAGTATCATTCAGTGTAGGTTTGTGTTACTTTCATAGGAAAGAAAACTTTAGTCATACATAATGAATATAGTTGACGAGCTGTTAAAAACTCCCTTTTCAAGGCGATCGTTAAATGAAAAGATCAGGATAAAAAATTTAGGGCGACCTACTCCTGATCTAAAAATTGAACAGAAAGCAAAAGGAAGTAAAAATTCTATTTACACAAGAAAGTTTAACACAAATATATATGACAACAGTGACTGGATCTGTGGTTGTGAAATCAGAAACGCGCTCTTTTGCTTTCCTTGCCTCTTGTTTGGAAGTACAGATTCGTGGTCTACGACTGGTGTTAAAGATCTAGGTCATGTTAATGAATATATAAAAAAACATTCAAATAGCAAGAAGCATATGAAAAACTCGCTTGACTTCTCAATGCTTGGAGGTGTAAATATTGCAACGCAGCTAAGCAGGGCATATCAAGATGCTACACAAAAACATAATGAACAGGTTGAGAAAAATAGATACATATTATCCAGGATAATAGACTGCATCAAATTTTGTGGGGCCTTTGAGCTTGCTTTGCGTGGACATGATGAGACGGAAACGTCAGATAATCCCGGCGTGTTTTTAGGCCTTATAAATCTATTGGGCAGTATAGACAGTGCGATGAAAGAGCATACCGAAAGCAATAAGGTGTTCAAAGGATTATCTAAGACCATCCAGAATGAACTACTTGATTGCATGTTGGAAGTGTGCCACGAAGAAATTGAAAGAGAAATGAAGGAGGCAGCCTATGTTGCTATCATGGCAGACGAAACCACTGATATCACTGAAAAAATTCAGTTGGCATTAATTTTTAGATATGAAAGGAACGGCTTTATTTATGAACGGTTTTGGGGATTTTTTAATCCATCTGATCAGACCGCTAATTCTATTGCCGGTTGTATTTTGAAAGAAGTGGACACCCTTTTTAAAATCATCGCCCAGACTTATGACGGTGCGTCTGTAATGAGCGGCAACACAGGAGGCATGCAGATCAAGGTGAAAGAACACTATCCTCTCGCACAGTATGTACATTGTTACGCCCATCAATTAAATCTGGTTATGGAGAAAGCAGCTTCTCAAAATCAGTCCGCCAGAATATTCTTCTGCAGTCTCTCAGCTTTTCCAGCATTTTTTTCAAGATCTCCACAGCGTTTAGCAGCATTGGAAGCAACTGTTGCTCGAAGAGTTCCTCGAGGATCTGCAACAAGATGGAATTTCAAGTCTAGGACTGTTAACACCGTATATGAACACAGAGAATCTCTGATCGATTGTTTTGACGAATTAGAACAATCTTTATCAGATAGGACAGTGCAAGAAGCTCGTGGCCTGCGGCATAATTTGGAGGATGGAGAATTTAATTTCTGGCTTGCTTTTTTTCAGAAAATAATGCCACATGTAGACATTTTGTATAATCAGCTACAAGCAAGACAGATGGATGCAGTGAAGGCAAAAAATGCAGTCCAATCTTTTGCCAAAGCAATTGATGCCGTGCGAAGTAGAACGGATGATATAGCACACCAGATTCAGACATCTAACGTCCACGTTACAAAAAGACGTCGTAGGGAAACTAACTTAGGAGTAGATGCCAAGGAAGTATGTGACCGAATAATATCGGAGGTACACAGCCGCTTTGAGTCCACAAAACATCTTGATGCTGCAAAACTATTGGATGCAAAAAACTTTGAATTATTTTCTCAAGTTTTTCCTGAAACAGAACTCGGCATTGTCTGTGATCGATACAAAGATCTTGACAAAAACAAGCTCCGAACCGAACTTAGCATTTTATATGAGCATCCGGAATTCAGGAAAGTAGAAGGTGCTCTTCCACTCTTGCAGTTGACACTAAAAAATAATCTGCAAAAAACTTTTAGTGAAGTGACAAAGGTTTTAAGAATTGTTGCGACTATTCCCATGTCAACTGCAGAACCAGAACGATGTTTCTCCTCTTTGAAGAGGATAAAAACCTTTCTGAGGAACACCATGTGTCAGGATCGCCTTACCTCTTTGGCCATGCTATCCATAGAGAAGAAATTCGTTACAAATATCAGGGATTTCAACGTCAGAGTGATGGACAAATTCTGCATGAAGAAACATCGGCGTATGGACTTCATTTTTCGAAACTAGGTGAGTTGCATGCATTTTTTTTCCCCCGTGCAGCACGCTACTTGTTTTAGGCACGAGCCGCCACTGGCCCCATGATATCATGATTGCACAGTGAAGACCAAACAGATGCAACTTTCAATTTCAAAGCTGTGTTTAGAGCTATTTAAGTGAAATCTGGAGAAAATTTGCATTGAGCCGATAAGATTTGAATTCGACGTTATACTCTGGAAACCAAGCTACAATCAAAACAATGGGTTGCTTCTGGTGAATATGCTCCAAAGTAGGCAAACAGTCATGAGTTGGAAAATTTATGACAACGGTTTTTTTGGGATGTGGAAGACGACATGACCACGTTTAGCAAAGAAGAGTGTGCTGTTTTGCTAAGACAGTGCACCAGCACATTCATCTGGAGTTGTCAATGTCAAACTGCATGAATTGCATTTTATAAATTGCCGTACCTGCCATATTCATTTGACCTAGCTCCCTACAATTTCTTCTAGTTTTAATGTTTTATCTATAACTTGCTTTAACTGCATGGTGCTAAAAAAATGGGAGATTTATTTATGGACGCTCTTTAACTGCTATGGTTCTCAGCGTCCCATTCTATACTGGGCGTGAAAGACCGCTTAATTTTGCACAAATGCCTCTATCAGGCTTGAGGTTCTTTTACATGCTGTAAATCTACGACACGGGACCATCTGTTTTGCTTCCCTTCCGAAGGATTCTCAAGCCCGAAAAAATCCATCGTCCTCCGCCGGGTTGCATGGTCCTATTGACAGTAAAATAAATTTATTTTTGGAAAAAAAAAAAACAAAAAACCACCAGCATCTTCTTTCCTGTCATGGGTACTTATTGCACTGCCCTCATATAAGGGAGGTCAAATCAACTAAATATAGAAACAGCTATTTATTGTAGTGCTATTTGCCTTGAATTAGTATTCATCAGCTCTTTAAGCCTTATTTTTGAAAGTTGTGCAGAAATTTTCCAGTCGCAAAATTTTATAATTGAACATGATTTTTTGTTGTAGATTAAATAATATGATTATCTTATTAAAAGCCCAATTTTGTTTCACAAATGCATATAAATTGGCATCATTAGTATAAGCTTTATATCTCTTAATGGATTCATTTATTAAAAAAGAATAAATTTGTTTATAACAACTAATGTTAGTTAATATTACATTAACAATTAAAATTCCAGTGGTTATTTTACACTACTTTAAGTATGCAAGTTGATTTGCTGGTGTCATAAGTTGGATGTGATTTTACCACAGTCAATGAAAACATGCTAGCTGGTCAATATTTGAGAAAGAAAAGAAGCATAAGTAAAAAACTTAAATGCACAAGTTATACCAAAAGCCTTACAGAAAATCTAGCAATTTACCATAATATAAATTGAATACATTATAATTCAGTAATGTTAAGAGCTTGCAGGGCAATTAAATATTTTATATAACTATTTTGAAGGTTAGTATTTGTATAGTATTGTTGCTGGGAAGGGTAGGAGACCCGGACTCAATTTCAAGTATCAGCACAGGATTTTTTTTTCTCCCCCTGCTGTAAGGGCTGGTAGGGTGTACTCAACCTCAAGGTGGTGGTGATGGTTTTAGGGGCACTCGACTACTATGGTCATTAGCACCCTTATAAAAACTAGGTCGATTAAAAACACCAGAGCTGAAAGACAATACAAGCATTAAAAAAAAAGATAAAATAAAAGTTGTAAAATCCAGGTAATAAAACTACTGGTGGTGAAGGCCACAAATCAATCCAAAGCATATTAAAAATGGAGCAAATAGGACACAAAAAATGACTAAAACAAGTACTTGAGTTAAAAGTCACTAGTGATAAAACATTTAAAATGCAGTAACTGCTGCTCCATTAAAAACTGTTGGAATAAAAGGACTAAAAGCTGAATCCTTATTGGGATGTCACTTGAGATAAAGTTAAAACCTTCTCTACTGCTCTGTGGCCATTGGCAAGAACCTCCATGAGGGAGGCCAGCAGCAGCAAAGATATACGAAC
Source organism: Hymenopus coronatus (assembly GCA_030762935.1). Taxonomy (NCBI): domain Eukaryota; kingdom Metazoa; phylum Arthropoda; class Insecta; order Mantodea; family Hymenopodidae; genus Hymenopus; species Hymenopus coronatus. The sequence goes on from CM060895.1 coordinate 26,923,492, forward strand.
GGCTGCTAGAGCAACGCATGCTGTAACATACAATGCTGCTCCACAGCACGGGCAGATAGCAGCCAGTTCCTTCCTGAAAACGTGGCTAGGTGTAAAAATACAATGACCAATCCACATGCAAACCAATAACACCTCATCGTGATCAAAGATCGGGAGAAGGTTACCCAGTTTACAGGGAGATCCTTGACTTCCCTGAGCTTGTTTGCACAGAGAGAGGACCACTATCATACCGGCATGAAAGCACCACTCTCCGCACAAGCAGCCTGAAGTTTGCAGAGGTCACAATAGAAATTATAGTACTGGGTTGCATTGCTGTCGTCTTAGCTGCCAAATCTGCCAGTTCAATCCAGTAATCTGACATGATAAAGAATCCATACACACTCCACATTAACACAGGAAGTGTGTAAAATGTGGAGGACGTTCTGGATGCACTGCACAATAGGATGGTGGTTGTACATCTCATGAATGCTCTGAAGGAAATCACTTATAATAAGGCAGTCGCCCAAATTCCCACGGTGAACATATATGATGGCTCGATAGATGGCATACAGCTCAGCAGTAAAAATGGATGCACTACTAGGCAAACTAAAAGTAGATCATTCGGTCCCAGTAACAAAGGCACATCCAAACACCATCGGTGCACTTACTTCCATCAGTGCAGATACAAATGTGGTCACTGTAGTGGGATAAAAATTCTAAAAAAAAACAAGCATGGATACTAATACATGCATTGCAGATTTCTTGCACACAGTCATCCTCAGATCTACTTGGGACATGGCACATAACCAAAGGGGGTGCACCCTCTCCCTATTGGGGAAACATGCGAGGCAGTGCAAAATAATGTTTCCGAAGAAACTTGTGGAATCAAAAACCTGCAGGCCTGACTGACAGGTATCTGTAGAGCTCTTCCAGCCTGGTATTGAAAAAAGGGGTAATGGATATGAAGGCATGCACTTAGGCTCACACCCATAATTACCTAGCAGGAATCCCGCAGACATTGCATAGGGGGTTCTCTCGATTCGGCACAGAGGCTAATAACTGGACTGGTCAGAAAAGCTCCAATGAACCTCTTGAGGTCTATGGGGACCAACTGAAGAGCTATTTTATGAAAAGTGACTGCTCAGGTCTCAGAAACCACATTTTAGTGGCCAGGAGGAGGCAACTGCTGACCATGCTATCCATATTATTGCTATGGCCACAATGTTGTGTGAATGGAGGGAGATGATGCAATGGCCATGCTGTCAGGCTGAGTTAGTTTAAAGCAAACAGCTTCCATTCAAACTTGCCTTGCTTTACTCGTTCTACTTAAAGTATTTACATTAATGTAGGAGTTATATGCAGACTTCAATGCTATTTATTGCATCAGTGCTATAAAATAATATAATCAGCACTTATACTGCAAATATAAATAAGCCTTCCGTAGAAGAAAAATCTCAAGCTAAGAGAACGAATAATACCACTTGTATCACACATGTGTTGGTATGAAGTAATAAAATGTATCCTTTCATGAAACTGGTTCTTTTGACTTCTACAGAGCCCTCATATTGAGTTTGAGATGGGGCTCAGCTAATAGGAATTTTGTTTGCTAGCATAGTCAGATATTCATAAACCCTTAAATTTAAGTGCACAGATTTCACATGCAAATTACAACTACAATAGTCACATACTTTGTCAGAGACAACGTTGAAAATGTCCTCTTACTACCACACATCTCTCATACTTTTAAGAAAATGTATTATAATAATCATTCTGAATAGTTAAACCCAGGCTGTCTCTAAAAGAAATTAAATACAGGGTCAAGAGTGATCCTTCACATTATGCAACACCTAATTGCATATGAAATTTACTAACATTGCATGGTTGCAATTCCTGATTTATAGTTAACTTATAGGATTTTAATTGTAAAAGTTTAGTAATATTCCAAATTGAGGTTTGCCAAATTAATGATTTCCCAGAGATTCCTTTATGTTCATTTTCCTTATTCAGTTTTCCTCTGTTAAGAACACATGGTCTCTTTATCAAGAATAGATTGCATTTCCCTAAATCTACTCACAAGATTATGATCTGTTTATCCGTGAAGCACACAAGCAGCGAGAATCTGCCTATAAATTGCCATCTCACTTTTCAACAAGAATTTATCATATACGAATCACATGATGCAGTAAGGTATACACATGTTTTGACATTACAGTGAACCAACACACTCTTAACAGCATGGTCTCATGGCATATTACCTTTGAATAGTACACACTTACATGTTTTGACATTACAGTGAACCAACACACTCTTAACAGCATGGTCTCATGGCATATTACCTTTGAATAGTACACACTTTGCAACAACTATTAAGTAGCACAAAGAGACAGAATAGAACAGGTTAGAAATCGCAAAATGCAGGACAAGCAATATCTATAATGGCCTTATGTCCCAAAGAAAGCTCTGTATCAAGCAAACTCACTCATCAAGTATAACACCTGAAGTTTGTGCAATAGGTTCCAGGACAGCATGGATGAAAACAAAAGGACAGTTGTGAAACATGAGTTGGATTGTTAAAAAACTGACAAATAACAAAGAGAATATGTCATTTCCAATTTTACTAGCACAGAAATTTTGTCATATTTCTTTAGTTACGTCATTCTTCTTTATACATTGCAATAATACTCAATCTGTGTTACACTCCAAACAAGTACCAACCATCGAGGGACATTTTGTTTTGTTGTGTGTCACACGCTGCTAATTGAAATCTAATATATATATACATGTGCAAAGAAGTACAACCAATTTAACACTGAGTGGTATATTACTACATCAACTTCATTTACAGTTTTTTTGCTTTTTGTTTTATATTTTTCATTTTTTTGGTTAAATTTTCATGTTCATTGAGAGTTAATTTATTACTGCAACATTAAGATGCAATCACTAACTTCACTGCTATGCTGGTTGCTTTCCTTCTTCAAAACCTAAATAGAACAACTCAGTTTGTATTCACTTCTTATGCAATTAAATGTTACATTATCTCTTTTCTTAATTACTTTATTTTTTTCATTACATTTACGAAAAATTGCCATTTTCATTAATTTATCTCTTAATATAATTCTATTGTCAATCATTCTGTTTTCTCTGCATGTAACACACTATTAAGTGTTGCCCAAGATGATTCCAAAAACAAAAAAACAAAAATATATTACATATAATGCACTATAGTGTTTATGTACATGTATAACACAAAATATACACAACAGCTTTCTTGATCATTTATGATAAATTCAAACTTTTCACTATATTAACAATAAATTATGGCAAACAGTACAGTTGAAAGGTTTATAAAGCTTTTAAATCGTTTATTTTATTTTGCTTTTTTTGGAAAAACTTAAAACACAAATTGTGTTAAAATATTATGGGATGACTTACTTATGTTTATATATTCCATGTAAATGCTGCAAGAAACAGAAGACAAATGGACACTCTTTGTTTCTTGTATGCCAAAATAAAACTGGGCATATATTACTGGAAGAATAACATTTGCTGCAACCCCTCATTATGATCAAAGCAAATGAGGGTTAAAAATATAAATATTTTGGAATGGCTTCGTTTCATTGTTTTGCACTTTGCAAAGCTTCTCATTCATCTAGGCCTTTTCTCCTAAGTAGAATCAATGCATGTTCAGAGACTGACAGCTACCGGAATTGAAGAGAAGGAAAAAATGGGACCATTTCAAGAGCATCAATATATATGCACTAACATTTAGATCAAAATATTGTTCAAAGTTATTTCATGAAACTGTTCAACATTTAGTAAACAGTTCCTTTATAACTAATTCTAAATTAATCTACACAATGCATTCTTCAGTTTTTGTTAGCTTTTAATTATCACTGGAATTTAAAAAATGTCACCAACTGCCAAAACTTTCTGTAAGCTACAGGGCATTTTTTTTAATATTTGCTTGCAACTGCACAGAACTCGGGAAAAAGTGATTTACACCCAGTATCAACATTAATTATTCAATAGGTGACTAATCCTTATATACATATATATAGCTCTAAATGTAGCTTTGGTTTTGATACCACAATTAGGAGGGGTAAAATATTCTTATTTTCAATGAGTTCATTTCATTCTTTTATTGTAATAATACTGCAACTTATCGACGGACTATCAAACAATATGAGTTACATGCTTCCAGAAGTAACGTTCCATTTTCAATCCCCTAAAAATGAAACTAGATGCACTGTGTAATAATTTCTGTGGAAGATATGCTTTTAACCTGTTAAAGCTAGTGAAACGTAACAATGAAATGTAAAATACTGTTTAAAAGGCAGAAACAGACAACAGCAACAAATATTTCACTTAGCATGCAGTGTCACAGCTGGGAAGTCTTTGGTGGTGTATGGTTTGCTTAAGCTCAAGGTACACAAATGATTTTAACAACCCCATTAAACCCTCTAAACAGCCCAATGCAAGAGAAATAGTAACAATGCTATTCACAATAGCTGCAACTGTGTGTATTACTAGCAAAACTTGTAAAGTAAATAAACACGTAAAATTTACTACATGCACACAGCATACACCAACTCGCAGCAGAATTTATTTTGCATTTGCAGATATCAAAACATAGATATCAAAACATAAAGCAGTGCATAACAAAATTTAAACAGGAAATAGGGCACATCTCTCACCTTAAAACATACACACTCTTTCAATAACACTAACAAATTAAAATTTCAATGCATTACTTATATAACATTTTCGTTGATTATTATTCTTTTTAGGTAAAAAGAATGAAATGTTTCATTTCTTCATAACAATGCTGTACAAATACAATTTTTGCCAAGTTCAATGTGCCCTAGTGCTTATATGGAAGATAAACTTATGAAGATCTGGCAGTGGTTTCTGAAAAGCAGGCTTGACAACAGTCTGCAGAACAGGATTACAGGCACAGATATTTATTTATATACACATGCATGCTCCCACATACAACACATACATACATTTTTTAAAATCTACAAGAAACTCTAAAATGCACATTTGCCTAAGTGATACGACTGCTTTTTCTGACCAATCTTTCAGACCGAGGGCAAAATCATCTTATTGCTCCTTACCAAAATTCAACATCTTAATCTAGGTCTAGTTCCTTATACAAATATAATTACATTAAAAATAAATCACATATCCAAATTATGTGTACCTACGTTCAAGTGTGTTTTGTAATTATTTCTCTTAATACACTACTACTCATATTTATACATGAGCCATGTACTAGCATTGCACTATGTATGGCTTGGCATTCTGTCACTACAAACATGTTTACATTTATTGCCATTGTCTATTTCTGCCTTTAAAAGAGAGCAAAAATTAATAAACTTACAGTCCACATAAAAATCTAGAAAAGTGCAAACATAACTTTTAATATGAAAATAAAAATATATTTCTCCCAATGAACATGCCTCACATGTATTCTTGGCAGATGCTATGGGGGAAGAATGAAGAAAAGAAACCAAATTAGATTTCATTCATGTAGTATGTCACCATGAATGAGCACAAAGTAATAACCTTGAACTTCAAGTAAAACAGACAAACATATAGAAAGAGAAGTAATGCAATGTAGGTATACAAATTATTTCCGTCAGCACTACCATCCTAGGACGAGGATGTAAGATGAATGGAGTGATGCACGTGCAATATGGGGACAGTGTTTATTCTCCTCTTCAATCTGATTCTGCCTTCATGCCTCGTACTTCACCTACATTGCGTTGCTGAAATTAAAAATAAGCTGTCATTATCTATTCTTTTAAGTTATATCTATGGTAGGTAAAAATAAAATACTACTTCCACAGCTTATATCTAATTTCTAATCAGTGTCACTTAGCAAATTAAAAGTGGGCTGAATTTTTTTAGCATATAGAGAGCTGACTGAATGTGTATTAGATTTGCAAGCTGATGAAGACTCATTTAAATGATGACCAAAGATTAAACTTGTTTTCAGATAAAAAAAAAAAAAATCTGATGTCTTCCAATGACTTTCTCTACTTGTTCGGGAAACAAACTATTCTTACAAAAGATTATTCTTTTATCTCTATTATGTAATTGAGATAACATTAGCAGAAATGGTTCTTATTGCTTGCTTTTTTGTAAGTAGAATGGAAACAAGGGAACTAGGCTAAAGCATTAGTGAAATCTTTTAAAAGCCGTCACTATGTGAAACAATAGAAACTTGGTTCTCTTTATTTGCCAGAAGTAAAACAGAAGATATATGAAACAAGTGATGACTTCCCATTTGAGAAAAGTTTATTGGTTTAAAATTGAAACCAATAAGGAATATCTCGGAAATGGTTACTCTACAATGGTTACTCTACAACAAAAAACAACAAAAATGTATATGGGATAAATTGTTCTGTTCTGTTCTTTTTTTTTTTGCAGTAAGCTTTTTTCTATCACTTACAGTTTATCAATTATGCAAAAGTCATTCTGAATGAAGAGGACTTCAGGGACTATTTATTCCTATCTTCAATATACAGCATTTTACTAGGGTAATCCCAAAAGTAAGGTCTCCAAAGCACTGGGGTCGTAGGCAAACTGTTTGTGTGGATGTTGGCCATACTGCTTTTTCCCCTTCCTTCCTCCACTCTCAACAGAAACCACCGTACATCTGCTAGCACCCTCAGTCTTGGCTCAGCAGCCAGTTATAACGGAGCTCCTACTAGCCACTACAGCCAGGTGCGAAGTTTGCGCAGTTATTCACTTTTGAGTGCAAAAGGGGTTAAACCAATCAAAATTCATCAATAGTTGATGGACGTGTATGGAGAGTCTTGAATTGATGTCAAAAATGTCTGCAACTGGTGCAGAGAATTTGCAGATGGTCGTACGGAAATTCATGACAAGGAAAGAAGCAGGAGACCGTCCATTTCTGACAAAACAAACACGAAGGTTGAACAAATCATGCTTCAAAATTGGCGAATCACTCTTGATGAGCTCTGTTGTTCCCGAGATTTCTCGAAGCACCATTCATCGGACTTTGATTGAAAAGTTGAAATTTTGGAAGGTGTGCACAAGATTGGTCCCAAGAATGCTAACAGAAGATCACAAAAGGCAACACACTGAAACTTCCCACCGATTTCTTCAACGCTATGCAGACGAAAAGGACATCCTTTTGGATTCAATAATCACAGGTGATGAAATCTAGACTTTCCACTTCACACCTGAGACCAAACAACAATCACGTGAGTGGCAGCATTCCGGTTCACCCAAGGTGCGAAAATTCAAGAGAACAGAGTCTGCCGGTAAAGTCTAGGCAACTGTGTTTTGGTATTGAAAGGAGATATTGTTGGTCGACTTCACGGATCCTGGGACAACAATAAATGCAGACAGGTATTCTCAGACAAGCAATTCAGAACCAGAGAAGAGGAATGTTGAGCAAGAACATAAGCCTTCCCCATGACAATGCTCACCCCCACACTGCCCATCAAACCATGAATCTTCTGCAACAGTTTGGATGGGACATCATCACTCATCCACCCTATAGCCCGGACTTAGCACCCACTGACTACTACTTGTTTCCTGAGTTGAAAGAACTGGAAGGCACTTTGGTGACGACGATAGAGTGAAATCACTTCTTCAATAGCATGGCGGCAAGCTGGTATGTCATGGGCATACCTAAACTGCCACAGCGTCTACAAAAATGCATCGATCGAAATGGTGACTATGTGGAAAAATAGAAAAATGTTCAAGCTTCAAAACTATGTACCATTTGTTGTCAATAAATGTTTATTTGTATTTTAAAAAAAATTGGAGACCTTACTTTTGGGATTACCCTTCTAATCAAAAATCATTAGCCATTTTTTAAAAAATCAAACATTTCAAAAAATGTTCCATGTAAAAGTAGTTTGTGATGGGGTATTTTCCTGAAAATCATGCCACATCCTTGGAAGATACTGAACTTAAATGCCAAATTAGGTATTTCATTTTACACACCTTATGCACCTGCATGTGCTTTTTCTTTATACACAAACAAAACAAAAAACAAAAATAAAAATTATGTAGGATGCTTCAAAACATATTTCTGATGAAATCTCATATCAAATTTTTGGGTACAATACAATATATTATTACTACCTACTATGTACATTGTGCATAATTGCTAGAGAAATTAAAGATAAATTGAGAACAGCCTGGAAGCTGTTGTAAAACATTGATCTCAGATTAACATAGCCAGGTTCAGTTTCGAATTCATAAACACATACTGAAATTCTTCCTGTACCACAATAAACATGTATTAAAGCACTTCCTAAACCTTATGCAGATTTCTAGCACATATTTTAAGGTTAAATCCATGAACTATAAACAGGAACTGTCACAAAAACAATCTCTCAGGCATATGTTAGAAAAAGTATGTATGCAAGGGAGTTTACTTTACAATTCACATCATTCATTGCGCATTTACTGCTTGATACTAGAGGTGTAATCAAATTCTAAAGCTTTACTTTACTAAACATACATTTTGTTGTACCCAAGTGAAGGTGGTTATGATCCCGGTGAAGACAAGACACAGATAAGCTCTGATTGTCACAGCATTGTGCACCAATTAGCATGAACATGCAGTCTAGAATCTATAGTTGCAATGTAATGCAATAAAATTCAATCCTTTGTATGTCTGCATTTTATGAATAAACCATAAAAGTTGACAAACTGCAACAATAGCTATTAAAACTCAAATGCCACAAGATATAGTATAAATTTGAAATTAAACTGGTACACATCTTGGCTATGATTTCATAAATACATTTAATCTGCCCTTATTGCTTTTTATATCCCCCCCCCTTTAATATCTAAGGTCATATCGGGGGCTTTGCACTTGAAACAACTTGTTGTCTGTAGGTTCTTTTACATTGGGTTTAAATAACTTTATTTTCCTCAAACACACACATATTCACACTCACATACATACTTCCACTCTGAGGGGGATAGGGAAAAATTCCCCACCCCAGCCAGGGATTGGACCCGGGACCTCTAGGTGAGAAGTCAACTTGCTGACCACTCGACCACAGAGGCAGTCATTACTTTTTGTTTACCTCTGTGATATAGTGATTACCAAGCTACCATGCTTGTGAATTCAAACCTGGCAGAGGTTGGTGGATTTTTTTTTTTTTTTTTTTTTAATATAAAAATCCTTAGCATGGCTTCCTTCAGAAGGGAAGTACAGTTGTTGATACTGCACAAGAGATGCACGCTCCCGAAACGTCGATGACTCTTCATCATTACACCTGGCTTGAATCCTAAGTGCGTCTAGAGTATAAAACTGAACCAGTTTAAGGAAATAATCTTATATTAATGTCTATACAGCAAAAATTTTTACCAAATTAACTAATCTGAGATCAATTGTTTTATACAATCTCGTCTAATCCTTTTTATTTATTTGTTTATTTGCATAACATACGTTTAACACTATTGTAATGCTTAATAACTTAAGGCATTGTTGGTTTTTTTTTTCATTTTTCAAGCTTTCTATCTAACTTTTGCATCTTTTGGCTTTGTTAAATTATAAGTGCATGACTATTGCTTTATTTATTTTAAATGAAGAAATCAGATCTTAAGTAAAAATTAGTTCATTTGTACTTTTGCTTGGTAGTAAAATATGGCATAATTTTTGGGGGATTGAAAGAGAATTTACAAAAGAAGTCCCTCAAAATTGTATCAGGGTGTGCAAAAACATTGATTGTATAAAAATTAAGAATAAAAAATGGGCATCATACTCAAATTTCACTAGTTAAAATAAGTAATTTATTTTGAATATGTTTTGGCAGCTATTGCCTACATCTTCAGCAGAGATTTACTGATGAACTTGTGGCAGCAGCCTGTGGATGTCTCTTTCTGGGTAGATGAATTTTGAGATGAGATCATTTGTTGTCGTATATCAAAATTTGACATGTTTGCTTTCTAGAATTAATAGGTTTTCCCAAACTGTTAATTCAATTGAATTCTGCACTGCTTTTAGTAATTTGGGTTCGTTAAGAAAATTATGGCTTTGAGTCTAAAATTGGTGTGATACAGGTGACTTATATTTTATATTCCTCATTGTTCCTTAAAATGTTGACCGATGTTCCTTTTGGTTTTACCTATATACACTTTTTCACAGTCCTTGCAACTGACTTCATACATATATGATTGTTTTGAGGAGGGAATTTTATGTTTCATGTTGTATGGAAAAGGTTTTTTAAACTGTATTTCTTACTGAAGATAACTGATGTCCCATTTTTTGAAAATCATTTGAAATTTTTAGTGTGCCAAAGTGTGGTAAGTAAAATTTTACTTTCTCTAGCACATATGTTCATGTACATAGTGGATAGAGAGTTGTATTCCACGCAAAAATTTGATACTGTAACATATGTTTAAAAGTTTTATGACACAAAATGCATATCCTGAATTTTCTGCGAATAACCTCTAAAAAATCTCTTTATTCTGGATGACTTTTCTGTAACCGATAAACCATAAGAAAAAACTTACTACACAAAAAAATGTAGATCTTGATAAAACACATTTTTTTTTGGGGGGGGGGTAAAGTTAACTGTTCCTAAGATATTCCAAGATGTTATTGGTTCCAATTTTAAGCTACTTAAATTTTTCTCAAACAAGGTGTCATCTTTTTTTTCGTCTCTCTTTTGTTTACTCCTGACAAGCAAAGAATGGAAATTCTATTGTTGCACACAGCAAAAGGCTTTTAAAGGATCTGGCTTGCTTTAGTCTAGTGTTAGTTCCTTATTTCCCTTCTGTTTACAATTGTAAAATGGTGGTTAAGTCAACAACAAAAAAAAAAAACTGTATATGACATAAATTTTGTATTTTAAAGAGATCTATATTTTTTATGTAGTACATTTTTGTCTAGCTCTTACTGCTTACCAGCTATACAAAATTCATCCTGAATGAAGAGGTCTTCAGAGGCTTTTCCCAGAAAATTCAAGATATACATTTTATTTGTCATGTAAATATCTTTAAAATATGACATTTTAATCAAAATCATTAAAGCTATTTTTGTGAAAAACAAAATTTTCAAAAAATATTCCATGTAAAGAGTAGTTTGGAGTAAGGGGAGGGGGGTTTCTTGAAAAATCTTCCTGTCATATCCTTAGAAGGCATTAAGCTTGAATAGCAAATTTGGTAACAGTTGACAGCTGGATGATTTGCTGCCCACCTGGCAGTAAATCATCATGTGCTCTTTTGTAGATCAAGTGACAAATATGCACATGAATAACATTGGCAACACGAAGAACCTAGAAATTTGTCACAAAAACAATTTTAAGCACATTCTAAACAAATTGATAAATCTGCAGTTTCAACACGCTTTGGGAATACAATTTTGGACTCAACTCAGCTCTCCATGTGACTGGCCTTAAAAATATTTCAGGGACACAAAAGCAAACCAATGAATTAATGCAAAATGAAGGAGTTGTTTGGATACTACCTCTATTAAAAAAACTCATTACAATTGGTACAAAAGGAAATGATCAATATGAACCACAAACTCTTAGGGATATCAAATTACTTAATCTGGTTAACAAACTGGCCCCACCACTTGGGAGATTTTCATTAAAAATTACAGAGAGCATATAATAAATTTTGACATCCTGGAAGATGATTATACCACCAGGAGCATCCTCAAGTTCTCACACTGATCAAACAATTATCACAGGCAGTTGACAACAAGCTGATGAAGCATATGAGTGTCTGTGAAACATGTATGAATAAGTACAGCTACAAAAGTGTAATAAGATTCAATTTTCATTATTTTAGGCTGTATAAATACCTCCTGCATGTGTGTTTCAGTTTTAAAGTCAGTGAGCATTCAACAAGGCTTGTTCTCCAATACTGCTTGTATTTATTCAACAGTGAAAGAATGGGTGGCTCTCTGGCAACCTTACAGTCTTTTAACATTAGATGCTTTATTGTCTAATAGAAGATAGAGACTGCATGCAACAATCACCTTGTCAAGTTCTTCTTTTGTCTTCTCCTCAATGGCTCGAATGTCATCCATTGTAAGACCGTACCAGCGGTCCATCCAACAGAAAACTTGCCTGAAACACAAATTTGCAATTAGTTGACTGACAAAATATATTTGTATGGTAATTTCTAATTCCGATTTATATTGTGATCAGCTACAGCAATGTTTATTATAATGCTATCTTAGAGATTCTAGCTTCCCTTGTATATCAGGGGAATTCGGAAATGATTTTATGTGTTATTTTAAAAATACTACTCAATCAATGGGCAAGTTCTGTCGTGGGATGAATGATATTAGAACACTAAACTTATATTAGGTGAGGGTTGTATAGTGAAACAACACTTGTTTGCTTTAAGTACAGAAAGTCATGGACAAGATGGAAAGCAACTATCCTGGACAAAGATGGACTGCATGGTTTTTGTGGAAGGAGTCAAAACAGTATATATTCATAAACGTTTAACTGTGGTATGTGGTCAAGAAGCTCCTGCACAAAAGACTGTTTATAACTGGGTCTATAAATTGGATCACCTGCAGGTAAGATGATGATCTCCATCAACAGTATGGTGTACTTTGACACTATTACACAACCTAGACCCAGGATTCAGCAACAGTGACAAGCAAAGTGATCAAAAGGACTGCTCCTCCAGCATGACAATACCCTGCCACACACCAGCATGCCACATCTACAAAGTTGACATCACTGGGTTCATGGTTTTGCAACACCCACCATATTCAGATCTCGTTCCATCTGATTATGCTCTATTTGACAACATAAATGCACTGTGAGGTAAAAGTTCTGCAACAAAGAATTGCAGGCAGCTGTTCATGAGTGGGTTCATAGCACCCCCAAACAATGATTCTATGATGCAATAATGACATTGCCAGGAACGTGGCAGCAATGTATTGACATTGGTGGGGCATATATAGAGAGATCCCATGTACACTAATAAGATATAAAAACTACTATCGTAAATAATTTCCAAATGCCCTTCATATATGATACTCAGATTACATTTTCTCCCACTCTTATAAGTGAGTGAGACATGACTGAATGAATTGTATCTGATACATTTTGCACTTTATGCTCAACTTTTTAGTTTCTCTACACATACTATGTACATAGTGTACAGAGAAGGTATTGCATTCCACCCAAAAATTTGATACCAAGATATCACTGAAAATACACATTTTAGAGTCTCCTGTACATAAAAAAAAGACAATTTTAGAAAAATGTCCATGTGTGTTTGTGAACACACTTAAAAATGAAAAGTTGGTAAAATACATATTTTGGTATTTCTGTTTAGTATCTTCCAGGAATGCGACACAAAGGTTTTGAGAAAAATCCCTCCAACCCAAACTACCCATTAAATGGAAAAAATTTTGATTTTTTCAAAACTGGCTCTAATGGTTTTGATTAAAATACTGTAAAATATATGACAAATATTTACATAACAAATAAAATGTATGAATTTTCTGGTAATAGCATTTTTTGTTTGTTTTTGTATTTAACACCCGCTTCCACTACAGATGACACTGGTGATGCATGGAATGAAGATGGAGCACTGGTTGAATGTGCTGGCAGGGGAAAACAGAGAACCCAGAGAAAACCCGCCCCTGTGCCACTTTGTCCACCACAAATCCGTGATTCTGTCTCTTGGGATCGAACCCAGGCCATCTGGGTGAGAGGCAAGTGGTCTAACCATTTGGCCACTGCATGGCCCTGAATAGCCTCTAAAGACCTCTTTATTTTGGATGAATTTTGCATAACTTGTAAACCATAAGATAGACAAAAACTTACTACACAAAAAATGTACATTTCGTTAAAGCACACAATTTATGCCATGTACTTTTTGAGATATTCTTGTTATTGGTTTCAGTTTTAAAATACTTAAACTTTTCACATACTTCAACTCTTGCAATGCAAAGAAATGGTTTCATCCACAAGGTAACCAGCTTTTAAAAGATTAACTATCACTTTAGCCTAGTGTATTCCCTTGTTTCCCTTCTACTTACAAGAAAGCAAGTAATGAGACCATTTCTGCTAATGTTTATCTTGATAAGCATGAAGTACATAGAAGAATAAACTTTCCAACAATAATGTGAGACGTAGAGAAAGTCATATGAATGAAATACTTTTTTTCTTTTCCTTCATGTTCTTTTCTTTTCTCTATGTTCGGTGTTTCAATGGCTGAACTGAAAAACCTCATAAAACTTGATATAGACCCTATGCAATATGTATATTTCAACCTCTTAAACCTTCTCAACCCCACTCAACATTTTATCTAGTGAACATTGTCTTACTTTTGATTCTTAACATACAGTGATCCACACAAAGTTTATAAGGTCTAAATCTTATTTTATTGGGACCATGCCTCATCTTTGGAAGATACTGAACTTAAAGACTTTCACTCTCCATACCTCTCTCTCATTCAACTTATTTTTCTAAAAATTCTGATTTTTGGATTCAAAGGACATCAAAACATATTTCTAGCGAAACCTTGATATCAAATTTTTGGATGGATTTCAATGCTTCTGCTTAATGTTTTTATCATTCTGCTGGTTTAAGTTAGCTGAAAGATAGCTGTAGTAAAGGAATGACTTCCCTTCTATTCCAATGCAAAACCCCCTGTATCGACATGCTTTTTCTAGTCAAAATCTTTTCTTGTGACAGCTCTCATTTAGTATAAGCTAGTTATCACAGTCTCTGCTGCTCTTTCAAATAATCACATTAGGAATGAGATGAGAACATTTGTTTTCAAAGTGTTGTGATAGGTATGCTTTTATTTGCTCCTATATCTGTATTTTTGCTAATGTTTGATACGTTTTAATTGGTGTGATAAACAAGGCAAACCTCTGCTGTCAGCAAGAGAAATGATTTGTAATGTGCATATTTTTTTTTTCTATAAATTTTGAAGTTTTAAAAATTTAAAATTCTACAGTATGTCTGTGATATCATACAAAGAACTGCTGCAGCAATAGTGCATCTGCTTGGACAATTTTATTAATAGAATCATGAATAAGAAAAAGTTTGAAGCCAGTGGACCAATATTGCAGCCTGCCAAAATTACCCAGAAAATTATTGTATATTCATTTACAGCTGCAGCCATTGGAACAATATATTCTCTATAAAAGGGGCACTTTACACCCATTTTAAATGAAAGGGATCCCTTAAATGAAAGCCGATACCTTTCATGGAAGTGAGCATTGTTCCAAAAATTAATTATCAGTTCAAAAATAAACATTGCAAATATTTAATGGGAAGATCTGACATTCTGTTTAATAGATTTAATTTTCTTGGGAAACTAAAGAACCTGTGTTCTACTTCGTCCTATAATTTATTTATATTAAATGAAGGATAATACAGCAAGAATGCTACAAAACTGGGCCTGCGTTCTACTGGCCGTCCTGTAATTTATATTAAATGAAGGATAATACAGTAAGAGTGCTACAAAACCTGGCTGTCAAGCACACGGTCCCTCTCTTGTTCACATACTGTACACTTGGCTGGCAGTTGCACGGCCTATCAAGTCATACATGTGTGGATGTCAAATAAAATCTCAAATCCCATTAACAATTATCAGAATAAACACAAAACTTACCTTATCACAACATGAGGTGTTGGAAATGCCATCCATTTGCATCAATACAACTATGGCATCTTCTGAGGAAACTTTCATTCACACACATTAGCTCAGCTTCCGAAATAGTGTTAATTTCTGTTCTGATATTTTGTTTTAATTCTTCTGGTTATCCCAAAAATAATAATTGCATGCCATAAGATCAGAGGACCGAGCAGGCCATAAACCCTTTCTGATGATTCTATCCTAAAAACTTTCCCCAATAAACTGTAATGATTCATCAGCTGTATGCGCAGTGGCAGAATCCTGCTGGAAATATCCAGATTGACATTCATGTCCATCAGCTTTTCAAAATATGGTGCCAGTATGTTATTTCTGTATCTTTCTGCATTTATGGTACACTCATAAAAAACAGGTCCTATTACTCTGTATCCATTTATTGTGCACCATACCCCGATTTTTTGGTCATGCCAGGAAGTTTCATGGACAAAATTGGGTTTGTCTGTAGCATAATATTGGTTACGTTGTGATGACACATGACCATGTAAATGAAGCCATGCTTCATCACTGAACAGCAAAAATCATGGATCAATTGTTCCATCATTAACATTCCTTAAAATCCAGATACAGAAATTTACTCAAATCTGGTGATCATATGGTAGCAATTCCTGAACAACAGTAACCTTGTATGGTTTGAGTTTTAAAAGTTTTGCTTTCCATGCTGAAATTTTCAAAATGTCAGTTTCTTGTGCAAGACGCCCAAGAGATTTTCGAGGTTACTGCTCTAACCTTTCTCTAATTTTGTCTAATTTCTGCTCCATAAACAAATGCCTGTTTACCTTTCTTTTCCTATTACAAATTGATCCAGTCTCCCTGAATTTATTTACAAGCAAACAAATGGACTCTGTACTCAGAAAATGTACGTCAGGAAATTTAGTTTCAAATTGCCTTATAACTTCCCTACAAGATGTTGTACATTAATGCTCTTTGTGGTACTGTATACTGCATTTTGAAAGCACTTCAAGCAAAACTAAACATTTCTAAATATTCCTAATGTTTTTCAATGGGGAACTGGATTACAAGAGAAATAAGACGACACACGTGCGACAACAGAATGAATATAGGACATGCACGCAAGGAAATGGAGTAATGTTCACATGGGCCGACACAAGTTTTGTAACAAATGTACCGTACAATCACACCAAACATAAGATATGGATGTATGAGGGACCCACATATCTCCCTCAGACTTCCTTTTAGTAAAGAACAGATGTTCATCATTGCTTTTGCTGGATCTTCAAATGGATTTATTCTGTGGACTCTTATATGTTTTAAGTTCAAATACACATAAGATTACCACTGCATCATTGTGTCTTTAATGCCATTGAGCCAATAAGGCACAAATTAAATGAGATGTTGCAAAATACAATATTAGTCTCACATCATCTGAAGTTGACAATTGGTTAAATGCATGAAAAGAAAGTGGAAAAGTATTATTGGAAGAAAGATAGTTTGCTAAACAAAGTTCTGGAAAAATTTGTTTAACTTAGACTCAGAAAGTAAGGAAGAAAGAAGATGAATATCTGCAGGTCGATGAAAGTGCTGCCATTGCTTTGCCAAATGACAGATTCTTGGAGTAAACCCCCTTTCACCTTCATCCTGAAAGATTCGTCATGATACTGTGTGCAAGCAAGAGTCTAGTAGAGAAATAAAAAAACTAATACTTTGGTCAGACACAAACAAAAGGTTCAATTTTTCTTCGTCAATACTAGAAATACCATGATAGTTGCACGATATTTTAACCTGATGGAAACCATCCATTTACTATTTAATAGCCTTAATATCACAAAATCAGACCTATGCGGTACAAGCTGAGGCTTTCATGGCTGGCGTTTTGAATATCAAACTTATTTCCCAGGTTTGTAGGCCATGGTGAAGATGACAAGCACAGTCTTTGGCAAAACATCAGGAACTTTGAGACCACTAGATAATGACCTACAAGCCTGGAAATTAAATTTGATATTCAGATCTGTATGGTTTAGAAGAAAGCCAATCACACAACTGTTGGTGAACTTTCACTAAAATAATAACCAAACTAAACAGGAATTACTGGGTAAGATGAAGTAACATAAAATGTGTGCTATTTTTGTAGGACAATCAGAATAAGCACACACAGAAAGTTGTATGCGACATTACCATCATCCCTTACAATTTCAGAAAAGTAATTAATTACCTGTGAAAATTAGTGAAGAGTCGCCGCTCTTGCTTCTGGATAAAACTCTCTACTCGTGTTTGTAAACCAAACCACTTAAATTCTGTAGTTACTAGCTTATAGCACGTCATTACTGGATCCACCTATAACAAATGCACCAACGCAGGATTAACAAATACAATTTAGAAGTCACCATATATAACAGAACACAAGCCAAAATGTTTCTCAAGTATAAGAGATTGTTCTTGAAATTGTTAAGCATTCACATCAAATAACTAAAAGGGACATCAACTATAATTTTTGTTGCATTACTTTTTATTGCTTTAAGAAGGACTTGTGCAGCTATGTTTTAATACCTTGTCCATCCAATGTCCCTTGAGAGGTCCACGTCCAGTTTTCTGACTCTTAAATGTGGTTGGATCTTCATCTGCTTTGTAATCTGCACTACTTACAGGATCATTAGCAATATCTATATGTACTACTTCTCGATGTTTCAGCTTGTCATGTGGTAATTCATGTACCTGTATACAAAAAGCATGAAGTATCAGCAACTAGTTCAAACTCTTAATCAAAATTAAAAACATAAATCAAATCTTTTAAGGAGCTAACTTTAAAACTGCAACAATACTATTAAGCTTGGCTTGTATTCAATTATGACAACAAGAAATTCCTAATGCAATAAAAGGCACTCTATATTTAACTTTAATTTCATTTTACTGCAAAAATCAGAACTATATTCTCCAAATTATATATTACAATGAAGTATCTATAACTTTAAATATATCAAATAATTGGTGTTTGATTATAGGATTTGAGATGTGCAAATTTAGAGAATTGCACATAATACCCTGAATAATCTGTACTTTTATTCAGCAGAAATACTCTCTGTTTGCAGGAACAAGCTCTTGGATGTAATTACTCCAGGAAAAGTAATGAACATAACATTTCTGGAATAATTCAGCCTGAATTTCATGTAATATTACAATATTTGGTTTTTATATATGTAATTGCACAACATTACAGAATTGTATGCAGCTTGCTCCAAGAGCTTTTATCAGCATCCACACAAATGTATTCATTTAGTTGTAAATTTTAAACATTCTCTATTATGATGTACATGTTAATGAATTTGTTTAAGCTACTTTGAAAACACTTCTAAGTTTCTATTGGAAAATCTTTCACAGCCACTATGTCTCTTCATGTCCTTCAAAATGGTGACTATGAAGACTTTTTCCTTTCAGGAAATATGGAAGAACCTCACAGGATCAGATCTGAAGAATGAGAAGGTGTGTTTGGTTGGCCAAGAAATCAAGTGTTTTTGGCCGGAGGCTCTGCCTCACATGCTGAAGAATGATAGTAGAGTGACTCTTGGTCTGCAGTAACAGCTTTTTGGTATTCAATGGGGCAGATCCTAAATGTCTGGTCTTAACTCATTTTCCAACATTTTAATCTCTGCTCTTGTAAAATATATGTCAGTTTGTATTTAAAATGTGACCACCCACTTTTCTTATAGTCACTTCAGTTTTTTCTTGCATGTAATGCCTCAATTAACAATGCACAAATCCTCCTCTTCTCTCTCATCGCTTGCTCAAATGTAGAACATAGGACTCACTTTCTAGCTCCCCTACCATCCCCCCCTCTCTCTCACACACTCATTTTCTCGCTCAATCACTCACTGATGTGCCGAACACAGTACTCATCACCTATAGAATTTGCTGAGTGAACAGCAAGTAGTCTGAAACTTAATACAAAATTCCTTATTAAACGATGTAATATGCCAGCGTTAATTGAGATTCCTTTTAGTATTACTCACTGTAATAGGTATTATGTCTCAGGATCATGGCAACAAGGGAGATAATACATTACAGGTAATATAATACTTGTAAATGATATACTGGTGTCATTGGTAAGATGTTCTTATATGTTCAATATCACTAGATACAATAATTATTAACACTTTATGATGGCACAGATAAATTAAGATTGCATTCTGCTAGCATGGTTACAGCATGTGTTCCCGCCAAATGCATAGGGCGCTACCCTTGTACCGAGCAATGATGATCACACAAAGACTGACCAATAAGGAATGACAAAGGATGAGCATCTATTCAGCCTGCATATAGGCTCAAAGCTTATTCTACACGTTTCTACTTATTAAACATTCTTTAAGGAAGTATATAATACAGACTTTCTTTTATTTATAAATAAATTACTTTTGGTACATATAATATCTATTTCATAAGCTATTTGCACTTAGTGAATAAAGCTATTTGCACTTAGTGAATACTTAAATATGGGTATACAATGCTTGGGGATGAGGTATACTAGAAATAACAACTTCCTTTTTCATGCACATAGCAATGCAATTATCATTGGTTTTTTAAATAATTAGTTCTGATCATAAATGAAATTATACTTAAACTACAATATTCTGATATTCACAGAACACTTACAAGTTAATTACTTTTAGTAATTACTTTTTTCTTTACCATATAACTCAATATGGCACCAATTTCCTTCCATTAACAAAAAATAAACACTTGATATGAATACGCTTGGCTTTCATATATTAATGTCTCAAACTCAAAACCTTAACTTCATGGTGATAGCCTCCTTTCACCCCTACATGAAACCTCAGGAAGGTTTGGTACAGGGTGGGTAAAGAGACAGTTTGGATGCTTCTACCAGTGTCTCAATAAGTGTTCTGACTGCTCACTGTCTAAGTGACTTCCCTTTACAATCATAAGCTGGCTGGCTTTGCAGCACATGCCTGTTATCAAAGGCATGGGAGGCCAATAAAATCTCCGTCAGAAGGTTCCCCTCTCAAGAAAAAACATTTTTAACAACACAATAAATTGCCAGGAGCATATCAGCACTGATGGTGTACTGGATTTCGTCCTGCAGGAGTTATTAAGCACACTTAAAAACCAGTAATCTGGCCTGGGTTTAAACTTACAACCTTGGGACCTAACTAACTGAGCCACCCAGACAGACTCCCTCCTTAGAGCTGATCATCCTGAGCAGGTCTGGAGCTTCTACCAGGGTCTTGATAAGCATTTCCAAGTACTCAATTGCTGATTGCTCTCTTCAACCAATCTAAGGTGCAGGAGGGTGGCAAAAGCTCTGTCACAATATTTAAAGTAGAACATTGCCAACATTCAGGTACATGGATGTTTTTACAGGGCCTTCGCAATGGCATATAATGTGAGATGTTTTCTGGTCTTCTGATATGGAATGTGCTGAGAACAATCCTTTGTTACTCTTAAGATGTTAGTGAACATCAATATAGGTGGTATAGCAGTCCTCTGAAAAAAATTCTGGTGTTACAGTTTATTACAGTTATTCTTATAATACTCAAGTCCCAAAAACTTGTGCCAAATGAGTCAGACTGATACAGAATCACATAAAACACTCTCCAAAAGACTCAAGATATGCTCTCTATTAATCCAATCTTTAAACCATAATATATCACAGAATAAACTTCACGTTATATGTGACATTACTGCATAAAAAATTATATGCACAAAATGGAAATTAATTTTTATTTATGGATGCTCTTTAACTGCTGTGGTTCTCAGTGTCTCATTTTGTATTGGACATGAAAGGCTGCTTTAATTTTGTTCAGAGGCCTCATTAGGTTTGAAGTTCTTTTACCTGTCATAAGTCTAAAACATGGTACCAACGTTATATGCACAAGTTTAAAATTTAAAACAAATGTATATTTCAATTTCAACTCATATTTTCATTTTAGCCATTATTAAGAGCTTTTATTGTGCCATTCATATGAACTTCTACAGATAACATCTTCTGTGAAAGACTGTGCCATTCAATACTTACTGATGGCAATTTTATCACATTTATACACATGATTGGCAAATTGTAAAAACTAAACTAAAATGCATAAAGAAGCTTAGTGAACATGCTATTGTTTGTTGTTTTATCTACAATTTACTCTAGGGCAAATAGAGAAAATTCAGCTCTCTCAAGAAACTTGATGGACATGCTAATTATGCACATATAAGCCACTATCTACTACCTTGCAAATAAGCTTAGATGCCACTGAGAAAATTGTTAAAATCAAGAGACTAAGAAAGATAAGACTATACACTATAAGTATCTTTGAAAATAATAAACCCATTTTTGGATCATGCAAATTTATGAAACTAGCGTAATTAGTATTACTTGCATGTTACATATTACATGCAATAAATTTGTTCTGTTAGAAATGAAGTACAAAATGTACAAATAATAAAAATGAACACATGCACAAAAATATTCTCACAAGAAAAAAAAATTTGATGCGTTCCATTCACATGATCTTTTCAGCAAATAAACTATTCTTATAAAATATGATTCTTTTATCTACATCATGCTGATAAACATTACCAAAAATGGCCTTATTACTTAGTCCTTTACAAGTAGAAGGGAAATAAAGGAACAGTAGACTAAAGAGGCAGTCAAATCTTTTGAAAGCAGTCGCTATGCAATTGCCATTGAAATTCAGCTCTTTTTCTATATTGCATCTTTGGAAGATACTGAACTTAAATACCACACACACACACGCACACACATATTTAACCATCTTTTTGTTTTTGAGACACACACACACACACACACTTCTAAAAAGGCTTTGAGGGGGATTCAGGGGTTTCAAAACGTGTATTTATGGTGAAATCTTCATATCAAATTCTTGGGTGGAATACAATACTTTCTCTATCCACAATGTACATTGTATATACAGGCTAGAGAAAGTAAAACTACAGGAAGTGAAGTAACCTTCAGGCAGTAATATGAGCTGTAGCAAAAGCTGTTCTTGATCAAGCAGATGCCAATAGAATCCCACTAGATGTCCTCTGAAAACCCAGTTTTCCATGCAAACCAGATTTTCAAAGATACTTCACTAGATTTTAAAACAAATAGCAGCCCACCTGGGTAGAGTGGTGGTAGTGTGTCTGCTTCACATTCAAAAGGTTGTGAGTTCAATACTCACTTAGAGTGAGTTACCCAGATAAGGTTTTTTCTGGGGTTTTCCCTTGTCCTGAGAAGACGAATGTCGAGTAACTTTAAGCACCATTTCACCAATTGCATTCATCGTCCGATATGACCAACCAGGTTAAAGGACATTAAAACACATTCCAGTTACCCACTGCAGATGATTGCAACTGTATTTATCCTCCCAATAAAAATATGGAATTATTTTTGATTTTGTAAAATAGAACTTTGATCCTGTATAAAATTATACCTAAACTGAACAGGTTATTTGTATTATGCAATCCTTGTACGAGGGGCATACTGAAAGTCATGAGCAACACTGTTTTACAATCTTAATATTTATTTTTAAGCCAAACCAAATACATCATCATAATCTACAGACTTTCTTTCACTTTTCGACATAGTCTCCATTGTTTTGCACACATTTTCCCCATCGTTCTACAAGTTTGAAAATACCCTTGTGATAGAACTCCGTTCCAGCTGCCCGCAGACCCTGACGCACTGCTTTCTGAATATCCTCCAGCATCTCGTAGCGTTGGCCGCGCATCTGCTCCTTCACAGAACCGAAAATGTGGTAGTCGGAGGGTGCCAAGTCGGGACTGTAGGGAGGATGTGGAAGAGTATCCCACCCTAATTCCCTGATCTTCTCCATAGTGGCACGGGCAGTATGCGGACGCGCATTATCCTGTTGAAGGATGATCCTCTTTCCAGGGCGTTTATCACGCAAAGCCCGACGGAGCTTCAGAAGTGTCTTGATGTAGCGGGCAGAATTTATGGTTTGTCCAGGTTCAAGAAAGTCGACCAGAATGCAACCTTGTGCATCCCAAAAGACACTTCCTTCCCATAACTTTTCCTACAGACTGCACTGTCTTCGCTTTCTTCTTTGATGGTGAGTTCAAGTGGTGCCATTCCATACTCTGATGTTTCGTTTCTGGCTCATAGTGATGGAACCAGCTCTCATCTCCAGTCACAATACACATCAAAAATTCATCACCTTCATTATGAAATCTCTGAAGAAGGTTTTGTGCAATGGTTCTTCTCTGAAGTTTGTGGTCTTCAGTCAATAAACGGGGGACCCAACGGGCACAGACCTTTCGATAACCCAAGCTGTGGATCATTTCTTGCACTGCACTATGTCCTATTCCAAGTTGCGCAGCAATTTCATTCACAGTGAAACGCCTATCTCCTGTAATGAGCTCATCAACTCTTTCCTTGTTGCGTCCTGTAGAGGCAGTTCGAGGACGCCCACTACGAGGTGCAGACTTGTGTTTCCATCTTTGAAATGTTTCACCCATCTTCTAACACTGCTGGCACCCATGCAGACACCTCCATACGCACGTTGAAGTCTGAGATGAATTTCAGGAGCAGATTTTCCTTCTTTCACAAGGAATTCAATGACAGCACGCTGTCGAAACGAAACATCAATGTCAGCCATTTTTCAAACACCGTCTGTGGTCACGTGATAGAAGCTAATGACGTCACAATATGTCAACATGTGGCTTAAAGTCTGTAGATTACGATCCTGCAATTCTTTTCGTTACATTGTTGAAATTTAAAATTTTACAATGGGTTGCTCGTGACTTTCAGTATGCCCCTCGTAGAATAAGAGCTTATCACATTCCAAACAATGCATAACCACTACTTATGGTATGCATGCAATAAATGTAACTTATAACATCATTACTGTCTTCTGCACAATTTTATACAAGTTACCTAGAAGGAAAATACTAATAATCTATGCGAGACAGATACTCCCACACTACAGAATCAGATTTATATAATTTTGTAACAGTAATTACTATTGACAAATTAAGGTATTGGAATTTCATAATAAAATATATGAATGATAAATTTTTGTCATCAGAATGTACAATTTGTTTATATTAACTGATCTATTCTTCTGAGTTGCTTAAAATTAGAGACATAAATACCTAACACCTTGCTTGTTTGTGTATATGTATCCTTCATTCATCAATGTATCTCTGATAGATTCATACTTGAATTAATTTATCTCCTTTGTAGATTACCTATATTGTCATTCCTGTTGTTTAGTTCATCCCTTTCTTTCCTATCTTTCCTCCATCGCTTCTCCTTTACCTTTTCTACACATTTGCCCAATTGTTTCACAACTTCTTTCATGTTTTCAAAAAATGTTCAGTACAAAATATCTGGTTGTGGGTTATTCCACTTCTTATTCCACATTTCTTCTCTCCAAATGTTTGTTTCTTGAACAATCTGTTAAACAGTGCAATTTTTTGAGTCTTTTTGCAAGTGGGCACAACTCTTTGACAACTTTTCAAGCCCTTAACAGTATTATTTCAGTTCTTGCCCAGGTCTTACTTTATTACAAACATCAACATTTTTTCCCTGCTCCAACCTTTCTTAATAGTCCTGTAATGTACCCGAGAGCTCTTATCCCCTAAGCTGTCATATATTTCCTGTTTCTGTCTATCATTGCTACCATTTTATTCCATGGGCTTTGTCTTCCTTCTTACAATGGCTGGATCTTATGCTGGTATTTCATAATAGGTTTGATTCTAACCCTTTCCTACCAACTCTTCCCAATTCAGCTAGGGCTACTCAAACAGGGAGCTGCTGTTGGTAATCCCAGAATCATTTTGCAGAGTATTCTAAAATGCATATAATTCATGTTTTAATTTCAATATAAATGAAAATTAACATTCACCATTACTCTGCGCTAATTATTTGATTGTTGCCATAATTAAGATTATACACTTATACAAATAATTATTAATCTATTTAAATAAGGGTTTGACTACAGTTAAATTAAATGCATAGTTTAAAAGCTTCTAGAATTACTGCTAGATGGATAACATATTTTTCACCACAAGCCTAGTATCCAAACCTCTTGATCTGTATGAAAATCACCTAATTGGTAATTGTGGTTTGTGGTACTGAGGATCCTGTCTCAGTATAAACAGTTGCAAAGTTCTGATGATCTGGCTGCCTTAACGTGGAAATGTCATCTGATACTGCTGAGCAGCCTTGCTTCCATTACTATACTAGTGACCATAAATAAAACTGATATCTGCCTGCTCAAAAATAATTATAAAGAAACCTCCAGAGCAACACCATCATCTAGAACAGGCCTGTCCAACCTACTGCCTGCAACACATAGTTTTGCAGCCCATGGATACTTGGAATACAGAAACCAATTCCTGTTTGAAATTTAATTAAATAACGAGGCCAACTCTGATGCAAACTTTGTTCAAGATTATGATCAAAGGAATGCATCCATTTGGCCATGTTTAAAGTGTCAAAGTCATAGAGATATTTTTATATTTATGCTTACCAGCCTGTTGTCTCATTTGTCTCAGGCATGTGCAAAGTTATGTGCTAATTTTTATCTGCACATACTTATTGTTAGGTAGTGTTAATAGAGCAAACATGAGCAACAATAGCAAGAAGAGGAAAATACAAGATCAAAATAGAAGTTATAAAGATATATGGGAGTTGGATTAATTTGTCACAGACAATAATGGCAAGTTGCAATGTAAATAATATCTGCTTGTAAAGAGTAATACTTCACACGAAGAAGTATGAGGAAGCTTCAAGAGAAACGTGAAACATCAGACAGCAGTGTTTACAAAAATGTCATCTACGCAGATTGCTGCATTAACTGCTTCTTACAGTGTATCACTGGAATTTGTAAAAGGTAAGAAAGCATTTAGTGATGGAGAAATGGTTAAAACATGTGCAGTTGCTATGGCAAATGCATTTGGTGAAATAAGTTTATCTACAAAATCTGCAACTGTTCCCCTCTCTCGTCAAACTATCTCAAAACGAGTACAGAATATGGGAGTAAAAATGTTGCAGAAATTAGAAGACCATTGGAAAATGCAATTATTTTTCACTATGCTTGGATGACAAATGTCAACCAGAGTGACACCAGTAAACCTTTGATTTGCATTCTAAGTCGAAGCATGAAGGATGAAGATATATTTAAAGCAGTAAATGAATCAGTAAAACAATATGGCAGTTTTGAAAAGTACTCTTGTATTGTTGATTGATGCTGCACCGTGTATGAGAGGAGGTGAAGGACTAGTAGGCCTAATTAGGAAAGGGGCCCAATGTTCCGTTGCTTAATTTGCCAAGAAGTGTTGTGTGGGAAGTCAGTAAAAGAAAGTGATGCAATGAATATTAAGCTGACAGCCTCCAAAAAGTACATGGTGCAATAAGGCACAACTGCACTGCAGATTTCGGATAAAGTGCAAGCCCAATATAGAGATATAGCACTCCTAGCAAATGTATGCTGGCTAAGGGCAGGTAAAGGTCTTCAGAAATTCTTTGCACTCAGATATGATATTCCAGCATTTTTAAAAGACAGTACCAGAAATGGTGAAAATTTTGTTTGATAGGTTAAGATCCAGACTTTCTAGGGCAGCTTGCTTTCATAACTGACCTGACACAGTACTTGAATGATTTGAACCAGAGACTTCAGGGCAAAGATCAAAGTGTATCAGAGCTAATTGTCATAGTAATGGTTCCAAAAATAAGTTGAAACTTTTGAAGTTGCCATTATCAAGTAATGACAACATCTTCAATCTTGTCCATAGCTGTCAGGAGAATTTGAAGATGGGATTTTTTTTCTGTATTTTGAGAAAATATTGAAGTTATTATTCAAGAACTTGATCAAAGATTTTCTGACTTCGAAAATATTAAGAGTAAACAACTCCTTTTCATGATGCTTGAATGTGGGTCTTGATAATCAGTCATTGAAGTATCATCTGAAAATCTATGATCTTCAAACCAGGGCTGAGACAGAGTTCAAATTTTCCTTGTTACTTTCAGAGCTAAGAGATTTTGGTTTGCAGCTTACCTTGATGTTTGGAAGCACTTATCTATGTGAAAGTGCTTTCTCTAACATGAAATTTATAAAAAGTGCAGAAGCTGCCTCAGTAATGATTCTTTGTTACACCTGCTAGACTGTCAATTATTAACATAGAAGTGGATGTCCCTGCTTCAGTGAAAGAGTCAGATAATCATCAGTACTCACATTGATTTCTGGTTTTTGGAATTTGATAATGTAACCTATTTCACCAAATTGGTTTATTGTATTTTACTGTTAAATATATCTGAATGAACCTTTTTAGTGTGTGGCCCTCAGAGTGTAGTCTAAATATTTTGGCCCCCAATCCCTCTTAAGTTGGACAGGTCAGGTCTAGAATATGAGTGCATCAGCTCATTGATTTGTATTAAAAACATTGCTTGATTATCTGAAAAAAAATAATTATATTTGTAAAAAAAAGTTGTTGGATTTTAACTCAAATGCAATTAAAGAAAAGATTAATAACTAAAATCTAAGCATTTCCAGAAAATATGTTTATCTGATTTCCTCCCCCCCCCTTAAATACGAGGAACACATCTGCAGGTGTCTTTTTACACATACTTTCACTTACGCACAGTATGAATGTGGCGCTGCAGGTGCACACATACATCTGTAGAGCTATTGGGAGAGGTAGACATGCTTACACGCTTCAGTGGGTTGATTAATTTTATGGATATTAGCTTAGCTTAAATTAAGCAAAAAATATTACAGCTTAAATGCAAAATATCTGTTTTACTACCTATTACTAAAGCAACAATCTAAGGTAGATGCAGCCAATCTTTTACAATAAATGGGTTAGCACTGTGTCCAGGACTCAATACTTAATTAGCCTTCAACATTGGAATCTTGGCCAAATGTGCAGTTTTTTTTTTTTTTTTTTTTTTTTTTAGCCAAATAGCCTATACTTCTGAGAACAGGTATTAACAATTTTTAGAGACATAAATTATGAATGCTTGAACTTTGAAAAACCATTACTGATACAGTACTGATCAATGGAACTTAAAGGATTAAGTTAACTTACACAGAACTAATGAATAAACTAGATTTTCATTCTAAACTGCAAAAATGAATAAAATTAGAACATGCAAAAACCTACATTTTAACACCAACACTTTTTCAGAATGTGACCAACACTTAAAAATGATTGTGGATGTAATGTAAACAGCAACATGCAGGTTTCATACTGAATACAATAATCATCTTCCTAGACACCAATGACATGCACTTGGCACTTGGTCAACTTACATTTTCCGATTTTCCTGGGTCTGCTAGATGTAATGACTCTATTACAATGATGAAATTCTCTTTCATATACCCAGGATTCTGCATTTGGTGACAACCACCACCATCACCACACACACCAGAAGCAGAAAGATAAAAGCACACAAAAAATGAAGACCCATAATGTTGCTTGTAGTAGTAACAATTTATGAACACACAAACAAACAGTTGCTAGTTGAGTATGATACTGATGAGTACATCAGTATGATCCTAGTAATATCAGTTTATGCTGAACTTCAATTATTTCAGTTATTCTTGCAATATCAATAATGATGTATGATTCTGGTTATATCTGATCTGTCTTTGTAAAACCTATAAAGGAAAACTGTTTCAAAAGTGGCAGTTGATTTCTCTATTGTTAGCAAACATTGGTGTTACTTGAGAAAGAGGGATTAGAGATAATAGTTGAAAAAATGTTATTTGAAGCATTTGACAAATTCTTTTGTAGTTCATGCATAAATTTCTCTGCAACATCATTATAAATATAAGAATTCATTTGGGGGTTATTTCTGGTGATTATACGACAGCATAAGTTTATTTGGTTTACATTTTAATTTATTTTTATTGTTTACAATATGCATATAACATAGTTCTCTTGCATTTGCATTTCTTTTCGATCTCCCATGTTTAACAGTAAGGAAATGTCTGGATTAATGCTTGTATTGATGGGCAGAAAAAATAGCTGCCCTAAGTTTATGTTTGGTGTCTGCTTTGGAAGCTTTTTTTAAAATAGAAGTCACTATGTTATGTCTTTGAAATCTTAAGTGCTTTCTATATAAGAACAAAAGGAATAGTGCCTTCTCAGAAAAAAGTAATCCTTTGAAAATTTAAACCAATAACAACGAACAAGAAAAGGTTAACCCTCCCATATCCCCAAAAAATATGCATATACATAAATTGTATATTTTTATAAAAACATTTTTATGTAGTAAGATTTGTTTTTAACTCTTAAGGTTTTTAAACTATACAAAAGTAATTGAGATTGGAAAGACTTCACAGCTTATTCCCAGAAAATTCAACTGTGTTGCAAATATCATAAATATGATGGTATTTTAATAAACATAAAAACCATTTATGAGAAAATAACAAACATTTTTTCACGTAAAAAGTAGTTTGACAGGAGACTTTCTTGAAAATCTTCCATGTTGCACCTTGGAAAATGCTGGATTAAAGTATTAACGTTGATACTTCACTGACTTTTTGTTTTTGAGTTATGTTGTTCACAGACACCTCAAAATGTTTATTCCTGGTGAAATTTTGGTATTGAATTTCAGGGTGTGGTGCAGTACTTCCTCTGCTCACTATAGGCAAGGAGTAGAGAAAGAAAAAACTGAATCTCTTCTCCATCTCATCCATGTTTAACTGCTGCACGATTCCACTCTTAACATGTGACCTGATTCTGCCCTATTACAGCACCTTGGCTTGTCACCTTGTCTATATAGAACGGTCAAGAGTGCAATGCCTCACAAAATGCTTTACGCAATACTAGTTTATTACACAAAATGATATACAGGAATATGTCTCACGGTAAATAAAGATGTGCTTGATAGGCATTATTTCTTTCAAAATTGTTACAAATATGTGACTGAAGATGTTATCTAAATGCAGTTTTCTCTGGTTACAAGTGGTCATTGTTACATTGATATTACATATTGACCGAGATTTTTTTAGTACAAGTAGGTGTAAAATAAAAATACCCTTGTTTTGGATTTTTCCCACAGAGGTCTAAGTTTGACAAGAAAAATATGATTTACAAATTATAAGGTTTCATTAATAATATTTAATTCCTTGCATATATCAGCATTTAAAAAGTATTAAATGAGGGAACTTAAATTCATGTCTATGGCCGATATTTTCTTCTCTAAAAGAACTTTTGGCATTAAGTTACCTTTGGTGCAGGCTTGTGCGCTGATACTTGTAGCTTCAGTGCAGACATTAATTCAGTATCAGCACCTGGCATACTATCCGGCAGCTGATCGTTGAGCACAAGACCAATCTAGTCAGCAATTACAACTTAAAGCATTAAAATTTCTTTCCATCAAATAGGGGCTCTAAGGGAGAGAATGCTAAGACAAGGTATTTTGGTTTTCAGTGTATTTTCACTATAAAAACTGCAGCTTAATCTGTAACATCAATGTGACATTATCCCTTGTTTACTGAGAGCACAGTTTAGAAAAAAATTACTAACCAGTAACACTTTGACATGGTTCCCAATTTCTATTAAATTTTGTATCACTTGCACAGCATTTTAAATCTTTTAAAGCTATATTGTAGAAATTTCAGCAACTCCTTGATTTTGATTGTGTGTTCATAGGAAACTAGCTGTAAGTTAAAGAAAGTTTAACCCAGCAGAAGAGAAACAACTCACTGTGAAGTTCATAAGAAACTGTTTGTATTAATATTGAAGCTGGCTATCAAATAAGCATACCCAGGCACCTTTTATGTTTTAAATGTAACCACTAAAGTACCCAAAGCAGCATTTTCCAAAGAATAGCAGTGGCAGCAGTGCCTGTATTCAAATTAATTTTAATAATGATTTTAACACTCACATTATTTTTATCACCTTTATCATTCAGATGAAGTGTTTCTACTATAAGAAAAAATTTCTCCTTCATATAAAGTGGATTCTGAAATGTCAAGTAAGAAAATTAAGTGCCTTAATTAATTTCTAAGCCACAAGAATTAAAGTTATACTATAACACATAGAACAAAATGATGATCTGTGGCAGCTAATAATAATGCTGAAGAGCAATGTATGAACCTACACAAACTTCACTACTAGATAACATATTGCTAAAAATATTGGAAGGTCATTCTTCCAATATGAAGTTAGTGTGTTAGATTAATAATTTCATTGTTGCTCTTCATTGCATATTTGTAAGTTATACTTGGAGCAATAATAATTAGTTTTACAATGCATAGAGGATAATAATGCAGTTTGAATATAATTTGCCAGTATCCATTCGATAAGTGTTATGCATCATGCCAGGCATACACTTCAAATATGAGAAGCCAATTTCCAAGACTGTCAAGTCTACTTGACAAAACTCTTCAAAAACTGATAATAACATACATAAATATGCTTCAGAATGAGAAGAGATTTACAATTACTGTTGTTTAATGTGTCTGTCTCAATTTGTTTCAAGGCATATATAACAATTACACAGTTCCAGAATTTTATTAAAATTACAAAATGCTTGTAGATAATGAGTTTGGAACTGCTCAGAATTTAAAATCATCTTTGCTGTTGCATAATCTGCTTTGTATGAAAAACACTTCTGGAGCCCACCTCTGTTGCATTCAAGAGATATTGAGCATGAATCCTGGTTAGGCAACCTATCTAAGATTTTTCATGAGAAGACCATTGTCGGCAAACTTCTGGCTCTATGGTCCCAATTTAACCCATTTCATCCATCCGCAAAAATTCAACAGAGGCAAAAATGTTTCTGTCAAAGTAAATTCCTCAACACATGGTTATTTGCAAAACTTTAATTTTTGGAAGAGCAATAACAAAGTGTACTTCAGCCAAATTTTAGCTCTTCACCTCCTCCCCCAACATTTCAATCAATGAAAAGATGTGTGAACAATTTTAAGCCCATTTAATGATTTAAATAACTGCAAAGAAATCAGTTGTGCCAAGGTCTTGGAAATTTCTTTTATAGGCTATTAAATCTGACATTCTCCTTGGTGCAACTCATCATGAGCAGCATTTCACTAACTGCATTCCCTAAAAAGTTGTGGTTCTGTCTTCTAGAACATGGCAGCACCCTAAGCCAATTTCATTCTGAGTAATTTTGATAGGTTGTGGATATGGCAATTCATATGTTCATACCAAATATTGCTTGATATTTGTTAACAATAAAGCTTTAAACAACTTCCATTTTATCTAAATGTTTTTCTTAGAGCATATACAGAGCCCTGATATTTTGTCAAATAGGCCAGTATTTTCTAAATTGTTATTGTTCACTTCTTGCTGGCAATTTAATGAACTAAAATGTATCTATTTAATGTGCACTATAAAAGACTGTATTTGTTTTAGTTTTCAAATTCTCATAAAATCTTAAAAAAATAATTCAGGCATGATTTAATCTCTGAAAGTATGTGTAGTATGATATTCAGCCTTATTTGTACAAACGATTAGTTAAAAGTTCCACAACACTTAAATATTTTGCATGATTATATGCAAAGATAAAATACAACAATGCCCTAGAAATTAGAAGGAATGAAATATCAGTTTTATATAAATATCGACTTTGCTGGAACGATCTACATTCTTAAATTTTAAATTAATTATTTCCCTCCCTCTCCCTTTGATTAGTAGATTCTGTCAATCATTCTGATAATTGGGAGTAAAATATTTGAAAAAGTTAAAGGACACTTATGACCCATTTGTGTGAATGGATCAGTTCTTGCAAACATGCTCATCATTGTAGGCAAATAAGTAATGAGTTGAATGGAATTTAGTACAATTTGTTTCTCCGGTTGTTTTTAGACAGGCTCTTTTTTTCCTTTTTATTTTCAGAAGTAAATGGAATGTTCAAATTACACTTATATGACAGTGATTGCGTTTAACACCTGCACTTACTTGACATGGCACCACAGGAGTACACTGAAGATGCATGCAGTGAAATAATTGGGGAAAGGAATTTAGGATACCTCCATGGAATTTGCCTCCACTGGGGAAAAACCTCAGTTTCTTGGAGGACAGCCCTACCTGGATACGAACCCATTCTAACTTCATGATTTAACCACTATGGCTACCCGAATTAGAGGTGGGAAGCATAAATGATTTGAGATTTTGAAAACTGTGTCTTAAACAAATTAAATTTAAAGTTTAAAAAAACTAGTCATTAAATTTTAAAAAATAAAACTATTCACCATTTCATGGACAGTCCATGTGGGATTATTACTCTTGTTCCTGTATTACCCCTCTAAAGCAAAACCATTTGTATGGTTTATTGCTTACAACAAACTAGCCATGAAAAGTGATTAACAATGATTTGTCACTTCACTGATGAGAAATACTTATGTGAGAGGTAGAAAAATAATTTTAGCTTATTCCTAAACTTTGTCATCTCTTCAGTTGACAACAATAGTAGAATAAAACTGAATTTCTTTCTCCAATAGAATACAAACAAACCAGAACTCTGCCCAGAATATATAATTTTTTAAATCTTATGGATTACTCACCACAACCAATCTTCAAAATTGGAAGGTCTTGAATGTGAGGTAGACACACTACCCCCCCTCGCTCCATGACACAGAGTTGGACTTCCAAATATTTTCGCACACTTGAAATGTTGTGAAGCTACATTTATCCATTTCTTCAACTCAATTTCACACTTTTTAAAAGTTACTTTGAGTCATTCTGGTTTTCCATTAGAGGTAAAATATACGAGAATAAATGTTTTAGAGAAAAGCAAGTTAAAAAAATTTCTTGAACTTACCGAGATAACTGTTTTACAATATGGATATGCGTTCCAAGCCTCTTCATGAACCTCTAAAGAACCTTTTGGAGCTAGAAGCCTTATAAATGCTGGGACTTTGCTGCAACATATAAAAGAAATACCAGTTTAGCAAATAGATTATGCACTCTTTTTAAAATTGAAGATGGTGTAACCATTAACTTTCTCACAAAAAAAGTTATATTATACAGAGTGATATAAGGAAAGTTTTAAAATTCATTTCATTATAGTTTTGATTTGAAATATCAATGTTTTTGCAATCATAGTAATATATTTTAACATGTTCTGGAGTGTCCTTGTTGCAGAGGAGGTAAGTAGGGCTGTAGACAAATTATTAGTCGGGTCCCAAGTTATTTCTTACATAGCTATTTTATCTATTTCACATTAAGATCAACATCTGCAGAACTGCTTTAATAGCACATTAGCTGGCTTGCCCAATGTTGCACCAGCAACTTTTTAAACTTAACTGACAATTCAATTAATTTATTTGTTCTTTATGAAATAATTGTACAATGCTTTAGAAGATTGTTATGATGGATCCTCTCCTTTACCCCTTAAAATAGTAAATGTGAAGCCCCAGTTATTCCTTATAATGGATAAAGACTCTCCTGGTATTCATGCAAAATTATGTAAAACATTGGTGGATCCTTTGATTCCCTTAACCTTAATCCAAAAGTTCTTCCTATAATCAAAATCATCGGTCAGAATGGTCAAGTAATTGTTTATTAGAATCACAGATGACATTTAAAATTGTTGCACTCTTTCATTGGCCCCATAATTATTTAATAACATAAAAGCTGGTACACAATTTTCAATTGTTGGTGAATATGAACATTCTCCACTTCTGGCCCAACAAGCTGCAATGGAAAATATGCATATTCTACCATTATTGAGAAAATAATATTCTCAGTTGTCAAATACAAAATATCAATTGAGTTCTGATGTCAGTTACACAATTTTCTCTCTTTATATATTATTTATGATATCCTAGTAATGATCTTGATTATAAAATATAAGACAAGGCAAAACTTTCTTACTTGAGCATATTTAAAATATGTTGTCATTAGCAGATTTGATGCTCTTTTATATTATTATTATTATAATGTATACCACCTTTAACATCTAGGTCATGTCAGTAGCTTTGCCTTTGGAACAAATAGCTCATCGGCAATGGTGTTCACTTTCTCATTCATTGTTTTATTTAACTTTTAGTTACTTTTTTTAAACTTACAGGACACATTCGCACTCCCTTTCATACATCCAGACTTTAGGGGTAGGGAATAATCCTGACTAAGGAAAACTTCCCACCTTCCAGCCAGGAATCGAATCCAGGACCTCTGGATTAGGAAGTTGATTCTCTTTTGTTTTGCTGTGTCTTGGTTACTCAATTATGACAATCTATGTGCTTTATTGCTTGAAATGCAATATACGGCAGTTTCTTATTTGTGTGTGCGTTTTCAATAGGGAACAACCACTTTCTACTCCACGGCCTTCTCCACAAGCATACTCTTTTATAATACCAATGTGTTTGTATTCAAGTACAAAAGTTTTGTAAATCTTTTTTAATGATTTAGTACTCCGTGAAATTAAGTCATGATGTGATTTATGCCTAAAGAGAACAATCGGTTGTGATTTTTGAAACATGCACATACCAAACTGTCCCTCTTGTTTTGCAGATTTTGTTGTAAGTGCAAGAGGAGGATACAGTAGGTTGAAGGGATAAAAAAAAAAAAAAAGAAAAGATCTGCTTGTCTACTGTCCTGGTTTCTGGAGGCTATGCCAGGACCAGTTTTCCTATTATTTTATTTGAAGCCAACTTATGTTTTTCTAGTAACTTTCATTTGTGCAGATATATACATACTTTCTAA
Organism: Hymenopus coronatus; assembly: GCA_030762935.1. Taxonomy (NCBI): domain Eukaryota; kingdom Metazoa; phylum Arthropoda; class Insecta; order Mantodea; family Hymenopodidae; genus Hymenopus; species Hymenopus coronatus. Next base: position 26,959,723 of record CM060895.1, read on the forward strand.
CACTTATTTCTACAATAATAATTTACAAAAACTCCCTACAGTCCCTAATAAAAAACTAAAGAATTCCCATCTTGGTAATAAACTTAAATAATGTTCTTTGCCGGAACTGTAGAGTCAAAAAATTTCTTGAGGAAAGATTTTATGATTTAATTTCCTTCTTTAATTAGTTTGAATTTTTATTTACTTATCCTCTTATGGATTTCATTGATTATTATGCATTTATTTTGGGTGCAATTATCTCCTCCTACCTACATCTATCTGTCCTGTCGATTCATAATTATCTTGTTGAGTTTACTCTGAAGCATTACTTGGTCTTCTTTATCTTGCTACTGTTCTTCTTGTTCTCTTCATGCATCCATGTGTGTCTGCCTTCGTTCATTTACGTCAGCTTCCATTACGGATGTGGAGACGATATCCGCCATTTCTTCTAATATGGAGTATTCATTCTTATTTCAGATTATATCAAATACCCGTTTCCCAGCCAGCCATGTCCATCATTCTTGTAGATCTTCGGCGTATTTATTGCATTAAAAAATAGCATGATCCGGTGTATCGCTGACTTCACTTCTTCCCTATTTTGTTAAAATACGTATTGTACATACCATGCCCCGTTATATATTGAATCCCTCCCTTTTTACTTTCTCTATAGGCACTATGTACATAGTGTATAGGGAATGTATTGCACTCCACCAAAAAATTTGATACCAAGATTTCACCGGAAATATATGTTTTAGGGTCCCCTTTATCTATAAAAAGCATTTTCAGAAAACGGTCCGTGTGTGTGTGTGTGTGTGTGTGTGTGTGTGTGTGTGTGTGTGTGTGTGTGTGTGTGTGTGTCCGTGTGTCTGTGAACACGATAACTCAAAAAAGAAAAGTAGGTAAAATACCAAACTTGGTATTTAAGTTTAGTATCTTCCAGGGATGCGATACGAAGATTTTGAGAAAAATCCCCACACCCCAAACTACCCTTTACATGGAATTTTTTTCGAAAATTTTGATTTTCTCAAAAATGGCTCTACAATTTCGATTAAAATTTCATATATTAAAGATATTTACCTGACAAATAAAATGTATATCTTGAATTTTCTGGGAATAGCCTCTGAAGAGTAGTTTATTTTGGGCTTTTTGAATAACTGCTAAACCGTAAGAGGTGGACAAAAACTTACTACATAAAAAATGTAGAACACGTTAAAACACACAATTTATGTTAATACATTTTTTTCGTGGAGTTCGTCGTTTTTGTGACATTCCGTATTTTTGGTTTCTGCTATGAAAAACTTATACATTTCTCATACAGGAATTTGTCAACTGCTGTCCATACAAACAAAGGATCTTCAGTGACATAGCAACCAGCTTTTGATTATCACTTTAACCTATAGTACTCCCTTATTTCACCTCTACTTACAAGGAAGCAAGTAATATGGCTATTTCTGCTAATGTTTTACCGATTAGCATGAAGTTAATAGAAGTATAAGCTTTTTAAGAATAATTTGTTGCAGGGATATAGAGAAAGTCATGTGAATGGTACACATCAGATTTTTAGGTTGTATATTAGTCAATCTTAGTCTCTCATGGATATTCGGAAAAAAGTTATAAGTTCTTCTGCCTTCTGCTATTGAATTCCACTCTTGTTGCCACATTTTTAATAGTCTTGTCCTTACTTTTTTTTTAGTTCTACACGATATTCCTATAATTTGCTCAACTTTATCATAGTCCCTTCTTTTTAGCCAGAAATGCCACCCTCGTTGTCTTATTATGATATCAATTGGCCAGATTGCCAGTGTTACAAGAAGTGTCATTGTTGACGTTGTGACTGTACCTGTTAATCTTAATAGAACTTTCCTCTGTGTTCTTCTTAATACCTTGATATTCTTTAATAATCTTATTCTATGCGCCCATACTCCTGCTCCATAAGATGTAATACCTATCAGTAAACTCATGTGGTATGTCTTTGTAATCAATAGTGGTAACTTGAATTTTCTAGTTGCTAAGGTTGACAACTTCATAAGAACTCCACTCGCCTTAGTTCTAATTTGATCGATATGGTTGTCGTAATTTAATTGTTCGTCCAGGTATATTCCCAGGTATTTTAATACTTTTTGTCTTTAACTTTTATATTATTAGTTTTCACCGATGGATCTCTTTTCAATTTACCTTTTAACATCATATATGCACATTTATGTGGTGCTATTTGTAATTTGTTATATTGACACCATCTGTTGATACATTCCAGTGAGGTTTTAGATCTTTCTTCCAATTGGAGTCTGTTATCCGCTTCCACTAGGACTAGGATGTCATCAGCATAAGCTGCAACTTCCGCTATACTTTGTAGTTCATCCAGTTCTTCTAAGAGGTGTTCAGTTAGTATATCCCAAAATAGGGGACCTAGAACGGATCCTTGTGGACAACCCTTTGTTATATCCTTGGTTATTCTATGATTCTCTCCTTTTACATAGACCCGCCTATCTTTACAATAGTCCTTCAAAGTTTTGTATAAGCAATTTGGATAATTTCTTTTCTTCAAAATTTGGAATAGTTGCGGCCACCATAAATTATCAAATGCACCAGTAATATCTATGAATAATCCCATTACATATTTCTTATCACTGTGATGAACCTTGTTTAGTGCCGCATTTACTGCATCTTCTTTTGACATATTTTTTCGGAATCCATATTGCTTGTTTGTCATTCCAATCATTATTCTGTATTCCCATATTCGTTTAAATAGCAACTTCTCCTGGATTTTGCCTAACACATTAAAAGGCAAATTGGCCTATATGTTTTGTAATTACTCGGATCTTTTTCTTTATCCTTCTTTAGTATAACAATGTTTGCCTCTTTCCAGCAATAGGGCACTTTACCATAAATTAAACATAGATTAATCCAGCTCTTTAAAATATTCGGCAATTAAATTAGCCAAATGTTGTATAACTTCTCCACAAATGTTATCCGGACCTGGTGCCTTTTTTTGTTTTAATTCTGCAATAGCATGTTTAATTTCAGATATATCATATGGATAAATTACATTATTATTTATATTTTCTTGTAGTAATTCTTGCCTCCTTTGTTTATGTTCTTCTTGACCATCTGCCTGATTGTCATTCGGGAGTAACTTATTCAATAAGTAATAGATTGACTCTGTCCAGCTTTTTGTATATGTGCCATCCTCCTTTGAAATCGTGGATATTATTTCAGGTGCAACTATTGGTTGAAGGGATAGTCAAAACGTTTTAAAACGAGTCACTTGCTTTAAAATTCCCTTCTCTTGTACTTAAGGCAGAACGATTGACGTGTGCATCTATGTAAACATAATCAGCGCTGCAACGTTACTGGCAAAAGCCCACGAAAATCGTAGTTTGCATGGCAAGCACGCAACCCCATCCTCCCACCACCGCGCGGGGCCCATCCTATAACTGGGCCATTCTGTACAGCACAATTCGGTTAAAATGACATTGGAGCTACCTCTCCCCCTAGCCAGATCTGAATTCCAACTCCGATTATTTGCAGAACCAGAGAGTATTGTTTGCTCATAACGCACGCATACGTCTACAATTCAGTCAACTAGAAATTTTACTTGTGAGAGTTCAACCTTCGCCAGAACAATGCAACGTTCTCACATTTATCGTAATATAGAAATAACGCAACGTTAGTCTGATGTGCCAACACGAGCGTATATTCGAGCTCGCATATGCAATACATAATACCATAAGACTGTATGGATTCGGGCTTAATTTGAAACAAAGTTTGTCCGGCTCAGCTCGAAAATGAAGGTTGAAAAATTAATGTATACCAATCAAAATAGTATTCTGTCATGTAAATATATTAAAAGTATGAAATTTTAATCAAAACCTTTAACGCCATTTTTACTTTCTCTACTTAGTACGATAAGGTATTGCACTCCACCGAAATTTCGCCGGTATTTAGGGTCCCCTCAATCACAAAAATAAAATTAAAAAAATTGATTAAAGCACTTTTAGGCGCGCGCGTCCGTAAACGCGATAAGTCGGTAAAATACCAAACTTGGTATTTAAGTTTAGTGTCTTCCAAATATGCGAAACAAAGATTGAGGAGAATCCCCCAACCCCAAACTGTACACGGAGAAAAAAAATATAGCAAATGTTGATTTTTCTCAAAAATGGCTCTAACGATCTTGATTTAAATACAGCATATTAAATACATTTACATGCCAAAGTGTATATTGATCGCTGATGACCTTTGTTGTGACCTTAAATAAATTAAAAAAATTGAATTTTCTGGAAATAACCAATGAAGATCTCTCCATTCTGGATGATTTTAGTATAACTAGTAAACCCTAAGAGGTAGAAAAAAACTTACTAAAAATAAAATATTGCCAAAACACAATTTGTGGCATATATATAAAATTAATTTGTCAATTCCTGACCATACAAAAAAGCGAATTTCAATCACATAGCAACCAGCTTTTAAAAGATTTGACTCGCTTTAGGCTAGTGTACGCCCTTATTTCCCTTCTACTTACAAGGAAGCAAGTAATAAGCCAATTATATTAATGTTCATCTCGATTAGTACAAAGTAGATAGAAAATAAGTGTTAACAATAATTTGTTACAGAGGTGCAGAGAAAGCCATGTGAGTGAAAGATGCCATATTTTTGAGAAAATTAAAAATGACGAAAATATTTCCTAAAAGGGAAAATAGGGGCAAAAATTATTTATCAATTTTTGGTCTCTTAGGTTGAGATTTCTGGAACATCACAATTATTGCAGCATGCGTACAAGCATATCAGTAGAAATAACAATACCCTTGGGGAAGTAAAAAATGATTTAAAATTACCAGGAATCACACAAGAAGATATATTAAACAGATAGCTCTTCAGAAACAAAGTTCATAAATGGCAAGTTGACCGAAGAAAAAAAACTGGAGCAATGTGGACAGACGAGAGAAAAGAAGCACAGCCAAAGAATGAGAGAAATATGGGTTCAAAGGAAAACAAAGAGACGTTTCTAAGTACTTTGCGTAGTCCCTCATGGGCTCATTCGTGATGGGGAAATAATAATAATAATCTGCGCAACAACTGAGACCGGGCAGGGTGGTGCAGATAACTGCCTAACACGACCTCGATTCAAACTCGGTCGGGCCGGACCCAGCCCAGGTACTTCAGTCCGTACAGGTAGGCCGTGCCTAACCTAAAGGGCCATTCACGTGAAAATCAACCGTAGACGTAACGTAGACTCAGAAGCTACACACTTTGTTCAGCTCCAGAACTGAAACAGACACTTTCACGAAGATCTTGAGACTATGTATTCACTTCATTTCTCTGGGAAAAAGTTGGGAAATCTTACTGAAACTCAAATAGTAAAGGAAGACTACGCATGTAAATTAATCGGTCTCTCAAGAAAATTAACAGGTTTAGTGATCTTAGATAACTTAAACCTTCGTTTGCTTTTTTGGAAATTTATTTCTTGTTAACATAATGAAAAATGATTGAGATGTTTCAAAGCCAATTAGGGTTTATTCTACAATCGTCGTTGGAGTTCCTGCAGATTAAAGAAGGATTTAAAACATCGACATTAAGTAGGCATTAACAATTCCAATTTGAATAACCTTAAAGATCATAATTAAAAGAATGAGCTAAAGGATTTATCTTCATTTCTGGTACGGCCTATTAGTGAAAGTTATTGTATTCAATACGTCTATGAACTGCTTAAGATGAACATTGAAGTGCACTTGTTTAAACTGCTTTTAATCTGTCACCATTCAATGGATCATGAACTACGACACTGTTTCAACGTATTGGCGCGTACCTAAAAGCCGTCGGAGTCCCGCTGGAGAAGAAACGTGATATTCAATACGTCACTTTATTCCACAAGACGACAGCTTCCCTTCAATGGTGAGCTGTAGTGCATGCGGTAGGCAGGCCTCTGCGAGTCGTGAGTACTCCGCTGCTCTTTGGTGTGCACCCACGCTGGGGATGCCTGGTCTGCGACCTAAATGTTTGGCAATAAAAATAATATTTGTGTCTACCATGAATTTAGTTTCAATTTGCAACTAAACATTAAGTGCGGCTCTCTCCATGTTTGTCCCTTGAACTGCTGCTCCAAAATGTCAGGTAGTTGACCACCCCTGATATACACGATCCCACAGATAAACCTATTGCGCTTGTGCACCGGCAAAAGGATAGCAGTGCTGCAAGTTTTATAGAAATTAATTTTGGTGGTTGCACAGTGCACGTTTTAGTAAATTATGTACTTCAGTCTTCTTTTCGATATGCTTTGGTTTGGTTCTCTCCATTACACGCTAAGCACATCATGTGAAAAACTGTTACACGCCAAGCATCACTTACCGGCACTTTCTGCCTTTAATTTTCTATTCAGAAGTATTCTCGTTTCAAAATTGCTTTAACAGCTATGAAGTTTCATTTCAAACACATTTGTAAAAATGCTACTGTATTGCAAGTTACAGGATCTCTGAGTTTCTTTATCTCTAAGTTACTGTTCAGTGCACTTTCCATGTAATTAACTCTGCCTTTCTTTAAACAGCAAAACGATTGAGCTAGTAAACCCAGCACCAACAGTTTCTTCGTGAAACGCTGTACTACACTACGAAAACAGCTGCCTCTCTCTGGAATTACCACTCAATATGTCTAAAAACAATACATTCACAGAGATTAAAACACGGCAACAATTAACATTTCCCTGAACGATTTTAATTGACGGTACAAAATACTGCCAAAATAAAGATGGATGAGTTTAATAATGAGCATAAATAATGCAAGTTTATAAATGAACTTTTAGGATATAATTACAATTTTTGCGGTATAGAGGGTATCCAGAAACAATGTTCAGACTTCTGCTCAGCGACAGTTCTGAAATATATATTATAATTAGGCAATTCAATAGACATTTACATATGAAGATTGCCACTCTCTGAAAAATGTGAGAACATCCCTTTAAAAATGTTATTTTTCTATCTACTTCATGTAAATCTAGATAAAGATTCGTAGAAATTGTTTCATTATACATTTCGTTATAGACGCAAAAGGGGTGTCGGTGACTGAAAATATAATCAAAACTTGAAAAAGCAAGTGGCTATGCAATGGCCTTGAAAATCCCCCCCCCCTCTCTCTCACTTTCTCTCAACTAGCTCAATGTTACTGTTTAAAAAAAAAAAAAATGCCTGCGCTTACATCAACTAAAACCTCGCAAACAGCCAATAGCTCAAAATAGTTATTTGAAATAAAGTATATGTTTTCAAAAGACTGCTTTGTGAAATAGTAAGATGTTTACTATCTCTTATGATTTACCGGTTAAGTAAAATTATAGAGATTGCTTATGCGATCGATATTCTGGCTGGTCAAACCAGAGGTCCCGGGTTCGATTCCCGGCTTGGGCGGAGACATTTTCATTAAGCAGAACAATTCTTATTCTTCACAGTCTGGCAATATGCATGTATATGTTTAATAGTACAATACAGAAAAAACAACGTTAAGAAACCCTACAGTTCAGGGAGCAAAGCTGTAGCAGTTGTTCTGTCAGATGTGACCGTAGAAGTTAAAGGGGACTAAACAAATGAAACAAATCAGAAAATGAAACAAATCAGAAAATAAAAAAAATACAGAAATAAATCCGATGTAATTGAATTTCGCAGGTAATATGCATTACATTCAAGATAGCATTTTATTAGTGATATAAATAGCGTAAACTTGTTCCATTTACTCAAAATAGTTAGGGCCATGTAATGGTTAATTTCAAGAGGGGAATATATATGTCGTATCTTTGGAAGATACTGAATTTGAATATCAAGTTTGGCATTAATCCGCTTTTCGTTTTTGAGCTATGCTTTTCACACACCTTATTGCGTCCATAGGACCTCAAAACATATCCGATGAAATCCCAAAACAGAAGTTTTTGCTGGAATACAATTAATTCTTGCTCTTTCAAATATGTATTGTGCGTGCTGGAGTCCTCATACATAGAAATAGAAATAGAACTGGGGTTAACCATGCAATACGACACGAGGCTAGTGCTCAGTAACACACAAATATCCTTGAATCTCGTGTTCATCAGAATGTAACATGCCTATATGTTCATTTGACAATAGTATCCGTAGATAAATTATTCACGAAATTAGTCGGATGCTGTAATACCGCAGCAAGATGTAAACTGAGCTAATGAATCCTTTATGATATCACGGTCCGATTTTCGACCTCTAAAGAATGGACCATAGAATCAATCTGCCGACAATGTATAGTATGAATCATAGCACCATTGTCAAATATTTGATTGTTTCATTTTAGTAACAATACAACATGGACCGATGAACATCGCTATTCCACATTGCATTACTGTTTTCTTTCACCGGAAATACATACTTGAGAACTCCTGATTTAAAAAATTAAGAAAAGATCATTTTGGAAAGAAAGAAAAAAGGCATATGTGTCTAAAACACATAACTAAAAATCTGAGTGTTCCATTCACTGGACTTTCCCTAAATATTTGCAATAAATTATTGTTAAAATGCTTATTCTTCTATTTACTTAATGCTAATCGATAACAAATTAGCAGTAAGGGTCTTATTACTTGCTTCCTTGTAAGTAGAAGGGAAATATGGGAATACACTAGACTTAAGCGAGAACAAATCTCTTAAAAGCTGGTTACTATGTGATTGAAGTACCTTTTTACTTTCTCTACACGTACTACACGTACTATGTACAGAGTATAGAGAAGGTATTGCACTCCACCAAAAAATTCGATACCGAGATTTCACCGGAAATATATGTTTTAGGGTCCCCTGTATCCAAAAGAAGTATTTTCAGCAAAAGGACCGTGTGTGTGTGTGTGTCCGTGTGTCTGTGAACACCATAACTCAAAAACGAAAAGTGGGTAAAATACCAAGCTTGGTATTTAAGTTTAGTAACTTCCAGGGATGCAACACGAAGATTTTGAGAAAAATCCCCCCACCCCAAACTACCCTTTACATGGAACTTTTTTCGAAAATTTTGATTTTCTAAAAAATGGCTCTAACGATTTTGATTAAAATATAGTATATTAAAGATATTTACCTGACAAACAAAATGTATATTTTGAATTTCCTGCGAATAGCCTCTGAAGATTACTTTATTCTGGGTCAATTTTACGGAATTTTGCTAAACCGTAAGAGACGGACAAAAACTTACCACACAACAAATGTAGAGTACTTTAAAACACACAATTTATATTATATACATTTTTTTTCGTGGAGCCGATTGTTTTTGAGATATTCCTTGTTTTTGGTTTCACCTATAAAAAAAACTTATATTTTGTCATACATAACTTTGTGTCCATACAAACAAAGGAACTTCAATCACATAGCAACCAGCTTTTGACTATCACTTTAACCTATGGCATCCCCTTTTTTCGCTTCTACTAACAAGGAAGCAATAAGACTATTTCTGCTAATTTTTTCTCAATTAGATAAAGTAAATAGAATAATTTGTTGCAGAGATGTAGAGAAAGTCATGTGAATGGAACACATCAGATTTTTTGTATGGACAGGAGTTGACAAATTCCCGTATGAGAAATATATAAATATTTTACAGCTGAAACTAACAAGAAATATCTCTAAAACGGCCAACTCCACGAAAAAAACTGTATATAACATAAGTTGTCTGTTTTAATGAGCTCTACATTTTTTGAGCGGTAAGTTTTGGTCTCTTACGGTTTACCAGTAATGCAAAATTCCGACAACATTCATCCAGAATAAACAGTTCTTCAGAGGTTATTCCTAGAACATTTAGGATACACATTTTATTTGGGATGTGAATATCTTTTATAGACGGTACTTTAATTAAAAATCGTTAAGTCTTTTTTGAGAAAATCAAAATGTTCGAAAATGCTTCCTTGTAAAGGGTAATTTGTGGTGGGAGGATTTTCTTATCCTTGGAAGATACTAGACCCAAGTACCAAGTTTGGTATTTAACGGTCTTTTCGTTTTTGAGCTATGCTGAACACAAACACGGACCTTTTTCTAAAAATACTTTTATCGGATTCAGGCGGTCCCAAAACATATGTTTGCGGTGAAATGTCGGTATCGAATTTTTGGGTGCAATTGAACACCTTCTCTATACACATTGTACATAGTACGTGCAGAGAAGGTAAAAAGACTGTTTAAAATCGTGAAGCATGTTGCGGTTGATTGTAGTCTAGGCAGCGTGTTGTGAAATGTAATACGCTGCAGTTTGTATGTTCGATAAGCAAAGACACCAAAGGGACGGCACTGTGTAAAGGGCCATTGTCTCCCTCCGGCGCTCGAGAGGCTCTTGAGGAGCTATAGAATTTTAGCAAGCTTTGTTTTGCACAGCGCGTCTCACAATACATAGCTTTGCTGTAGCCAACTAGTCATACTGCTGCTAGGCCTGTGTTTTAAGAGCGGTTAGAATGTCTGTTATTATTTTTAATAAACGATTGTAAAGTTTACAAGTGCTTATGCTACACATTTTCTACACAGATTACAAAATTAGGTGCATATTACAACGGCTGAGACGTGATTTTAATCGAATCAAGGATGTTTCAGATATTTTGTGACGCAACAGATTTCAATTGTGTGTTTTCCATAGTAACAAGAATAACAAAATAATGGAACCAACGTGAGCGGTGAGCTGTGTTTTATATTGCAAACAAAATAATTCCGGACACAATTAAAACAATGTTATTTTGAAGGCCACCATCACAGCAGAAAATTGGGATGTTATTCTGACATACTCTGTTTAACCTCATTCCCATTCATCTGAAAGTAGCAAAATCTGTGTATTTGCGCGCATTTGTTTGAGTACTGAAGGCATGCATCATGTCTCCCCTTCAAAAATATATACATATATTTTTTTTTACTATCCCTACACGTACTATGTACACAGTGTATAGAGAAGATACTGTATTGCACCCAAAAATTCAATGCCAAGATTTCACCAGAAATGTTTTGAGGTCCCCTAAGTCGAAAAAAAAACATTTTTAGAAAAAGACCCGTGTCTGTGGACAGCATAACTCAAAAACGTAAAGTCTGTTAAATACCAAATTGGTATTTAAGTTTAGTATCTCCCAAGGATACGACACGAAGATTTTCAAGAAAATCCTCCCATCCCCAACTAATCTTTACATGGAAAAGTTTTCGAAAACTTTATTCACAAAAAATGGCTCTTACGATTTTGATTAAAGTATCGTATATTAAAAATATTTACATCACAAATAATATGTACATCTTGAAACTTCTGGGAATAGCCTCTGAAGACCATTATGGATAAATTTTGCTGAATTTTGCATAACTGGTGGACCGAAAGAGAAAAATGTACGAATCAAAAAATATATATATCGTTCAAAAAACACCAAATTTATGTCAAACATTTTTATTGCAGAGTTGACCGTTTCCGAGATATACCTCGTGTAGGTAGATAGAAGAATAATGTTTTGTAATTTTTTTTTGCAAAATAGGTAGAGAAAGTAATGTGAATGCAACACATCAGATAACACGCTTATCTTCCCTTGTTATACTTTTAGAAGGCTATTGAAAAATACTGGAAACAAGCTTTGCATGAATCAAATCTATGGTCATGTTTCACAATATTTACAATTTACATATTAACAATTTACAAATAAGGAGGAAAGATTACAACGTCGTTAACTGTTTTACAATTAAAGTTAAATTGTAACGTGTGAGGAACTTTACAAATACAGATAAACAATTTATAAGCGTAAATATAATGCGCATTACAAAACCACCTAATACAAGCTACCAGTATGTTAAAGCTTCTATACTTTTAGCATATTCGATAAATAATGTGTTTCTTTAATCTGAAAGACGTGATGTAAAACTATCCCATTGTATTTTAGGATTAAAAGAATACGCAATTATTGTTTAGTCAGTCTTTTGAAGCCGTGGAAGGAGGAGATAAGGGCGTCACGTGGTTGCACGGTAGCTAACACCAAGTCCCGGCACAAGTTGAAACCGGTTTCCCACCTACACCCATTACCGTCTCAAAAGACTGGCCGAAGAATGCAAACATTCGCATTGTACTAGAATTGGTTATGCTGATGACTAGGGCTGGAAGTTGACGACCCAAAAATTACTGAAAAATAACCTTCTTAATTATTTTAAATTTATGAAAATATCTCTTAAAATTACGGGTAAAGTTTCTGCGATTACGAACATAAAGATATCACAAAAATTACATTTAAAATGTAGATACACTCCATTCAGCTTTACAGAAAGAACCACAGATATTCATTGGATATTGAACTTGAGGATCGCTGATTATATGTCGTCCTCCGTGGTCTTGGGGTAACATGCAGGCCTCTGGTTCCCAAGGTAGCGGGTTCAAACCCGGCGGAGGACAATGACTTTTTTTCGGGCGTAAAAATCCTTAGCGTGGCTTCCTTTGGAAGGGAAGTAAAATGGATTTACGGCACGTAAAAGAACCTCAAGTCTGACTATGAGGCCTCAGAGAAAAATTAGCCGGGTTTTCACGCCGAATATAGAATGCGACGCTGAGAATATTAGTACTTAAAGAGCGTCCATAAATAACACTCAATTTATTTTCCGCTGATTTTCCCGAATAAATTTCTGTATACTGAAAACTTTTCTTTCCTCTTCAAGATGATTTGGGTGTACACCTGTAACAAGCAATGTCTCCTAGCAAGTCTTCCACACATGCTTCAAATGGAAGCTTTCACCTAGAGGAACTTCCACAATTTTACACTTGGGCTGGTAACCAACTATTTTTTTTTATTTTATTTTTTTTTTTTTTTTTACTTGAATTATCTTGACCAATTTTCCTGCACAACGTCACAAATGCTGGTCGACCCTTCGTATCTTATCGAGAGCTGAGTGCTATCGCGTATTTTTTTCTAGCGTGTTATCGGTATTGTCAGAATGGAACCATTATTACTAATTCATGACAAACTGATCAAGTCAAAACCAACACACGAATACTGCTACAACACGTTTCCGTTGAAAATGTCAATCCTGATTTGCCTACATCAAGATTGTCAGAATAATGTAACAGGAGCGAAGTCAGAATGTCACAGATAGAGAACATAACATGAGCTACTACGTCATCTCAGAGTTCAGGAAATGAGAGAATGCTTTGTCTGCAATGTGAAAAAGTCTACTCTGATGCAAAAGAGGAAAATATCTGGTGTATTCCATCAGAATAACTTTCTCTAAACCTCTTTTAACGAACTGTTTAAAACGGACTGCCTCCGTGGTCAAGTGGTCAGCGAGCTGACTTCTCCCGGGTTCGATTGCCGGCTGGGGCGGGGGAATTTTTCTTTAACCAGAATTATTTCCTATTCCCCATAGAATCTGGAAGTATAAATGTGAGAGCAAATGTGCGCGAGTTTAGTAATATAATGTTCTGAACCTACAGTTTCACAAGTCAAAGCTCTTGATATGACCACTGAAGTTAAATGGGGCTGTACAAATGAAACAATAATAATATGGTTTACCTGTTAAGTCATCCAGAAAGAGGCTATTCCCAGAAAATTCAAGTTACCTATACATTTTGTCATGTCTTTAATATACGGCATTTTAACCAAAATCGATAAGGCAATTTTTGAGAAAATCAAGTTTCGAATTTTTTTCCAAGTAAAGGGTAGTTTGGGGTGGGAGGAATTTCCAATAAATCTTCGTGTTGCGTCCTTGGAAGATACTAAATTTAAATGCCAAGTTTGGTATTTTCGTTTTTGAGTTATCTTGTTCACAGACACACGGACATACCCACCCACACGGACCTTTTTCTGAAAATGCCTTTTTAGGATTCAGGGGAGCCTAAAGGGAGTATTTCCAGCGAAATCTCGCTATCAAATTTTGGAGTGGAAGGAAATGCCATCTCTGCGTGTGTACTAAGTAGAGAAACTAAAAATGCTAACAAAAAGAACGATAAGTCATAAAATATGAATAGTAGATAACTGCCGAAAATGCAAGAAATGTAAAATAAAATTACGCAACTTTCGCTCATCTTGAGGCGAAATGAATTTTATGTACGTAGAATCCGGCATTTTCTGCAATGTTTAAAAAAATATATGAACATTTTATCAATTTCTGAGCCCTACTCATGACTTGTTATTTGAATGTCCTTTGCAATGCGTTTGCATTGCGAGCGCGGGATTTCCATTTTCAACATGACGTCATTTAAGACAGAGTGATATTTCAAATTTCTATATTTCTGTATACCCTTTTACTTTCTCTGTACGCACTATGTGCATAGTGTATAGAGAATGTATTGCACTCCACCAAAAAATTCGATACCGAGATTTCACCAGAAATATATGTTTTAGGGTGCCCTGTATCCAAAAAAAAAAAGTATTTTCAGAAAAAGGTCCATGTGTGTGTGTGTGTGTCTGTGAATACGATAACTCAAAAACGAAAAGTCGGTAAAATACCAAACTTGGTATTTAAGTTTAGTATCTTCCGGGGATGCGACACGAAAATTTTGAGAACAATCCCCCACTCCAAACTACCCTTTACATGGAACTTTTTTCAAAAAAATTTTATTTTCTAAAAAATGGCTCTAACGATTTTGATTAAAATATCGTATATTAAGGATATTTACCTGACAAATAAAATGTATATTTTGAATTTTCTGGCAATAGCCTCCGAAGACTACTTTATTCTGAGTGAATTTTACGGAATTTTGCATAAGTGCTAAACCGTAAGAGAGAGAGAGACAAAAACTTCCCATACAAAAAATGTAGAGCACATTAAAACACACACTCTACATTTTTTTCGTGGAGTTGATTGTTTTTGAGATATTCCTTGTTTTTGGTTTAAGCTATAACAACTTATATTTTTCTCATACAGGACTTTGTGAACTCGTGTCCATACAAACAAAGGAACTTCAGTCACATAGCAACCAGCTTTTGACTATCATTTTAAGCTATGGTACTCCCATATTTCGCTTCTACTTAGAAGGAAGCAAGTAATAAAACTATTTCTGCTAATTTTTTCTCGATTAGCAGGAAGTAAATATAGGCATAAGTTTTTAAAAATAATTTATTGCAGAGATGTAAAGAAAGTCATGTGAATGGAACACATCAGATGTTCCTGAAAGTTTTACTGTGATTGCAATGTTTCTATGTTAATATGAATACCAAATTTTATTCAAATTGGATGAATACTTTGCAAAATACAAGTTATTTCAAAATTGTATTATGTAGATATATTGCATTGTTAAAATAACCCACGCGTCTCAAAATTTGAGAAATTGACTGGCTATTAGAGCTTTGAACTGCACACGAAAGCTTTAAACGGAGCTATTTCAATAATGTTGATCACTGATTACTAAATAGATTTTAAAAGTTGGATATTTTCATCTCTAAAATTAGTAATTTTTTCATAAGAATATATTTTTGGAAAGATTACTATTTGTGTTATGATCAATTTGTCTTTTGTAATATTACAATAGATACTTCTGCACGTTCTATGAAATCTTAGTTGTATTTAAACAAAGACTGAGACGCATGGAACATTTTGAAAGTGTGAAAATGCAGTTTTGAGGAAAAGCTGTTTTATCAAATAGTATGCTAAGAAGCAGGTGTATTGTACGATCTTTAAATAGGTGTAGAACCCGAAGCAAGGGGAGGACAACTAAATGTCGATTTTCTATAGACTCCCAAAGGTTCCAACATCTATTTGTAATAACAATTATAAAACGATTTTCGATTTTACTTTCTCTACACATACTGTATACATAGTGTATAGAGAAGGTATTGTATTCCACCCAAAA
The DNA here is from genome assembly GCA_030762935.1 of Hymenopus coronatus. Taxonomy (NCBI): domain Eukaryota; kingdom Metazoa; phylum Arthropoda; class Insecta; order Mantodea; family Hymenopodidae; genus Hymenopus; species Hymenopus coronatus. The sequence continues at coordinate 26,975,455 of CM060895.1, forward strand.
ATTCGATACCGAGATTTCACAGGAACTGATGTTTTATGGTCCCCTGTGTCCATAAAAATCAATTTTAGAAAAAGGTCCTCGTGTCTGTGAACACGATAACTCAAAAACGAAAAGTCGATAAAATACCAAACTTGGTATATTAGTTTAGTATCTTCCAAGGGTGCAATACGAAGATTTTGAGAAAAATCCCCCACCTTAAACAACCCTTTACATGGGAATTTTTTCGCAAAATTTTAATTTTCTCAAAATGGCTCTAACGATTTTGATTAAAATAGCGTATATTAAAGATATTTACATAACAAATATAAGGTATATCTTGAATTTTCTGGGAATAGCCTCTGAAGACCTCTCTATTCTGGATGAATTTTGCTGGCGTTTGCAATACTAGTAAACAGTAAGAGACAAAAATTTACTCCACAAAATGTATGATCTCGTTGAATCACACAATTTATGTCACATTCATTTTTTTCGTAGAGTTGACTATTTTTGAGATATTTCTTGTTATTGGTTTCAGTTTTAAAATTCTTAAACTTTTTCACATACGGGTATTTGTCAACCCCTGGCAATGCGGACACGGATTTCATCCACATGACAACCAAATTTAATGTCGTTTTACCCTAGCGTATTCCTTTATTTCTTTCTGCTAATATTTATCTCGATTAGAATGAAATAGATAGAAGCTTAAGCTTTTTAACAATAATTTGTTAAAAGATGTAGAGAAAGTCATGTGAATGGAACACATATTTTTTTTTTTCCCTTATTCAAAATTCCACTCTGTGTCCCTTTAAGGTCACAAAGAGAAATCAAGTTCTCATTTAAAAATTAGGTACTACATTTGTATGTAAACTGCTTAGTTTACAAATACAATTAACGAATGTGTGAAATTAATATAAACCTCCATTGTGAAACGGGCTCTGTTGCAATCATGTTGATAAATGCAAAAACAGCAAGACATAGTAATTCCCCCACTGTATATTTTGTTTTATTTCTTCTTCTGAGTAGTCAAAGTAAGTCAGATATCACACAGCAGTAGCGTAATGACCACGTTGAGAGATAGTGTTTTGTAGTATAGCATTATTCACATACTCTCGATGTTTGATTGCTTTCACATACTGAGGGCTAATTATACAAATATGGGGTTTCTGTGGTGTGGGCACCGTGACTGGCCTCACATTCAAAAAGTCCCGAGTTCGAATCGAGGGTGAGTTATTCGGATAAGGGGTTTATTCCGGGGTTTTCCCTTGTCCTAAAATGACGAATGTCAGAGCAACATTTCACCAATTTGCCATACACGGACGTTAAAAGGGAGGGGTTTTATATTAGGCTACCTTGCACGACAAATTGCAGAAAACCATAAGTGATTAATACTAAAATGAAACACAAATATGTGCCTGTTGCATGTTAAAGCTTCATGTTGTAATAATAATTATTCACCGCATAAAAATACACAATAGTGGAGGAACGTCAAAGGCTACAATAAAAATAATATAATTTTGGATACAATTAAATAAAGAACGTTATATATTATTAAAATATTCGTGTATAGAGTAATAACAATTTTTAGGTAAAACTTTACTTTTAAAATGTTAAAATTAATTACGGTCTTAAAATTGTATGGCAATTTATTGTGTAACCACTTCTGCCAGTTAGTTATCCTTCTGTGAGATACAGAAATATCCTCATTGAGTCTAAAAGCGTAACTGTTAGCATTTAAGGTAAATTTTTTCTTATGCTTGAATACATAAAAAGGCTTAAAATGTGGAGCCCAAGTAAGCTAAGGTAGGTAGTTCGAAGACTATAAAAAGTGGTCGATAATCTGTTCTGAAAGATTTAGCGCTATACAGCGAAGTGCACACTCTTGCCTTATAAAATACGATTGCAGGTGAATTGCCGCAAAAAGTATTCGAGAGGATAGTTTAATATAGGCATGTTATATTATCGGACAATAAGAGAGGTAACGAGCAGTCTATGGCCCTATCACGACAGTGTACAGAAATCGCGAGAATTACCTTCCAGCCGACAACAAAGAGAACAGAACTTTTTTGAAACCTGACCACAAACCCACCTGTAAACGATTGAGTTTCCCCACCGTATAATAAGCGGTAGTCCTGACATCTACTTCATTCCTTTCCTTTCTTCCAAGAAACGTATATTCTAATTCAAGCTACGATCACCCTTGAGAATTATTCCCTTTAATGATCAAAATAATTTGAGATAAATTATTTAAATATATCATATACTTAGACGTTTCTACAGATACACATATTCCATTTCGAAGATTAAAAAAAGGAATCTCACTGTGATGAACCGGAAAAAATGCTAATTGGGGCATTTAATGTGTGGACACGTTGTCATGGTAGCTCAGAACTGGACGCAAACCGGGAGATCCGCGATTCAAATCCCAGCTAAGTCATTAAGTTTTTCAGTCTGACTCTGCCTTTCCTGTCCTAAACACATCTTGTGAGAAAAAAGTAATAACACTCATTGCTGACATACTCAATTAGATTGTAGGAATATAATCTGGGCCATAAGCATATTTTGTGCAAATCTTGCAAATAATAGCCACTGACTTCCTTTCCATCCGTTAGGAAGAAAAATAGCTGGTATAGCTGATCTAATAGACTTAGGATTTGTCACTGCAGAGAGGCTTAATTTACAAAATAAGTTAAGTTCATAATTAACCTCTTCAGGATATTTAATAAAAAATACACCTTTCTCAAATACAAACTCCGTCTTTGCACGTGAATCAAATGTTTCAGACGGAATAATGGATCAAAAGGCTTTATTTTGTTGCTAGAATTACAAACTTCCCTATTGTTATGTTTAAGTTCAAGAAATGCAACACATATGCCATAGCGCAGCAGCTCCGAGAAAGACAACTGCAGCATGTACGCCCAATTGTAGGTATGGTTGCCAGGTGTATTTCGTACGGACAGTTCGTATTTTAAAAGCAGTGTCCAGGTCATACTTTCAAAATCATGTCAAACTGCCAGTTTTTTACTTTCTCTACATAGTACATGGTATGTAGGTAGAAAAGGTATTACACTCCACCCAAAATTTTGATACCGAGTTTTCACCGGAAATACACGTTTTAGGGTCCCATGTACAACACATTTTTAGAAAAAGGTGTTTGTGTGTCTGTGAACACGATGACTCAAAAACGAAAAGTTGGTAAAATAAACTTGATAGTTCAGCTTAGTAGATATCTCTCAAGAAAGCAACACTTAAGAGTTTTAAGAAAATGCCCCTACATGGAAAATGTTCGACTTTCTCAAAAATGGCCGTAACGATTTGGATTAAAAGACCCGCATATTAAAGAAGCGTACACAAATAAAATGTATATTTTGAATTTTCTGAGAATAGCCTCTGAAGAGCTCCTTATTCTGGATGAATTTTGTATAACTGGTAATAAACCGTAAGACATACACTAAACTTACTGCACAAAAAATGTAATCTCGTTAAAACATACAATTTATATCATATAGTCTTTTTGTGGTATTGACTTTTTTTTTTTTAATAAATGTATTCCTTGTTATTGGTTTCAGTTTTAAACCAATTAAAACGTTTCACATGTGGGAATTTGTTCTCTCCTGGCCATACAAAAAATGGATTTCAATCACTTGACAGTTCAGCTTTTAAAAGTTTTGACCATCGCTTTAATTTTGTGTTCCCTTATTTCCCTTCTACTTACAAGGAAGCAAGTAATAAGATCATGTCTGGTAATGCTTATGTCGATTAGAATGAAATAGATCAAAGAAAAGGCATGTACAGAAAGTCATGTGAGCGGAACACGTCAGATTTTTTTTTTATTTTATTTTTTTATTCTTTTCTTGTTGGATACAAATGAATGCAAAAATAGTTTATTTTCAATTTCAGTTACAGATGGCGTCGCAGTAATTTGTATAAAAAATTATGTTACTGTCTTGTGCATTTCTGCATCATGTCACAAGCTAAACGTTTTGCCCAGCAAAGAACATGGTTCTTCACAACAGCATAAGTTTACTATGTTTACTGTACTCTTTGTTACACCTAAATGTAAGCTTCTACTTCTAGCATAGTAACGCTTTCTATTATTGGCTGGAATAGAAGCAAATTAGTCTTAAAACGTCTTAGTTTTGAAGAGTGAACTTAGAAGAACTGTAGTTGCTAGGCCTATTAGTGTTAGCAAAAGATTGGAAGATTGAAGAGCATGAAACGAGTGCTGTTGAAAGGCAACTTTCGTTTATCGTTCTGTGTAGCACGGTTTGAACTTCAATTCTGGTGACTGCTGGTCAAAATTGACAAATAATTTGTATGATAAAAAGATTAGCTGTTGGAAAACAAAACTTGAGGCAGTTAATACGAGAGCACCATTTGCAAATAAGTATGATCCAACTGCTGCTAAAGCTGTTAATTACTACAAAGGTTTTGCCTTACTAGGTACCCAGTATGCTACATCAGAGAGTTTTCATTCCAACGTTTGGCGTTAAAATCAGCTTATTAATATTTGGTGATGTTTGTGATACTACAGAAATCTTATCACACTTTACATAATAATAATAATAATAATAATAATAATAATATAGATAAATATAACAAAAATTTGCTGGAATTTTAATGAAAAAACTCTGATGTGTTCCATTTACATGACTTTCTCTATATCTCTGTAAATTATTATTGTTAATAAGCTTATCTTTTATTTATTTCATGCTAATCCAGAAAAATTAGCAGAAATAGTCTTATTTCTTGCTTTATTGTAAGTAGAAGCGAAATAACGGAGTACCATAGGTTAAAGTGAAAGCCAAAAGCTGGTTGCTATGTGACTGAAGTTCCTTTGTTTGTATTAACAGAAGTTGACAAATTCCTGTATGAGAAAAGTATAAGTTTTTCAAATATGAAACCAAGAAAAACGAATATCTCAAAAACGATTAACTCCACGAAAAAAATGCATATAACATAAATTGTGTGTTTTAATGTGCTCTACATTTCTTGTGGGTTAAGTTTTTGTCCATCTCTTACGGTTTAGTAGTTATGAAAAATTCATCCAGAATAAAGTAGTCTTCAGAGGCTATTCCCAGAAAATTCAAAATATACATTTTATTTGCCAGGTAAATAACTTTAATATACGATATTTTAATCAAAATCGTTAGAGCCATTTTTTAGAAAATCAAAATTTTCGAAAAGAGTTCCATGTAAAGGGTAGTTTGGGGGGGATTTTTCTCAAAATCTTCGTGTCACATCCCTGGAAGATACTAAACTTAAATACCAAGTTTGGTATTTTACCGACTTTTCGTTTTTGAGTTATCGTGTTCAGAGACACGGACCTTTTTCTGAAAATACTTTTTTTGGATACAGGGGACCCTAAACATATATTTCCGGTGAAATCTCCGTATCGCATTTTTTGGTGGAGTGCAATACATTCTCTATACACTATGTACATAGTGAATAGAGAAAGTATTGCACTCCACCAAAAAATGCGATACCGAGATTTCACCGGAAATATATGTTTTAGGGTTCCCTTTATCCAAAAAAAGCATTTTCACAAAAAGGTCCGTGTGTGTGTGTGTGTGTGTGTGTGTGTGTGTGTGTGTGTGTGTGTGTCCGTGTGTCTGTGAACACGATAACTCAAAAACGAAAAGTCAGTAAAATACCAAACTTGGTATTTAAGTTTAGTATCTTCCAGGGATGCGACACGAAGATTTTGAGAAAAATCCCACCACCCCAAACTACCCTTTACATGGAACTTTTTTCGAAAATTTTGATTTTCTAAAAAAATGGCTAACGATTTTGATTAAAATATCATATATTAAAGATATTTACCTGACAAATAAAATGTATATTTTGAATTTTCTGGGAATAGCCTCTGAAGACTACTTTATTCTGGATGAATTTTTCATAACTACTAAACCGTAAGAGATGGACAAAAACTTAACCCACAAGAAATGTAGAGCACGTTAAAACACACAATTTATATTATATACATTTTTGTCGTGGAGTTGATCGGTTTTGAGATATTCGTTTTTCTTTGTTTCATATTTGAAAAACATACTTTTCTCATACAGGAATTTGTCAACTCCTGTTAATACAAAGGAACATCAGTCACATAGCAACCAGCTTTTGGCTTTCACTTTAACCTATGGTACTCCCTATTTCGCTTCTACTTACAATAAAGCAAGAAATAAGACTATTTCTGCAAATTTTTCTCTATTAGCATGAAATAAATAAAATATAAGCTTATTAACAATAATAATTTACAGAGATATAGAGAAAGTCATGTGAAAGGAACACATCAGATTTTTACTTTCTCTATAGGCACTATGTACATAGTGTATAGAGAATGTATTGCACTCCACCAAAAAATTTCGATACCGAAATATATGTTTTAGGATTCCCTTTATCTAAAAAAAGCATTTTCACAAAAAGGTGTGTGTGTGTGTGTGTGTGTGTGTGTGTGTGTGATGTGTGTGATGTGTGTGATGTGTGTGTGTGTGTGTGTGTGTCTGTGTGTGTGTGTGCGTGCGTGCGTGGGTGCGTGCGTGTGTGTGTGTGTGTGGGTGTGTGAACACGATAACTCAAAAACGAAAAGTCAGTAAAATACCAAACTTGGTATTTAAGTTTAGTATCTTCCAGGGATGCGACACGAAGATTTTGATAAAAACCCCACCACCCCAAACTACCCTTTACATGGAACTTTTTTCGAAAATTTTTATTTTCTAAAAAATGGCTAACGATTTTGATTAAAATATCATATATTAAAGATATTTACCTGACAAATAAAATGTATATTTTGAATTTTCTGGGAATAGCCTCTGAAGACTACTTTATTCTGGATGAATTTTTCATAACTACTAAACCGTAAGAGATGGACAAAAATTTAACCCACAAGAAATGTAGAGCACGTTAAAACACACAATTTATGTTATATACATTTTTGTCGTGGAGTTGATCGTTTTTGAGATATTCGTTTTTCTTGGTTTCATATTTGAAAAACTTATACTTTTCTCATACAGGAATTTGTCAAATGCTGTCCATACAAACAAAGGAACTTCAGTGACATAGCAACCAGCTTTTGATTATCACTTTAACCTATGGTACTCCCTTATTTCACCTCTACTTACAAGGAAGCAAGTAATATGGCTAATGTTTTACTGATTAGCATGAAGTTAATAGAAGTATAAGCTTTTTAAGAATAATTTGTTGCAGGGATATAGAGAAAGTCATGTGAATGGTACACATCAGATTTTTTAATCCAGAATTCTGGTAACCCTACTCTTATGGCCAATGCACAATGGAGCAATAGTGGCGACGCGATATTGCTCCTCAAAGTCTAGTGTCCACAATGACGCGACATTGTTTGATATTATCGCGGAAAGTTCGATCAAAAGTAACACTTTTTCATTGTATTTTTGTATGCACAGTTCAAACAACTCGGTAATTTAATATTTCCTTCGAAGGAGAACGCATTTCCTTGGAGATTGATGACACACGTTAACACAAACCACCAATCCATGTCTGTGAATGACGCCGCGCCAATTCAACTTCGGTCGCATGGATTTTGTCGCGTTTACGTTTTGGTCAATCAACTTGTCACCCACATCGCGTCGCCAGTGTCTCTCCATTGTGAACTGGGCAAGCGGGGTTGGATGTTCACGAATTTTTCCCTCGGCAATGGGGCAATTTACCTCAAAAAGGATTGAGGGATTTTACTTTTCGAATTCAGTGAATGTAGGGATTTTTAGAAAGTTGGTCTTAAAAATGTCTTAATTGTCTCTGACTTTTTTCTTTGCAATGCTGGCTTTCTGAGCCTTATGTGCTTTCTGCTACATACAAATTAAAAGATGTCTCACACTAAAAAGAGGACAATGACATCAATCCTCTTTTGCAGGTGCTAAGTCGTCTTGTGTGTACATGTTTTCCTTTTTCTTTCATTGTTATCAATCCCGCATTAGCGTGTCAGCGGTAAAAGTCAGTTCAATTTCAAAAACATGATTTTAAACTATATTAAATGCAATTAAATATTCCACCCCTCTTTGTGTTTAGCATTTATTATATATGTCAATGTCTACTAAACAATGGCGTGTAGAACCAGTTAAGCGGATGATGAGATCTGTAACCCTTCCACTGTGGACCTCTTAATGTACTTCAACTCTCTGACCTTATTTATATATTAAAAGACGGAAGTGAGACGGTCTCCGCTAATATTTTTTTTTTTTTTTTTTACAGAAGTTATGGGAAAAAAAAAACAGTTAACTTAATTTACGTAATAGTTGGTTAAACTATGAAGCTCGGACTTAAAGTACTTACGACATTGTAAGTCGCCAATGGGGTATGTCATCTCAAAATAGTTGGAGATCACCTTGTGATGAGTCAGTTGGGGAGATCCGTGATTTAAATCCTGCCTATGGTATTGGATTTTTCAGTCTGACTCTACCTATCCAACTTGTGAACTATGCACGGCTTGTGTGAAAAAACAATGAAAACATTATTTTCCAGTAAGATGTACCTAATGTAAATATGTTCATTACACAATTTTTGATAGAGACATAGCAGCAAAATAGACTATGCTTAAAATGCGTTAAGTAATAAGTTAATATTTATACAAATAACGATGATATAATAATAATAATAATAATAATAATAATAAATTTTAAATAGTAGAGGGACTTTTATGCATGTCGAAGTGATGTGTCACTGATGGAACAGTAGGCAAGCAAAAGGCAGACGGTAATGTTGTCAGGAGGATGGTGCAACCAGTGGGCCTGCTCCCGTTGTTGCAAGATTATTTCCTTCTGTCGTCTCATCTAATAGGTGTACTAGTTATCCGAAGTGAACGACGAGGCCTTGTAATTACACCCCACTGCTATGTATATTTGGAAATTGTCTTTATGTCAACAATCCAGGAACGATTATTGATCTCATGGAGGCGACTCGACCGCGTTGGTGATTTATTTGCTGGCTTATTAGCGTTCTTATAAAACAAATAGTGGCAAAAGCCAGGTATAAAACTCAATATAAAAATATACATCACAGACAAAATCAGAGCCAATGTTAAATACAAAATCCAGTGTAAATAAAACTACCCATGGCAAAAACCAGAAAGAAGAAGCTAAAAAAAACAGCCAAACAATGGAACGGAAAAAGTATAAATATAACTAAATCTTCATAGTAAAAAATGTATCATGTGATAAAATTTAAAAACCCTATCTACCACACCATAATTATTACACAGTATAAATAAAACTAAATCCTTAGTGCAAAAGTCACCTTGGTTAAAGATGTAAAACCCGGATCTACTGTTTCGTTATCATCCGCCAGGACTTTCCGCAAGACTGTTGTAAAGTTGCTTGAAAATGTCCTAGAGGAACACATAGTAACACATGACGGACCGACAATTCTTCTCTAAAGAGGAGTAGGTTCCCTTTAAGATGTAACTGTGTGTAAACTTGCAATGACCAACACGTAATCGAGCCAAATATAAGTAACCCAGTTGATTGGAAGCTCTTTCACGCTTCCGCAGAGAGCTGACCTCTCTTCATGTCAGCACGAAAGCACCGTTCCACGCACAAGCCCGAAGTCTTCAGATGGTGCAAGTAATGCAGCACTGGGTTCTATGGTTCCTGCCAAATCCACCAATTCCTTGCACCAGGAATTCATGCACACTTCACATTAACGCCGGAAGCGCGTAAGATGCGGAAGGCATCCTGAATGCGCTGTTCCACAGCATTACAATTGAACAGCCCACGAACGCCCTGAAGTGTACCAAGATACCAGCGTTGATGAATTGATCTGCAACTAAGTGGGGAAAGTTGCTGAAACCTTTTGAAAAAATGAACATAGTGGCTAAGGATATTTGTTTTAATACAGTGTTCCACCATCAACCGCAGGACTTGAATTTTGCACTAAAATAAAACAAAGTTTTCAATGTTTACTCTCTCAATCATCTATCTAGGGAATATTATTATACGTTTCAGGCGAAGCATTCGTTATCGAGATTTCATTGCAAACACAGGTCTGTGTGCGCTTTTGTATATGTGAACATAACCCAAATGCAAAATAGAACAAATACAAAATTAAACATTTGAATAAGAGACTGTTTTAGTATACCGAGCCAAGATTTTTCAAGTAAATTACCGGCTCCAAACTAATACACGCAAATATTTAGTTATTTTTATCTTTTCAAAAATGCCTCTTAAGTAGACTTTAAGCTTTGTGCGAAAAAAACACGAATTTTGAATTTCCTATTAATAACCTGTGAAATTCTCTATATTCCGTGGGAAATTCAGTCAGTAATCATAAGATAGGTCAAAACTTGAAGAAAATGCAGAGCTCTTGAAAAATAAATTTTCAAAGCGTTATAGAAATTGTTCATCTTGTACGCTACAAAAGTAAGGGTGACATCTGACAGAAGATGTTTGAAGGTTTCCGGTTTTCTTCTTGTCTTTTCCTTCTGATTATTTATTCGGCCATAATTCCGATAAATATTTGAAAACGTCGTTTCCATTTAGAAGTACTTAATACTTTAATCTGAAATTATTTCTACAAAAAGAATCCCGAAAAAATTAACGTTGATAGAATAATATTTAATGATTGCTACGAATTTATGAGTAAAAATCTTATGTGGTGGTACATGAGCTTTTAACATAATCATTGCTGTGAACTTAAATAATGAATATTGTTTTTTTTTATGAAGCATAATACCAATGTTCTTCAGCACAAAATGAAGGCTATGAACACATTTATTTCTTGTATGTATAAAACACACAAAAATCCCGTTTTCTTCCTTTTGGGGTAGGATGTATATATACTGAAAACACTTCACACAATATTTTAACGAGCTATGCCAAAGTGTTAATATATTAATTATCTATTCATAATTAATACTGACATTAATATGGCATGTTCCCTCGACCATACAAGTTATCGCTTCATCACCAAATTTGTAATCTGCGCTTAGTATACGCACATAAAAAATCTTATGTGTTACACTCACATGACTTTCTCTAGCTGTTCTACAAACTTCATACATAAAATTCTTCTTCTCTCTGCACCTTGCTAATCGTGGTACTCATTAGCACAATGTTCTTATTATTTAGTTCCGTATAAGTATGGAGGAAAATAAGGGAATACACTAGGCTAAACCAATAGTCAAATGTTTTAAAAGCTGTCGTTATGCGATTGTCATTACAAATCGCTTCTTTTCTTGGCCAGGAGTAGAACAAAACAAAAACGGGCACTCCCGTTTGAGAAAAGTATAAGTACTTCACAACTGAAACTAATAACAATGAATACCTCGAAAACAGTAAGTTCCACGAGTTCACAGACACACGGACACACACACACACCCACACACGGACCTTTTTCCGAAAATGCTTTTTTTAGATAAAGGGGACTCTAAAACATATATTTCCGGTGAAATCTCGGTATCGAATTTTTCGGTGGAGTGCAATACATTCTCTATACACTATGTACATAGTGCCTATAGAGAAAGTAAAAAATGACAGGCGTTTCGCAATTTTAATTGGTTTAAGAGAAAAACGTTGAGTGCATATCATTGATTTTTTTAAAATTATTCAATGTACCGTGTCAGCTGAACTGTTTTAACAGATGCACAACAAATTTTAAATTCATAATTCCTGAGGTTCTTCTGAAAGTTAATACTAATAAGTAATAAACTGGGTCCAAGAAGTTTTGAAGACAAAGAAAAATTCCGAAAGAATTGAGTTAAAAATATGATTTACCAACTGACACAGAACCAATTTAAACTTGTTAATATTAAAAACAATTTTTGTGACATTAAAGTACAAATTGTAAGTATAAAAAAACAAGATTATATTTTTATATTTTTCTGAAAAAACTCAGATCCTGTACTTCCTCTCGCGTTTTCCGACCAATGTTACCAACTCCTGGGTACTTATAATCCGGAGCATGTTATGGTACAGCCTAATTATTACGCTGCTTTTTAAAATCAGGCTTAATTCTGTTTGTTAGTGGAGGGAAGAGAGGCACTCAGCTCACCTCCCCGTGCTGGCCGCCACCCAGAGAATAAATCAATACCCACAAGTGCAGCATAGAGTACAGTTCCTGCATTATCACTAGTTCATGATACGGAAACCAGGTCACACAAAGTGGATGTCTGGTGCACAAGACCGTCAAATGCAATGCCTCACCAGGCTTAACAAACTGCTCACACTTCTCATTACTAGGTGTTGACACACTATCTGCATATTCACGTACGTATCTATCCGGTCGATGCAAATCATTTACACCTCTGCTGTGTTCATCCACCTGAGCACTAAATGAGAACTTAAACACGTCCAGAGAATAGTAATTTGCATTAAAAGGATTGAAAGTGAGCTTTATGGACGGGTTGATATCGCTAAGGCTGCATTTTCCAAATGAATCCGTGTAGCACAATTTGTAAAATGCAATGTTTTCTTTTCTACTATATCGAACTTCGTTATTTTTAATTCAAGATTAATGTATGCAATGTTGAAGTTGGCAAACAACACGCTCATTGCGTGGCCACCATTGAAGGACAGTTGATACACGGAAAAAAATGGAGGGAGATTTGGATGAATTTAAACACGGAACGAAATGCCGAAATATGTAGCGTGAGAAGAGAATACTAAGAGTCGGTCGATAATTGCTGTTGAGCAATATGGAAGTAAAAGAAATGATTTGGCCATATATTTTTAATGTAACTTCCTTTGCAAATTGTAAAATTGCCGTTTGCTACGAATTATTCACCTAGAGGATAATGGTGTGCTGTTTATTAGTACCGAAATGAGACATGATATGAAATACAGCTGTACACGCTGCTACTATTTCAAGCTTCATACACATCAATCTCTCATTTTATCGAGTTTTTACGTAAGCGGGAGAGTGGATAAAAAATTAAACTGATATTTGCTATGGATGTTCCGTAGGGTAACTTAGTCTAAATCGGGTCAACAGATTAATCGGGTCAGTTTTAAAACTTTGCTGTTTACACCAAGGTCAAGTGACATATACAACATGCTACCATTTACCGAAGAAGGCTGTAACTTCTTGCTCACAGTGAAGGCTAAAGTTTATGGAAATTGTGTTTTTTGTAGCTGTGGTATAAAAAAGAAACAATTCTTGTTATAGGTAAAGGCTTTATTGTTTAGATATTTAAAATAACACTTTGATTGTTTTCTTTATTTTGCAACATAAACAAGGAATTTTGCTCAGCTAAAGTTTATAATGCAGCATAGTCCTTGATTTGAGGTTAAGACACTCCAACGCTCATTAATCAAATTCAAGTACTACCAACTGATGATTATAAATGTTCCTGCATTTTGGGTTAATCGGGTCAGTAAATTAAGGGTTAAAGGGGTCAATGCTGCTATGAGTAATTTAAGTTTTTATCCTTATTGTTTTTTAAAGATGCCTAATAATGCTTATAAAACGCTGTTGACATTAAGAACGGCAGAGGGTCTTTCTCTTGCTCGTTGTAATGGTCTCAACAGGAAGGATGTAGCTGACTACTTCAAACTCTTGAAGGAGACTGTGCCGACAAATCTGGATGAACAATAAGCCTACAAGAAACAAATTTGCTCAGAAGGGTGCTAAGGCAGTGTACTCTCAAGCTTGTCACGATATTAGCTTGCAACTGGGAACTTTATTCCTCCATTGGCTATTTTTAAGGGAAAGAAATATCTTCAAAATTTTCGGATGGCTTCCCAAATGGATCTCTTGTGACCATGTCAGATTCTGGATGGATCAATGAAGACTTTTTTTGCAGTGGCTGCATCACTTCCAGGCCCATCGAGTGCCTGGAACATGTTTGCTGCTAATAGATGGTCATGGATCTCACAAGTTTGTCTGCACTGCAGTTTTGTGAACAACACATTCATATGGTATGTCTACCAAAGCATACTAATCATAGGCTCCAATCATTATATACATCATTCTTCAAGCCCTCAAAGCATATTATGACAATGAATACAATAAATTTGTGCGAACACACAAGGGGAGCCAAAGATTACAAAAATAACAATTTTTCAAAGAAGCTTGGCGCCAATCAACAACACCAGCGATTGCTGAGTCTGGATTTTTGTCAACAGTCTGTTTCCCCTAAACGAAAATGTGGTGTCTGATCATGAATATTTACCAGGAGAATGTATGATCACACCAGAACGTCATACTTCAGTACATGAGAGTGCAACTTTACAGCCTGAGGATGCTATTCCTAATGTCAGTCCAGAACACGCATCAACATCCACAATGCCCTTCCGTGATCTGCTACCGTCTCCAATAAAAAGATCGAAACGTAAAGAGTCAGCAAGGAAACAGAAAGCGGCTCCTTTAACTTCTCCCCAGAATATAGAAGAAAAAGACAAAACTCAGACACAAGTCTAGAAAGGAAACCATTGTCCTGCCTCAGTCAAACAAGTATGGAACAAAAGGTGTAAGAAAACGACTTTTGCCGTCATCTTCTGAAGATGACGATCAGTATGAGGACATGCAAGAGCAAAATAACAGCGCAAGGGCATTCTGTTTTGTAAAATACGATTATCGACGCTCAGAAAGATTAGGGAACTGGATACAGTGTCAGGGAAGTGGGAAAGAATGGTACCACGAAGATTGTGTTGATGCCAAAGGAAAGAAGAATTTCATTTGTGGTAAATGCAGGATATGGTTATGTGACTAATTTTTTTCCATATTCAAGTGTGTATTTTTCAAGAAGCAAACTATTTTAGACTGACCCTATTTACCTTGATGAAGTGTACAGAAGTGCTATTAACCTCAGTGTTTCGTGTATCCTTATTGTTAATAAAAATATGTCTATTGGGTTTTGTTGCATAAGGACTTACGTAATCAAAAATATATTGTTATATTTATTCACATGAACATTTTAAGCGCTATTATTATTTTTATAATTTTTGACCCGTTTTAGACTAAGTTACCCTAAATGAAAAATCACACGATGTAAATGTATGACTGGCGATAAATTTCGGCTGTACAATTTAGTATCAGAAACACTTGTCCGGAGCTTTGACGTTTTAGGAGAATATCAATTTTCCAAATATATGTATTTGCATTTAAATAAAGTAAAGCAGTTGCAACATTCATTTTCTTTTGATTGATCACCTAACTTTAGCGTGCCGCCGAGTTCTCCATTCGTATTGAAAATCCTCCAAATTACTTTCTACCCAACATCCCATCTCCCACTAGGGTAGTTTTTAACATGACCAATCCTAAACGAATGAAACGAGCAACACACATTATTTGAGTGTTGGGGAAGCGGGTCAATGTGCTGAATATTCTCGGAATTTCTCCACCCCGAATATTTTCCATCTACTCTCTCCTTGAGGATGGGTTTTAGGAGTTTTCCACCCCTAAAAATGAAGAGAATACAACTTTTTATTTCACAAAAAGTAATGAGAAACCTCAACATTGGTTCCAGTCGATCCATTACGATCCCCCTAGGTATAATTTTTTAGAAAATCCGAGAATATTGCTCCTAACAAAGCCTCCGAAGTGGCTCCCCAAGCAACATTTTCAACTCCATCTCCCATTAGGTGTTTTGCATTACCACATCTAAAAGAATGAAGGGAGCGACGTTTATTTCTAAAACAGCTGCTTGTCCGACTGTTAACACGCCGAAATATAGTACTTCAGTGTCCTAGACATGGAAACATTTAGTGGCGCGGTAACAAAAATTATGTTAATAAGTATCTACCACGTCTTCGTTCACAAGAGAAACACTGTTTACCTTGCACCAATCTCTAAATGCAATTTACTCATACAGCTACCGCAGCTCCGACTCAATGTTCCAGGCTCGGATGTAATTTCCTTGAGATTTTCAACCATATGCTCTGTCACAAGCTTCTTTAGAAAAAAAAGGATTCGAATAAGCACCGCCAACTTTATTCGTATCTACTTGGTTATGACCGCTCTTCCTATGGGACGATTCATTGCGCAGGATTCGGCTGACTGTGAAAGTATGCCAACAAATGACTTTCATATTTTTACAGAACTTATAATACATTTGATACATAATTTAGAGAATTTTATCCTGAAATTGTGTGTGCGTGTGATATGTATGAAAAAGCTTTATTTAATTCGTCCATTAAAGCTATTAAAATGCTGAGAAAACAGGCCATTTAATGCCTAAAATATTCAATGTCTCCCGCCGAACCCTTTTCAGTCCTTCCACTGGGGCGATCTTTGTGATACCACCCCCACAGTGGCTCTACTTTTATCCTGAACAGCATGTGCGCGAAATTCGGTTGAAATCTGTACATGGTTTGCAGGAGATAAGGTCCACAGCAAAATATATGGTTACTCTAGGGAACCCTAACATTTTAATTGCAAGAGGCATTCAATTAGTTCTCAGAAAAAGATAGAAAAACATTTTTTTTTCTTTTTCTTTTCTCAATTTTATCTGTAATCTCACAGCCTGGCACCTGCCTTTTAGAATAACTTTAAACTAGGTTCACATTTCAATTACAGACAAGTTAAATTCTACAACTTCACATTTTTAAGGAAAAATAGATTGTATTTCACTAGTGTCTCAGCCTAAAATGTATTACAGCTGACGTTTTAATAGGTTTTTCAATATTTTGACTTCACTTGTGCCATATCTTATTTTATTGTTATGGTTACTTGTTTTCCTACGCTGAATGACGGTCAAATTCTTTTCTGTTCTCCAGGCAACCCTGTACACCACTGTGACATAACTTCAGATCACTCATTGCTTTTCTCTTGTAAGCTGTTTTAAGGTGTGGGGTGAGAAGAGAGACGGTAAGTTGCCTCAGTAGCATTGAAATCTTAGTTGAAGTAACAGGAGAAAGCAGAAATGAATCACTTAGCGTAAAAGAACTAAAGTTCAAGTTTTATTAAGCCCTGGTTACAACACAAAAAAGAAATAGGTAAAAAAGTAGGTGTCATGTTTACAAGATTTTCTCATAAACTGAGGGATGGAACATCTACCTTACTACAAAGAGTTGGGAAAGTATGGTAGAAAACAATTTGAAAGAACAGCGTTCAGAGAAAAGCATAGAAAGCGCGGCATGACAGATACAGAACTACAGACTATTTATTGCTTTGGAGCACAGTTGCGTCGTCAAGCACCACTATAAGGCGAAGACTGAGTGAAGATGGACCGAAAATAAAAAGGCCTCGTAAAGCGAAGGAATTAACGTCAGCCATGGTGAAAAAGCGTCTTGTTTGTGCAAAATTAACGAAAGATTGGACATCTGAAAATTAGACGAAGATAATTCTACAGCGGTCGCTACAAGTAGATCTACGTAAGTAGTCGCGGACTGACACTCCACGAACATACAAATGGGTTTCAAATTTGTTTATAATAGTTCAGGATGTTTGGAAACCCCATTTTATGCATAAAATATTTATTTAAACTACAAAACGCAATAATAGATCAATATTATGAGTCTGCAAAACATTTATATTATATGCTGGTTACATAAACATATTTATTATAAACTAGGACTATCTTGCATACTAAAGACAACTGATGTCAAAATAATCGTGTGTGAATTACTTCTAGTACAAAAGTAACTACAAAAGTTACAACTGAAATCTCAGTACTGAAAATCCATGAGGCGAAGCAAATTTTTATTTTACAAATTCGGTCACACTGACTGCACCTCCCTCGGCCATTTTTGAATACTTCACAACTGCCGAGGTTCTTCAGTTCCAAGAATCTCGAGAATTCTCTTCTTCATATTCACGGATATGTTGCGGACACCAGTTCTCTCACTTAGAACGCCCTTCATCAGCTCAAAGGACAATTGTCTAAGAAATTCGCGGTGAGGTATACTCACGTCGGGATTGTTTGCATTGAAGATAAAGGAATTTATGCCTCCCACATTCAAAAATGGCATAAAACACCACCATGGGCCACCTTCTAGTGTTTCTTGCACAGTCATAAACAGAACACAATTTGTCCACTGTATCGACGCCCCCTTTGGTTTCATTGTACATTATCATCTCAGGCTTCCCCGTTTTAAGGTGAACTTTATCATCACGATTCATGGTGGAAATTAGAAAAACATTCTTTCTTTTCTTGGGAATGAATTACACCAATACACAATCTTCTTCAAAAGCAAACATTGATGTTCCTTCAAAGTGACTTACAGGTTGCGAAAATTCACAAGGTAGCTCTCTCTTGTTTTTCCTGCGGTGCAACTACGGGAGCAGATAGCTCCCTCTCATACTTCTGACCTCTCTCGGCTTATTCTTGTGGTCGAAGAGTGGCGGCTCGTATCATCCAGCAAAATCACGTCCGGAATCAGACGATTGTGGCTTCACGTAAGATGAATGTTTCGCGAATTTCGATGTCCATGTTGCATAATCAAGACTTGTAACTTAAGAGGCAACTGTGCATTTCCTGATGCAACGTCTAAACGAAGGGCGGGAACTCAAATCAAGACACCTCTTGCAAAGGTAGGTCAAAAATGGGTAGAGTTTTTCACTGATGAAAGAGTACTCACTATAGCAGAGAATTTTAATAGCTAAAATTACAGGGATTTACGTTTAAAATTCTCGTAACAGAGTTCCCAAAATTCCGAGAAGCCAACAACCTTCAGTCCTACTTTGATGGAAGGTGAGCTATAAACGTATCACTAGGATTCACTTCTGTGAAAAGAGCTTAAAACGAACTCAAAAATGCATTTGGAAATTGTTTTGAGCCCTAGGTCCTTGAGCCAAACTATGTGCAGCTGTTCTGGCTTCCAGCAAGATTCAGCCCCGGATCATAAGTTTAGAATTACACAAACGATTGAAGGGCAATGTGGCTGATTGTTACCTCTGTATTCTGATTGGCAGTCTGTATCTTAATCCTCTACACTACAAACTGAGGTCATTGCTAGAGGGGATTGTCTACAAGGTGAGGTACTCAACCGCTGAAAGTTTGAAGTCATCCTTGATGGCAGCAGAGACGGATTTTACCACTGAAACCGTCCGTTCTGCAATAGATGCCTGGCCAGATAGACTGAGAGGCTGTCTAGGGGCAAAAGGTAAACACTCCGAAATGTAATTGATGTGTGCATGTGCAATACATACGTGTAACACTAAAGAAAATCCAGTCTAACTTTTTTTAAAAAAATGTGACAGTGTTTATGACTAGACTAGGTAATATTTTATTATCTTGCCTAGAAAACTGAGGTAAATTTAGTAGAAGGGTATCTGTTTTAGAATTGAATCACATCCCAAAAAAAGACCAAAAAAGTTATTCAGGATAATTAAGGCGGAAATAAACATCAAAGTGGAACATATAGTCGCTTTTTATCTTTAAAGTAGCTTGAATTCTTTGTAAAGTCTATTAACAATTAAATTCAACAGATTGCTCTTCAGAAAGGATGTAATCAAAAAAGCTGTAAAACCAACGTACCTCATGACACATTTTACGTATAATTTAAACGTAGTATGTGCTTTACATTTGTACATTTTATCTGAATCGATAATATAATCAAATCTGAAAGGTATCGAACATTTCCATTACATGTGCAAACGTTCGCAAGTTTGGAGCGTAGAGACGGCACAAGAGACTGTATCACACTAAGGAACACCGATACATTTAGCTGAGGTAGATTAGGTACGGACTCGTCATCAGGAGCCGTCAGCCCCTCCAAGCTTCCCTCAGACCTCTTGACAAAGTCCAGCATGCAGTCATTTCATTTATCCGTACTCGTATTTATCGTATGCGGTACGGGCGTTAAACGATATTCAAAACGATAAGTGACGCACAAAAAAAAAAAAAAAAAAAAAAAAAAAAAAACCATTGGCAATTCAACGTCGCAAAATGCCGAGATATGAGGTTCTAATTATTCGGCCGCTAGGGAAGAATTTCCTCGACTATCCGCCATAATACAACGAAGGCTCCAGAATATATCTCGAGACAATCTGCAGCTCGATCTGTATTTAATATTTCGCAATAAAACCCGAGTTGATCTTCCTGAACGTGTACTAAAGATTCCGGCCAAGGACGAAGTAATATAATTGTGCTTAATGGGAAATTACAAGCTCCATCCCACCAATGTTACATCTACTAAATTCATTTCAAAAATATTTAATTATCACACTGCATTTTTTACAGGATGCAGATGTAGGTCGTCTAAGTTCACCTTTTGTACTTGTGTTCAATGAGTTTAAGAAAGAGAGGATTCCCCAATCCCCAATAATACCATCTTTTGTATAAATATATCAGCAATTCTTTTTTAAAACTAACCAACCTCGTTTTAATACCAACATAGATCTACAAGAGCACTTAAGTAATTGTTCTCATCATACTGAAATTTCATTTAGCTGTATTCAACAGTTTCTGAGAAAATGAGTAGTTTATACCAGAAATTATCATTCAAAGAAAACGCTGTTTAAAGCAAAAATGGACAAAATAATCTTAATACATTATCAAAAAAGAAGCCACGTGACTTGAGCGCACAGAAGTTTCCATATTTAATGTTAGTACCAAATATTAGAGCAAATATTACCCTACTCCTAAGTGTTTCAGAGTGATATTTAAATGGTTGCTACGCCCTCCGTAGTGTAGTGGTTATCTTGCTAGCTTCATATACCCCAGGTCGCGGGTTCAAACCCAATGGACGATGGATTTTTTTTTTCTGGCGTGAAAATCCTTAGCGTGGCTTCCCTCGGAAGGGAAGTAAAGTCAATGGTTCCGTGTCGTAGCTAGATAAAGAGGCCTCTCAGCAAAATTAAGCTGTCTTTAATGCCCACTATAGAATGGGACGTCGAGAATCGCAGTAGTTAAAGAGCGTCCATAAATAAAACTCCACTTCATTTTTATAACGGTAAAATTAAATAGGAAATTTCAATTCATAAGACTATATAAATAACAAAATGGAAGAAATTTTCCGACGTACCGGCGACAGTGGTTAAACACTGGTAGTTACAAATAGTCCTGGTTAACATCACGAAAATCCATAATATTAACAATTTCGTCAAGATTTCCACGGTTATATCGTTGTAATTAAAGAGTTCTTACGGCGGATCGTTCATTTGAAGAGAATGAAACTAATTTGAAACGCTATTTGCCCACGTTGGCGTAAGTTTAAATACTTGGAGTTCGATGTTACAGAGGGAAAAAAATGCTTTCGGGATAGTATTGAACCAGCTGCCAAGCACGATATCATGTTATTTCAATTCAATTACGTTTGAGAACTGAAGCCATTCGACTGCACTGCTGCCTTGAACTTGTGAAAACATAATTCTAACACCACCTCATTATTTCCTCAGGGACAGAATTATTACAGTCGCTAACATGCGATTAAGGCCTGTTTTTTATTAGGAAGGAAACTTCCTACCACTACTTTCAAAACAGATAGTAGGTGTAGAGAATGTTACAGCATTCACTGTATTTACTGCTTCGTTAACATGAGTTATAATGT
Source organism: Hymenopus coronatus (assembly GCA_030762935.1). Taxonomy (NCBI): domain Eukaryota; kingdom Metazoa; phylum Arthropoda; class Insecta; order Mantodea; family Hymenopodidae; genus Hymenopus; species Hymenopus coronatus. Next base: position 26,996,829 of record CM060895.1, read on the forward strand.
TCGCTAACCAACCTTCTTAAAACTGATAGTACCTATATTAATGTGCTTGATACCGGAGACTATTTGCGTTTGTCCTGCCAAAGGACCTTCAGGAAGCACTTTTACTTCTACTATGACTTAAAACTGTTCCTGTCCTTTGAGACAGCGCCTGCTTTGCTCGTACGTTAAATATTTTTTGTTTGTGAGATATTTCATAAAACGTTTTGAATATGCATGAAAAAATCTAACAACTTTGGGGACAAAATCAAACAGCTTCCCAACAACCTTCAGTTTCCCTAGAGCAATCCTTATTCATTGACAAAATGTGTGCGCGCGTCCGAGAGAGAGAGAGAGAGAGAGAGAGAGAGAGGGGGGGGGGGTCACTCAATTATTATAATCTTTTCACCATTGAAAGCCCGATTCTTTCTAAAGGACGTGTACTATAAAACGCTTCATTTCAACTAAAAGTCACACTAGAAAACTAAAACGTATTTACGCCTATGTACTAGACTATGAAAATACTGGAGTTATAAAGGAATATACTTGCGAATGAGGCTTTATCTTTTTGTTAAGATTACCATGATTGAAAATAAAAGCGTTACTTCACGGAAAATGGATGTAAAATGAATGAATTGCCTTTGATATTTCTTTCCTAACAATATATGTAGATGGTCGGTGTATTAACTACGAAAACAGAAGACACGGCATAACCAATGAGGATCGAATCTGCTTACAACGCCACAATGGACATGCGAACATAATGCCAACATATTTTATAACCTTCAAGAAAACTTTGCTTATTTACTTTGTACTTATGTTGTAATCAAGTTTGTTTGCAGGACATGTTAAGTATTTGTATAACAGAAAATTGCTAACATTAAAAATCTGATGTGTTCCATTCACATGACTTATCTGTTCTACAAGCTCAATATTCTTACAAAACAGTAGGTATTCTTTTATCTGCATAATATTAATCAAGATAAACATTACCAGAAATGCTTAATTAGCTCCTCATAAATATAAGGGAAATAAGGGAGGAGGGGGGGGGGGGAAACACTAGGCTAAAGAGACAGACAAGTTTGTTAAAAACTGTCGCTATCCAATTGTCCTTAAAATTAGGTTCTCTTTTCATAGCCAGGAGAAAAACAAAAATAGTATGAAACGATGAACGCTTTCCGTTTTAGCAAAGCTTAAGTATTTTAAAATTGAAACCAATAACAGAAAAAACATCCAAAATGGTTAGTTCTATAAAATAACTATATGACATACATTATGTGTTTTAAGGAGATCTACATTTTTTGTATAGTTAAGTTTTTTTTTTTTTGTTTGTTTTAATCTTACGGTTTATCAGTTATGCAAGTCATTCAGAATAAAGAAGACCTCAGGGGCTATTTCCGCGAAATTCAGGATATATGTTTTATTTGACATACAAATATCTTTAATATCCGGCATTTTAATCATAATCGTTAGCCATTTTTGAGAAAATCTATAATTTCGAAAAATGTTCCTTGTAAAAGGTAGTTTGGGGCATTTTTCTGAAAATCTTTGTGTTCCATCCTTGGAAGATATTAAACTAATAACAAGTTTGGTATTTAACCGACTTTTCGATTTTGAGCTATGCTCAAACACGCCTTTTTATAGAATTTTTTTTTTCATTCAGGACCTCAAAACATTTATTTTTGGTGAAATCTCGGTATCGATTTTTTTGGTTGAATACAATACCTACTATACTTTCTATGCATATTGCACATATGAACTAGTGAAAATAAAAAATCAGTGAACGATATTTTATAACTGGAATGACTGTGTCGGTGGTCGCAGACTATATTTTCCAAAGAGATTTATTTGAGCAGAATGAGAATGGAATTTTCATATTCACCAGCTCATCCTATTTTGCTGCATATGGTGTATATTTGCGTTATGTAATAACCATGTAGCTCTTATATTAAGTAACTATGGGAGCAAAGAGAAGCTACTGTAGTTATCTTAAAATTACTTGACCATCCCGGCCAATGATTGTTCCGCCATAAAAACGTACTTTATAGGCTATACTAGGAATTCTCAAGTGTGTAAGTACACACATACAAATAGAGGTGCAGTGCAACGTGCATCGCTTCGACTGGGAGAGGTGAAGAAGGGGGAGACAAGCGGAGCGAGCGATTAGCATAATGAAAGACAGACACAGCTATTGTTCAATATTGAGCAGTAGGGTTTGCGCTGTGATCAATCTAATGTAGTCATTTTTTTGCAGCTTGCGCATTCGGCCTGAAAACCTCTGGGCTATGCACTTTGTGTCGGGAACAAATTTAGAAATAAAAACGTTCCGCAGGTGTTTCGTGCCCTTTTTGCATGAATATCGGTGGATTTTTCATCCGTTATTAGGTATAGCCGGGGTTGTGCTAAGTTACAATTATGTGGAAGTACAGGGGAGAACTAACTATATGCCTACATCTTATAGATGATTTTACGATAATTTAACAACGAATGGAAGGCGGTAAATTAAATTAACTCGTCATTTGACTTTAAAACGATAACTTTGCAACGTCTTGTAAGCTAGCTTGTATCAAATAAAAATAGGGAATTCGAAAGAGCCTTGTCAAGTTTGTCAAATATGCAATATGCGTTTAGTGTCTTATTTGGAGCGTTACTAACTGGTTGTTTGCTCTGAAAGGGGAACGAATCATCTACTTACTATGAATACAACGTGTATCGAACGTCGATTATCTATCAACACCAGTTGTCATGCTGAAACAGCACTACTACTTGGCCAAATGGTACCTATCTCCTTCAACTTACTGTCGATTCAGGCCTATAACTCGCAGTAAAATTGTCAAATCTTTTAAAAGTTGGTTGTCATATAGTTGAAATCAGTTTCTTTGCGTTGCCAGTTGACAAATTCTCGCATGACAAAAGTTAAAAATATTTTAAAACTAAAACCAATAACAAGGAATGTCTAAAAATAGTCAACTCCACGAAATAAATGCATATGACAAATTGTGTGTTTTAACGAGATCTACATTTTATGTGGTAGGCTTTTGTCCATCTCGTAGGGTTTACCAGTAGTGTAAAATTCATCCAGAATGAAGAGCTCTTCAGGGGCTATTCCCAGAAAATTAAAATATACATTTTGACATGCAAACGTCTTTAATATAACGTATTTTAATCAAAATCGTTAAAACCATTTTTGAGAAAATACAAATTTTCAAAAATGCTTTTATGTAAAGGCTGTTTTGGAGTGGGGGTATTTTCCTCAAAATCTTCGTGACCATCCTTGGAAGATACTATACTTAAATACCAAGTTTTGCCAATTTTTCGTTCTCTCGTTATCGTGTTCACACACTGACGTTTTTCTAAAAAATGTTTTTATACAGCGGACCCTCAAATGTGTATTTCCGGTGGTATCTCGGATTCGGTATCTCGAATTTTTGGGTGGAGTGCAATACCTTCTCTACCTAAGTACCATGTACTAAATAGAGAAACTAAAAAGAATTCACAAAGTGCTGGTTCAGGCTTTATGGTGGAGAACCCATGGGGCTGACCTTTAGGATATCCAGATCTCAGTTTTGCTGTGTGCGACGTTGTGTTATGACGTCAAATTAGTTTTGAAGAAAATTCTTACAAATGTGCCATAATTACAGACTTGTGTGCCATTCGGTAGTAGCGTCACGTCCATCTTGTGTTGCTGTAGTAGTAATGTGGCCCTTTTAAAGATCTTTACTGGCACTGCGAATTCATCGGACTTTTGTAGTCTTTAGTTCTTTTCGGAAGCCCCACTAAGGCCATTGGATTTTCTTTTCTGGATGATACCAATAAATCCAAGATTCATCGTCAGCAACAAAATTTCAAACCAAATTTGAAGTGCCGCCTGGAATATTTCCACTGTTCTGCACCAATCAATGCGCTGATTTTGAATGGGAGTCGTTTTATATGGAAATGGGGTCCATCAACAAAAAAGTTTTCTTACCCAACAGTTGATGAGAAGTGTTTTGGATTTGGCCGAAATCAATGCTCAATATTGCCCGAAGAAATTCAAATGCTCGTTGATCTTGAACACTGCTTGAGCCGTGGCAATAATTCTATCAGTAGCAGCAGTGCCAGTGGGTCCTTCACGAAAATCACCCCTACGATAAAACCGATCTCTTGAATTCGCTGTGCCAATTATAAAATGTTGCCCTGAAGATGGGATTGCGTGGTCAAATTCATTTCTAAGGCATCTAAGTTTAGGCGGTGAAGACGATTTAAATCATACCAAAAAAAAATCTTAGCTCGAAAATGTTCAAGTCAAATTCATTTTGGAGTGAACACATCTTTAAATGATAATTAACAAACTATTAGAGTAAAGCTAACAAACCATACGACAAACAACTCAGAAAACATTAGAAAGTAGCTGTCAAATATAAATACATTTCATTTCTGCCTCACATTCGATTTTCGGTTAGGGCGAGTTACCCGATAAGTTTTTTTGCCCTTGCTTTTCGGTTTTCCCTTATCCTGAGAAGAGGAATTTCGGGTAACTTAAACCGCTATGGAGTCCAGGCTCATTTGAGCATTGTTTTACCCATTCATTCGTTCGATATCATCTACCCGATTAAACGTTAAAACTACAAAATTGTTTCTAGAAACATGCCATTTAACAATTTTCAGCGTCGCCCTCGTATAACTGGTAGAAGAATGAAATGTTATACACATATGTTATGAAACGCATCCACATTCAACTATGTGTTTATTGGCTCCACATTGGAAACAACTGAAAATGTGAAAAATCCTCATCTACCATTTTTTCTGATGCTCATTTCTTCATGAATAAGTTAATTTACTTAATATCGTGCGTTTATCCTGTAAAAGTAACAAAATTATATCTTCAGTAATTTCTGATATAATGGGTTTTAAAATAAGTTATTTTAACAGTGGTATGTAATATAAGAGTTGAATGACAACTTCGTCTATAATTCAAATAACTTAGTTCCTTTCTTGGCCAGCATAGTACCCAGCTTTGGGCTGATCAGCCACTCAAGGAATGCTATGATTCTGATAGCTTGCGTCTTTAGAGACAGCCAGCCCAAGGCATGCAAGTGTTCACTGGAGAGTGACCTGATAAACGTCTCCTGTATATTTTAGAACAGACATGAAACCTTGGGAGATGTAGTCAGTAACTAGATATTCACCAATCTGTTCTTATCCTTGCACTTCTCTAAATAGGTGTCGTCAGATTTGGCTTCCTGGCGATTTCAAGGACTTCTCTTTATCTCGCTATGACGTTCCGTACCGCAGAAACAAACCGGAGCAGTGGCTGTTATATATGTATATATTTCTTCCAATTCTGAAAAAGTTCGTACATAAATTTCTGCGGATCGAACTTACTTTCTATTTTCAGAGTACATATGACCGGCCACAAATTTCACTTCCTACACAGCTGAATGGCCACCAAGGGCACAGTTGTACATGTATACAGATATGTGGCGTTTAGAAGGTTACTGCCAGCAGACTTGTACGAACGAAGTTGTACGAACTCGAAATAAACCTCTGTACGACAACGGAATAGAGACTATCAAGGGAATAAACATGGAATAACTTATTCCGTGATTCCTTGTAGGGATAAGCCGATATTACGAGAATAGAGTATAAAAAGGAAAATGGCCGCTTGGGTACTCGGCACAATTTTGACCCATATTTGACCGATATAAACTATTCATTTCTTTATAATATGTTTTAAGGACATATTATACCTAATAGTCTGATAAATGAACACGGCTATAATGAAATTAAAGTTGAGAAATGATATCACACAGACAATTTGATGGTTATAAGATAAATATGACAAGAAGATAGTTAAAATAAAGTTTCATTTATAAAAAAGTAAAATCTACCTACAATATTATCATCAAAATACCTCTATTTTATGGAAACAATTAAATTTAATCCAACCCAGGATAAATATAAAATAGTGTAGTGCAGCAATTCACCAGCACAATGCATAGCGTTGTAAAGAGTGAGGTTACGTTTTATTGACGAAATACAAAGGATAGGTTACTTCTACGGCAATATGCTTCAAAACATAAGGTAACCACAAGTATTAATTTTAAAATGTTAAAAAAGCCATTACATACAGTGAAGCTGTCAATTTTATTAAAATCTGGACATCTATTTCCAATACGTGCTTCACTTTGTCATGGTGTAGATGCTGTACTCCATCTATACCATGACCAAGTGAAGCACGTGTTGGTAATAGATGTCCAAATTTTAATAAAAACAAGTATTAATGTTAGCGACATTCTGTACTATAATCAGATTTTGGAAGTTATGTGCAAGTTTAAAAACTATAAGACCACAAGCTTTGTGATATAGGGAGGAGATGCCCAGATTAAAAGACGCCATCAGAGCTCGTAAATCTAAATATATTATTTTACAATAAATTCATAATTTTTCGTATTATATGCTAGGTTTAACACATTAGAGACAATTTTGATTGAATAGAGAATACTTTCCCTAAAATATAACGTTCTCGGTTTTATTGGTTTGGTTGACAATTTCTAGTTGTATTAAATATTGCCATCAGCAAAGCGCGAACTGTAATGGGAACGGTTTAATGTACTATTCGACATAACTACTAATATTTCTGTTGGTTAATAATACTTATATAGCAAATTGTTTTCTATTTATCTTGGTGCAACGATTCAATTATACATATCTTAAGTTGATAGTGGCATTGGCAACACTAAAATGTAATTTTCAAAATTCACTTACTAAGTATTTTAATAAATAAAATACAGAAATGAGGCTAAGTACGTTTAGATCACCGAAACGGAAAGATGTCATATATCAGCACAAGATACAACTTTGCACATACGGTAAGGTTATATTCCCATACTCCTAACCTATCGCAAGAAGTCACAGTATACATATGTGTTTATGTTTTGTAAAATGTACAGCAATTCTACATCCGAACACACTTATGAACATTCATAATGATTTCATAGTACCGTAAGTAGTTAAAATAAGAAATAATACATAGTTTAGGAACAGCTGATTGAGAAAACAATGAAGTTTTCAGCAAAACATAGCAGTAATTACGTATCAAGTTGGCCACGAATGACTCGCAGCATAGCCAACATTAGTTTTAAATCTACAAACAGTCGAATAGATATCTAAGGAATAAAATTGCATCGTACAACTTGTCACCACATTTATACCATGAATAGTGTATTCCAAGAATAACTATTCCAGGATTTATTCCGAGTTCGTACAACCGGCCCTGAATCACGCAAAGCGATCATCTTGTGTCTAGTAGGATAATCTTTAAAAGAAAATCAACATTTTTCTCCGGATGAAAAGCCGTGATTCAATCGGTCCTCATATACCCGTACCCAGGGAGGGGAAAAACAAATCGGGATCCTTTACTAATGCTAACAGTAACCTACACAGTTACCATAAATCTTTTGCTTGTAAATGTGCTCTAGCAGTATATCTACCGTTATCTAACGAAATTTTCCGACAATGGTTTGATATGAATTTAAAAAAATACAATGTGTCAGAAATTTCGGAGGGGAGTTGAACCTCTAACTCCACTCTAAATACAGCCCTGAGTGCACATTTTTTTCTATCTAGAATAATGGACGCTGTGGTTCTCATTGTCCTATTCTTATTGGACGTGAAAAACTGCTTAATATTCACGACACGGAACCACCTGTTTTACCCCTTGCGAAGGAAGCTATGTTAAAGATTCTTAGGTTCGAAAAAAAGTCATGCCGTTACTTAATTAAAATATGGAATGATTAAAAAGTCTTATTGATAGAAGAGTATGGATCTGAAAGTTTTAACTTCACTTTTCACTTTCTCTACTAACTACTTTACATAAGTATTTCATTTCACCCAAAAATTTGATATCGAGATTCCACAGAAATTACACATTTTGAGGCTCCCTGAATTCAAAGAACGCGTTTCTAGGAAAAGCTAGGCGCATGTGCGTCTGATGAATGACAAATTTGATGTTTAAGTTCACAGTCTTCCAACGATGTGACAAATATTTTCAAGATTCCCCACTTCTTACATGGAAGAAGTTTCATTATTTTTCTTAGTTTCTCAAAAATTGACCTCATGATTCTGATCAAACACCATGTGTTTAAGATATTTGCATGACAAGTAAAATAAATATCTTGAATTTTCTGAGAATAACCTGTAAAGTCCTTTTCGTTCCAAATAATTTATGGGTATTGGTAAACCATGAGAGATATAAAAAGTTTAAACAAATATAAATAAACTTTTTATAATGTTCATAATTTATGAAATATTTGCTATTGGCTTGAATTATCAAATGTTTTATTCTTCTGCAAAAAGCAACGAATTTCGAAGACATAACTAACCTTTGGTCTTTGTATCCCCATATTTATAACAGAATGTTTATCTTGATTAACAAGAAATAGAATCAATAGCTTTTAGCATGAAAAGTAGGCATAGAGAAAGTCATTTCTTAATAACATACCCAGCACAGCTTCATCTATAAGATCAATTGTGATGGTTATAGCTTTAGATTCTTAGATCTTAAATTTGCTTGACATTTTCTTGAGAAATTGCTTAGTTACATAATCATTTTCCCATTCTGTATATTCTACTGCTGTTATAAATGAAGCTGAATTGTGGAATCACTAATCTGTGGGGAAAAGAATGCTAGTGACAGTTAACCTTAGCTGCATAGTCACCTGTATGTACTGCCTATTATATTGCACCTATTTCTTAGACTCTGTATTTGGGATTTGTCCCATGGTATTAAATACCCAATTATGCACTAAGACAAGCCATGGGGGAAAAACAGACATACTAGCCAGCTTATGGGATTTTAACCACCGACTCCCTGAATACAAAAACATCTCAATAATTCTGCTTTGCTTAAACTCCAATTTTGTATTATTTTTCTCTTCTTTCTTTGTTTTGCAAATGTTTGCATAAAATATGGTAAATGCATTCCTAGTAATCTTCTATTAGGTACATGGTACATAAGAAAATATAGTCTGTGTTATCTTACTTTCCTAAATTTTACATAAAAATGGAATTTCAGTTTATTTGGGCTTATTCCTATCTGACCTTAAAAACAACTATACCTATTTGGTTATCCTTTAAGCATGCATAAAGAGATCTTTAATTTAAAAACTTTTATTTTCTTTTGAATTTTCATTTAGGGTTGAAATGTACTTGCAAAAAAAAAAAAAAAAAAAAAAAACCAAACAAACAAACAAACAAACAAACCAACAACACTGGAAATACATGAAAGTATTGTTTTGCTGTTAAATTCACGATAATTCTTGCATCATCCCTAAAGCTGTGATAATGTTATCATGGCAGCTTTCAAAAATTCATCATATATGCTACTGTGGAGAAATGCTTAGCTCCTTAAACATGTGATCTTTATTTTCCTTTATTTGAAGGGAATGTCAGCATTTTCGAAAGCACCATTGAAGTCACTGTTCAAAGTAGGGGAGAGAAGAAAAAAATAATGTTCATAACTCTGATACAAGATGTGTCCACAGACGTAACCTGCCTGTTTCAAGTACATGCCTCTCTAACATGGAAACATGGTGTGGCTGGATGATGGCTTTTGGAGTACCATTGTTGATGCCTCTCTGGCATTGCTCCAGGCTTCCTTATAGATAGTAAGCATCTCAGCAAACTATGTATTTCTGTAGAAGACAACTGTTCAATTCCCACTTGCCAATAGCTGCACAAGCACAAATGAATGCTATTAAGTATGAAATTACTAAACGGAATAATAATTCAAACATTTACCTGTTTGAATCTTGGATAAGTTATCCAGATAAGGGTTTTCTTTATTTGGGGGGGGCCCCCTTATACTAAGACGAATGACAGGTAACTAAGCTCTATGGACCCCCAGGCTCATTTGAGCATCACTTTGCCCATTTTTTTTATCCCATCGTCCAATATATCCTATCAGGTTATAGAAGATTAAACAAAAGAACAAAACAAAATGATGTTGACTGTTGGTATGTGAAGGTATTGTTTCAATTAACAGAAGTATCCTTCTTCTGTTACTAAGATAATTCAATTGTTTTCATTCTGAATATCCCTCAAGCTTTGGCAAGCCTTTATGGTCGTTATAGGATTGTGAATTCTTTTACCTATAGTCATTGTTGTGTTAACACATCTATGGCAAAGAAGTTAGTTGTGCATTCCATGTTAATTGTACAGCCGCTTAATAGCCATCGCTAGCATTCTCTTACACAGGTGTTCAATGAGTATCCGTTCTGGAAACTTTAACAGACATGGGTAGAGCATGCCATGCCTTGTGATATAAGGATAGTGGAAGACTTCAAAGCCCCAAGATAATAGGAGAACAGGATTGATGTCACAGATAAATGAAGCACTCATTGTCCCACAAATGAATACCAGGGGCAATTGTAATGCATACAATATTACCATAATTTCAGATGTGTCCTGAATGATGGATGTGTGTGCACAATGGATTTTTCTATTTCCCTTTGCTTGCACCAATACAAACACAGCTATCAATTTGCCCAAGACCACTACCACTCAGTGAGTGACAATATTCCTCGTCCAGCAAAGCTTAAGAATTTTGCAATTACTTTAAATTTAGAAGTCACATGTTCAGCAGCAACTGAACAGAAACTGTCACAAAATGTGAAACATCCTGCAGCCATAGAGCTTGACTATGAGAAATAATTTATGTGCCCGAGTTGGCTTTACAAATACACATTACTGAATCTTAGTACCCATTTACTGCTTCATCAGTTACTAGAGACCAATATGATGCAATCAAATTTTAAATCCACACACTTAGCATTTGTTGTGGTCTAGTAATGGGGAACCATGATTGTGATGAAAGGTAGGTGCACAGCTAAGCACTGTATACACCATTTATTGTGGTATGTTCAGTTTGTAATCATAATTTACAAGGTAAAAATCTACAAACACTTTGAAAATAAAATGCCTCCTTTGTCATAAAGAAGCCTCTGTTACAATACATTTTGTAAGCCAACTGTAAAAGTTGATAAGCAAGGAATATCATTTATCTCTCCACTGATTGATAACACCATCAGACATGAGCTGGATCAAGAGTACGCTGGAGGAACACACACACAAAAAAGTAAGCTAGTAACAGTGAAGTAACACAAATATTAATATAATAATAATTGTAACAATTATCCACTTATCTTTTTGAAATCCAAAGACTAGTTTCGCAATAAAATGGTCTATAGCATCATCAGCTCAGTTTCTATTTAATCTTGTTAATTTACATTGTTATGGTTACTCCTACTAGATGGATTATTCACATAGCCTCACAATATATCCAAGTTGAAAGATGGTTAACTGCAATCATCTATGATTCGTAGATGTACACTGGGATCCCCAATCTTCAAAAAGGGCCTTGCTGACATAATAAAGAACAATGGCCAGTATGCTGCACTCTCTGTATATAAACCTTCTGTGCTACAAAATCTGTTATCACTGATTCTCTTCATTTTATTTCCACTAGAATATTTTGTAAAACATCTCAATAGTTACTTCTACTTTTTAACATAGATGTAAGTGATGGTCAAATTCATTCTTAAAATTAAAGAGAGTATTCAAAATACTTGAAGTAGTTAAAAAAAAAAAAAAAAAACACTGGAGCTTCAAAGTTATTGAAAAAATTCATACACTGGAAGTCTGGAAATAGTACCTACCCCCTTCAGAATAGTCTTCTTCCCAGTCCCAGCACTGCTCCATGTGCATTTTTACTAGTGGAAGCAATGCTATAGATTTGTTTCTGTTAGATTCTTCATCAGTTTCAATGCTGTTGGTTAAATTGCATCTGGACACTTGATCCAGGTTCCTTACAACAAAAAGAGTTGCAGGGGGCAGATCTGGTGAGCATGGTGGAGCTCCAACTCAGAGAGTGCTTTGATAGAAACTGCATGTGTGCCAGAGCACCATTTTGGTGCAGAATCTAGGTGTGATTCTTCTACAATTCAGATTTTTTCTTACCTGCTCAAAGAAGGTTTCCAAAGCATCTTAATTGTAGGTCATGGGTTGAATGTTCAAGCAATGATCTTTCCCAACAATTTCAGAAACTTGCAACATCTAATGCTTAAAGGTGAGCAGATCATGATGATCTTCCTTCTTTGAATTTTTGAGTTTACATAACAAATTGACAATTTCTGTAGTAGATTTTTCAAAATATTATAAGCCATTTCACATTCACAATCAACATCTCTTCAATAGAACTCAGTACACAGGAATGGCTGCTACAGGAAGATTGTTGGTTCCCCATCAGTGAGAGTTGGAGGATGGCAACAGGTTCTACTCGCCTGCCAGTCATTAGCAAGACCACAGGGAAATGGAAAAATATAAACCTGGTTATTTTACAGCCATGTCTCGTATACACATCTTGTTGAAATGTGCATGCCAACATTCTTTCACAGATATTTAGCAATACACATTGGGTAATGAAAACCACATAACTCAGGGAAATAGCATCAGCATAGAGTGCTGAAAGCTGTTGTTTGATCCCAGCCCTAGCATTGAATTTGTGGGTAGGAATAAATTTTCTGTATTCAAAAGTTAACACCATTAATCAATTTCATCACTTTAGATCAGTTATTTTCTTTTACAAAATAAATTTTTATGGGTATCTCCAAAGGTTTGATTTAATCCAATATTTTCTTGTTTATGATCAAATTTCTTGATTCCAGCCCTAGCATTGAATTTGTAGGTGGGAATAAAATTTCTGTATTCAAAAGTTAACACCATTAATCAATTTCATTACCTTAGTTGAGTTATTTTCTTTTACAAAATAAACTTTTATGATTATCTCCAAAGGTTTGTTGTCCTAAAATAATTTATGTATAGTTTATATCCAATATTGTCTTGTTTATGACCAAATTTCTTAATTCCAAAATAAATATTTACTAAATATAAAATGTTTATCCAAATTTTTAACATATGTTCAAAATATTTAGGCAACAAGAATGGATGAAAAGCAACATTAAGGGCTCACAAAGATTGGTAAATCTGAGGAATGAGGTTTATCCAGAACAAAAGTCTTTTTAAAGCGTTCCTTGCCGTAAAACATTACGAATTGGATATATAGCATCATAGCGTTATAAATGTATACAAGCCACAATATTAGAGTACATTTTTGGAACTTGAACAAGGCATACATTGTACTTGCATCCAAATTAAACAAAATTATGAACCCACTTTGATCGAGTAAACTCGTGCCTGCCTTCTGATTCCTCAAACAACTCAGCTAGTGCAAACAAATCACTGTATATGCTTCACATTGCCTGTGGCACAACTTGCACATTTCAATTTAAAAAAAAATTCTGTTCCATAGACAATCGCACAGCTATCTTTTCATGTTACCAACTAACAGGCATCCCTCTATAATGATTATTCATATAAAAAGCAATTCTCCTCATAGTTTTATAGTAGCATATGTTTGCCCAAAAATGCTTTAAAATTAGTATTAACATTAAAATGTGTTGGGAAAACAACACAAAACTATTTATATCATAAGTTAATGGTGTTATTGATAAGTTCATTCATGAAAAATTAATACCTTTTAATCATATTCCATTAAATTATGCACTAGTGCAATAAGGTAAGTTTTGGAAATGACTATTAGTGTAAAAAAACATTTTGGCTCAAACTAGATATTTTAACAAACTCTTTTTGTGCTCAGAACGCAGCTGCACATGTTCCTCATGTTTGGTGGCAATTAGTGATGGTCAGGGTAGACATGTCTCTAATCAACCATCTCCATGCAAGAATAGCATGTGCAAAACATCCTTTGACATATCATTTTTCTTCTAAGAGTTGATCAGTAAGCATGCAACTTATATAGCTGTGTATTTATTACAGCAAAGTCAGGCAAGTTGATAAAAACAATAAAATGTTTTCAGTTTTTATAACACGTTCATTCTTAAGATGAAACTTCAAATAATAAATAGCACCTAAAATATGCAAAACCTGAAGCTAGTGACAGTGAAGCAACAAATATTTTGTAAAACTTTTATCTGTGTAATAAATTCAAATGAAGTACACGTTTCATAACCACTGTTTACATCTTCAGCTTTTGTGGCCTGCTGTTCAACTTTCTGTTTATGGTTACTACCATTGCTGGATTGTTCACTATGGCATTGCCATCTAGTGGTAGTAAAACAAATTTGGTGTATCAAAATTCATGATGATCTCTATTCTTCAGATAAATATTTTCTCCCACACCAGTAAAATGTTTTAATAATTTAACTTCTGGATTAATTTCAAAGTTACTCGAACAAAAATGATCCAACACAGCTGATCTATCAATCTCTCTATATTTCTCTGATTTCTAAATGATGTTTGGTTTTACCTGTGTAAATAAGGTCACAATCTAAATATTTAATTGATAAAAGCCCATTTTTATTTTTGAAATTATATCTTTCACAAATTGTTTATGTTGTACTTATTTTGAGGAACTAATATAATACTATGTTCAATTTTTTTTAGACTGAGAAATGTAAATATCAGAAAGCTGTTACAAGGTATCTACTCTTAAGAAAATTAATGATAATTATGTTTTTAAGAAATTTACTTATCATCCCTGGGCAAATACAAAACATTCACAAACATTTTAAAGAAAATGGTAACTGTTACCTTAAGTACAGATTGATTGAAAAGGTTGTACCCTAAGAAAATGCTTTGTTGCTATTGTGCAGAAAAGACTGAAGCTAAAACTACAAAGTTTACCAGAGCAGAGGTTGTATTTAAAGAACATAATATATGCTTTATATGTAATGAAAAATTAGAATTATTCATTATTTGTCTGAGACTGCCCTGGTTAAAAAATGAAACAGTGAAAATGTAACCTGTTAATTTAGAATATTTTCAGCAACAATGTAACTATGACTTAGGATATATATCTTTAGCAATGTTTACTTCAATTAATTCAGCAAATAGCCTTTGTGTGCAGCAAATACTGGCTAGTTGGATGAAAACATAACAACAGTGCCACCAAACTAACACTATTCATGAATGTCCCAAGTAGTAGAGAAAATGTCAAAAGATTTTTTTATTATGCTATGCTACTGCTCATTTTGTGATATTTTGCATTTTGCTAAATATTTTGAACACACAAGTTCAAAATATTTATTCCCAGTGAAATCTCAATCTATCAAGATAGCAAGAGGGAGCTGAAGATGAATTCAAACTTTCTGCCACCAAAAGCTATTTTTTATAACTTCAGTTTTAATGCATGAGCCAAAGATGATTATGGAAATAATATCTTCTACTATTATTATTAATGAACTGCTTTATAAATAGTACTATAAGATTATTTAAATCTAAGTCTAGAACAGTAAAACATTCAGCTCCTTAGTAAAATTCAAACACATGTCATCACGTCATAAGGTTAAATACATGACATTCGGCTAATTTGAACACTGTAACTTGGCACATTTTAAATTTTTATCTGGGTTTATCTTTGACAAAAATGGTTGTCATTTCAAAACTATGCTTGCATGATGGATCTACTTAATCCTTTATTAAACATTTTAATACCATTAATTGAATGATACAAAAGATTGTGTGCTACATCAAATTTAAATGAGCCAGAGTTGAAACTTCATTAGCATCATCTGTACTGCTCCACTTTGGATACATGCATGTTTCTTAAACCAATTTAACTAAATACTTATTATAAACAAAAGGCAAACAAAACTATCTCAGAATGCTTTATTTTTCATGACTCAAGTGTTCTATCCTATAAGCCTTTAAATAAATGCTTTTAAAAAAAAAAAATATATATACATACATATATTCCTAATAATCCATATATAACAATTTTACTTTTGCACCTCAGTTATCATGGTCAATTTTGGGGATATTTATAAGGGGGTTTTCATTTACCTTTATCTGTAATATTCCAGAATCTGTCGAGAATTACAATACATATATAACCAAAAGTATTCTTACATTTTCAATAAAAGCATCCAAGGGTGCTGTGTATAATACTTAAGTATAAAAGAAAAGAATGAGTAAATAACTGAAATTTAGTAGATGCAAAATTTAAATGATGCTACCTTATAAGTGTCTCAGTTTCTCTAATGCGTCATGTTCTGTAGTTCATCTCTAATGGCAAATTAAACCTGAGGTAAGAAAAACTGAAGCATTAAATTTACAAGTGGCTTGCAGCAGGAATGAGCATGAATACAAAAATGCACACACTGACAGCTGTCAGCTTGGCTGCGATATGTAACAATTCATCAGTTTTTGCTTCTAAACTTTCTGTGCTATTTTGCTATGGTCTGTAGTTTAAAACATTTTGACCTGACGTTTAGTCCCTGTCTGTAAGGGACATCTTCAGAGGTGTTGTCAGTACGTCGCTTCTCTCACAAGCTGCATAAGCTTTCAGCAGCCATAAAAGCTTACACATATATTTAATTCATAGTACATATACACTCACACTAAACTTGAAATAACATCAGGTTAACTCTAAAAACAAAGGACCCTTTGATTCAACTACTTTTTGGTATGATACAATGGCTTATGCTTGCCTCCTACTCTTTTTCCTGCATGTATTATGTTGAACTATCAGTCAAGGCTCATTCCTGCAGTAAAATGACTCTTTAAATATCTGTGTACCCAGGTAAACAAATGCTTGCAAATTCTTGTGTACCATGGAACAAATGAGAGCATTTGGACTATGTCATTTTCAAAGAATTTTTTTAGCAAAGAAGAGATATTGATTGATTCTTTGAATAACCACCCTAAACAGTATGTCAACAATATTTTGGGGTTACAGTGAATCACCCTGTAAAAATACAAAAGCTTGCAGACACTAAACTAATGCTGATTGTTTAAAGTTTGCATTTTTGGATTCTTTGAAATTTTACTGGTCTAGAGGAATGAATCACCATTGAAAAAACAATTCCCTGAACTGGCAAAATTCAATTACATTATAAGAAAAGAAAATGTTGAGCAATTAAGTATTGACCCTGCAAACCTAAAATTTAGATTTAAAATACAACAAAGGGTATATTTTTATTTTCTGGCATGAAAAATGTCAGGTAAACACCACATGTTTAATTGTCACATGAAATATACTAAATATTGAAAGAAAAAAAGAAAAAACTAACAATTGTGCAGCATTTATCTTATATGATTATTGATTACAAGAGAATTGCATAACACCTTACTTCAATGCCAGAATCAGGTGAACATATTTACTTTAAATGGCCAGTAAAATTCCAATGTTACCAATACAAAAACATGAAACTGTCAAATGCCAATTATGCAGTATTGTTTCTTCATAAATGAATTTAAAACACAGGTTTGTCATATTATATATTGCCTTGCTTCCTACCTTGTAAGGTGGTAGATTTTGTATGTGTACTGTCCCTTCCTGTACCTTCCACCCAAAAGTGGATGGTCATCAAAGGGTTCATTCTTGAGCACTTCGATCCCATCTCCACCTCCTGTTTCATTTTTGCTTGCCTCTGCTACAGAGTATAATTGTGCTACTTGGTACTGAAATGGTAACAATTACTAGCATTAAAATCTTTGTTGCTAACTTACCCAAGGATAAAATAAAAAATAAGTATATTACTGGAATATATGTTAAACTGAAAGGAGGCATGGCAATCAAATATCTATAAACAGCAATATTCACATCATTTAACATTATCTTATAAGGAAGGTCCATTAACAGTAAAACCTCAGTAGTCCAACTCCAAAACAGATCGGATGCATAGTTGGAACACCAAAAAGGGGTTATCAGAGGAGCATTTATTTACGCCCAACCATGGTACAAAGAGATGTTTTATATAACTGAAAATATTGACAGTATTATAAGAAAACATATTCAAGATATTGAGAACCTCTACTTTGTCCCTGTACCTGCAGGGATGAAGAAAGTCTGTTTAGCAGATAACCTTGATTTTGCTGAGATGTTCATTTATTCTCGTACCCACAATACAATAGGCATAGAAAAGGTTTCTTCAATGTACTGAAAAATTGTAACAAATGTTCATTTATAGTCTGCCTGGGATACTGGAACTGGCTCATGTTCATGTCATGTGGGTGATAACAGCAAGATTTGGTCATCATTTAGTTCTGCTTGTCATGCAGTCATCATCTGCCAATTTGATCCACTCACTAATGTAATTGTGCTGGACACCAGGATGCAAAACTGAAAACTATTTAAAATTTCTGGTGTTTCATTTTCCTGGTTTTCCTGGCTTTTTTCTTTTTCACTTTATTTCATCATTTTTGACCACAGTTTGCACAGGAAATGAGCCTCAGACAGGTATAGACATGATTGCAGTACAGAGTAAACAATGGGTGGTATAAATAAAAGCAAGCAATAACTTGTAAGTTGTAGCTCAAAAGCAAGTTGAGATTTGAGCATCATCCATGCTTTAGAACAAATAAAACATTCCCCTTCGTTGAACTTCGGCAATCAACTACCAAACTATTGCTCAGTGACCTTCACCACGTGATATCAGCTGAGTACACTATCATGCCTATTCTTCTGTCAGAAGACTTTTGGCCATAGAATGCCTAAAAAATAAAAAGCATTTTCTCAGAAAATGATTTATAAAAATAGAGACTTAAATGAGAATAAAATAATTATTTAAAATGTTATTAAATTACAATATCTAATAAATTAATCATTAAAACTTAGGCACTCCATCATCAAAGAAGCTAGCAATTGTGGAGTTATTTGCTTTCAGCAGGTCTTTATTATTGTGGATAAATAAATATGTTTATGAGACAAGGTCTGCAGAAGGCTGTCAGTAAAATTCTTAACTGTCTATTTCTCTTATTCCTCCCAACCCCTTTTCTTTCTTTAATTCTGGTTTCTGAAGCAAAAATAAGGATCATAAAAATAAAAAAAATTGAGGCAAGCCTTTGATTTCACGATAATCGAAATTTAGCCAAGTCAGATATTGCAGCTGACGTGACAGTCACAGCTGCAGCGCAGTCTTGTGGAATTTGTCATCATGGATTATTAGAAAATAATAATAATCAAGCCATTCAAGGATTATTATTTACTGTTCTATTAGGGATTTATTTTACTTAAACTTTACTAGTAATTTTGATTCTTCTAAAACTGAAATCATTTGCTAAACTGTCTTCGCCATGTGTGTGTCAACCTAGTAAGTGGTAAATGTCTGTGTTATTGCTTGCAAGTGCTGTGGTTATATTATGCTTCCAATTAAAGCTCCTAGAAGTGTACTCTCCTTGCACAGTGGATAAAAGGACAGAATTTTATTAAATCAGTTGGGGACATTGCTATTCTTTTTCCGATAATTTCCTATGACACTTGTTCTTTGTAAAAATTACAAAATTTCTTTTAAATAATTAAATGAGTTTTTTTAAAAATTATATCCATATAATCAGAAGTACTTTTATAATTTCAGATAAAATGTACTAAAAATGTCAAGTCGAACAGCATGTTGCATCTGCATCACATCTTTTTAAGAATGTGAGAAACAAAAGAATCTGCAACACACCAAATCCAGTCATTTATTACTGCTCCCTCACCTAAGGCACCACCAAATAATTTTTACATTGATTTGTGCAATGCTTTTGTAGGAGCAAATATACCATTGAGAAATTCAGAAACACAATTCTTAAGGGGTTTTCTGGGAGAAGTATACACCAAAAAATGCCCCTGAACCCTTGATATTGAGGAAAAACTGTATTCCAAAGTGTTATAATTAGGTAAGCCTAAGTAATGTATTTACCAAAATAAATTCAATTTTGTGTAAAAATAAATGAAAACTATTTTACACATGTAAAAATATTTATTGTTTTGCTAACCAGGTATTGAATAAAATTTGCAAGGACTTTGAACTTCAAACATCTGCAGATGAAACACTGATCCCATGGGGTGCTATGTTGTTAACCTAATTGTAGTAAAATTAACTGAGGATAGGCCTAGTCAACTGCATCTTGTGTGCTGTGAAGTCCTGCAGAAAGCAAATAACTCCACAATTGCTAGTTTCTTCATTGATGGATTGCATAAGTTTTAATAATTAATTAGAATTGTAATTTAATAATATTTTAAATAATTATTTTACTCTTATTCAAGTCTCAATTTTTATAAATCATTTTCTAATGCAATGCTTCTTATATTTTAGGAATTCTGTGGCCAAATAATCTAAATAAAAGCAGAGTTCTTTTAATTTTAAGTGATGCTGCTCCCTACATGCTGAAAGCCAGGAAAGCAATTAAAATATGTAAATATTACATAAAACACATTACATGTCTTGCTCATGGGTCCCATCGTGCTGCAGAAGGAACATGCACTCTAATTATGATAATGTCAATAATTTGATACCCTCAACTAAAAAGGTATATGTAAAATTTAGGCTTATATCAGTTCTTGTAATGATCCCAAAGCTGTAAAAATAAATTAGTAATTTTAAAATGATAATTAGTTTGATACAAGTGTTTTCAAAAGCCCCTGAGTGTGTAGCTGCTTACAAAGAGAGTCTACCTGAGTTACCCTGCGGCCAGTCCTTACTAGATGGGATATTTGGTTGGAAGCTGCATTGGTTTACTTGACAATTTTGATGCCATTAAATCAGTATGAAAAAAAATTGAAGCAAAGTTAATTGCAATAAAATTAATACTTCATTAGCTAATTCTAAAGTAAATGCTAATTTCATTTTAGGTAGTAAACAGATGATGCTGTACATATCAGAGATGCAAAGTAGCATTTGAACACAAAAATGTGCAGCAGGATTTAATTTCCAATAAGACAAACTTCTCTACAATAACAAAATTAGAAGCCATGTTTCTGTCACTGGTAGACTTAATGTCAATTGTTGAGGATTTCCATAGATTCCTAAGTCATGCCCAAATGAAAGTGGGAGTAGATGCAAAGAACAAACTGGACAGTGTCATAAACAAACCCAGACTATGGATTTTTACTTTCACTACACATACTATGTAGATAGTGTATAGAAAAGATATTGTAATCCACCCAAAAATTTGATCCCGAGATTTCACTGGAAATAAGATGTTTTAGGGTCCCCTGTATATATA
Source organism: Hymenopus coronatus (assembly GCA_030762935.1). Lineage (NCBI taxonomy): Eukaryota > Metazoa > Arthropoda > Insecta > Mantodea > Hymenopodidae > Hymenopus > Hymenopus coronatus. Next base: position 27,017,853 of record CM060895.1, read on the forward strand.
TATATATATATAGAGCAGTGTGAGAGTGTGTGTTCATGAACATGATAACTTAAAAACAAAAAGTCTGTAAAATACCAAACTTGGTATTTAAGTTTGGTATCTTCCAGGGATGTGACAAGAATATTTTGAGAGTTTGGTATCTTCCAGGGATGTGACAAGAATATTTTGAGAAAAATTCCCCCAACCCAAACTACCCTTTATTAGGAAAAAATTTCAAAAACTTCGATTTTCTCAAAAATGACTAATGATTTTTAAATAAAATATTGCATATTAAAGATACTTACACAACAAATATGTCTGGGAAAGGACTTTGAAGACCTCTTTATCTTGGATGACTTTTGCTGAATTTTGCATAACTAGTACACCATAAAAGGTAGACAAAAACTTACTACACAAAATATGTAAATCTCGTTGAAACACACAATTTGTCATATACTTTTTCTTCATGGAGTTGACCATTTTTTAGATATTCCATATTATTGGTTTAAGTTTTAAAATACAAAACTTTTCACATACAGCGATTTGTCAACTCCTGATAATGCAAAGAAAGGGAATTCATCCACATGCAATCAAGTTTTAAAAGAATTAACTATCATTTGTGCCTAATGGATCCCATTATTTCCCTTCTACTAAAAAGAAAACATTTCTGCTAGTTTATCTTGATTAGCATGGAGTAGATAGAAGAATATGTCTTTTAAAAATAATTTGTTTCAGATATGTAGAGAAAGCCATATGAATGGAACATCAGATTGTTTTCTTCCGTGAAGTAGGTTTTTTGTGGTGAGAGCATGAATGAAGAACTTGATCTGATACTGACACAAACATGTTCATTTTCATTTTCACCTTAACTTCTTGTGAAGTAGAGAGGTAGTTTTCTGCCTACAAAAATATTTTGACTGATAAGTGCAGGAACCTTGCATAAAAAAATATAGAAATATTGTTAGTTCTTAACTATACAAAAAAATTAAGTGAATTACTAAATTGGGAACAAAAATAATACTAAATATTCTAATATATTTTTCATTAGATCGTGCAAATACTGTAGTTTGGTAGAGCATGAATGCAAGCATATTTTGGGATTTAGTAGTGCATGGAATTCTGGTCTTTAATGATAACTAAAAATTAAAAAGGTGGTAAAATACTGGTATATAACTTTAGTATCGTTCAAGGATGTGACACAAGGTTTTGAAGAAAATCCCCCCACCGCAAACTACCCTTTACATGGAAAATTTTTGAACATTTTAATTTTCCCAAAAATGGTTGTAATGATTTTGACTATATATTGTATATTAAAGATTTTACATGACAAATAAAGTATATATCTTGAATTTTCTGGGAATAGTCTCTGAAGACCTCTTCATTCTGGATGACTTTTAAATAACTGGTAAATCGTAAGAGATAGACAAAAACTTACTGTACAAAAAATGTAGATATTGTTAAAACACACAATTTGTCACATATATTTTTTATTAGTTTCAATTTTAAAATACATAAACTTTTCTCAACTCCTCGCCATGCAAAGAAACAAATTCCAAACATTTAGCCACCAGTCTTTAGCCTTGATACTCCTTTATTTCTCTTCTACTTACAAAGAAGCAGGTGATAAGGCCATTTTTGCTCATTTTTATCTTGATTAGCGTGAGGGAAGAGTAAGCATTTTATAATAATTTGTTACAGAGATATAAAAAAAGTCATGTGAATGGAACATGTCAGATTTTTGTGTTTGTTATTCTGTTGATTATTTTTGTAGTGTCAGTAAAACTTTTCATGTTTGTTTTAGCAGAAGAGTTTAACAGAAAAATAACAGTACAAACACCTCAAATGTGGAGAAACTGTTCTAATGATGAACTTGACACTTGAAGTTTCATAACAAAATGTTACCACAAATAACATATTATGTTTTGTCGTGACTATGTAACTTTTTGTACACTTTGAAAAACACTTAAAGAAAAAATAAGAATGACTTTCCATTTGAGGAAAGTATATGTATGGGAAAATTGAAACAAATAACAAGGAATGTCTTTGAAATGGTTAACTGCACAAAAAAAATGTATTTGGCATAACGTCTGTTTTGCAAAGTCTACACTTTTGTGCAGTAAGTTTGTGTATCTCATACACTTTACCAGTTCTGTAAGAGTAATTCAGAATGAGGAGATCTTCATTGGCTATCCCCAGAAAATTCAAAATATAAACTTCATTTTTCATAAAAATATTAAAGGTAGTATTTTAATCAAAATTAAGGATCAATTTTTGAAAAATGTTCCGTGTAAAGGGTAGTTGATGGTGGGGGGGACATTCTTGGAAGATGCAGAACTTAAAACTTTAAGTTTAATATATAAAAAAAACTTTGTTGAGAAATGCTGCACAGACAGACACACACATATACCTTTTTTCTGCTTTTTTTAATTCCGAGGACCTCAAAACATATGTATCATGAAATTTTGACTTTACATTTTTGGGTGGAATACAATAACTTCCCTACTTACTATAAATAATAAAGAGAAAGTATTAGATCAAAAGATTTAATTCACTATATTACTTTGGATTTGATCTCCACAATTAAAGTCTCATATTTTTTCGAACCAATAGCTTCATTTGCAAATTAAATATCCAGAGCCCTAATGACCTCATCAGTTGTACACCTTAAAGCCATATTAGTACACTGACTATGTCTACTAGATATTAACTTCAATACTAAATTCTTTGTCACTTGTCATGAGTAATACATGAGAAAACCATGAGTTAGTTCAAAAAGACCTCTAGTTCCAATAAAACACTCAGAAAATTCAACTGATCTCACAAATACCTTTTAGCAAAAGCACTAATGTCAAAAATTTAGACAGAGCATCAAGGAACTACCAAAAAAAGAGATAATTGGTAAATTCAGCCTCTTAAAATACATGCCACTAAAAAAAGAAACCCTAAGTGCTCCAAGGTTTTATTTTTCCATTAAAATTAAAAACCCAAATATACTCGGTTTTTATGTTAAAAGGTTAATAATTACATTTATGTTAATGCTAATTCAAATGAGCAAGCATTTTAAGTTGGCTATAACATTATAAACATTATGTTATGTTAGTCACCAAATAAAGAATATGTTAGTCACATGGTTAAGGTAACATTAGTCACATGATTGAAGTTATGTTAGTCACTACTTTTAATCTTAGAACAATGTATAATTTTAAAAGGCATTATGCAAAATTATTCCTTACGCCACTGTTCTAAATTTCATATACCTGCTTCTTCAATTTTCATTTTGTTTTTTTTTTGTTAATGAAAAGATGTCCATTTTTCATCACAAATGTAAAACTGCAAATCTATACTTTCAATAGCTTTAAAATAAACCAAAGAATATGCATTTATTACAATAAGATTAATCTGTTATACAAGACAAATTGTAAATTACAATAAGTTTTTCTAACTCTTTTGAGGGCATAAAGTAGATTAAACAGTTTTCAATTTCTATACTTTGTTATTAACGCATTATGATTACATCTAAGAAGATGATGGTTACCTTAAATAAATACAATTTTCCAAATTCAGATTCTTTGAAATGTTAGCTTTAAAATATTATGTTAACAATCCTGAAAGTTAAAAAATAGCATGAAGTGCCGCAATGGAACGACCTTAAAACAAACAATACAATTGTAGCTTACATGTTTACATCTTGCCTGAATGTATTATGGCCATGAAAATGTTCTTCGCTTACTTCTGATGCTACAGAATATATGAAAAAAACTGGCTTCTTGAAGTCCTGTTTCCCAACATGCTTCATGTTCATGTCTCAAACGTGTGCTGGACAGAATTTGTGAAGATATTAAAAAATTCTATTCCCAGCCAACTATTTGGCTATGACCAATATTTGACCATATTGACTGTAATCTATACTGGAGATCCATGGTTCAAAATCCAGCTGCAGCATTGAATTTTTCAGTATAACTATCTTTCCAATTCCTGTCCTACAACGCAGCTAGTATGGAAAACACAATTAATTCTCAATGATTGACCTGGTAGTTGGTTAAACTTCATGAAGCCTGGGATTTAATGTACTTCAGAAACTGTAAGTCACCAATGAAGATTGGAGATCTCCTTGAGGTCAGTTGGGGGATTTAATGCTATATCACAATGGTAGTTCAGTGGCCAGAGCACTGGACAGAGACCAGGAGATCCGTGGTTCAAATCCTGACTATAGCATTGAATTTTTCAGTCTGGCTCTATCTTTCCAAAGAGGATATTTCTTAAATCTCTGACCAAGGTTCAGTTATTCAAAGAAGTTGCTTCTAAATGACCCTTACCTACACAGCCAGCAGATTTATCAAGGTAATGGATGTCAATTATCTGCATGAAGAACATGCATCACTTAAGGTTGATTCACCACAAACAGTAACAGTAACAAGAACAGGAATGTTGAAGTACATGTACAGTAAAACCTTGTTAATCCGGACCAATTGGGGATCAATGTCTGGATTAAGTGAAATAAACACTACAGAGAAAAATTGTGAATGAAATTAGAGTACTGTATAATTTTATTAGAACGTGAGATACAATAGGCCCCCTGATTTTAATTACACATTCTTTATTTGTTTGGTTTGAAGAAACTATCAATTTTCTTTTGTGGTCTATCACACATCTCTTTCACTATGAGATCACGAAGACTCCTCATATGATGGTAGTATGCAGAAATCTGTTTAATGTCGGTCTTCTCGACAAACTCTATTACATGATTCAGATGCTATTTAACCCCACTTAATTTCACTTTCAACTTTCCCATATCCACATCCTCAGCCACAGATTCGCTACTAGTGTCCCTTGCATTGCACTTTCCAAAATGTCTTTGTTAGTCATGATGTGATAGCCTGGATCATCTTCATCTCCATCAAGCCAGTCTTCGATCTTGTCTACTGTGACAGCTTTCTCGCCACCCGCAACCAATGTTTGGTGAAAGTCATTTAATTCAATTGCATTGGTATCTAATTCAACATTGTCTCTCATACAAAAGTTCCTTCCATGCTTTTAGTCAATGTAGAGTTTGAAATGCTGCTTACTTCACTTGCAAAATTGGATATCATGGATCTGAAATCATACAATTTTATTCTGGAGTGTGTTTTCTGCCTGTTTATCTTCACCGTCCAGAAGCTCTCCAACTTTGAAAACTTCAGACAGGAATTTCTTTCTGTACAACCGCTTTGTAGTGTAGATAATGCCTTGGTCAATCAGCTGTATCAAGGAGGTTGTGTTAGGTGGTAAGAGCACATATTTGATATTACCATCGGCACTACACAGTTATTTTGCATCTGGATGTACAGGTGAATCTGATTATTAGTTTCACATTATTTTGGTTGTTATTTTCTTGGTGCCTTCTTTTTGCAGGTACAGCAGATTGTGAAACCAATCATGGGTAATTTTTTTAACTGTAAAATGCACAGGCAATGTGTACATTACATTCCTAATAGCCCTTGGTTATTTACTTTTACCTACAACAGCTGGCTTTAAAATACGGCTTTCACCTGCATTAGCATATATTGCAGAAATGCGTTCTTTGCAAATTTTTTGTTCAGGCATATTTTTTAAGGATTTGTAAACTTGCATGTTCTCGGGCAAGTGCCAAAATAGACCTGTCTCGTTGGCATTATACACTTGAGACAAATTTAACTTTTCTTCTTGAATGATAGATTTTATTTTTTTTCTAAATGGGTCAACAGCTGATGTATCAGCACTTAAGCTCCCTCCACACATTTATTTGTCGACTGTTATGATGCTTGCAGAATCTGTATAACCAGCCTGAACTAGCAAAAAATCCATTGATACCAAGTTATTTCGCAAGATGTTCAGCAGCAGTTTGAATTTCAACACCTCTCACGTATATAACGTATTTTCCCCATATCCTTCGTTTTGAGGCTATTAAAATGAAGAGCTTAAAAATAAATGATTGCCCAATGTTAAAGCATAGGTTTAGAATTATAGAAATACAGAGATTAAAACTTGTATGGAGTCGAGTTCTGAAGTACATGTATATCCATATATGAAATGGGAAAGAAATGGCAGATAAGAAGAAATATTGCCAATGTGTGAAGTATCTGAAATATGGATGTGTACCAGCACCTACAAAATAGATGCTACTAATATGCCTAATTAGTGACAGTCTTCTTTAATAAGGCCATGAAGCCTACCAGAATAACTGAGCATTTGAAAAAGACACATTCTGACAAGGTAAACCATGGATTTAAATTTCTGTCTCCCCAAAATAAATTTGAGAACTGACCTAAGTCTCAAACAATGCAATGCTTCAAAATAAAATATTGATGGTCTGCAAGCAACATACAGCATTTTAAACTGCATACAATAAGCAAAGAACTCATCCTCCTAACTGTTAGTGAGGTTCTGAAAACTGCTTTACATAAGTCACCATATTAAATATTAAATCATTCCATAAAATAACAGTTCTGTGCAAAGGCAAACAGATGAAAGCTGCTAATGTGCTCTTACTAAGAACTACAGATTTTGTATTACTTTATCAGGAAACAAATCTTTGCTTTTATGTTATATGTGCTCTGTAAACGATGAAAGTTGAGTTCAAGAACTGCTATTTGTAAGGCTATTAGACACACACACACACACACACACACACACACACACACACACACACACACACACACACACACTAAAGGAGTATGCATATTTTGTATTGTTGAAGAGTTCTTCAGAGAGAAAGAATTCCCACTTAGGAATATACTTTCTTGTACAACCAATAAAGCACGGTGGTGGGTCGCTACACTGGGTTTGTTGCTTACTTGAAGAAAACTATTCCAGAAATATGTACAATTTACTGTGTCATTCATTGCACATTGTTGCAAAAAAATTAAGTGATCTCTTACACAGTGCCATTATAGTAGTAGTAACATTAAATCTCCAACTCTCAATGATAAAACTTTTCAGAAGCTGTGTTATGAGAATGATGAATTTGAGTGCCAGTTGTTTCACACAGAAGTTACATACAGTAGTAATTTTTTGAAAGCAAGAATTCTGTGTTACTGACAACTAAAACCATTGGATATGTTACATATCTGTCAGAACTGTTTGCAAACTATAATAAAATTTATCTCCAATTGCAAGTCAATGAAGTCAATCTTATTAAAGACAAATCTGTAATTTCCACTTTATTTTGAAAATGGCTTTGTTCAAGTGATACCTAGACTGTCGAGTATTTTATCAATTTGCAAGACTGTCCTGATGAATTGCAAGTTTACTGTGATATCATCTGAATGTGTAGCATGAAATATGACAGAACAATTTAAAGGTCTGTTTTCAATGTAAATTCCAAATTGGGTGGTTTTTTTAAGTGTTTAATGCCCGCTTTTACTGCTATGGCACCACAGGCGATGACACTAATGATACATGGAATGAAGATGGAGCCCTGGTAGAATGTGATGGTGGGGGAACTCAGAGAAAACCTGCCCCTATGCCACTTTTCCACCACAAATCTCACATGTGGTCACTTGGGATCCTAGGAAATTGGGTGGTAAATCCATTTTCAGGCACTCTTATTAACTGAAATTACACCGGACATTGATAAACTGATCTCTCTTCTTCTAGGCCAACCACCACATTAAGGTTCTGCTGAACAACTCAGAAATTAAATATGTTTTACATTTCAGCATGAATTACTGTTCAGTTTGAGCATGCATTATTAGTTTAAGATAAATGTTAATTTCTTTTTTTGAAATAGTTACACCCATTTCTCGTGGGTGTTATTCGTTTTTCTCAATTTATATTTTAGAGCGTAACAACAAATATATTGGGGGATGCTTAGGGACAAGTAATTTACCCAAATGTGCAATGGTCCAAAGGAGTTTGAGGATGCTTAAATGCTTTCTTGGTTTCAGCATCTAAAATATATTTCACTACAATATTTCACACCTACTTTATTTCTGCCGAATGCAGTGCAGTTAAATACAGTGAAACCTGACTTAGTTACACTGAAATATGGTTACACACCATCAACTGCCATCTAGTCAAATATAGCTGCACCATTCCTCAGGTAATGAAATTATGTTAAATGTGCGTGACAAAAAATATTTTTTATTTTGAAATTTGCTACAGTCATTTTTCTTTCTTGTTTTCTAAGAAGTAAATGTTAAATTACTGTTGCAACTATTTTGTATTTTTCTTCTTACACAATTCTTAACTCTCCATTTTAAATTTTTGGTTATAAATTATCTCAAATTCAGCCCTAAAACATTTTAAATCTTTAGTTAAAGGTTTCTTTGTTATGTGAACTTAGGTGCAAACTACTAGTTTAAACATATTTCAAAATAAAAGAACCAAAATGGCAAAGCTGCAGTAACTGAAAATTGAAGAAAATAATTGAAAAGGCTTATCTTTAAAACTTGAGTTTCAGTTGAGAGTATTTTTTAATCAGTTCCATATGCATTTCAAATTAGATAATAAAGCACAAACTCTATCACCACATAAGTAAATTTTAATAAATTCATTGCAATCTTTCCAATGAAATGTGAGAGATAAGTTTGCAGCAGCAGAGTCAACTTCAGATAATCTTGCACAGTAGTTTTAACTTTGTCATTTGTTATTCAGTAACTAGAGTTGGTTTGGTGTTATTTATTACAAGATTTTTTATGTGTAGTTAATTTGCAAGAGCTGTCAGCTTCTGAACAATAAAGCTAGCGAGGCCCTAAACTGCAAAGCATAGGGCTCTAAGCTTCAAATTTTTTTAAAATTGGAGAAGTGAAGTGACAACAGTGCAGATACCGAAGAGGATCTGCTGCAAACCTAAACCCCCAATGATCCTAAGAAGTTAAAGCCATCAGATTTCACTCCCTCCATTAGGTGGCTATTTGTGGCAATAGTAGCTAAAGTAGCATGTGTAATAGTAGCAAAATGGGGAATCTTGTTGACATTTTGTAGCAAATGTTCCCATTTTGTCTTGTTTCACGTCAAAAGGAGAGGGAGCTGTGCAGATCATGGTGGCTATCAACCTTGATGAAAATATTGTACTATGTGAGTCATTTATTTAGATTCTAAGCTGCAAAGTGTTGCCGAGAAATGCTTTTCATAAGTAGAGGACTGCCCAAATCAATGAGGGGTAGCCAAGGGGTCTGTGAACCTAAAACCCCTAATAATCCCTTTAAAAAATTTTGTGTTCATTTAAATTGGCAGTCATGCTGCTTCATGGGTATTTTTAACTTCACCAATCTTGGCACAGAAAATCAAATTTTCTGTATTAAGAAAATAGTCAATTTGGGAGGGTGGGTGCACCTCAGCATTACAAAAAAATCTTCACACCTATAAAACATCTGCAACCTCCATATCTGCTTTAAAACATACTATTCTATGGATTCATTACCCAAAATTATACTTTCAAATCTGGAAATCTCAAAAGTTTTACCTCAAATTCTTATGTAGTACCTCCATGCCCAACACACATGCCTGCATCTCTCATACACCTTTTCAATTCTATATTATTTTATTTTGAGCATTTCAAAGTCATCTTGGCAATGTGCTTAGATATGCCTCACTAATGCAAATTTATCATGATCTGGACACCAATTTAGCTCCACTGCTTCACAACTACATTATCACTATTTGACAGACACCCATTCTGACTTAAAAATGTATGAAAAACCTCACAGTCCCAACAGAATTTGGTAATAATCCATAACTATCTTCATGTTCCTATATTGACAATTGTGGCCAATCATGTGTTTTTGGGAAAGCTGTTTTAAGAGGTTAGAGGATTGATGCTTCAACTAAATTAAAGACAAAACAATATTATACATAATACTGTGAGTTAAAGACAATTAAAACCATTCATATATAACTTTTTTTTCAACTAAAGAATATAAATATCTGGTACAAATAAATATTTTTCGATATTAACCCTATAAAGAAGGCAAACAGGGGAGTAAATAAAACAAACGCTCTGAACAGTAATTTCTGAATAACCTTGTCATTGTGGTCCTGGAATTCTCATGAACATACTCCTGATATGATGTCCTTGTCCTACATTTTTGGATATCCATTTTCACAACACATTTCACGATTTTGAAGAAAGTTAAAATTTAAAATATAGCAACAAATAAAATCGCTTTACTTACCTCCTCGACAGTGAGGGGAAGAGTGACACGGCTGTAAGCAAACAATAAATTAATTAAAAATACTGGATACTGCTCTTTCGTGTTAGGTGATACTAAAATTTAAGCTAAACACTACTCAAAATGATAATACCAAAGTTTAATGGTTTATAGATGACAATACAACGTAATATATACAAAAATACAATGCGATATCTTTCATTTCCTTTATCTTCATACGAGAAATCAGACTTTTAACATTCGTTTCCCCAGGACCTCCCTATGAATGTCATGCTACATCAATTTAAAGTACTTAAACAATGCTTTTGATGAGGTAAGAGTTATTTTGGTAATAAACACGGGTGTATTTTATTTAGTTAATTGTACACTTACTATTCCTTAATCAGCATCCTAAAACTATTTACACATGAGGTGGACAGACAACTATATCTCCGCCAGCAGAATTCCGGTATGCTTGTTCAAGGGCAGCCAATCACAAGGACGCCATTTTCGCAACTTCACACTTCCTAGTTGAAAATTTAATACTTTATTGCTGCCCTCTTTTGGTTTAAAATATTAGGCTTTTTATATCAAATTAAACTGAATTCACAAAAAGTGAGCTTTTAATTCAAGCGTTGTTATTAACTTAGAACTTTATGTTGGCAACACTTATCCGATGTCTAAGCAGATTTATGCTAATGTCGGCACCGCAGTGTAGCCTGTGAATCAAGGAAGCCTGGAATGACGTAAGAAGAGCGTCATTAGGCAATGACGTAAAAATGGCGCTATAATGATTAATTGCTATTATTGAATGATTAAAAGCTTCGAATAGCATTTAAATAATCTTTCCGTTTAAAAACCATTGTATTTATCATGCTACATTATTATTATTATTATTATTTATTATATTAATAATATTATTATTTGTAGCAGTAGTATTATGTTTGTTGTGTGGGGTCCTCACTTTGCGCCAAAATTATTATCCTTCAAGTGTCAGCGCGCTAGGTTCCATGCAGTGCTAGCAAGAAATATTGAAAAGAACATTTTTCCCTAAACTTAGTACTTGATGTAGAATACCTTTGCTCAAGATTCAATTTGCAATGAGTAATAAGCAGGGACATAACAACTAGCGGAGGGTTTTTATTACTCACTATTATGCCACAGCACTCCTTATGTCTAGAAAGCGTTCAGCCAGCTTTTAAAATTAATTTCTAGCTTAAGAATAACTGAATGGTTAAAATTATAAAAATTATTAAAATATGCTTATGTCATAATCGTTACAACGAGCTTGCGCTGAACCGTACATTAACTTGCCGCTTCTGCAGTCTTATTTGGTTCATACAAAGTCAAAAATGCGGCCTTGTGCTCCCCCGCAACTAAAACTATTCACCCTATCTTTCCGGGCCCCCACAGACCTTTGTAAAACCACTTTCCAAAAACATTGGAGTGGACATATCAATAGTCATTCAATGGTTTGCTATAGAAAATAGTGCAGTCAAGAAGCGTAGCCAGGAATATATTAAGAGGCTATGATTTGGGATCTCTTTTTAAAACAATTTGTATGAAATCAAATATAATCGCGCGCGCGCGTGTATGTGTGTGTGTGTGTGTGTGTGTGTGTGTGTGTGTTAAATTTAAAAAAGTATGATCTGGTACATTCATAAGACTTCCTATATCCATTCCATCAGCAAACTTATCTTGAAAAAGTTTATTGTATATACTTCGCATTAACCGAGATAAACATCTGCATAAATACTTTTATGACATGTTTCCGTGTAGACACAACGGGATTAGGGGAATAACGTAGGCTTAAAGCGATAGTGGAGTATTTAAAAGAGCTGGTTGCTATGTGAGCGCTTTAAAATGTCGTTCTCTTACTTGACAACAGAAGGAAAAACGAATAACGACTTTACGTTTGAGAAAAGTATAAACATGAAAAAATTGAAATCAATAACATAAAATATCTCGGAAATTGTTCACTTCGAAAAAAAATGTATTTGACAAATTTTGTGTTTTGACGAGATATACGCTTTTTGTGTAGTAAGTTTTCGTTTTATTACGGCTTACCAGTTATGCGAAAGTCACCCAGAATGAAGAGAACTTCCGGTGCTATTTCCGGAAAATTCAGAATGCACATTTCATTTTACTTAGAATAATTTTAAACTTATGGTATTTTAATAAAAATCGTTAGAGCCATTCTTTAGAAAATCAAAATTTTCGAACAATGTTCCATGTAACACATAGTTCCAAGTGGCAGGGTTTCTTTAAGAGCGTGTCGCATCTTTAAAAGACACAGTACTTAAATATCTTCGTGGCGCAGGGGACACGGGCTCGAGACCCGCTTTGCATGAGTGTTTGTGGTATGTTTCTGTGTATGTGTTCTTTCTAATTCATTCTCTCATCTTAAATATCAAGTTTAATATTTAACGGATTTTTCATGTTTGAGTTATGCTGTTCACACATATACATACGTGCGCGGCTACTACTATTTACACTCTTTAGAATGGGGCAAGTTCCAACACCCAATCCCCTAGCTAAGCCTATGGTGCAAATCAGTCGTCGGCCTCGGTGGTGTAATGGTTACCATGCTGACTTCATATACCTAAGGTCGCGGGTTGGATTTTTTCGGGCGTAAAAATCCTTAGCATGGCTTCCTTCGGAAGGGAAGTAAAGCCGTTGGTCCCGTGTCGTAGATTTACGGCACGTAAAAGAACCTCAAGCCTGATAGAGAGGCCTCTGAGCAAAATAAAGCGGTCTTTCACGCCCACTATAGAATGGGACGCTGAGAACCACAGCAGTTAAAGAGCGTCCATAAATAACACGCCATTTCCATTTTTGCAAATCAGTCTGAATAGTGGTGACAGTTGAATAATGTATTTTATAATGTGCTGATTAGCATTAATTTTGATCATTTTACGATTGTAATGAAATAATTCGGTTGAGTTGTATACCGTAATGAGAATAGTGATTGTAAATAAGCATAATCATAGAGTTAGTTTTAATAGATATTTATTCGAAAATCAATTCCGTAGATTCTATCCTAAAGCAACCTTTTTCTGAGAAAACAAATGGAACAGAATATAGTAAAAAAAGATCGAATAACCACAGACGCATACAATGGATTGTAAATTCAAATAATCTCTATTCTTTCAATCTCCTGGCTTCTTCAGTTTCCTACAATATTCAAGGAAACGTCGTTCCGTAGCTTCTCCTGGTAGGCACCTACTTAGTCCTTAAATACTGGTGTGATGAGTTGTAATCGTTTCCAGTTGTCATACATTTTAATCTTTGCGCGAGTGACCTGAAAATCTTCAAAATTTCTTTCATTGAAAATTTTATTTATAAACTTACACCTTTTCTTTGAAAAGACCGAAGTTACGCACCGAACAAACGGACCTGACCTATCACAGCAATACGTTTTAATATTATGACATTCATACAACATTGGTAAATTGATAATATTGACATGTTATGACATTCGAGGGAACATCGTTATTGTCCGAGCTAAAGACCCACATCGTTTAATGTGTCACCTCCAGTGGTGATGCAAAAGGAGACCTACATGTAATAAGAGGGCTAGTTGTTTTGCTTGTAACCACGAATAATGTTACCTACTAGGATATCCGAATCACTTTTAATAATTAATGTGAATTGTAATATATAAAGTATGTTTGCCAATTTGTAATGATCGTAAAAAAATGCTTTCTGGGAGATTACCGCATAACGTTTTCTGCGATACCTGTGATAATATAAACTTATTTAGAAAAGCATACGATAAAATATTTTTTGTTTTGTTTTTTGTTTCTATTGGAATTTTCGAAGAAAACTGAACAAGAACTATACTGTATAGAACAATTGTAAAATGTGCGATAAATATATTAGTATCTATATGCAATTTATACCTATTTTTATGTACAAATGGATATGCTTAATTGAAGATGTACGACAAAAGACAACAAATTTTAACGAAATAAATGTTTCTTCCTTTTTAATTTTAAATGCAGCTACAATTCATCTAAGCATTTATTCAGAGCGAAAACAACTGGTGATATTTTGAATCCCCCGGAGATTTCTCTCTGGCTAAGTCCTAAGAGCATAGATTATCTAGGAGTTTGCAGCTGAGGGTTTTAGATTTCTTCTGCCTAGATGGTGGTATTATACCTGAAACTTTGAGTTTCCCACGTCCTTCTATTATTCATATGCAATTAAACTTTGAGAGGAGCGCCTTATACAAGTTAGCCATGTTTCTAAAAGGGTTATAGCTATGGGTTATAGAGATTTTTTAGCTATTGCAGCGTGTTTATGCTGATTCATTGCTCTCTGCCGAAGGTTGGCGAACATTTTGCATCTTTGCTTCAACGCGACACATCTGTTTCTGTTACTCTTAGAATTAGGGTTAGGTTATTAAAAAAAACGTTACGTGTAAGATAATGCTTATTAAGAGCATATTATCTATCAAAATATGTGAGAAAGTTAATTTAAGGATATGGCACGCATTGGAGCGTAACTATGCAAAGAAAATTGATGCAGGTAGATATTAAACATAATTTTGGAGGTTAGCTTTCCAAAGTTAGATTGCATTTATGTTACTTGCAACACGGAAAATATTTCACAGGATATAACGATATCAACAACCAAACTTATCCATGCATATCTTTGGAATAACAATGCCGTAGAATATAATTCTTTTGGGGTATAACAATACAAGAAAACTAATTTTCCAATGCGGCAGTGTGGTGGTCCGAAGTTTACTTGGTAAAAACCAATTAGGAGCAAATGATTTACTTTCCTTGAAGGTCAGACTTAGAAAGTTGACAAGAGCAGTATAGAAACCATCCATCCCTTGTTTTTAAAGTGAATAAGACCTTGAAAATGGCATTGGCCTATCTATACCTTCACTGGTTCAGGGTAAACTTCACCAAGTATTTGGTTTCCTTCTCTAGAGTTGTTTGCACACACATTTACTTAATTAATAACATAGCCATCAGATCATTGAAATAAATTAGCCTAATATTGTAAAGGTATCTTGTACTCAAAGGCAGTAATTTTTGGAAAATCCTCAGATCATTGAAATAAATTAGCCTAATATTGTAAAGGTATCTTGTACTCAAAGCAGTAATTTTTGGAAAATGCTCAAAATCATATAATTAATTTTGGTAATTATTTACAAGTTGGGCCGCTACATCTCTCCGCTGCGATTTATGCCAGTTTTACACTCTAACGGGACCGGTGTGGTTAGAGAGGGATTATGGGTGGAGAGATGGTTTAAAAAACTAATGTTGTATCCATTGTGCTGTTAGGAGTTGTTGGAAATATCGATAATGAGGTACTACCACGTTATAAAATAATTAGAAACATAAATTTATATACACACACTAACCTAAACGGATTGGAACCTAACCTCGCGCTAAATTTGAAATCCACAGGCTTTGAAATTGTCATCATAAATACAAAGTCAATCAATCGCACTTAGTTTCATTCGATGTTAGACTGGCCAAAGTTCTGTATAATAGAATTCACTGAACAGCTGTATCTGCGTGAAACATACTTGTCATACATCAGCACAGCGACTAGCGACATATGCCAGTGTTGCATTCCACAACACTGTTCGCGTGCCGCCAACAATGAAACTCAGGTTTTAGGCACTTTAGTGTGTAGTATTATTATATATTTACATTGCAAAAGTACTACAAGACTTCTTTATTTATATTCTACTCATTCTAGGCAGCATACTTCATAAATATTCACAAAAAAGGATCGCTACGCGCACGTAATAAATTAGCGTTTAACTTAATTACGGAGCTTTTCCGATAAAAAATAATTGGTGAAAACGTAACAAGTATAAACCAAACTTACAGTCAAACAACAATTAGTTTAATTTCTAGAGAGACCCAAGTTCTCTATAATTACCTTAATTTTGAAAATGCTGATGAATGACCTTAGGAAATATTGATATATCAAACTTTGGTTATTTGCACATGAATATTAATTCTGGTAAACTTTAAATGAAGTAATAACTTTAAAAGCGTGTGTATGGTGGATACCAACTACTGTGTGTGTGTGAGAGTGTGAGTGAGCAGAATAGCTCAAAAACTGTTACATACTGAATATGATATTTAAGTTCAGTTTCTTCCAAAGATGCAATTTGTCCAAATATTTTTAAGAAATTGGTGAATTCATGCTCAAATAAACTTGGGGGTCCATGGAGCTAAAGTTACTCGACATTCATCTTCTCAGGATGAGGGAAAACCCAGAAAAAAAACCTTATCTGATTTCCTTGGAACCTCTTGAACCACCACACTACAATGACATTTTCTGCATTTCTGTTTATGTTTTCTCTGCATTGCTTTAGTCTATATTTAATTGTTAACAAATGCTAATAATTTATGCATTTTTATTTTACTATAACGCTTAACAAATTTGATTTTAATTTTACATTAAAATTGAAATGAGCTTTAGTTATGGATGCTCTTTCACTGCTGTGAAACTCAGCATCTCATTCTATATCGGACATGAAAGACTGTTTAATTTTGCTCAGAGGCAGCTTTATCAGGCTTGAGGCTCTTTTATGTGCCATAAATCTATGAAATGCGACTAACAGCTTTACATACGTACACAACATTGCAATCTGCAGATCCTATTATGAGATTAGACTCGAAGCCCAAACTCTAGGATGTAGATCATGTCAACAATTACATTTATTCATATTTATTAATATATCTATTTACAAATAACTCTGACGATGAATTTTCAGAGGTGTCAGTTTTGCATAATTTTCAATTACATGTCTGTTTCTTAAAGCCTACCCATACATTTGCATTCTTAGAATATTTATGTTTATTATATTTACAATGTTACATTATTACCAGTGTGTTTTGATTGAATGAAATCCTCCTCTGTATAGAAGGTGTGAGTAATAAGGTATCTTTTTAATTCTGATCTAAACTTGTTTTTGTTCATTTGCAATTCTTTTATAGAAGAGAGAAGTGAATTAAACAAAACTATTCCTTTGTAGTAGACCCCCTTTTGGAATAACTGCATATCATTTGTTGGTCTATGTAAGTCCTGCCTATGTCTGGCCTCTATTATGAATATCTTTTTTTTTTTTTTGTAAACTTTTCTGGGTTATTTATTCAAATGACAATATGGCTAGAATATATTCACAGGCTAATGGTAAAATTCCAAATATTTTGAAGAATGGTTTGCAGTGAGTTTATCGTCTTTCCCCTGCCATTCTTATTAGCTTTTTTTAGCATTTACTGAATTTCCCCAAAATATTATTCCGTAGGCCATCAATGAATGAAAATATGCATAATAAGCATTCCCTTCCAAAGGAAGCCATGCTAAAGATCTTTATGCCCAAAAAAAGTCCATTGCCCTTCACCAGGTTTGAACCACACTTTGGAAACTAGAAGTTAAATTTTGCATTAATGTTACGTCAAAAATATTAGTTTACCATACTGCCATGCATATTTATCTGTTATACTTTTTCCTCAAAATGCTATAAAATGCAAAATTTTACCATCCCTATTTATTGCTCAACAGAACTTTTATATCCCTATCGGTTTACTCCATGTGACAAAAAAAAGTTACTTTCAATTAAATGTTTGTTGAGTTTCTTTGAGACACAAATTATTTGCTTTCTTTTCAGGTTGTAATCCCAGTTTACATAAATTATTTTCTATTTCAGTTGGTGGCATTGCATCATTAGGAAAGAAAAAGGGAAAACTCGGAAAATTAGGTCCAGTGATGGAGAAAAAGATAATGCCTGTTGAAACTGACCCGCATAAACTTGTTAATTATGTATGTGGAACTAATTTATACAAAGAAGGAGAAGATGTAAAAATAAAACCTGACAGTGAATACCCAGATTGGCTTTGGTCCTTACATACAGGTATTTGTTATTAATTAACAAAAATATACTTAACTGCACTCAGTATCACTAAACTGTTCCTATATTTTGAAGCAAAATTTCCTGAAATGTTTTCCTCCTGTACTAGAATTTAAAGGAGCAGTCTATGATAAAATGTTAAATTTAATTGTGTTATAGAATTTTTACTTTCTCTAATGCTTTCCAAAGAGGATCTTAAAAAGTCCTCCCCACCCCAAATTACTGTTTATATAGGACAGACACTTTTTAATGAAAATTTTTTATTTTCTCAATAATGGTCTCTAAAAATTTGCATTAAAATACCATACAGTTAAAATATTTAAGTAACAAAATATATATTTTGAATTTTATAGGTGTAGTCTGCAAAGGCCTTTTCATTTGGAATGAATTTTGTACATTTATATATAATTGGTTGATAAACCACAAGCAATAGACAAAAACTTATTCCATAAAAATGCAGATCTCTTTAAAGGACATAATTTATATTCAATTATCTTTCTTGTGTCATCAGCCATTTCAGAAATAATATTATTATTATGGGATTTAATTTCTCAATGCTTGGTCGTTTTTGAAGTGTGCTAGTTACTTGTTTATTGCGATGCCATGGAAAGAGTATGGAATTTCAAGGTTAATATGTAGTGATCAGTTTTTAAACATTTGACTGTCACTATTCCCTTTGCATCTATAACAAACTGTGTAAAGAAATGGCTATTCTTTCTAATATGTGACATAGCATTTTCTTCAAGTCCAACCTGAGCAGAATATTTTTTTCAAAGTATGACTTTACATTTTATTATCTAATATGTATTTAAAATCACTTTTTACTATGACTTCATGCTGGAAAATGTTTTCTTGTTTTTCTCATGTTTTCTTAAATAACTTAAGGTTTATAATTCTTTATTTATTTATTTATGTACAGTGCATGAAGGCATTCTGAAGAATGCAGTACAGCCAAATTATCCATTTTGAATCACAACACAAGGCAGCCAACAGTCTTTTATCATCAGTAAATTACACCAGCTATACAGTTTGCCACTGGCAATTGCACATACTATATAACCACGTACATTGCTTTTCCCTAAATTGCTAGCTATGTACACTAAACACTTAAGTCACTAATTGACTAGGCCAGCCTAAAATTACTAGCTATTTACTCTAAGTACTTAATTCACTCATTAACTAAGCCTAGAATAAACCTAATCTCTACACTACAGGGTATATGCCTAACGTCTTCCACCAATTCCTGAAAAGGGTCTGGTAAATGATTTATGGTGTCAGTATACCACAGATACATATGTGAGCATCCAAATTTTTGCATCGAATTCTGTCCCTGGATAGGTGATGGCATAGAGCTTGCCAGTGAGGTTAATATTATTTGTGTGCATATTTGTTACTGGATGTACAAAATGCACAGAATGATTTACTTCCAGGTGGGCAGCAAATCCTCCAGCCATCAACCCATAGTAGCCCCTCCAGGCATCCATATGTATTGTGCTTTGCTATTAAATTATAGAGAATGTTTGCATCCCTATTATCATTTGGACATCGTCATCTGCACCTCATTTATTTGCACATCTATCGTCTCAAGGATCCAGTTGTCCTCTACGATGCATCCGATGGAATTTCCATTGTCTTTTTTTACATTCATGATTTGAATGAGGCCAGGACCTCCAATTTTCCTTCTCAAAGTGTATTTGGTATTAAAAGACCATGCACACTTTGCGGCAGTAACTGAACCAATTAGATACTGTCCGCAAACCCTCACATTGGTCTCTAACCGAACACTCCATTAATGTCATCTCATATGATGTATGCAAACCAGTGTATGAGGAAAAGAATTGACCTGGGCAATAGCTTTGCCCACTCGAACCATGTTCCTTTACACACAGATTGTGTGACTTTCATGTCCAATTCTAAAAAGGAATAATAATAATAATAATAATAATGATAATAATAAAGCTACTTTCTCAATATTATTAATAACAAAAGCCACAAGAATAGGGCTCTATTTTAACATTCTCCTACCTGCAGTAAAACTCAGATATGTACAGTCTCATATTTTAATGAGCTGCAAGACCATGTTGCTTTCAGAACACAACATTCTTGTTTCAGCAGAGCCTCATGAAATAATAATTGAAGATAGGCCTCGAAATTGTTGAGGTAAATCGACAGATCCTCCTTATAAATCAGATGAGCCATTTCTAAAACTATTAGAATGTGTAAGAATATCACCAGTAACATACAACCTTCCCTTCTCATACTACAATAAATTCTGCTCGATTGCATCCCTGTGTTTATAAAGCAATAAAACCCAAGAGAAAGTATATTATGGACTTTTCAAAAATGACCAGTTGTTAATCACTTCCAGATGCTACTACACAGTTTGTTGTGCAGATGTCTGAGAATTATTTGCAGAGATTGGTTATGATTGTTAGAAATGATATGCAGGTTGGCTGCTATGCACAATACAATACAGCTCACAGCCTTCAGTTTTTCTGTCTGCTTGTTCATGCACATTACCAAACCTTCAGACCTAAAAATATTTCTCGCCATATCACATCACATGTTGTATAGATTCCCCAAAGGAACTATTTAGGCAAGTGTATATCTCAATGACCTTGAAATATAATCAGCTTTTGCGAGAACACTTTGTAGACTTTAAATGAAAATAAATGATATTGGGTAGAGATGATTTGTATTCAGTTATAGCAACTATATCACTGCAAACATCTTCCTAGTCCAGGAAACTAGTATACAGCTTTTTAAATAATTGAAGATTTCCCATTCCATATCTTAGTTTGTATAGCTTAAAAACATGGTTGATTGAAAGTAATAAACATAAACCCAAGCCTTATGAGCTGTTTTATAGTTTCCATTGTAAATCAATAATGATAAATAATTAATGCCAATCCAAAATTTATTCATATTTATTGCAGTATGAGAGTAGTGTACTAGTCACGTCGCTGGGTGAGATCACAAGAATCTATATACAATCAAAAATCTTGTATATTGACAGGCATTTGTTATCCTCATAGATCAAAATAATCTGTTTTACTGAAGCCAAATTATTTTATCATGAATTGCTCCTAAGGTATAAAAAACTACTGATTAGCACCTTAAATAAGTTTGTACTTTTCAACAGGTCCTGCACCACCTCTTGAAGAATTAGATCCTGAGAGCAAGGAATACTGGGTTAAAGTGCGAACTATAGCTATGAGAAGAAATAACAGATTAGCAAAAGGGAAAAAATTTTAATTGACCTTTTAAGTATTTATATGTTCACTTGTATTGTTTTGAAATATAGTCTGGAATCTTTGTATTTATTCTTTCATTTACTCTATGATGATAAACAACTATAACTAACAATGCAGTTCAAATAATATTTATTGATATTATAACAAATGTCTTTATTGACTAAAAAACTGGTTACAAATAAAGCCTTTAACTCACTGCTGGAAATAATTCAATTGTCACTTCAACATGTAGAACTTTTTCCATCCACGACACCACTGTGCAATAAACTCCATTCACTCGTGACTCAGTTCAATTCACCACATGCACCGGCTTACAATTTTTCCTGCTTTTATAGCTAGAAAATGATGTTAAATAACTTTCTGGAAGCTTGTAGAAACCGAAGGTTCTGCAAGAATCAAGAGACATCTCACCAGTGTGTCACACTTCCTTCTAGATGCATTCCAAGCATCTAGCTGCAATGACTCACATACCAAGGCGAACCACAGCAGAAGTCGGCATTGTCACAATATACTAAGCCATTATATGTATTGAGACTGCCCATTGAAATCGACCCTGCCTCCCGTTCAAGTTGGCAACCCATCTTATGTTACAATCTCCAAAAGTTTTTTACTTTTTCTAGTCTCATATGTACAATGTACATAGGGATAGAGAAGGTATTGTAATGCACCCAAAAATTCGATACTGAGATTTTACCAGAAATATATGTTTTGGGGTCCCCTGAGTCCGAAAAAAGCCTTTTTAAAAAAAGGTCTGTGTGTGTGTCTGTCTGTGGACAGCATAGCCCCAAAACGAAAAGACCGTTAAATACCAAACTTGGTATTTAGGTTTAGTATCTTTCAAGGATGCGACACGAAGATTTTAAAAAAATCCCCCTACTAAAACGGTAATTTGCTGTTTAAGGGTTAGTTGGTCATGTAATGTCAGGCAGCCAACCTTTGCATATGAAAGGTGCAAGGTTCAGCGTTATGGAGCATATATAGTTGGTATTGCAAAAAGGAGGGAAGGCAGCGCAGTCGTAGGGTAGTGTGGAAAGCATGAAATTTGCAATTAACAGTATATGCCTTAGGAAGCATAACCATAGCAAGGCAGGGAAACCCAGAAATATACAATGATGCAACACATTCATAGGAAGGTGCGGGAAACGCTGAAATATGCAATTATATGCAAAAGGGAGCGCATATACTGTTCTTCCGAATATCTCCTACTGTTCTCCACCTCTTTCATGTTTTCTTCAATGACAAAACAGCCTTTTTTTTTTAAAGGCTACCAATGACATAACCAAAGAGAAAGTAGATCTGGTTGAACTGACAGTTATTCTTACAACTAATAATAATTATAATACTCATCATCATAATCATCATACTACCACACCACCACCAATAATAGTAATATTAATAACAATAATATTAATAACAACAATATTAATATTATTAATAATAATTTTTATTTACTACTAATGCTTCTGTTTTGGTTAAAAAAAGAGATACAAAGCAATCGATAATTTCTTATTTAACAGCAGCTCTGTGTATTACATTTCTCCATTTAACCCAAAATATTACTTGATCAAACATATTAAGAGTACCGCAATTGCAGTGTGACATAGATGGGGTTATCTTTATTATGTTTTGATGAAACTGCCTTTAGCTAGTTCATGTACCACATAACCTCAAATAGCCAACATCTGCAATAAGTAGGGGTAATAGTGTATCATAGATGCCATCATCTGCTAGCATTGCTACGCCCTTCAGCTACATCATATATGCGCCATTTAGCAACATAACTGTGCTACTACTGCCATTTTGCAGCGGTTAACCGGTTGGATTCCTTTGGCACTGTGCGCTCAGTTCTACAGCGAGTTTTCAATTTCTAAAGTTTGTATGCTTTTGTAGCATTGCACGGCCAACTGACCCTTAAACGGCAACATTACCCTAAAAACTACCCTTTACATGGAACAGATTTCAAAAATTTTGATTTGCTTAAAAACGGCTCTAACGATTTTCTTATTTAACAGCAGCTCTGTGTATTACATTTCTCCATTTAACCCAAAATATTACTTGATCAAACATATTAAGAGTACCGCAATTGCAGTGTGACATAGATGGGGTTATCTTTATTATGTTTTGATGAAACTGCCTTTAGCTAGTTCATGTACCACATAACCTCAAATAGCCAACATCTGCAATAAGTAGGGGTAATAGTGTATCATAGATGCCATCATCTGCTAGCATTGCTACGCCCTTCAGCTACATCATATATGCGCCATTTAGCAACATAACTGTGCTACTACTGCCATTTTGCAGCGGTTAACCGGTTGGATTCCTTTGGCACTGTGCGCTCAGTTCTACAGCGAGTTTTCAATTTCTAAAGTTTGTATGCTTTTGTAGCATTGCACGGCCAACTGACCCTTAAACGGCAACATTACCCTAAAAACTACCCTTTACATGGAACAGATTTCAAAAATTTTGATTTGCTTAAAAACGGCTCTAACGATCTTGATTAAAATCCTTTATATTAAAGCTATTTATGTCCGAAATAAAATGTATATCTCGAATTTTTGGGGTATAGCCTCCTAAGACCTCTTTAATCTTGATGAATTTTGCTTAACTGCTAAACCGTAAGAGATAGAAAAAAACTCACTACACAAAAAATGCACATCACGACAAAACACACAATTTATGTTCTTTACATTTTTGTTGTGGAGGTAACCGTTTCGATTGCGAAGTACTTAAACTTTTCTCAGACAGGAAGTATCCGCTTTTCTTTTGTTCTACTCCTGGCCAAGCAAAGAAGTGATTTGCAATGACAATCGCATAACGTTAGCTTTTAAAACATTTGACAATCATTTTAGCATAGCGCATTCCTTTATTCTCTTCTACTTATTAGGAATTAAGTAATAACATTCTGCTTATATTTATCTCGATTAGCATTGTTTACAAAGAAGAATAATCTTTTGTAGGAGTTTTGTAGAGCAGCTAGAGAAAGCCATGTGAGTGTAATACATCAGATTTTTTAATGTTATTCATGTCAAATTTCCCATTTGTTCACATGATTTCTTTTTCCAAATATTAGTTTCCATACATTCAAACACCATGTGTTATACATCTTTTTTACCTCACAGGGTATTAACTTCCTAAATAAATTTAATTTTATTTATGGACACACTTTAACTGGTATGGTTAGCAGCATCCAATTTTATTTTGGGCAAGAAAAACTACTTATTTTTCTTAGAGACCTCAGATTTGAGACTCTTTTACATGTTGTAAGTTTATGACACAGGACCACCCTTCTGAAGGAAGTCACACTAAGGATTTTTATGCCCAAAACAATTATCATCCTCTGCCAGGTTTGAACTTGCAACCTCGGGAACCAGAGGTATATGATACTTCTAGGCCATGGAGGATGAATAGCAATTTCATTGACCTTTCACACTCCAGTTCTTGCTATATTCCCCTTCTTTCTGTTAGTTGACTAATTTTGTATCTTAATATCTTTTATGCCCTTCCAGAAACGTTTATTTTTATTTTTGCTCAAGTTATTTCTTAAATCACTCATCCAACCTGTACTTTATAGACCATTTCAGTTTGAGCAATTACATTAGCTGTTTGGCAACCCTAAAACTTCCTTATAAAAATTCTGTGTAATAGGTGCACAACTTCCCACCCATTTTCATGTCCCCATATTTCAATACCATGAAAGATTTAAGCCTTACATATAGCCATTCCAACCATTTCACCTCCATCTCTGGCATATGTAAACAAATAGATTTGCAGTAGCTAGCTTTATGAGTGACAAAATTGACAGCACAGTGTCAATATTTATTGAGTCTACATCAATTGTTTCTATTCTTTCCAATCACACAAATTCAGAGCAAATTTAAGAATAAATGTGATTTTTATCAAACTATTCCACCAAATATTTGAAAATACTATACACTTAGGCTTTTATTTTTTTCAAAATGTGATTACTTTCACATAAATTCAAAATCATAATTTGTGTATTTGCCCATACACCAATATATATATAAATGGATTTCCTCCACTCCTAATTAACACACAAGGTAATTAAACTTTGGTTTTATTACATGCTTTTTATATTTATTTTACATAAATATTGAAAAGAGTTTTTACTTTCTCTACATGTTCTATGTACATAGTGAATAGAGAAGGTATTGTAATTCACCCAAAAATTCAATACCGAGGTTTCACTGGAAATACATGTTTTGGATCCACCCGAATAAAAAAAAAAAAAAAAAAAAAAAAAGCATTTCTGGGAAAAGGTATGTGTGTGTGCTGTGTCTGTGGACAGCATAGCTCAAAAACGAAAAGATTGTTAAATACCAAAATTGACATTTAAGTTTGGCATCATGCAAGGATGTGACACAAAGATTTTCAAGAAAATCCCCCCACCCCAACTACCCTTTACATAGAACTTTTTTCGAAAATGTTGGTTTTCTCAAAAATGGTTCTGACGATTTTGTTTAAAATATTGTATATTAAAGATATTTACCTGACAAATAATATGTATATCCTGAATTTTCTGGGAATAGCCTCTGAAGACTACTTTATTCTGAATGAATTTTATGGTATCTTATGTAACTGCTAAACCATAAGAGATGAACAAAAGCATACCACACAAAAAATGTAGAGCACTTTAAAACACAAAATTTATGTTATATATATTTTTCTCGTGGAGTTATCGTTTTTGAGTTATTCCTTTAGATTTCACCTTTAAAAAACTTATACTTTTCTCATACAGGAATTTGTCCTGTCCATACAAACAAAGAAACTTCAGTCACATAGCAACCAGCTTTTGACTATCACTTTAACCTATGGTACTCCCTTATTTCCCTTTCATTTACAAGGAAGCAATAAACAAGACCATTTCTGCTAATTTTTTCTCGATTAGCATTAAGTAAATAGACGCATAAGCTTTTTAACAATTTGTTGCAGAGATGTAGAGAAAGTCATGTGAATGGAAGACATCAGATTTTTTTCAAAATTTTTTTTTTCCCCATTTTGTACTAATTTTTTTTAAAACTTTTACAAAAGCTCATAATATTCTTGGTTTTTAAACTACGCAGACACCAAATTTTAAGATGGGGCATACAAATCTTGATATATAAAAGTCAGTGTATGTATATTCCTGATTGGGTTCTACACCGTTGCACTGATTTTGACCAAACTTGCCAAGGATAGCTTTTGACAGAAGACGAAAATTGTCTAGCCTAGGTCTTCCATCTTTACACCAAGTCCTTACATGTACTTCATGCTGGTCAATTTTTGCCGATAACTCCATCTTCATCTTCTCCACTGTGCAGTAGTCATCGTTTCTACATTGCAAATTTCATTTTTGTATCCCAACTTCTCCTTCATTGTAGCAACTATCTCGCTCATCACACCAGTGTAATAAAATATCTTTATTACAATTTTATTATTCATTGTTTCAGTCACCTCAATCCAACTGTACTCTCCTAAGCCACTGCCGCAATTGATTTCTGTAGATCTGAATGCCCTCCTTTTAGTTCCCGATTATCAGCAGGAATCTTCCAGAGCCAGGGGCCATTTCTTTGTATCTTATTTTATGCATGTGCCCACGCCAACAATGCAGGGGTGCTCTTTATGACAATGGTGCGACTATGTATACATCCTTAATGTACCTACAAATTCTATGAGCAAAATTTGAAACGGTATCACCTTGTGGATAAACTCTTGTCTTCATATTAAAATTAAATTAAATAACTCAGAAGTTTGAGACAAGTGAAGTTTTAATCAATGTGATGTTGAAATTGGATAAATTAATTTAAACATGGCAAATCTCCACAAATTATGAACATCATTCTGGTAGAAGTGCTTTCCTTTGAAATGGTTGACAAAATCCAGGATATGGTTTTGAGTGATCGATGAATCAAGGTGTGCAAAATAGTAGAGGCCACAAGCATATCACAAGGTAGTGCTCTCAATTTTGCACCATAAATTAAGTCCGACAAAAGATCTCAGCAAGATGGCTGCCACATATGCTCTAACGGAGAATAAATACAGTTGTGTGGTTCAGAAGCTGGGTTCGCACTTTTCTGTTGCAATCCTGACGAGTTTCTGTGTCAGTATATAAAACTGTGGATGAAACATGGATTCACTACTACACAGTTGAAACAGTGCATTTTTAAAGGCGAACCAGCCCCGAAGAAGGCAAAGATGGTGAAGTCTGCAGACAAGATGATGTTTTGGAATGTACATGCAATCATTTTCATTGATTACTTGCAGAAAGGAAGAATGATAAATGGAGAGTATTATGCATCGGTTGAATGGAGAAATCAAGAAAAAATGCCCTCATCTCTTCCCATCAAGACAATGCAAGGGTGCATACCTGCTTAGCTTCATGGTGAAAGTTATAGAATTAAGGTTTGAATTAAAACATCCACTGTATTCATCAGATTTAGCCCCCAGTGCCTCTTTTTTTATTTTCATACTTGACAAAGGGACTCGGCAGAAAACGAAGAGGTCATCTTCCAAACAGATGCTTATTTTAAGGACTTTCTGAAATCCTACTTTTTGGAAGGCTTAAAACAGTTGGTGAAATGCTGGGAAAAGCTAAAAGATTATATTTATATAAAAAAAAAAAATCTACCAAAATAATTTGTTTTTCTATCTTTTTATAAGGACTTATTGGATGCCCCTCTTATAACACTTTTCCATGGGGAATTGAAATTGATTTGAGTACATTTTCTGTATTGAATATTATCAAAATATTAAATCATATTGATTATGTCAAAGATACTATATTCCATTGTACTCTTTGCAACAGGCTGAATGTTCATAATTTTGTTTTCTTAAATATACTTTCCAGGATCTGGTATAATAAAGCATACAACAGACCCATTTTTATGGTTTCCATAATCTTGCAATTTATTCTTCTTAAAAACATTCACTATCCTCAAAGCCTGCTTATAATACACAGAAGTACATTTTTTAACAGGTTCACCAATGTAAATCCAAGTGAAGAACATAAAAAACTAGAATGATTTATTTTTAAACCTTGTGTATTTAAAATTATCTGAATTCATATTGAATTTAACATGTGAAATGCAGATTGTATTCAGATGTAATTGGACTCAAATGGATTTCATTTTCCCCCGGGGAAACAATGCAATAATAGAGATAGGTGTTACATTGGCTGCTAAAGTGTATGTCCTGAGTAGTACTATTCTTCACAAAAGTAAATGCCCACTTTCTGTTTGACTGTGTGATGTGTCATTTAATTCTCAGACCTTCCTGCATAAATGATATGAAAATGAAATTTGCCATATGCCTCCCTTCCCTTTGTATTCAAGAGAGAATGGCAGCCATCCATTCACCTCTCAGTTTTGGAAATTAGTATTCCACCAATCATTAAAAACTAACAGGAAAATATATCAACTTCAGCTTCAATACACAATAAGAAAATGCATTGTTATTGTGTTTCAACTAACTACCAGACCTGAAGTAAAATGCTCTTAGTGTTAGGTGCTTTGCTTACAAAGGTAAGTTTAATCAGGAGCAGTTGTGCCTACATCTAGAATAGTTGAAGTGGTTAAAGTATGTTTCTACCGAATACCAGAAAAGTCAGAAGGTAGATTGAATCCCATAAAACGACTGTTTTTTTTTCTTTTCTTTCTTCTTCTAATCTTTATTTTCCTGCCCTGTGCAAAATATAAGTTTGGCAGATTAATAGAACATCTTTCTGATAAAACTCCTCCCATAGTTAGCTTAGTTTCGCATAAAATTGTAAATATTTGTTGCTTTTATTAAATTTAAATGTACACTTTTTGCCCAACTTTGCCTTCGTTTGGGAAAGACCAGTATAAAAAAGTGACTCATTACATTTAAATTGAATTATGGTGCTCCACTGTCTAAAATGGGGAAGTATGCCTGCTTAAGCTTTCATTTACCTTTAAACACTCACTTTCAAAGGCATCTGTTCTATAATTCGCAAGTACTATTATCAGATTAAAGGATTTATTTTGTCCATGCATGGTTAATGTTTATATTAGCTTACAATGAATATAAGGAAGTACTTAAATCTCCATATTGGAAGGTCTACTAGATAAGAGGGAAATGAAAATAATAAAATGTTGAATGAACATGGCATGATTACATTCGTTTATAGTTAATTATGCAATAATGTGACCAAATACAATGCTATGTGAGAATAGGACTCAAAAGTATCAAAAGCAAATGAATTTAATATGCTATACATCATAGGAAAGCATTTAATAGTATAAAAATTATATTAATGGTTACAAAATCCATTGTAAAAAGTAGCGGATTTCAGCAAATAGATTAATTGTATATTAAAAAAGAGCACATTACAACAGTGGATTGCTTGAACATGAATCAACCCTTACACTTAATAGCTTGTCATTTTATTTCCAGTATTATAGTGCTGTCATGTCCCCATTAACTGGCTAAAAGTGTCTCTCTATCCTGATTCTCCATTCCTGATGACAATTGATAATCTCAGGGAGTAAAAGACATTTGTCTTTATTCTGTTTCAGAAAATAAATAAATGGGAGGTGAGGAATGAACCATCACCCGCTGGCATTTTTGAATTCACGGTTAGCGATGTATCGACCTGCGCTCTATCTAATAAGTGTTCCTCTGTTACTAACTTTGCAACAAATTTCCTTGCAAAGTGGAAGTTTTTGGGAAATGGTGTAAATATTTGCTTTTGTTTCTTGAAATTAATTTACATTTACTTTTATTTATTTATTTTTTATTTATTTATTTATGCTAAGCTTTATACAGGTGAATATGACCGGTGTTCAGCCCTGGCTCTTTACCGGTCATACTCATATTTTACAATAGTTTATTAATTCTAGTTTATTACACCATTTTGTCTATTTACTGTCCATATCCATTTATTTTTCACTTTGCATAAGAATTGTCCAATCTTCTTACTATCTTTTTGAAACATTTCAACTACTACTACATTTCTATCTATTTTAAACCATTTCTTATTAATATACTTTTTTCTCCAAATTTCAGTTCCTTTACATTTAAATAAAATGTGTTCTATATCTTCATTTCCGCCACATATAGGACATTGATTTTGTGGAATACCTTTCCTTAGACCTTTTAATCTCCATACTCCTGCTTTCAGCCATGCAATACCTTCTCGCTCCTCTTTATTTGTCACATCAATGTACTTTTCCCTTCCCCATGAGACTTTCATTGGTATATAGAAAACTAAAGATCTCTTTTCAGTTATTTCACTAAATATTTTTTGTATTTCTATATCCTCAAATCTTTTCCTTGCCAACTTCCAGAAGTTATTCACATTATTTTCTCTTCTTCTCCACATTTCCCCTAACCCACTACTTTCCAGGTTATTTCGAAGACAGTCTACCCATCCCTTGTTCTTTAAACTTTTCTCTTGATATACTAAACACTGTTTTAACAAATTCCTTTCTTCCAATTTCAATATCCTATGCCAAAATTTCAATGCCCTTTCCATAATCTTTCCCTTACTTGCCACTCTACCCAGCTCTATTTGTGCTACCTGCCTAACAGTTGCATTTGGTAACCCCAGTATTTCTTTGCAAAATTTCCTATGCACCTCATCTATGCCTTCCCATCCTCCTTCTAATCCCCATACTTCTATCCCATATAGCATTTTTGCCTCAACCACCATATTGTACACTTTTTCTAACCATCTAATATTTATATTAGGTGCTTTGTATTTGCAACTTCTAATAGCTGATAAAGCTCCTTTTCCTTTGCACCTCAACTCTAACATCTTCTTTGATATCTGTTGCCATCTTTTCCAATTGTTTACCTATTCGTTGTTCCATACCTTCTATTTTGTTCATTTTCTCAGTCAGGTTTTCCAGCATTGTTATTATATCTGCAGGGCCGGGGTTTACCTCAATTCCTCCAATCACTAGCAACAAAGTTATAACACTTGCTAAAACCAATATGTTTGTCATCTTCTCTCCAAAACTGTGTTTACTATTCACCAATTTTACTTTTCTAAACTGTCCAATTCTTGCTCTATACACTGTAATGTCCACTCCCATCGTGACTTAGATCCTTCTTCCTTCACCGCAGGAGCACCTCTCAAAACACAACCTTCCTCTATCACTGCTGGCTTAGCACTCACATTTACTTAAGGAATGAAAACAGAGGTTACTTAGAATGAGCATGAATCACAGTTTTCAGTGTGGGATATAAGTTCCTTTAGATGTTGATTGATGTTTGGAGGAATTTAGTAACAGTGACAGTCAAATTATATGTTATATTAATTTGTTAGTTGGTTTTTTAACATTATGTCACTTACATTCTTATTATGAGGGACTAGTTTCGGAAGCCTATGCAAGTTCTACATAGAACTAACAAAAAGAAGTTTAAAAATCAGATCCAAAGAACACTTTAGAAACCTAAAATTGAAATAAGAACATAAATCGGCAGCATCATTTCACTTCCTGAAAAAAAAACCATAACCTACATCCAAATCCAAAATTGCTAAAAACCATGTCAGAACACACAGAACTCACAACCTGGGAAAACATCCTCATATGGAAAAACAAAGATCACCTAATAAACTTTGAAATCCTGCCAGTAGACAGCTTAGTAAGAAGTTCATAATTTTGTCACCAGAGAAGAAAACACAAGCAAATGCAACCAGCAATGGCAGTTGGAACCGTGAGGTTGAAAAGGAAGCACAGGCTTTCGAAACTAGTCCCTCATAATAAGAATGTAAGTGACATAGTGTTAAAAAACCAACTCAACAAATTAATATAACATATCCTTTAGATGTTTTTGATAATGGAAGATAAATGAAGATGAAATGCTTAAAACAATATAATAATTATTACATGTCCCTGTTGATTGGACAGATAGATCCAGTTCTTCAGACGGCTTGTGTTGAAAAAACTGATTTGCAAATATTGTTCTTCAAATTCATATATGCCAGAAGATTGAATACTGAATACATGGTGATTTATATTATAAATTTAAAAATATGATGTACCTAACAAGTATTATAGTTTAATAATATTAACTTTATAATCAAACTCTCCACCTTGATGCAGCAGTAGAGTGATGCTTTACAAACTAAATGTCAAAATGAAATATGTGTACAATGAACAGGCAACTTTATCTTTTTTCGGGTTTCCATTATGTCTCATTTGAGTAGTCATAAGGAGTTAATCATCTTGTCAGACAATTGTAAAATAACAGAATTTTTGTTATTATATTCAATGTGAGAGTTAATATACAAAATAGAAGTGTATGTTGTCTTGAACCACAATTTAGTAAGTTCTCTAGAGATCAGGAAACACTGACACTGAGAATTGTCTTATGATTTTGTCTATTAACATGTTAATGAGAAAATATATAATTGAGCTAAATATGGTGCCATTAGATTAAGTGGGCATGCTCTTATCAGCACTTGGGTCTCAGTAGTGTGCCATTTGCCTGCTGAGTTTGCAGTTCTTGATAAATGACGGCAGTAGAAAATAGTTTTTAGTTGTGTTAGTGCAGCCATGGTCTAATATACTACAGAACAAAGAGTTTCCATTTGTTGCTACTTTATAAAACATGAATGTCTGTCTCTTGTGTTGTAAAGCATTTCAGGAACGCTTTCCTAATGTTGATCCCATTAACAGAAGTACATTCATAGAATAATCAAGACATTTAAAAATACAAGATCAGTGTCAGACTGGGGGGAATCAAAAACATGGCCTTTTAACAGAGGAAGAGCTTGATATTGGTGCACAGTTGGAAATTTGCCAAGAAAATCTCTCTCAAAGTTACTGTTTTTTATTTTTTGGGCAGTTTGAAAGACAAAATGTATAAATCTAATTTCCCAAACTTTACAATAACTAAAAAATAATAGATGGACAAAAATAAGAACATATCTCAAGAAGAATGCAATATGTTTTTAATAACCTGTTAATATGCTGCAGTGACTGTCTTCGAGTACAAGGAGAACATTTCCAACATCATCTTTGAAAAGGTAAGTAATGTAAGGGACATTCAGTATTGTAATTTGTGTGAAATAATAAAGGTTCTAGTTGACCTCGTCCGTTCATTCTATTTGCCTAACATGTGGAAAATAATGTTGGGAGAGAAGCTGTGTGCAACCATGGCCCAAGTCTATTAAAAGCATGGCCACGAAATCTAATGACCCTGCATTATTGGACCAAGTTTGATTCCTAAAAATATAGCATATCCGCAGGAAACATATAGGTAAACAATGCTTAATGATCCTTTAATAGCACACAGGACCACTGCTTAAATAAATAAAGCCCCCTTCCCCCCCCCCCCCCAAAAAAAAAAACCCTGCAGTTCAAAATTATTTTTTGTACATTACGGTTGAATCTGTGAAACAAATTGACGAAAATATCCTGACAATATCCTGAAATTAATCTTTGTGTGTCTGCATTTAATCATGAAGACAGGAGCAGATGCACCATGAACTTCATCCAACTTGGTTTTTATCTCTTTCGGTGTTAAACCTTTTATATAGAAGTGTTTAATTCCTGCATGAAACTCGTTTTTTTTTGTTTTTTTTTTTTTTTTTTTTTTTCATCTTTCTATTGAAGCACAAGATTGCTCATTCAATCGCCTATGACAATGAAACCAAATGATGGATATAGCTGAAACTTTACTTCAATCTAGCAAGAGACGACGGTTACTAAATAAATAATTTTTTGATGCTACAAGTGCAATTTCTTGGATTTTCTAAGGAATGCCCCTTGTACGTATAGTGATTATAGGATACCGGAATGTAACCACAATAACAGTGCCACCAAACAAGCCAATTCCTAAATTTCTGAGTACTAAACTGATTTCTTTATATACGTATATAAATCTGATTGTTTTAGCAAAGATCCATTTCCACATTTATTTTCAATTAGTGTTTTATGTACATATACTTTAAAATTTGCTAACAGTTATTTGTATTGTTTATGGCAGTGTCCAGTGGGTAAGACTGAGTCTGTTAATAAAATCTGCACTGAGCCACTAGGTTAAACATATTTGCAATAGTGGGGATACTCATCTTAATACACTGTTAAGTAAAGTAGATCTTCATTACTTTATTAACCTTGTAGTGGCTTTACAAGTAACTATTTAAATTGCCTTACATTAATTATGAAGTCTGATTTAGTACTCCAATTCAAAATCCACTTGACAACGTTTCAGTACAGTGCACATTTCACAGCTATAAACAGAGCATATATTTTCAACATCATCTCACATTCAATAATGCAACATCTGCCACATATAAAATAATAAATGTCAACTTGCACTCTATTCACTTTTTTCTGTCTCTGTCTGTAAACCCTCTCCCTGAGTTTCTGCTTGACGTCTTCGCCAGGCTAACATATAGAACCTTGGATGTATTGGAAAATAACCACAATGACCTGAAAGAGAAAGCAAGCTTTAGTGAAATCATACTGTCATGACTAACATTTTAGTGTACAGAATTAACTAACAGCTCTGCACTTTTTTCCAACCATCTAGTTTACAAGGTTTATAAAGGAAACATTCATGAAAAATAATCTTATGATGTGCAAACTTGTGGCAAAAGTAATTTTTTTTTCTTTCTTTTAATTACCTAGCCATTCATTAGACATCTTTTAGGGTCAAAAAGAAATGGATTTGACCCATAAAGTAAGTTTGCAAATGTTTTCATCTGTTAATCAGTCTAGAGTTATAGATCTTATCATTGTAAGTTAAAGTAAAAAAAAAAAAAATGTAACATTAAGCATTGTTTGTGCCAATGCACGTAACCCTCCCAATAAAACGTAATTAGAATTTGAAGACTAGTATGTCTCGAAATCATAATGAAAGAGTTGAATTCCTTTAATAACACTTACTTAACTAAACCTTTAAAAGAAAAATGTTAATCCTAAGAGAGGAAGAAAAAAAAAAAAATTAAAGAGATGAGGAAAATATGGTGACAGTGTTGCATGCAGCCATTCTCAGGTTTGCAGAAGCTTTGGTATGTGGCAATGAGGCTGGAATGTGGTAAACACAAGTACAATGTGTCGGTAACTGGAGGCTTTGGAACGCACCACACCTGGCATATGTCAAAAGTTTTAACAAGCTTCTAGAAGGTTCTGTGATGTCATTTCCAGCTATAAAAAGAAGGAAGCATGGCAATCAATTGTGAGTATTGAATCGTACTTCTATTGGAGTGTTGGTATGAGACAGCAGATAACTGTCATCAAAGCATCGAGTGAATTGTTTGCAGCAGTGTAATGAGAGGGGCCAACACAGCACTCTCACGCTTCATGTGTTTACCACATTCCAGCCTCACAACAGCATACTAAAGCTTCTGCAAACCTGAGAACAGCCATAAACAGCACTGTCACAATATTTTATTTACTTTTTGTATGTCTTGGGATAGATAAGTTCTCTGGATTAGTTACAAGTGATACCTTTATGAGCTTAGTTTAAGTGTATAGATAAACAAACAAATATTTAATTAAAATACTTGCCGAGTTCATATTTAGCAAGTCTGATTGATTGTAACCCAGAAGGTATATTCAGACAGACAAAAACAAGCATTAAGAATTTTTTTTATTTATGATAAACCAAGAACAGGAAAAATATGTACATCAATAAACATGCCAAAAATGCATAGGAATTGATATTCAGATATCATAAGTTTATCCTACAACACTGTTTACTAGCTTGCTAGTCAGCCATTAGAACTTAACTTCAAAATTTAGTGCACCATGTTTGATTATAATGTAAAGGTTTACAAAGAATGGTTTCAATCAGCCATGGTGAAGGAAATGTTGGTCATACCTTCTTAAATAAAACATTCCTGATGGAGAAATGATCTTACTAGTCAATCCATACTGTTTGAAAACAGCAGCTTATGCTGAGATGTCACTGTTTCACTACCTACATGGGATACATCTCTAGGATGACCTCCCCACATATTTCTCACCAACCTACTACCTTTCTCTCTCACTTCCACAAACTACTGACATATCCATGTGTTTATGCTAGTGTTCAATTGTATGCTAGCATGGTTCTGAATCTGGAATGCTGTGTATGTATTGCCATTGTGTTTCTTTGCAAATAAAATTGTATATAAATTCAAAGTTAATGTCATTTATTTCCTAACAAGTGTTTCTGACGAATGGCATACCCAAAACATTAGATTTGTTAAACTTCTTATGGCCAAAACCTCTATCATATTATACTTATGAATAATTATGTGAGTTGAAAGCAAAGCGGCCTATTCAGGAGATTAACAAAAAGCGAACATGCCAATTTCTATCTTCATGGTATGAGAGGTTCTCCTGCCTAACAGCAGTTTTTAAACAAACAAAATGTATTGCTATGCTTGCTTCAGGTTCAATGAAAAACAATTTAAGGTGCATAAAAGAAACATCTGATTTAATTAACTTCATTAAAAAAAAAAAAAAAACCATGAAGAATCAAAAGATATGTACATTGTTAAATAAGAGAAAACATCAGGATGACCTTGTTTTTTTAGAAGATGCACATCTTCAGGCAATAAAACATATGAGCTGGTAGCATTAAATACAGTTTCTTAGACATATAAATCAAACCATCATATATGTGTGCAAACAAGAATAACCTTTACAGCCACTGAAAATTCAACAGTAGGGGCAATTATTTAAAACTTTCAAAAATCAAAATGGATTTGGTTATACAATACCATTTACAGTCTGCATCAACAATGAAAAGAGTCTTCACCAGAGATTCAAAATTGAGGTTCACCTTAGTGTTAAGGACTAATTATATTATAAATTCAGCTGATTTCTTAGTTTCAATCAAGTCTACAAGACCTTGGACATTATCTTGCAAGAGCCAACTAAGATAATTTTCCAGTATATATTATGTTTAACACAGTATTGAGGAGAGGTTCATAGATTTCTATGATGTTTCAAATGATAAAAGTGTCACAGGTTCGATTATTTACTATTCATAAGTTTTTGAAAGGGTGGAATACAGAGAAAAACAAAGTGATCAAGCAAACCTATGATGTTGCTCAGTAATGGCATAGGTAGAGAAGGTATTCTATTCCATCCAGAATTTGACACCAAGATTTCACTGGAAATACATGTTTTGAGAACCCATGAATAAAAAAATTAGTTTGTGTGGGTGAGTGTATGTGGGGGGGGGGGGGGGGGGTTGATTGCAACCACATGGAGAGCAGGCAAACTGTGTTAAAATTCTGGCTGTGGCGTTGAATTTTTCAGCTGGTTTGAACAGGAAAACACACACCCTTGGTAGCACATTAATATAACAGCAGTACCAATGTAATAAAAAATATGCTGCTCAAGTGTTATTAGCTTAATTTTCTACATTAATTATATGGCACGTGTGTTACATTTACATAGATTTTCTACTTATTCTTGTATTTACATTGTGTCAACGGATAAACATTTATAGAAATGGCTATAATATGTGATAGTCAAATCTTTTAAGAGCGGTCACTATGTGGTTCTCTGTAGCATCATTGGGAGGAGAAAGAAAAATAATGACTTCCCATGTGAGAAAAGTATAAGTTTTTGAAAATTCAAACTAGAATATCTCTAAAATGGTTAACTCCAAGGAATAGAAAAAGTGTTACATGAATTCATGATGTATTTTTTGTTATCATGAAAATATCTTAAGACATATGGTATATCAATATTGTTAGACATTTATTACGAAATAATTTTTTTTAAAATGTTCCATATAAAGGGTAGTTTGATGTAAAGGGATTTTCTTAAAAAGTTTTGTATTGCATCTTAACCTTTTTCTAAAAATTGTTTTTTGGTGGATGGGACATTCATGTATTTCCAATTAAATCTCTGCATCCAATTTTTTAATGAAATGCAATACACCCCACATTACTATAGGTAAGTGGTAGAGAAGGTAATAAGGATTTGTTTGACTGATTTGGGGGGAGAACAAAGGTTGTTTTACCTTTTTGGCCTTAAGTCCCTATTAGTCATTTTTAAATTCAATAGGTTTATGCATTAAGATCTAACAGGCATGAAAAGAATACTTTGCTTACCAACTTACTGAAATTGAAACCTGTAAAATTTTTGCTCATCCAACAAGGTGCAATAATTTTGTGATTACATAAAATTTAGAACATGTAAAACATCAGTGCTAATGTAGAGAGATAACAAGCAAAATAAATGGGAATTCTGTTTCCAAGAATTCTTGAAGACCTGGCAGTACTGCTTCTTTGTCATACATATTGAAGTTCTTCCTGGTGCCAAAATAAATATGTATAAAAGCAAAGAATAGCTTTATATCCAACAGTTATAGAATGCAAATAAGATAATTTACTTGAGGGAACCATTACTGAATGCTTACACCTATTTATTGCTTGTCACTACTGTGCAATCATATTTTAAATTTCCATGCCATGTATCTTGCTGAGGCTCATGATGAAAGATACACACACCCACACACACATAGATAAGCTCTGGCCTATCATAGCACTGTATATCAATTAGCATGGTATATTCAAAGTTACAATATCTTTAAATAAAATGCAATGCTTTGTCATGTCCATGATGAAAATCTGTAACACTTTAACTGTACCATCAAAGCTATATCCTCTGTTTTAAAATCTGTAAAATATTACACAAATTTTGAGAGAATGATTAAGACATCTTGGTCATCCACTTAGCACAGTGGTAGGGTGGCTGCTTACCAAGTGGGAGGCCCAGATTTGATTCCTAGTACCAGCATGGGGGTTTTCTCCCATGGGAGACCTGGTCCAGGATGCACTTAGTCTCGTTAGATCCCTGTGGAGGGGGGGGGGCAAATGGAGGAAAAGTACTAGCTCTAGGTTGGATAGACCACATTAACAGGCCAGGAGGGACTTGTGGCACTAACCATGTGCCACCCTCCAGTACTGCACCCCAACCATGGTATCTGTAATGGGCAGAGGTGGGGGGGATGTAAGTCAGGATGGCCTGACTTTGAGTTGTTGTGCCACAGCATTTAGTTTAGTTTTAGCTGAAGATATTTTATCAGTCATGATAAAATAACACAGTCATGAATTCATCAGTTACAATCAATGAATTAAAGCAAAATACACATAGGATTTAAAACACTTGCAGTATTACCACATTTACACTTACCTAACAGTTCAGCAACAGGTCTAGATGTATGTGCCCCTTTACCAATCCAATATGAAATCCTTTCCAAGTTTAAAGAAGTTAGCTTTTCATTATACATGTTAGGTTTAGGGTCATATGTGCCAACTTGTTCAATAGGCCAATCATGT
Source organism: Hymenopus coronatus (assembly GCA_030762935.1). Taxonomy (NCBI): domain Eukaryota; kingdom Metazoa; phylum Arthropoda; class Insecta; order Mantodea; family Hymenopodidae; genus Hymenopus; species Hymenopus coronatus. Next base: position 27,057,345 of record CM060895.1, read on the forward strand.
TGTCCTTTTCTAGCCTGAATTCAAAAAACAAATAAATGCATACAATTAGTTTTTAGCACTTTTGCCCCAATATGAGTATAAAGGATGTAAAAATAATTCACACTCCATGAGCACTAGTCATAACAGATTGCTTGAACAGATTGATCAATGAAGTCAAATTACAAAGTTAAATTAAAATTTGTCCCATGACAGTAGCTAACATAGTTTATTCATGACAATGCAATGGATATTCCTGTCAAAAAAATCATCATCCTGGGTCTAGCCTATGATTCCCAAGGCCACAGGTTCAAACTAGCAGAGGGCAATGGGTTTTTTTGGCCAAAGTAGTAACAGTTACCTCCATGAGCAGGTCCAGTAAAAATGTATGGAAATAGAATTATAAAATTGTTATATAAAATAATTGAGAAAATAGAAATAAAAATAAATTGGATCCTTTATTAGTTTTTTTTCTTTCCAATAAGTAGTTTAAATTCTTATAAAGTGTTGAGACTTTGAGAATTAAAGTATGTCATTTACTATTGGACATCTACCAATGAATCTAAGAAACACTTTCAGGGATAATGGAATGTTTTGTTGCAATAATTCCCAGTGATCGGGACAGCTAGAAAGTAAAGAATACTGATTCTCAGGACAGTTTCACCATTTAAGTTCAAGTCAAGGTTAAGCATAGGCTGAAGCTATAGTGGAATTTTATAGCACACAATTCAAACGATGTGTTGGCCATGTTTGTGGTTTGGTTTAAATGGTAATGAATTGTGGCTTAAACTAACAAGTTGCCATGTTACTGATGAAGAAATGCAAATTATTTTAACCCATATGCACAACAGAAGATATATAGAATGTTTAAAATGCAAACCATTCTCAGGTAAGGGATGACCAATAATTATACAATTAACTAAAAAGTTTTGCAGTCTAGTTTTCTCCAAAACATGGTGGCCCTCAACAGGATCGCTCCCCCCTACCACTGGGCAATAACCATAACAAACAAAAGGCAACCCTGTACTAGGGGCAAGAGGAAACTTAATAAAGAACTGCTGTGTTTTATTCACATGACTCTCTACATCGCTATAACAAATTATTGTTAAAAAGCATAATCTTCTATCTACTTTACAATAATGAAGATAAACATTAGCAGAAATTGTCTTAATTAGTTGCTTCCTTGTAAGTAGAAGGAAAATAAGGGAATACACTAGGCTGAAAAGATAGTCAAATCTTTTAAAAGCTAGTTGGGATGTGGATGAAATCCATTTCTATGTAGGACCAGGAGTTCACAACTTTCCATATGAGAAAAATTTTATTTTAAATCTGAAACAAATAACAAAGAATACCTCAGAACTATCAATTCCATGAAAAAAATATGAAATTGACATGATGTGTGTTTTAACATGATCTACATTTTTTGTGTAGTAAGATTTTGTCTATCTCTTACGTTTACCAGTTACACAAAATCATTCAGAATAAAGAGGTCTTTAGAGGCTATTCCCAGAAAATTCAGGATATACATTTTATTTGCCATATAAATATCTTTAATATACAGTACCTTAATTAAAATCGTTGTCATTTTTGAGAAAATCAAAAAGTTCGAAATTTTTTCCATGTGAATGGTAGTTTGGGGTGGTGGGATTTTTCTCAAAATCTTTGTGTCACATCCCTGGAAGATACTAAACTTAAATACCAAGTTTGATATTTTACAGACTTTACATTTTTGAGCTCGCTCGATCACTCATCACTGTCACACATGGACCTTTTTCTGAAAATACTTTTTTTGTACACAGGAGATCCTAAAATGTCTGTTTCCGGTGAAATCTCGGTATCAAATTTTTGGGTGGAATGCAATACCTTCTCAATACACTATGTACATGGTACGTGTAGAGAAAGTAAAGATCTGCTTCCTGGAGACATTGCTTGCAAGTCGAGAATTGCGCCTTGATTAAGGGACAGTAAGTGGAAGTTTTGCAACAGCGACAGTTGGTTTCCAACTGCACACACCCTAATTCCAAACTTTTAAGTCAGATCAGGCCGACTTTTGAAGAAGAGTGGGGCAGGGCCATCATATTAGAAAAATATTGTAATAGTACTTGCTGCTAGCTGTTGCAGTGAATGTATTTGCTCTTGTCTGTGTACATAACCGATGGGTGGAGGAACAACTGGTGCATTGGCTACTTGTAAGCTATGCAAGGCCAAAGTTGTTAGAGGCTTAAAATGTTGCATCTGTGAAAATTATTTTCACAACAGTTGTGCAAAATTAAACCATATTAAAATCCTGGATGATAATACAGTGCAGTGTTGAGGGTATGACAGTAAACAGGTAAATCCTATCGACGTGGAAGTGAACTTTTACGAAGCTATTAGTGAAATAGCTGATTCAGACAATAAAATTGACATACATATTATAAATACGAGGGTTGATCAACAAAGACTGAGACTGACTTTTTTCACAGATGTTTATAATCCAATTTAATGTTTACATGATCTTTTTCAAAGTAGTCCCCTCCTACTTCAATGCGCTTTTTATAGCATCTCTGCCAGTCCTTGAACACGTGTTGCAGACTATTCTTTGTCATGTCCTTGAGAATCGCCTCAATTTTCTTGAGCACTGCTTCCAAGTTCTCAAATCGAATACCCCTAAGCTTTGCCTTTAGTGATGGGAATAAAAACAGTCACAGGGCAAAATCGGGGCTATAAGGTGGATGTGGTACACAGGTAATGTTGAATCGAGCCAGAAACTGCATGACTTGATTTGCGACATGTGGCTGTGCATTGTCATGATGAAGTCGCCACCTTGTCCGAGTGCTCTGGTCGTTTCTTTGCAATGTGCTTCCTCACTGTAGCCCATACTGACGTGTAGTATGCTGCTGTAACAGTAGTGTGAGAGGGAACTGCATGCTGGTAAATCATTCCATTACACTCAAAAAATGTGATCACCATCACTTTCCCTGCAGATGGAACAATTTTTGCCTTTTTTCGTGTTTCAGAACCTGGCAATTTCCACACTGTGCTGGCTTGCTTTCCTTCAGGATTATAATGACGCAGCCATGACTCATCACCCGTGATCATCAATTTAAAAAATGCATTCCCTCCATCAGCAAAGACACGCAGCACCTCACGGTTTGTCTCCATTCGCATAGCCTTTTGTTCGGGAGTCAACAGACATCGCACCCAATGAGCACAAACTAGGGTCATATGGAGATGGTCATGCATAATTGTAAACACACTGCCATGTGAAATTTTCAACACTTTACTGAGGTTACGTAATGTTCTACGCCGATCCTCTCAGACAATCACAGCAGCTGTGTTGATGTTGACTTCAGTCACATCAGAAGCCGAAACACCAGGCCACCTTGCTTAACACTGACAAGTTGGCCTTCTTTGAAGTCCTTGAACCACCTAAACACTGTTGCATGAGGTAGTGCATCTTCACCGTACACTTGCTTCAGCTTTTCATAAGTTTCGGTGGCTGTATGGTTTAAACAAAAACAGAATTTGATTGCGCTGTACTGCTCCTCTCGTATCACATCCATTGTCTGGTATGTGAAATGCACATATGGTCTACAAAATAAAGCATTACTACCAACCTATTGATCTGAGAGTGTTGCCACCTACCGATATTATACATAAAAACCTGCTCTTTTCAAATATTTATGTTACAGATACGAAACCATCACAGAAGCTATAGGAAAAAAATCAGTCTTTGTTGATCAGCCCTCGTATACAATACATCAAAAGGATCTTGTTATATTTGAACTGAATGAGAAAGTATGGTTATTGACGGAGCAATTAAATTTGACAAAACACTATGCTGCGTCTACGGTTAGTGCAGACAAAAACAGTGCCCCATTAACAACAAATTAAATCCTCGTGAAAAAGAAGAAGTGCTACATGGTGTTAAAGAAATGGCAAGAGTTAACGAATGTGTTAATGCGAATTTTTCTACTGAAGTTGGAAGTGCTAGTAAATGTAAGCAAGGTGAACCGAACATAGCCGTCATAAAGGGTAGCTGGTCTACTGTTGTGAAAAAAAATAATAAAAAAGCGAAGCAACAGAAACAGGTGATTGTGGGTGTTAAGAATTACAATCAGGCTTCTGGTTTAAAAACTGTCCCCAAGAGAGGCTTTCTTTTAGTTTCGAGGTTGGATCCAACTACAACAGCCGTGCAGTTAGAAAACTATGTGAAAGAAAATTTTCCTGAAGCAACTTGTGAGCCCCTTAAATCTAAATACACTGATTCAAAGGCATCTTTCAAGGTTACTATTGACGCAATAATATAGATAAGGCAATTGACATTGCAGTCTGGCCTCTTAGTACATTAGTTACCAAGTTTTTTAGAAGAGACCTGCCCCATTGGAAGGGACCTAATAACTCGTAATGCAAATTGGTCTACTTTTAAATCTGTTTGTGATAATGGAATTAATATACTATACTGGAATGCTCAGTGCATTTCCAACAAAATTGATTATATGTTAATTTTACTCAATCAATTGCAAGTAGATATTGTCTGTATTACAGAGCATTGTTTAGCTTATGATGAGATCAACCTAATTAAAGTACCTGGTCTGATAATTACTGTAGATCAAAGGGTAATCATTGTAGTTCTGCTATTTTTATTAAAGATGAACTTTGTGGATTGAAAAGCATTCTCACCAACGACACATGTTCTGATTTTGTGTTTGAAATATGTTCTTCTACTTTTATTACTTCCTGTAATCTATTGTGCGTAACAGTTTATAGAAAGCCTGATAATAAAAGGGCTCAAATTTATTAATTTTTTAGTAGATTTTATGAATTTTAAACTTAGTATATCACAAATATAATTCCAATGTACAAGGTGGTTGTAACCGGTGATTTTAATTTTGATTTTCTTACTATTTCAAATGACATTATTGAATTTCAAAACTTACTTGACAGTTTCGGATTACGTTTAACTGTTAATGAAGTTACTAGACCAGGTTTGAGCGCTTCTATTGGAACCTGTCCGGATAATATTATCACATCTATCCATAGTGGCAGATGCTTCTCAAAGGTATTTAATACTGTCATATCTGACCATCATGCAATTTTATTTTATTTTAATCCTGGCAAAATCACAAAAAGTGATGATAATTCTAAACATAATTTAAAGTTTATAAGGCCAGTTAAAGATTGTAATCGATGTCATTTTATTAACCATTAAAATCCATAAATTGGATTTATTTGTATAGCAGGTGTCCTGCAGATAAACCCGAGTATTTTCTTAAAATGTTTTTAGATGTTGTAGATAAATCTTTTCCTTTAACTCAGTATAAACCTAAATGGTCAAATAAGCACAATAAATGGTATACAGATAAACTCAGGATTTTAAAACAAAAATGCCTTTATTATTATGATCTCTGTGAGTATTTTGGGTTCTCTCAACTTATACATACAATGAATTAAAAAAGCAACACAAATATACTCTTAAAACAATTAAAATAAATTACTATTCCAATTTAATCAATAACAGTGAGAATAAAAGTAAATGTATTTGGTCAGTTGCATCCATGTTTTTAAATACCAGTTCCAAATCTCACAATTTACCTCTTAATTTGTCTCCAGACTGTTTTAATTCATCTTTTATTGATAAAGTTGAGGATATTATTTCTAATCTACATGTTAATCATGATGCTTTTAACTTTTTGGATAAGTTACCCAGAACAACGAGAACCTTCTGGTTCAGTCATGTTAGTGTTGAGCAAGTCTATCTTACCATATTAAAACTTAACAAAAGTGCATGCCTGGATGTTTATGGCTTGCATTCAAAAATATTCAATTGGCAGCCCAATGTATTTGTGAACCTTTAACTGATCTATTTAACTATTGTATTGATTCATGAGAATTTCCAGACATTTTTAAAATTGCCCAAGTAATTCCTATTTATAAAAATAGGGTTACATCTGATTGCTCAAACTATATGCCTATTAGTATATTGCCAATTATGTCAAAGGTTTTGAAATTATTTTAAATAAACAAACAACAAACCACACACTATTTTGATGAAAATTCATTATTTACCAATTGTCAAGTTGGTTTTAGATTTTCTCGCAGCATGATTGATGCTCTAATTGCATTTATGACAAAATGTTTTAAATGTCTTGATAAAGGTGATTTGGTTCATAGTAGATTTTTCAACTTAACAAAAGCTTTTGACACTTTATCTCATGAAATGTTGTTTAAGAAATTGGAATTTTATGGGTTTGACAAGAACAGCTTGAATTTTATCAAATCTTATTTTTGTAATAGATATTAGTCTGTTTATATAAATGGTAGTTACTGTGATTTTAAATTAGTTAAGCATGGTCTCCCACAGGGTTCTGTGCTCTGCCCTTTATTTTTTATAATTTTTATTAACGACCTCCCTTTTCATATCCGATGATTGCCTTGAAACATATTTGTATGCAGACGATTTGGCAGTATCTCTGTCAATTCTGATGCCAGTCTGCATGATAAACTTGATGCACTTACTGAAAAAATTGATAAATGGTGCAAGTACAATAGTCTTGTTCTCAATGAGAACAAAACAATTGACCTCACTTTTAATATTAGTTGTCCTGCTTTTTCAACTGAAACTAGTACAAAATTTCTAGGCATTCATTTCGAACCTGGTCTAGGCTGGCGTTCACATATTAATTATATTGCCAACAAAGTAAGCAGAAGTATATTTATGTTATGTGTTTTAAAAAATCATGTGTGTTCCAATGTTTTATTATCAATTCATTATGGACAAATCCATAGCCATTTGAGTTATGGTATTTTATTTTGAGGCATCCATGCTTTAGCTAAAAAGAGTATTTACAGAAAAAGGCAATTCGAATTTTATGTGGTGTAGCCCCCAGAACTCATTGTAAACCTTTATTTGTAAAGTTTTAACTTTGACTTCATTGTTTGTGTTCCACTGCCTCTTATTTGCTAAGAAAAATGGTCATAAATACAATCTATGTACCAAAATCGATCATCACACCAGAACTAGTTCCAATATTTACATAAATAGATGTAAATATAATGAGATACAAAATTCCTTTAAGACAATATTCTTAAATCTATTTAATTAACTTAGTAACAGCACTAAAGCCCTATCCATTAAATATTTTCAATTATAGTTCCCTGAAAAGTTTGTGTGCGTATATTTTCTTGTTGACACGATCTTTTATCTCGCTAATTCTGCACAACGGCTCTATTAATCCTCTCAAATGCAATTCCTTCAGGCAGAAAGAGCAAGCAGAATACAACTCAGGATATGCTAAATTTAGTTACTATAAATGTTAGTACCTAAATTTATCTTCATAAGTAATTTAAACAACCAAATTTTCCTTTCTTCTTCAAAACCAATATTTTAAAACATAAATAATTTACCTCCATAACCACAATATGATAAAATGGTCTATTTGTGCATCCATGGCGAACAAATCGTATTATTTTCTTCGAAGCTACGCGGAAACCTGCTCCGCCTGCTGAAGGTAACGGCATTCTTAATCCTATTTATATTATTGTTTTCTTAAATCATTATACTCCTTCACAGCACCCTTCGACCATTTCACAACAAACACGGCATATTGTACTCTATGTTTCGCACAAATGAGTACAAAAGCACGGTAGCCAAGTCAAAAATATAAATTGTCCCCAATAGTGTGCAAAAATCCCCCAAATTGTCTATATTTTTTCACCAATTCCTCCGTCCACTGCTTCTTTATTTTAAAAAGACATTCAGCTATATTATTACACACTGAAATAGATACCGATAGATATATAAATGCTGGACCATCATCTTGTTTTTAAACATAGTTATTTATGTGTATTTTTAATTGTAATCCTTAAGTTTTCAACAAAGCAGGTTTTATGACCAGCCGGCATCTTGCAAATCCAAACACTACTCAAAGACTTTGGAAATTATATTATCTAGACTCACCGCTGGCGCTGGTATGCTGTCGCTAGTTGAAACCTCTCGCGCATCGGTAGGCAAACATGCTTTTTGCAGTATGTTTAGTACCCTTAAACATCTTTAAAAGTGAGGTGGTTTAAGGGTATTAGGGTTTAATAATTGACATGTGCACTTCTATGCTGCATAACTGTACCAACCACCGCAAAAATTATTCTGAGATCACTTTCCATTGGTAAGAATAAATTGTAACATTTGTGTTCCAAATTCATTCCGATTTATTCTCGTGGGTTTCCCTCACTCGCTAAGCGAATGATAATTTATTTTAGGTTCCTAATACATAAACTAGCAAAATTGAGTAAATCGTCAGCCGCTCCGATACGTAACAAATTTGTGACAGCGAAATATAGCAGGCTAAACTCAGTGCCTTTTGCAAAAAATTATTTCCATGAGAATAAAGGCAAGATGATGCTAAATCCTGACACAGTTCCTTCAGTATTTAGTTTCCCTTCTTATCTGACAAAGGTAACGAGAACGCTAATTTCATTCTTATAATTATTTTGTATATGTTTTATTAGCATTAGAAGGCAGTGTTAAAATATTAGTTTCAATATTATAATTTGTCCTAAATAATAATAAAAAAAAATACCCGAATTCTCGATTAAGCTAATTTTTTAAATCTGAAATTTCAAACTAACACACGACCTTCCAGGGTGCAAAAAGAAATTTTGCAAAAGTATTAGAACATAAAGAATGTTAAGTAATAATCTATTCTTATTTTATATTGTCTATAAATTAATTTAGGAAGCACAAATAATACTCTCCTGTTGTCCACATATTAATATACATATCTTATCTAACTCAAATATACCACAAATATTTATAGAAAATGTATACTTAACGTCTTGAATATAGTTTACCGAAGAGGAATACGGGTATCTAATTTCACGTTTATTTTATTTTCATACTAAACATACTCTCTCTGAAAACCCAGAATGGCGTATTTTTTCTGCTAAATCATTTTATTTATTTGGTTTTATCCATTTACATGCCGCCTTAGGTAATATCATTGTATTACCACTTTGACTTCTATAACGACTGCTTAAATTTGAGGTGTACATTAAAACTGTACTTCTCGATTAACTTAACACACATTCAGTATCGCATTCATATTTCCAGGCTCTTATGAGTGAGGAATAAGAATAGCTTCATCAGCCTAAAATCGTACCTAGTGTCGCCCTCCGTGGTGTAATGGTTACCATGCTAACTTCATATACCCAAGATTCAAGCGGAGGACGATGGATTTTTTCGGGTGTAAAAATCCGTAGCATGGCTTCCTTCGGAAGGGAGGCAAAGCCGTTGGTCCCGTGTCGTAGATTTACGGCACGTAAAAGAGCCTCAAACCTGATAGAGGGGCATCTAGAGCAAAATTAAGCGGTCTTTCACGCCCAATTTAGAGTGGGGCGCTGAGAGCCACAGTAGTTAAAGAGCGTCCATAAATATCACGCCATTTCATTTTATCGAACCCAGCATATTTTTCATTTTTAATTCAGCATTTTGACCACTTTGCTGCAGAGACACTCTTAGCAAATTCTTGTTGACGACTTTGTGAATTAAAGTAAAAAGGAGAAAGTATACATAGAATCACTGAGAAGAAACGGAGAAAACTAAATTAAAGCTGAATTATGTTCTCTGTGATGCTTACATCGTGCTCATAAAACCCTTTAATGCAGGTATGCGATATTCAAGTTCAATGATAATATTTATTTCTGTTTTGTTCAGTTGTGGGATAAAATCCCGCCTAGTCAATGAAGTGATTTTATTCAACTCTCACAGGACATTCAACATCTAAGCCCTGTGCATAGATGCTGATCATAAAAAACGTGTTGACGCAATTATTTCCTACTCAGGTATCCTTATGACGTAATTATAGTTTGTTTTTTTTATTTCACTGTTTTCCCATTACAACCAATGTATTACGCGCAACCTAGGGTGTCTCTTGCCCTCCACCAGACTTCTTCATATTACTACATTTATCGGGTCTGCGCAGCTAGGCCTTGCCACTACCATACTTTACACCATAGGCAACATCTGTCAAATTAATTGCTTTTCCAAGTTTGTAAGTAAAAAACAAACTACTATGGAAGGAGAGATCTCTAGATGAAGGAATATTTAATACAATCGCATTTTTAGCTTGTCAGAAGTTATTATTGATAAATTTATTGCAGTAAACAACAAGGCAAGATCTTAATTTGATTTTGTTCTAATTTCTTGGTCTAAAACTGAAGGGAGGCAAAATGTCAGTTTTGACCAAACTTTATTGTTTGCTTCTCATGCCTATAACCATCAATTCCACTGCATGAATTTATAAAGAAGTGCAAAGCAAATAATATGTGTTACATTCACATGACCTTTCTGTATATCGCTTCAACAAATTATTGTTAAACAGCTTATTCTACTATTTACTTTATTATAATCAAGATAAACATTAGTAGAAATTGTCTTAATTACTTGTTTTCTTTTAAGTAGAAGGCAAATAAGGGAATACACTAGGCTAAAACAATAGTCAATCTTTTAAAAGCTGTTTGCCATGTGGTTGAAATTCATTTATATGCCAGGCCAGGAGTTTAAGAATTTCCGTATGAGAAAATTTTTAAGTATTTTAATTCTGGAACAAATAATAATAAATAACTCAAAATGCTCAACTCGACGAACAAAAATGTATACGCCATAAATTGTGTGTTTTAACAAGATCTACATTGTTTGTGTAGTGAATTTTTGTCTATCTCATACAGTTTACCAATTACGCATATTCAGCAAAATTCATCCAGAATAAAAAGGCCTTTAGAATCTAAGAAAACGTCATTGGTAGGAACACGCTGAAGTAGCAGTGAACAAAGAAAGAAAGGCGAAACCACAAAATATGACTTTCTACGCCACTACTAAATTAGGGGTAGAAGTGACATATATACTCTACTAAAGTAGCGTCCAGGAAGTGGCCCATGCATATTTTCTATGTGTTGGACATTACTGCTATCAATAAGTGGGCACTTATATTCAAATAACTGACACAAGGGTGGAAAGAGGGAGGTTCATCATTCAGCTTGCAAGTGAACTAAACATGGAATTAAATAAAAAAAAAAAAAAAAAAAAAAAAAAAGAGCAGAAGGGCATAATCCAGAAGAGTCACTAGGAGGCAGAGAAAATGCCAGATAAGTATGTGTAAAGGAAACAAGTTGATGAGGTTTGTGACAAGTGTAAAAAAATCAGTTTTTGGACAATGTGCAAGCATGTGTAGGATAAAGAAACACTACATATAACCAGAGCTAAGGTTAAGTGCTCAAACTAGAACCATAATGACTCAATCCTTAAAGCAAAATTTTAAGTGCCGTTATTTATTGTTGCAAATAATTTAAATTAGATTAAAGTGTTTCGGTTTCTTTGTAGACTATTTGCATATACAAACTATTATAGGGGTCAAAATGATTCCTTAAGCAGTTCTAATGTTAAAGAATTAAACACCTTTGTTGTTGTGCATATTTTCTGTCTGTCTGCTTTATCAACTAGTACCCTACACTTTATCACAGCGGTACAGGAAAGACACACAGATGTGATTAATAGTGCTGTAAAACAATTTGGCTCAAGCCCTGATGATTGCAGGATGAGTGAAAGACGGTTAAGCAGGGGACTGTTGACGTGTTGGTATTGTTTGGTTAGCAGAATACTATTCCTGCACATTGCACCGAGTAGTAGCGTTCTATCAAATCTGAACATTCTGCTGAGTGTTCCATATGCTATAGTGTCACGTGTAAAATGGCAGAGTGTACATTAGAGATCTTTCGCAGGCGAAGTCTTGTAGTGCATAGTGAGGCTCGTCAGTGGATTTGGAACAATATACAAACATGTGATGTGGAATCCAGGCAGAACTCTCTTAAAGTATTACTCGGAAGCGGGCATCAAAGAGGGCAGCAGATTATTGTGGAACATCAGTAAAATTCATCTTACGTAATAGAATAAAGAAGAGGGTATATTTTTCTTGGGGATAAGATCCTTGATCCGCGTTTTAAAAACTATCGGTTTAAAGTGGAGAAAATGTGGAAGAAAACAACAGATGTTAATAGAGAAGTCCGATATTGTGCAGTGGCATTACGGGTATCTTATAAATATAACTTTGCGGGAATCTGGCAAGAACTTTGTTTATTTAGATGAAATTTGGTTGGATAGCAATGTAACCGGGAAGTGTTGGCAGTCTGGAGTGGGTTGGCCGAAAATTACAGTGGCCGAGTCGACTCATTCTTCTGCATGCTGGAGGCAAGACGCGGTTTGTGAGTGGAGCGAAACTTCTGTATAGGGCGGGAAGCACCACTGGAGACTATCATGGCTAAATTAACCATCAACATTTTGAGAAACGGTTGAAAGAAATGCTCATTTCGAACATGCCTCCTTCATCTGTTATAATTTTAGACAACGCTCTTTCTCACTGTCTTATATGAAAACGGTCCTACCAAGTATACAAAGAAAGGTATAGCGAGCTTCTTGCAGAAAAGTGGCGATGACTGCAGCGAAGAAATGAGGAAAGGTGGCGTAATACCTCTTCTATTAGAAGTCCATCGCCCAAATAAACAGAACTTCAAAATAGATAAGTGTCTGACGAGTCTAGGGCACACACGAGTAAGGCTACCACCATACATGTACGACTTAAACCCGATCGAGCTTGCTTGGGCTCTGATAATAGGTCAAGTGAGGAGCTGCAACGTCGATGGAAACCTGAATTTACTCAAGCTGCAAGAGTATACATAAGAGGTCATAGTAGTAACGGAAGCAGACTGGATAGTTTTATAAAGTGGAGGGAAAAAATGCTGAATATTGTAAAAAGGAGAGAATCATGTCGGATGTTATAGATGGCATTGTGAATCTGGCGTCAGATGATAGTTCCATCAGCAATAATGACAGTGAGGGCAATTAGGACATCGTCAGTGCCAGTGACAAAGAACTTGCACGGCTGCTATGATAGTAAGTGGATTCCAATTGCTATAATCGTCGTCATACTAATGGGATGCAGCTTATAAAGTTTTAACTACAAGGTCTACAAGCTTCTTTACATGTTTGCATATATTAGTTTTGTTTTTTAAATAATGAAACTTGTTTATGCTCCATAGTAAAATCCTTAATGTGAAGTAGCATACTGCATAATTGGATATGTAATACTTCCACTATAGTTTGTCGTTTAGTCGCACATGTCATGCATTTATTAAATCTCTGATACGCCCCTGGGTATCCGGCCACCTTCCTTCCCCTACCCTCTCTAAAATCATTATTGCTTAACGTAAACTAAGTCGCATTGCTTCCAGTTACTGAACTAGCAGTACGTGCTGTGCCAGGTAGGACTTTTTGGCGTTCAAGACGCAACTCACCCCCACCCCCGCAGATGTACATAGAAATAGCCTTTCAATTCACATTACCTATTATGATCCAAATTATTCTTACAAAAGCTTACTCTATCTACTCCATGCTAATCAAGATAAACATGAACATCTTAGGCAGTAAAATTTAGTAGGTACAAAAAAAAACTTATACACTTCTCTCTTTTCTCTACAGAACTATGTACAGCCGTGGACACAAAAAATGAAATGAGCCATCCCAGATTCTGACAATTGAAGATTTTCGTAAAAGCTATAAGCACACAAAAGAATGTACAAGATACATTGCACAAACATATAACACCCATGTCCAAGGTGGGACTCGAAGCCACGATCCCCTTACCACAGAGCACCAAAGTGAGGGTGGCCATGGGGACCGGCACCAATCTTGGGGTATAGAGAGTATAGAATGCCTACAGTAATGTGTACGAGAAGCTACAAGATCCCAGAAGTCTTTTGTCTCTCGCCCATCTACAGGTAAATTGGAGCACAGCTCCCTTTTACCTCAGCCCACAATAAGGTTCAAATCCGGTGAACAGCAAGGCCAGTCTACCACTAACATCCTGTCTCCCTGAAAACCAATTTGAAACCTTTAGATATTTGTGGACAGGACGATTATCCTTCAAAAATTGAACAATCTCATCCTCCAAGTATGCGACACGAAGTTTTTAAGAAATCCCCCCCTCCCCTAAAATTTCGAAAAGTTTTTCTTAAAAATGGCAAACGATTTTGGTTAAAATACCACATATTCAAGATGAGCTTACAGTTTTTGAGGTATTCCTTATTAGTTTTGATTGTGAAGTACTTATACTTTTCTCAGACATAAGTGTCCGTTTCTCTTTTGTTCTACTCCTGGCCCAGCAGAGCAACAATTTGCAATAGAACCTTGACTTATTTTAGCCTAGTGCATTCTCTTAGTTCCATTCTACTTATAAGGAACGAGCAGTAAAATTCTAACTAGCACGTGTTAAACCATCATTCATAAGTAGCTAGAGAAAGCCATGTCAGTGCAACATCAGCTTTTTGTATTTGCTATCAATACATGTATGCCTTTAAGGGTTGTGGCTCTGAACACATTTGTTGGGATAAATTAATTCCCAGTGCTTTTTTTTCCATTCTCATTGTTGCTATTCAGTAATTCCAAATTGCACAACTGGAAGAGATATTTGATTAAATTTTGTCTTTACCTTCATTTAATTTCTTACCCTTATTTACCAGCTAAACAAAACTTCGCTAAATGAGCACTTCAATGGCTATTTCTTTCAAACTGAAACATTTAAATATGACACCTTGCAATGTGTAAGAGAACATCCTTAGTCCCAAACATTTTGTTTGTACATTGAAGTTTTAATAAATACTATTACACAAATGCTAATAGGCAATTGTTCTTCAGGCAGTGTTATCTGCAACTTTAACAAACTCAAAAATGGTGGGGGGATCTGGTTCAAAGTATGATTAAGACTGTCAGAAATAGCAATTGATCTGCATTTTGAGTCATTTTTAAATTTCGATGCCTGACCCTGAATTAAGTTGACCTTCCACCTCGTTAAAATTTTGATGTGTAGAATTTGCACTACCATTTTCAATGCAAAGCTATGAATTTAAATCTTGTAAGCTGCTTTGCTTTGTGTGCTAGCTTTTATTTGCAATCTTCAGATTGCACTAATGTGTGCATGAGTTTTTAAGTTAACACAAAGGTTCCATTGAAATAATGTTGGTAGGGAACTTGAAGGTACTATTTATCTACCTAAAGTGGTGGGAACAAATTTCACTTTTCTACCTTGCAAAAATGCGTTGCATCTTTATCTTTTCAGGTTGGGATTAAGTTTCAAGTTGAAGGAATAAAGACAATCCTAGATTTGAAGTTTTTTTTTATTGGACCACAGATTAAATACAACAGAAAATGTATATAAATAATGAGGACAAAAACATGCAATGCATCTTTAAGGTTCAATGTGTGGCCCTTTTCAAGGACATTTTAATGTAAATGACATTTTCTATGCTTACAAAATAGTGAAAAGGACAATGATTGATGAATTGTGATTAATGAAAAATGAGGATAGAGGAAATGTACTTACAAAAGATTATCACAAGGAACTGCTAGCAAGTGCGAACCAGCAATGTTTTTTCTTTCTTTGTAAATCTATGGAATGTAGATTACATAAATGCTTACTTTCAAATTTTGATGTTTTACATGCCTGATATAGATGCTATAAAAACAAAGTGAATCTCTTCACAGTAATGCCAATTACCAATTATAGTTTCAGTCTGCTGGTAGTCAAAATCATTGCTTCAGAGATTAAATTAAACATCTAATGAAAAAAAGACAACAAGAAAATACAACACACTTGTGGAGAGAAGTTTACTGCTGTACCGCTTGTATTTGTGAAAAATTATAAGCATTCAGGTACGTTTGGAAATCATATGAGTTTCCATTAGGAGTACTGGTCAACCCTTGGATGCTGCAGGTTTCCTTGATATTTCCAACAGGCCTGTTTATCTTTGGTATTGTGCCTTCAGCAGGTTTGGAGTTTTGTAGATATTGCTTCGACCAATCTGAAGAGTTGGTTGAGCCAAACAGTGGAGGTGGGACATTGTACATGTTTTCAGATCCTTTCCTCTGTGCAAAGTTGTTGCTATTTGGGCCATGGCTCTGTGGCATGCCTCCTGCAGAAAATCTTGAGGGTCGGCTCCTATTTGTTTTGTCATTAGCAGGCATTCTATTTACAAATCCATTGGTCTTGTTTTCCCATCTTTTGGGACCTGAAAAACCATTTGCAGGACGTCCAAATCCATTGCCATTCCATCGTCCACCTGAAACAATTTTCCAATATGCGTTGAAGTGCTTGTACACATTCAATTATTATACATCACAATTACAGACTTCTTAATCTTCAAAATTATAAGAAAAGCTGATCAAGTCCAACAATAACCAACTAGTTCCAAGTTCACAGGTTTTTCACAGAAATTTTAAGGGAAGTACAATTTACTTAGTTCTGTAAATAGAGCAATTCTGTGCAAGTATCAACACTACAAATTTGCCATGGAATTGGAAAGTTTGAGGTCAGGTATTAATTTTGAAACAGGTATTGTATATAATCCTATAGATAAACCAGGAGGAATTAACATAAAAATGTACATTTCTGAAACACGCTTATTTATAACAACCATTTCCACGATCATTATTGGTTAAAATTTGTCATTATTTAACTTGATGTGCAATGGCCCCTGGGCTCATCTGAGCATCATTTCACAGATTTCAAACGCCCAATTATGACCCATTAGGTTAAAGGATGTTAAAAGTAGGGTTGCTATTCAGTTTTTAGGGCGTCATTAATCTCACTTCATTTGCTACATTTTGTTAACAGATACACATGAAGCAGTGTTTGAAATGATCTATCTTCCTCTTTACACAATTAGCCCTTCATTAAGAGAAATATACTTTTAAAATTTTAATTTTCAGTGCTTATAAACAAGAATTCAAATGCATCTGACTTGGATTCTAAAATTCAACATCAGTACACCATGTAAATGAAGATCAGCCAAATTTTGAAAGTAGGCTGAAAATAGTAGAAGGAAAATGTCAGCATCACTGATCTCAAGAATACAATAGTTCAACAACAAATACTCCTTAAACTAAGGGCAGAGATAAGGATTTGTGTATGAATCAGGTAACGAATTAGTATAAAATAGTAACAACTCTTCTGATAAGATTCTAAAATCAAAAAAATAAGTGGGGGTGACAAGTGCACAACTTTAATCCATAGATGGGAAAGGTATTTTAATGAAAATAATTTTAAAAAAATAAAAACCCTCTGCTTATGAAAAGAATGATGGAGACAATGCAAAATGGACTGTAAAAAGCTTTTGAATTAGCAGAAATAAAAATATGCAGGGGAGATAAGACTAGGCAGGGTGAATAAACACAATCTTAGAAAACAAATTTCAGGGGATGAAGTTTCATAAAAGATCAATTGAAGCCAGACTTTTAGAACTCTAGTGATGCATGAACATGCACACATCTTGTTTGCAAATGAGTCCAGTGTTACTGTACCCTCTGCAAATTCTACTGGTTACACCTAAATTCTTGCTGAAAATTGAGTAGTGGAGCCACATCTTACAGTAAATACAGATCAAACTGAAGAAATAGTCATGGATGACCCTAGAAAATTTTCCACGTAATATCACATATTACTGAAAGAACAATTCATTTTGAAGAAATGATGTTTGGACTGATTGGGCAGGTAACACTCCAGATTTAAAGGTGGAGAATTTGTGGACTAGACAATCTTGACCATATACAGCAAATGCATTAAAAGGTAAACAATGAATAGGTATTGACTGAGCAACATCTATGACTAATAGGCCAACAAACATGACTGATGCAGAGTTTCTAGAAACATTTTGCAGTCACATTGGAATCCAAGTACTGAAAAGCTGCAGTCACATTGGAATCCAAGTACTGAAAAGCACAAGTACTTAACAAAAATAAATTTTTGGCTAGTTAACATAGGAGGGGGAGTGAGAAATCAGATCCTGTAATGTGTTTTAAGCTATACTAATGGTATCATGGTAAATTTTGACCAGCTAAAATATTGAGGAGGGGGGTGGGATTAATCAGATCACCCTGCAATTTGTATTGCATAAATGGTAGTATGGTAGTGTTGATAGTAAAACTATCAATTCATATGTAATAGGCATAGGTCAAAATGAAGCTGGGTCTCAAGTAGAAATAATTAATGGTCCAACATTCTCAAAATAGCATTAAGTGTTCAAATTTGCAGCTCGCATTGTTTTATTGCACTAATTTAGTTAATTCACCCTAACATTTCTAATCAAGGCATTAGGCCTATCAGCAAGATTTGCTTGATTCAAATTGTTTGTGAAAGTTGGTCCACAGTACACTGGGAAGACAAAAAGCTGTAAAGTCAATTTAACATGTAGAGGTCCAACATATTTTTACCCTTTCAAGAGATTAAAGATACTATGTAGTTTAATAATTTGGAAAGATAATATATTAGTGATTATACCCTACTTACTCAGGAATAAGTTAACTGAATTTACAATAATATATATGCATCAAGAGGAGTAGCTTATTCCTGGGCAAGACTTCCAGTTTAATTCTGAAAGTTTACATAACTTAATTCCTGTTCTGGTTCCCATTTGTGCTTGTCAACCAGCCAGAATAGAAACCTGATGTATTGAATTGCTAAGGATTCCTGCAGCTCAGATGCAACCATCTGACGATTAACTAAGCACCACACTAATAAATGCAGTTTTTTCTACAGCTATTGAATCTTTGTAGCTAGAGCTTTAGTTCATTTGAAGCTCCATGGTTTTCAGAAGACAAGATCTACTATAACCTAGATTTAAGCACATATATACCACAATTTTAGATGTAATCTGTCTTCCAAAGTTCATAGAGCTTTGAATGTTTTGAATCTCTAGGAACACACATTCAACAGCTGTGGAAGAAAATCTGAAGCAATTACAAATATGTTTAACATAAGAATCTTGTACAAACAGTTAACTTAGCAAGACAGAAAATTGAATGCGATTTTTTAATCTACAAGAAAACTACTGTATGTTACTGTATTAGCTTGCTTCCTGATACAACTCATCTAAGTGTGAGTAAATTAATGTTTCTCTTTGAAGGCACAATCAACTCTTATTCCTACTTAAATTCATTGGTTTACATTACCTTTTCCTCCAAATCCACGACTTGCCAAATCCTCCAGTTTTGGATTGACAAACTGATTAGCCTCTCTCAAGACTGCTACAAGATCTCTGGCCTGACGACTATTAGCTTGCGTAAAGAAAGCATACGATGTGCCCGTTTCTTGGCAACGGCCAGTACGGCCAATTCGATGAATGTAGTCTTCAGATGAGTTGGGATAGTCAAAGTTTATAACAAACTTGATACCGTCCACATCTACCCACAGAAAAACACTTGTTAGACAAATGGAATTTAGCATTATTCTTTAGGAATATTAACTCAAATTCAATTATTCTATCAATCACAAACTTTAAAACAAATTAAAAAATTTGGAGACTTCCCACTTTAAGCCACGAAACTTGGAAATTGGCAAATGAATTAAGTTCACCTGCACTGTACAATAAGGTTCATGTCATTTGAGTTAATACCTAGTTTCAAGCAAACTGATAATGCAAATCATTAAAAAATATTTAACGAACATTGGTAATGTATACAAACCTGCTTAGTTACCCTCTTTACACATTAAAAAATATTAACCAACCAGCGCATTGCTTGGCTATCCTGCAGAACATCAAAATTCCAATATATCAAGATTGTTAAAAACTGTTGCAAATGGGAAGAACTTTAGATTGAAAACCTTTATTTTTAGACTGTGATAGAACGTAAGGATATAATTAACAAGCCATTCTTAAATTAGGTTAAATTAAAGAACCATTCTTTCAGTATACCGGAAAAATATGAATTAAAAAACCAAATATTATGGCCATAATTATAAAACCTGCAAAGCTTACTTCTAGCTAAGTATTTCAATGCTTACACTTTCACTTAAATCATATCTGAACTTGCACTGGTGGTTAACATTTTCCCAGCTGTGCTTAAACCTTGGAGCAGCAGAGATAGTATACTTGGTGCCCATTTGCCATCATACTCTCTTGGTCTCATCGCCACCAAAATTAACAGGAACACAAAAGAGTTCAAACTACTAAACTAGAAGATGTTAATGGGAACGAAGAGACCATTGTGTCAGTAACACGCTGCCTACGTGCCACCAGTTTCTTCGAGAGTGAGCAGAGGCAATGCCAGATGTGACTGCTATGACAATCATCTTGCATGTGCCTCTGAAACAAAAGGAACACATACCAGACTGATCAATGTATTCACTCACATGAAATGAGACATCCACAAGATTTTCTTACTTAACTCCAGCATCAACAACGCTGCAGCCTATTTGTTTCATGCTACATCACAAATACACTTTTTAATAAATGGAATATTTTTCCACCCAAAAGTAGTGTACTTAAAAAAAAAAACCAACTTCAGTATCACATGTGCTGATATATATTTTAAAAGGTTCCAATTTTGAAAGATACTTTTCTCAGCATTAGATATGATTAAAAGTTTCAAGATCAAAATTTTGTAGCAGCATTCCTCATATGAGCAGGAACTAATTACAAAAAAGAAAAATCAAGGGTTGTGCTTAAAGAATGTCTCAATGCTTGATGGAAAATAATCCTGTATCACATATCCAACTACAGTGCTTGAATGATTAATCATTGTTAACATGATTTTAAACAGCATTAATACCAGGCACTTTAATCATGCCATAATCCTTTAATAAAAATTAACTTTTAAGTTAATGTCAGCTACTGTTCATTGAATCATGCTCATATAAATCCTGTTTGCACTTTCAGCCCTTGATAAATTTGAGTAGCATGTATTGGAATTAAACCAATGTCTGCTACAAATTCATTCCAAAGGCAACCTTTTTTAACAGGTTTATGAATGAGTGTCCAAAAACATGGGTACCAAATCCATGCTAGTTTTGCTCTTTTTAATGCAGCAATTCAATGGAAAATGAATGTAAGAATGGATGACAATATTTGTACAAGCAACTGAAGCTGAAATTTTACTCACCATCAAACCTTTTCCTCTTTATAGTGAATGTTATCAAGTATCAACCAGTCTGGAGTACTATCTGACTGCATTTACCTGCACCTTACCAATGTTTGTCCTTTACTCACAATACTGGAACATAAATATTAAGTAGGGAAGTGGGACTGACCTAGGCCTCGAGCAGCCACATCTGTGGCCACCAGGATTGCTGCTTTTCCATTCCGGAATTCTGAAACAAAAGTAATGTCAGTACATACACATTTTTGATGAAATTTCTAAGGGTCAAATTGACACTTTTTCCATCAATACCTTTTAAATGAATGAAAAATTCAAGAACCTAAGTTGCTTTATTTTAGTATTTAAAAACCCGTCTTCCCCACTGCACAACAGAGTTTTCACTTAACACTGCACTTTATTTTTCAAAATGATGTGGGCCAAATATGATTCATGAACACATGAATACTTTAGTATTAATGTATAAGAAAGATGTGTTTACTTTAACAGAGTTTAAACAAATTCCTATTTGGTTTATTTCATTAAACTAGAATGCTGTATTTTCACACAGTTGCTGTGGTAAAAAATAAAACACCCTTGCCCTTGTTCCAAATGATGTGCCCAATACACGTCTTAGTACTAGAAATTGAAGAGGAAAAAATCAATGTTAGCCATTTTTCTTACAAATAGCTAACTTTGAAAAAGTTTATTTTTGTTTTATGCTTAACTTCCAATATAAAGGGGATGATGTAAGCATACACTTGCCACTCTAATTTTTTTAAAATTTAAGAACTGCAATATAATTTCTGATGACAGGCATTTAATAAAAGATAGTAATGATATGTGTCACCAAACATGGATGGATACAACAGCGCAAGATGAGGATATTATAATAGGCAATTTATTAATTGGAGAGAAAAGAGGAAGGAGTGGGTTCACAGCAAAAATAGAAGATTAGTATGGTGAATTGAATCATGGTTTACCAAACTTACAAGAATACCTTAAGAATTTTTTTCAATATTTCAGAATGAGTGAGAAACTAGAACTACACTTACTCTTGACACCGGAAATGATTCATACATTAGCCTACACTGAAAAACAGCTAACAGTCTGCTTGAGATTATATTACATTAATAATTCCTACAGTAGGTAGTTTTATCATTTAGTGTGATTCATATTAAAGGGTTGTATTATTTTGCAGTCAATATTAATTCATCTATTGTTGCAGGTGCCTGGCTTCTGTTTATGTAGAAAGTAGTGCTTGATTAGTCAAATGTGTAATTTAACAAATGTATATAATCCCTACAGAAGATCCCGAACGGGTCATGCAGAAGACACCTTTCTCAGAAAGAGCTGAAGGCAGCTGATTTTGATCAAGCTAGTTTGCATTTACCCATTAGCATGAATCCAACAGATGCAGATTTTTCTGCTTCACTCCATTCCAGTTGTGGCAGGACAAGCAAGGCAACCTTTACTAAAAATCTTTCTTTTCTCATATCAAATTAACATTGTGTAAAATAAAAACCTATTTCTGTGCTAAGCAAAGGGCATTTTACGTTATCAACCATGATTAAATAGCAAAACCCAATTTGCTCTTAATGTTAAACTGACACCAAATTAGAAGTGCTTTAGAACTTCAGTATCACATTTATCACAGCATCAACAAACTTCAACTACTTTGCAAATTAACAGGCAAAGATAATTTTAAGCCAAATGTTTTGATTACTTTTTGCAAATAAAAAGGTTACTTACTACACTTCACAGCCATAAGCTGAAAACTAATCAATAATCTTAGTTTATTTTAAATATAATCATGTCTGTTCAATCTTCACAAACTAAAATTTGTATAATAGATGGACTTAATATTATGCCTTTGAATCACAAACTGACAGCCACAAAAATGTTTTGATTTCCCAAAGCCTGTGCCACCATAAAGCAACCATGCATGGCAGCTTGACCAATTATTGTATATATTTTGCTATATATTTTCCCCTTTAAAAGATTTATTTTAATTTGAGGATGAATTTTTCATTAAAAATAATTGTTGAACTTGTGCATGTTCCCAATTTTAAACTGTGAAAGTTAGATACATGAAGTGCTAATTAAGGATATGAATCTAAAACATTTTTAATTCAGAAAAGAGTGAAATGATTCCATTAAACTTTTAAAGGTGACTAGCATTTCACCAAGTAAACTATTTCTCAAAACTAAATTTCTATAATAAAACTTATTAATGACACAAAAATGCATATCAATTACAGTACTGCCACTGTATTTCTGGCTGATACTTATTTTGCCACATATGCCACTCTTCGCAAAATGCAAAGAATGAAAGCTGGAACTACACTATAAGAATACCATAGTAAATCACACACAACTTCAGCTGGACTAATGCTAATAACTACCTGCTCCATTTACAAATGAATTTGCAACATGTCTTAACATCCAGTGCCAGAACATAGGAAGGAAGCATGTACTTTGTCCTAGCATACAGCTTGCACCCTTTGCTGTGCACATCAAACTAACACTGCAAACCTAGTGTTTTGCATGTAGCAAAGCTCTAAGCTAAGTAACAGTAAACTATATTAAATTCATTACAGAAAATCAAAAAAGTGTATGTTTCTGTTGAAATGGATCAAATACTTTCTTATACAGTGGAAATTCACAGTGCTAATATTTTTAGTCTGCCATTCTGATATATACCTCTCTCTCTTTCTCTTCACAAGTCACAGCCAGAGATAGTGGCAGTTCAATAGAACATTTGTTACTTACCTCTTAAAACATAATCTCTCTCCTGCTGTGATTTATCTCCATGCATACATAC
Organism: Hymenopus coronatus; assembly: GCA_030762935.1. Classification (NCBI taxonomy): domain Eukaryota; kingdom Metazoa; phylum Arthropoda; class Insecta; order Mantodea; family Hymenopodidae; genus Hymenopus; species Hymenopus coronatus. The sequence goes on from CM060895.1 coordinate 27,081,080, forward strand.
AGCTGGGAACCTGCAATACAATAGGACGCTTCTTTATAACAATCAGTGTAACATGAATTAAACACAAAAAAAATGCAGTTCTTGTTTTGTTTACCACCCCAAGACATAAAACTACTCACCCAAATCTACGTATATCCTTAGTGATGTCTTCAACTTTTTTCTTGGTTTCCACAAATACTATGGTTTTTCCTTCTGTTTCTGCACTGATTTCCTGCAGTAATGAACTCAACCTGAAATGATTTAATGACCATTAATACTATTACTGCAACTCTCGTGCATTACTACCCAATTTTCAGACCACTTTAGAATTGCATACATACTTGTTAAGTTTCTCATGCTCTTGGCAAACATCAACAATCTGCAGTATATTATGATTGGCTGAAAGTTCCATTGAACCAACATTTATTTGTATGTAATCATTCAGAAATTCCTCAGCCAAATTACGCACTTCTTTTGGCCATGTTGCAGACCACATAAGTGTTTGACGATCAGGCTGTAAATGACCACATGAAAGAATTAACCATGCTATTTAGAAATGCCTACCTAGTTGGTTAACCAACTATATTGCTGCTAGTTGAAGGCATTACCCTGATTTGCTCCAAGATCTTCCTTATCTGAGGTTCAAAACCCATATCCAGCATTCTGTCAGCTTCATCCAGAACCAGATATGTGCAGCGTTTTAGATTGGTAATGCCGCGTTCCAGAAAATCAATCAAACGTCCAGGAGTAGCAATCACTATTTCCACACCCCGTTCCAGATCACGAGCCTGACAACAAATGTGGTTAGTTGACAAAGGAGAAATGTTCACTCATTCATGCTAACAATCCTATTTAAAATTCAAGTCATAACATTTAAAAAGTGAATGCATTTACAATATGGGCCCAGTACTATCTACAGATAAATGCATGCAAGCATATCATGACCCCAGAACGATGCCCATCTCTTCTAGATGGATCTACCACAATTTAGGGCATTTTGCAACTTCTTTCAGATGACTCCAAAGAAAGAAAAAATTATTAGTCACTTCCATTTGAATGCATCTAACAAATTCACCTAATATTTCCAAAACTCTTAGTGATTTAAGTAACCCAAATATTTGATTTGCAAATTATTATAACAGACAGATGCATACAAATCACTTTCCAGAAAAATTTAATTTCACTGCTGTATACACTTATTTTCAAAATAGGTAACTTGAAATTTTTCTAACCCGGAATTGCCACAATCTCATAACAAATCTCCTGTTACAGCCTTTCATTTGAAACAGCCTCAGGGTACCTTGCAGTGAATCAGGACTAAATATTCCCCCTCTTTTCACTACTGAAATCTGTTCTCTGAACCCATTGATACATAAGCCATGGTTGGTTGCATTATTTTATAGTTAAGAGCAACAGCACCACTCAGTAACTGAATGTTAAAACACACACTGTGAGACAAAATTCTGGACACACCAGCGTTTATATGATCCCGACAGCATCATTTAAAAAAATATTTACACTCCTTATAAAGCTCTCTCCTAAATTGTAATTTTTCCATAACTTAATATTTACAACAAAAGTACCAGAATCTTCAAAACTATTGCACTCAAGAACAAATTTTCTGAAATGCCAAACCACCATAGGGACTTAATATGCATTCCAAAAAATTAAGTTAACATTTTTAAATTATATATAGGCTGTCACACCTCAACATAGAACACCCTGTGAAAATTCAGTTGGAAACCATCGACAATGAAGCCCACATGGTTTCGAAACCAGTCTAGAAAAACTATACATAAGTGATACTTAAGTGCTACAAACCCAACCCAAATATTCTATAAGCTGTAATACTTATTAAAAAATTAAGAGTACTGAAAATCTAATTCTTGTCAATATCTAGATGCAGCCAAAGTTTAGACTTCTCAGAACATAGCAAACTACTTAAACACTCAAAGCTTGTAGTGTTGCACTGGTGGTACCATTACCATTGATCGTCGTCTTCCGCGGTGTAGTGGTTTCCATGCTAACTTCATATAACCAAGGTTGCGGGTTCAAACCCGGCGGAGGACGATGGATTTTTTCAGGTGTAAAAATCCTTAGCATGGCTTCCTTCGGAAGGGAAGTAAAACCGTTGGTCCTGTGTCGTAGATTTATGGCATGTAAAAGAACCTCAAGCCTGATAAGAGGCCTCTGAGGAAAATTAAGCGGCCTTACACACCCAATTTAGAACGGGACACTGAGAACCACAGTAAGTAAAGAGCGTCCATAAATAACACACATTTTACATTACCACTGATCACTTATTGTACACTAGTCTACACCAGTGTTAATACATTAATGTGTACTTCCTGCAATACAAATAAAGTCTATGATAATTTAATTCAGCATTACTAACTAGTGAATTAAGATTCAATTTACCTGAGGTCCTTTGGGAGATCCACCAAAAATACAGGTATTGCGGATGTAAGTAGCCGAGCCAAAGTCCTGAGCAACACTCTGAATCTGCTGGGCAAGCTCTCGAGTAGGTGCAAGAATAAGAGCAATAGGCCCATCTCCACGTATCAGCCGATCCTGGTTATTTATATGCACAGCAGCTGGCAGTACATACTGTTTTAAAAAAAAAAAAGGGGGGGCTTGAATTATTCCCCTTCTTGAGACAGAGCATTTAACCCTCGTAAGAAACCAAATGATTAAACTACCATATTTACTTTGTCAAAATAACAGTGAATTAAGGAGCAAAAACGCATATAATGGCTTTAGTAGTGACTCAATATTTTTATTAACAAGCCATCGCTTTATAAAATCTTTTGGAGCAAAACCATAAAGTATTTGCATTTTATTAGTACTGTATATGCACAGAAAAACCTCTTTACTCAAGCTTAAATTTAATCGAATAAAATAGCAATATGTTTTTACTTCTGTGCTTACAAATAGATAGTGCTGCAAGCATGATGCAAGGGCCTGATCTGATGCAGTTGGCAGGTACAAAGCAAGCATCAATCTCGTCCTGCACTAACATAATGTAAGTGGAGATAAATAAGACTAAACATGCCACTAGTAAAATACAGGGGAAAGTCTTGCAGTCAAACACAAGAAGTGATTGGTAATGTGTATCAATTTATGACGAGCAAGACTGCAAAGTGGACCCTATTAAATTCAAGTCTACAGAAATGAGTACTGGCAGCCGCCAGTGGTTGAATTAGAACCCATTCAGTTCAGCAAATGCAGGTCTTTAACACCTCATAAGGAAAGACCCTGCATACCCTTACAAAAGATTATTCATTTATCTACACCATACTAATCAAGATTACTCACAGAAAAAAAACAACAGCTTTTTGAAAATAATTTGAGGTTATTTTATGAACTCAGATGTATTTCAGCTAAGTACTTTGTGGTCTGCTAGATCTTCCCAATCCACCAACTAATGTTATTCGTTGCACATCAATAATGGGAAAAAGATAGCTGAAGGCTCAATGAAGACTGTGACAAGTGAATATTGTAGAAAATTCTAATACTATTGAGCAAAATCTTATGATGGATCTTGGCAAAACAAAGGATCCCGGTCCAAAAATTAATGTGCATCTGCCATTGGTAATGACAATGGCAACGTTCTGGATATAGAACCTATGACCAAATATGGTCAGGGTTGTGATCAAGCTGGCAAAAACAATGACAAGTTAATGTACAATTACTTGGTGATAGTGACTCCAAAAGTGTCAAGAGACCATGCAATATGGTAATGTGATAAAATTAGAATGTATCAATTGTGTACAAAAGAGGATGGGCAGATGTTTACGAAACATTCAAGCAACAACTGGGCAAACCATTTTGTCAGATGGTTTGAGCATAAAGTGCAGACTTTCCAACTACACTATTGATGAGCTCAGAAACTATTATGGAATGCCTATAAGGAACAATACAGGTGATTTGAATGGTATGAGGAAATCAGTTTGGGCTATCTTTTTTTCATAAAATATCTACAGATTCTAAGCCTGTTCACAATTTGTTCTCAGGACTGGTGTAAAATATTTCAAGGCCAAAAAAGCTGGCACTTTAAGATATATTTACACATAAAAATGAAATACCTGAAGCTGTTATGTTCGCAATCAAGCCTATGTTTCAGGATTTATCCCACCCATAGCTACTAAAGAAATGTTTGTAAGGAAAAACCCAACACACAAATGAATCTTCCAATAACGCTGTGTAGTTGAGAATCCCCTAAAATGTATGTGGGTATGCTAACACTGCAATTGGGTGTTTACGATGCAGTTAAGCATATATTTCAGGATTTATCCCACCCAGAGTTACTTAAGAAATGTTTGAAAGGAAAAACACAAAGTAATCTTTCAAAACGTGTAGTCGAAAATCCCCAAAAATGTATTTGTAGGGGTATGCTAACATTGCAATTGGGTGTTTATGATGCAGTTATTACATTTAATGATGGATACACAGTAAGACCACAAGTATTAGAAGATATCTGCATATCAGGAGGTTTCAACACTAAACAATGTTAAGGCGTTTGACAGAATGAGAATTGTGAAATTTGAAACTGTTGTAACAAACATGAGTAAACAAGCCAGATCCAAGAGGATTTTAGAGTAAATATATAATGTAGAAGAGTTTATTGAACATTTACTTTTAACATCAATTTTCTCAAAACTACATATTTCAATATAAAAGCCCCATTTTCTCAGAAACCACTAGCAATATCTACATCAACTTTTAACTTTTTAACACAATCTGCACTGCACAGTGATGATGCGGAGAGCCAAATTCCTCAAGTTAATTTTTAATAAAATAGAGTTGCAGAAAAAAAAACAAGAAAAGGTTCTACTTTAGATTTCCATATGAATGAGGATCAGTATATTTAGAAAGGACCAATAAACACTACAAAATTTGGTTTTCTATACCCAATAGATCCTGAGAAAACGGGGCATATGTATTGTCATTTTAACACTGATAATATAGGGCTTTACGACTCCCCTTATATTGAAAACATAAATCACACAAGATAAATGAATGTGTTCGATAAAACCTAAACAATAAAAAGTGATTTCCTGAAAAATAACGAAATTTGATTTGTTTTGGAATCAAGCTCTTCAATTTGAAGTATTCTGAAATGGCAAAAATATTTCAAGCATATTTTGATAAAGTGAACACATCATTCAGCAATAACCTATTATCTAATTCATGTTCATGCAAACAATCCTTTCTTGTAAGAAATATTCTAAATATGATGCCTAGTCAAGCGTTTACAAAGCTCTGCTTATTAAAAAAAAAAAACACAACAACAACCCTGAGATTTTTGATTTACACAATATAACATACATAAGTAATTGTATCTAATTTGAAGTTGCAAGTGAATTCCTTTATTGTGTGGGAGAGGGTAGAATGGAAATGCACCGTTTTGTGCAATAGGTGACAATGGTAACTGCAGCACACAACAAACCATAGGTGTTACATCTGTGAAATTAGGAGAATCCACAGTAAGAAACACTGATTATTTATAACAGTTATATACAAGTAATATTTTTGCTGTGTATCAAAGTTACATCTTTGATGGTTATTTAAATATCTAAATGAATTGTTCTAATAAAACAGCTACATCAAGCATTTTAAAACTACTTGCTTAAAAACTCTGCTTTGCATTAAATTAAGTTACAAATAGATCTGTCATTTTTAATATTACTTTTTATTTGTGTTGAAAAATTACTACTTTTCATATTATCCAAACCTCTTTCTTGATTTTCAAAACCTAATTATCAAAACTAGAAAATTAATTTGAAAAATTACAGTGTGGAACATTTTGATTACAGGAAAATGTTTAAAGTTTGTGAGAAAATAAGATTTAAAGTTGGGAGCACCCATTAATAAGCATGAACTTACCTATCTAAAGCTTCAGTTAATTGGTAGCTAAAGTTTGACAAGTGGGGAAAAACAATACATTTTCTTGAAGTTATTTAATTTTATTATGAAACATTTTTAATTTTCCGCAATTTTTGGTCATATTTCATAGATGTATCACCTTAATATAATACATTGTTGTAAAAAGGGATGGGGGTGAGGATGGAAACCTACTCAGCATGTCTGCTGTGAAACACACATTAACTTTTTGTTTGATGATTTACTCAAAATGCATTAGATGCAACCACATATCTTATGTTTTTAATCTGGGAGAGAAATTTTTTTTCAAATGAGAGTGCTTAAAACCCTAGACCATTAATAGCTAAATTTAAGGTGCAAAATGAACTACACATAGGCTGCCCAGTCACAAACTTGGTGGTGATCTTTACAGTTTCTCACAGGCTTCACCATTGCAGCACCTGCAAAATTTAAAATTTACCTTCCGCCCCTGTATGCTCTTCCATAACCATGAATTACAAATGCAAGATGAACCCCCCAATACTCAATGTTAATTTTTTGGATGGAAAAAAATTTTATTCGAACAAATATGGGTGTTCAAAACTATCAATACTCAGTGAATAGTAACAAAATCAGGCTATCTATGTTTAACAATACTTACAGCAAGTGTCTTCCCAGAGCCAGTTTGGGCAATTCCAACCATATCTCTGCCGCTCATAGCAATTGGCCAACCCTGTGCCTGAATTGATGTAGGTTTTGCAAACCCAGATTTCCTGCAAAAAGAATGGAGTTTTAGAAACTGTGTAGTTAACTGCCAATTAGACAAGTGGATCAAGTTTAAGTGTTTTGAAACTCAATTTGAACAGTGAGAATCCTGCTTAGCTTTGCTGTTTAAAGTCACCTGGGAAAAACTGTACCTTATTTCCTTCATCACATAATCTGGAAAATTTCCCTCCTCAAAATATTGAATAGGTTTAGGAGTATCCTTTCCCTTTACAGAAATCTGATTCTCTTTACGATAATCGTCAACTTCTTGAATGGTCCTGAAACAGAGATTGCAATTTTTAAAGAAAAATAAAGTTATTTGACAATCACATTATTTTGTCAGTCACCACTCATAGGAAAGCTAAGACACAAAAACAAAAGAAAAATAATATTCTACTTCATACAAAACTACCATTCAGCTGTATTACATGGGTGGTATATCCAAATTTGTCTGACAAAATCTTACAGGAACTGTCCTAAGAAACCAGTACAATTACTAAACAATTTTTTCTACAAGCTTGATGCAACAGTTGAAAAAATTGTAATCAATATGCAGTATAGCATTAAATGGCAATTTTTAAACAAAAGCACTACACACCTCCCAGTTACTGCATTATGAGGTGCATAAAAGTCCTTAAGGAAAGGTTTCAGTTCATCAAGGTCCCATTTAGGCTTCATCAGACCACCGCCAGGCTGGCTACCATTCTTTCCCATTAGTGGCATAACTGGACCTCCAGGTCTACGACCAGCATTAAAGCCATTTCCTCCTTTATTATCTCTCATTCCTGGCCTGCCATTATTTTGACCAAAGCCATTTCTTCTCTGGGTATCACCAAAGCCATTCCTGCCATTTGCTCCACCAAATCCATTCCTTATATTGCTGCCAAATCCAGTCCTCCCATTGTTACCTCCAAATCTATTAGGTTGGAAAGACCTGCGACAAAGAATTTTCAGTTATTTATATTCAATTGCAGGGAGTACGTCGTTACCAGTGTCAAAAATTACATTTATTTTATTTGTCTGTATGATAAGAGCATTTCTTGAACATTTTGATATGACATGTGTGTTACATAATTAAGCACTCTTTTCTCCCTAACCTTAGCATATAGGATCTGCCGATCTATATCTTCCATTCTCTAGACTATGGATAAATTATATTTTGGAGTCGAGCTTTCTACATAGAGAAGTAAAAAAATTACATGAAATTTGTGGAATTTGAAAAACACAAACTACAAAATTAAGATTGAAAAGGGGTGTACTACATCACTTAGGTGAGAAATATGGTTATTACTATTGGGGAAGTTCACCACCATAAAAATCTGATGTGTCCCATTCACCATGACTGTCTACATAGTTAAATTATTAAAAAGCTGATTCTTCTACTTCATGCTAATCAAGATTAAACTTGCAGAAATGCTTTCTTGTAAGCAGAAGGGAAGTAAGGGCATACACTAGGCTAAAATGACTGAAATCTTTTAAAAGCGGCTTGCCATGTGGACGAAATCAATTCCTTGGTAATTCCTGTATGCAAAAAGTATTTTAAAACAAACTAATAAGGAATATCTCAAAAATGGACAACTCTACGAAAAAGGTATGACCATTTGTGCATTTTAATAATATCTATATATTTTGTGTGTAAGTTTTTCTCTCTCTATTACGGTTTACTAGTTATGCAAAATCCAGGAAAATTCATCCCAAATAAAGGTGTCTTCAGATGCAATTCCCAGAAAATTCAAGATATACATTTATCTGTCCTGTAAGTATCTTCAATATATGGTATTTTAATCAAAATCATTAAGAGCCATTTTTGAGAAAATCCAATATTTTCTCAAATTTTTCCATGAAAAGGGTAGTTTGGGATGGGGGGATTTTCCTAAAAATTGTTGTGTTGCATCCTTGGAAGACACTAAACTTATATACCAAGTTTGGTATTTTACCAGTTTTTCACTTCTGAAAGTGTTCAGACAGACCTTTTTCTAAAAATGCTTTTTTTTTTATACAGAGGGCCCTAATAAGTCTTTCTGGTAAAATCTCAATCAAATTTTTGGGTGGAATGCAATACTTTCTCTATATACAAGATCATTCCATTGTAAGCACAAACAATAAGAGAAAATTGTGATTCAGGTTATGAAAATGAGATTTGCCTATGCATTGGTATATCAGCAATTTGTATTATTTGTTAATGCTGTCAATAATCAGGAACAAATCAGCACCTTGTGTGCTGAATTCATCTTTTATATGCCAGTAAATCTGACAAGTCACTCATAAAATATGATCTATCATCACTAAGAACCTAAATCCATTTACTAATTTTAATTAGCTGGACCACTATCACGGTAATTAATACATCTTGATTTGTGATCCTTGGCATTATCAGTTCCATTGTTATTGAAATCCTGCCAGGACATCCTAGTCAAGTTTTGAAGTGACAGTTCTTTGCTGCAAGGTGTAGCAAAAAAATGCTGAGTGCAGTTAATGCTGAATGACAAATATATGTATACCAGAAACACACAAATCAGCAGTAGCACATCATTTCTGAACCTCAAATCATGAAATCATACCCAGTATAGAAGTTTTGAAAACAAAAAAAGACAGCTACAAATTAGAAATTTGGGAGAAAATTCATATACAAATACACAAAGACGGCAGAATGAATTTCTAATTACCACTGCCACCCACCCTTGAGAGATTCAACAACCCATCAACAGAGAGCACCACAGCTTCCCCTGGACAGGAAGCTAAAGCAGTATGATCAGTTGGAAAATTGAGGATGGGAACAACACCCATTCCCTAAAACTCATACAAGCAAGAGTTTTTTTTTAGTGATGTGTTACCATTTACCAACTCGCATATGGCAACGCACCACAGTTACTGGCTTCTACTCCCTCAAATTATTCAATTATTTTATGCTTGTTGCAAGAGGTAAGCAGTCCTCACTATAGTTTCAATCAGCAAGTATCCACTTGTACTGTGCTATTTTGCCTTGCTACAGACTTTACACGTAATGTACTGCTGCGCTAGTAGGCTCTTGTTTTAGTTTGGAAATGTCTTGTCCTGCTGCAGCCATGGACGGGAAAAATTTTTTCAGAGTGATTTCCAATGCTTGTAGAGCACGTAAGTATAGCCCAATGTTGAGGGCCCAAAACCACAAAGTGTAGCTTATGAATACTTTTAAGAGTGGAGCAGTTTCAACCTGTAAGTATGACCAAGGGATCTGCAAATCCAGAATAATCTTCCATGTGACAAGAGAAACTAAACCTTATCTCTATTTTTAACTTTGGCAATCCAAAACTTCTGAAATTTGCTCAACTTTTATGTCATATGTAAAACCAAATTACTTTTATATAGCAATGTCTCTTTCAGTGGCAGCCACAAGGGCACATGCTCTCCCCACAAACGTTTCAGAAAATATTTTCTCTATAAACATTTTTGGGTGAATTGGTATAATATAGGCTTTGTAAAATTTTAATCCACTTAATTCTTTCAGCACAGCAGTTGTAGTGAAGGGGCTGTACACGATATTAACCAGCAGCATTTCTTGGACATAATTTTGTGGCCATCCTGTTTGCACATACTAAAGTACCCAGAGCTTTTAGATGTTTGTGGGTGCAGGGTACGAGAGTCAGAGGAAAAGCTTTCTTTGAACATGCAGGGCTGTGTAGTCATTTGCACACATATGCAGAGAAAATAATTGACAAGCAAAAATTGAAGTTTGAATCAAATGTCTGACAAAAATATTTAGCAAAGATCTCTTCTTGTATAAAACTAGATAAATTAATCTATAGTTTCAACATCATTTTTACTAGAAAACGAAGTTGCTAATTAAATCTCCCGAACCAAATATAAAAAACCATAAGCTATAAACATTTACAATGATTTTACAAAGTAAAAAAGAAATACAACAGCCTGCACATACTGGCACCACTCTATGCAATTCAGATTTACAGTACTATTTAAAATCCATTTGTGGTAGTTGTGATCAACAGGCAGAAAAACAGTGCCACACTTGCAAGTGGTGGTTACGCGCTGTGAAGATGATCGCCAAAAATTGCTGAAATTAACTACAGAACATACTGATATATCAGTTACCAGCATTCAAATAAATGGCATTGTTAAAATATACCCAAAGAGGAAGAAGTGTTAGCAAAGGGTAAACCATTTTAAGTGTACAATTTGCTACAAAGATAATGTTTAGACAGTTAAGTGATTGTGATTTGCCTTTCTTCAAGGATAGTTGCAATAATTTGTTGAAAGAAATGGGAGATTTGTGAAATGAAACAAATTATACATACATAAGCTATTGAAATCATGTGGAGTAGCATTTAAGACTAGAATCTTTCAAACTTAATTAGGTACATTATCTAATTTACATCAATGTGCAGCAGGACTATCTTGCTGATAAAGTTGACAAACATGCAGGTGACAGTTTAATGACAAGTTGCTGGGAATATGGTGTGTTCAATTCCTGACCCCAACCAGCAAGAGTAAGTATTTGTTCAAGCTAAAGATTCAAGGATGGAATTTTAGTAATAAAAACGTTTTACTCACAAATTAGCAATTCCCACAGTTTTTAGTGTCCATTCATTTTAGCAAATCTTTAAAATTTGTCCCACCACATAATTTGACATGAGCCACCAGTGTTAATTTTCTAATTTGACCGGGCCTAATAAATTCCACTGCACCATTTGATTCAATGAAGTAGCTTTAGGAGATATCAAGATAAAGTCTACCCGAGATGTTTACGTCCACATACAATCAGATATGGCAGATATAAAAGTTTGTCGCAAGAGAATGAAACTATATGTAACGGTAAGACTTGGGCTACCGGGTCCCGCACGATTTCTAAGTTCTTTTACATGCGCACGGCCGAGCCAGCCGTCTGTTGTGGTTTAAGGAGTGGGGAGGAGGTAGAAGTGGGGGAAAAGGAATAACCCCTACACGCGCAACGTATATTTTATTTGCCACATAAACATATTTAACGCACAGGATTTTAATCAAAATCGGTCCAGCCGTTGATAGAAAAAAGTATCAATGGGAAGAGTAGTATGAGGTGAGGATATTTCTAAAAATCGTCGTGTATCTTTGGAAATAAAATTAAGTTAAACTGAGCTTTATTAATGGACACTGTTTAATTGCTGTGGTTCTCAGCGTCCCATTCTATAGGAACAATCAATGTGTTCTATTCACATGACTTTCTCTGTCTGTTGTGCAAACTATTCTTACAACATATTATTATTTTATCCACATCGTGTTAAACAAGATTAGCATTAGCAGAAGTGGTCTTATTACTTGCAATTAGAAGGGAAGCGCTATATGAAACAATTGGCATTGTGTTCTATTTACATGACGAGCAAAACAAGAGAGATGAGGCCCGCATGGGTGGTGAGGTGGAAGCGTGTCTGCCTCACATCAACAGGTCGTGAGTTCGAATCTTGCTTAGGGTTAAGTTACCCGGATAAAGTTTTTTTTTTTTCCCCTGGGTTTTCCCTTATCCCGAGAAGAAGATGAATGTCGAGTAATTTTAAGCTCCATAGACCCCAAGATCGTTTGAGCTCATTTCACCAAGTTCATTCATCGTCCAGTATGACCAATCAGTTTAAAAGACGTGTTAATCCAATAAGAAAAAAAGGAGATGAAATGAAAGACCTAGTTTTCATTCCAGGAAAGTTTTAAGAAGTTTAAAACTGAAACCAAAAAGAAGGAATATTTCGGAACGGCTAACTATACTAAAAACTGTATGACAAATTGTTTGCTGCTAGTAGAAGTACCAGACCCAATTCCTCTCTGTGAGACGACCATCTCTTCCTGCAAGAAAATTTTAAAGTCCTGGCGCATGCGTACTACCAGACCCGATTCCTCTCTGTGAGACAATCATCTCTTCCTGCAAGAAAATTTTAAAGTCCTGGCGCATGCGTACTACCAGACCCGATTCCTCTCTGTGAGACGACCATCTCTTCCTGCAAGAAAATTTTAAAGTCCTGGCGCATGCGTACTACCAGATCCAATACGTTTATTTGGTCACATAATAATAAGTACACCGTGTAATACCAACACGTATGTTTTTATGAAACGTTTATCTGTATTCTTAATAATTTTTGTGCTATATGACAGTCAGAATTAGGATTGTAGCATATGCTTTTCTGGACACTTAATTATAACACCGTGTAACATCCATGCGTACTTTTTAATATGCTTATCCTTGCGCATAACAATTAATTAACCACGAAATAGTAATTTCAGCCACAAGTCTCTCGCTCTGGGTAACTCACTTGGTTAGGCACTGGCCTTCTGATCTCGTAGGACGCGGGCTCAAACCCGGCTCATTTTTTACGTTATGTAAATTCTCGGTACTATCGAAGTTTTGAGTGGAATCCAATACTTTCTCTTCCTACATTGTTCATTATTCCTACATACGTGTTAGAGAAAGTAAAAATACTTCCGTCTGCTATTCTTTCATTGTTTTTCCTATTCAGTGCACGCAATCATGGGCTCTTTAATACAGAATGCCGCTGTAATTTTGAGAAAATATAACATTATCAATGCCCATCCAAACTGGAAAGAAATACCAGCGGCCAGCTTCTCTTATTACGTTTTATAATATAGATATAGATGGATAGATATATAGTTAGATACTTTATTTCACTTAGGGCGTGGCCCGGTGGCAGCGCTATCAATGTAATAATACAATGTACAATTGTACAATACATAATCTTTTCCAGTAGAAGTTTGACAAAACTCGGAATTTATTTGCGTGATAATTATTAATTTTTCGTGAACTATATGCTCTTCTGACGTTTCTTTAGCCGTTTTACTATTTTATTGTAGTATTCAAAATTTTCGAAAAAAGTTCCATGTAAAGGGTAGTTGCGGGTGGGGGGATTTTTCTCAAAATCTGTGTCGCATCCCTGGAAGATACTAAACTTAAATACCAAGTTTGGTATTTTACCGACTTTTCGTTTTTGAGTTACTGTGGTCACAGACACATGGGCACTCGGAACACACACGGACTTTTTGTGAATATATATTTTTTTTTTATACAGGGGACCCTAAAACGTATATTTCCGGTGAAACCTCGGTATCGAATTTCTGAGTGGAGTGCAATACCTTCTCTATACACTGTGTACATAGTGCGTATAGAGAAAGTAAAAAGGGGGACCCCCCATTTTTATGGGACGAATCGCGGGCTTAATAATACATTTATGTGATTATGAATGAATTCACGCTTACAACAAACAGAAACATAACAATTGATTTGTTTCTCAAGAATGATGTAGGTTTACTCTTTTTATTGATCATGTTACTTTTATTTATGCATTTACATACACATATTATGTGAAAATGTAGAGCAGTTTTTGGATTTTCCCTCTTAGCTTGCATAACTAAATCCAGGTAGGTAATTTTGGTCTCCTCTGCTTAACACTACACCTCTCCCTTCCCCCCTCCGCTTCCTCGTGGAGTTGCTTAACATTGATATCTGACGATTTGCCTTCGGCGCATTTAGCATTGGGGATTGCACTGTAATTCATTCTGCCTACAACTTGCATTCAGGATGAACGCCCGCGAACTCATGCAAACCGGCAGGTTAACTTACAGATTGCTAAGTGCCCATTTTGGGTACTGCATTACAGATGAAGAGAAAAGGGAAGCAAACCGAAAAGGTTTGGAGTTTTTTCTGCTTTATGGAACTGTTCCGGACAGGGATGCAGAAATGCAAAGCCGTCGTGCCAACCGAGGTCGCAGGTGTCCTCGGTGTAATTTGCAGATGCACACAGTTGCATCGGCTAATCGTGGTCTCGGCTGGAGATTTAAATGCTCCAACGGCCACCGTTTAGAGGCGACAAATAACACCTTTTTGCAACGTGTGCGTTTTAATGCCGAATTGCGCACCGACATAATTATTCAGTTCGCATTTTTATGGATGCGGCAGTGTACTTTGTCCTACATCCAGGAAGAATTGGGAGTGGCACAAGATACCGCCGTAGCATGGAGCAGATACTTCCGGGATGTGGCCACCAAAATCGCCTGGCACGATTTCCAACAACTAGGTGGTCCCAACGACATCGTGGAAGTGGATGAAACTCATCTGTTTAAAAGAAAATACAATGTTGGACGATAGGTAATGTGGCGGCATTATTGGTTAGTCGGTGGGATAAGTCGCACAACGAAATTACGTTTTGCACTCCTTGTGCCAAATCGCTCAACGGATGCTCTGCTGCCCATTATGCAGAAGTACATTGCCTACGAAAGTTTTGTAATCACAGACGAATGGAGGGCATACAGAGCCTGCAATGCTGTTTTCACAGGCCATGGCACCGTCAACCACAAACGCCAGTTTGTAAACCCACCGAGAAATATGGATCCTTTCTGGGTACCAGAAGAGGACTTTAATCCTGAATGTCTGGATAGGCAATGGGTAGGGCCTGCGCCAGCCCCCAATATGAGACCCTTGCGGTATCATACCCAAAACAAAGAAAGGTCATGGAGATCTTTAAAAGGTATCCTGGCAACATGCACGAGCATCGAGCATGCATCCAGTTATGTTGGAGAGTTTATGTACAGAGAGAACAAGCTTAATCGCCTACAAAACCATACCCAGCGGTTTGAGGCATTGCTCCAGGATATCGCCACCGCCTATCCAGGTGTGGGCAAAATTGCAATGTCACCAGACCTGGACAATTGTTTATGCCACATCTGTTTCCCGAATTAAAATACATATTCACAACTTCATTCCCATATAATTTCCTCTGCATCCCCATATAAACTCCCCACTATCATATCCCTCACCATCCCCATATAAACTCCCCACTATACACATCCCTCACCATCCCCATATGAACTCCACACTATACACAGCCCTCACCATCCCCATATAAACTCCACACTATACACATCCCTCACCATCCCCATATAAACTCCCCATTATACACAGCCCTCATCATCCCCATATGAACTCCACACTATACACATCCCTCACCATCCCCATATAAACTCCCCTCTATACATATCCCTCACCATCCCCATATAAACTCCCCTCTATACATATCCCTCACCATCCCCATATAAACTCCCCACTATACACATCCCTCACCATCCCCATATAAACTCCACACTATACACAGGACCTCACCATCCCCATATAAACTCCCCACTATACACAGCCCTCACCATCCCCATATAAACTCCACACTATACACATCCATCTTTATCCCCATATAAATTACATTTTATCATTGAGTTCCTCTCCAACCCCATATATACATCTTTGTGCATCCCCCCAAGTTATTTTGTTAATCAAAATTATTACAGAGAAAAATAGAGCACGATAATACACAATGTCAGGCATATATTATTGTGTGAAGTTAACAGTTTTCAAGATATTCCTTGTTAGTTTCAGTTTTACAATACATAACACAGAAGATAGATCCTAACATTTTAACACGTGGCCATGCAAAGAGAAGCGAATTTCAAAGCAATCATATTGCGATCTTCGCTTAAAACTATCGCTTTGGTCTAGTGTATTCCGTCATTTCCTTTTCTATGAGGAAATATGAAATAACATTTGAGCTAATAATAATATGTCCAGAGGTTTGTCTCGATTAAAATGAAGCAGATAGAAAAATAAACCTTCAAACGATTTGTTGGTATCGCCACTAATAAACGATAATTTTACACAGAAAGCCAAATGAATGTACCGTATCAACTTCTTTTTTGTGTTCCATTCACATGACTTTCTCTACATCTCTGCAACAAATCATTGTTAAAAAGCTTATGCTTCAATTTACTTCACTCTAATCGAGAAAAATTTAGCAGAAATAGTCTTATTACTTGCTTCCTTGTAAGTAGAGGCGAAATAAGGGAGTACCATAGGTTAAAGTGACAGTCAAAAGCTGGTTGTTATGTGACTGCAGTTCCTTTGTTTATATGGACAGGAGTTGACAAATTACTGTATGAGAAAAGTATAAGTTTTTCAAAGCTGAAACCAAAAATAATGAATATCTCAAAAGCGACCAACTCTACGAAAAAAAATGCATATGACATAAATTATGTGTTTTATCCTGATCTACATTTTTTGTGGAGTAAGTTTCTGTCGATCTCTTACGGTTTGCCAGTTATGCAAAATTCAGTAAAATACATCCAGAATAAAGCAGTCTTCAGAAGCTATTCTCAGGAAATTCAAGATATATATTTTATTTGTCAGGTAAATATCTTTAATATACGATATTTTAATCAAAATCGTTAGAGCCATTTGGGAAAAAATCAAAATTTGCCAAAATTGTTCCATGTAAAGGGTAGTTGGGGGGTCGGGGATTTTCTCGAAAATCTTCGTGTTGCAATCTTGGAATATACTGAACTTAAATACGAAGTTTGGTATTTACCGGCCTTTTCGTTTCTGAGCTATGCTGTCCACAGACACACACACACACACACGCATGCACACGGACCTTTTTCTTTTTTTTGGATTCAGGTCGACCCAAAACATGTATTTCTGGTGAAATCTCGACATGGAATTTTTGGGTGGAATACAATACAATATTTCTCTACATTGTACATAACGTAAAAAATGAGCCGGGTTTGAGCCCGCGTCCTACGAGATCAGAAGGCCAGTGCCTAACCAAGTGAGTTACCCAGAGCGAGAGACTTGTGGCTGAAATTACTATTTCGTGGTTAATTAATTGTTATGCGCAAGGATAAGCATATTAAAAAGTACGCATGGATGTTACACGGTGTTATAATTAAGTGTCCAGAAAAGCATATGCTACAATCCTAATTCTGACTGTCATATAGCACAAAAATTATTAAGAATACAGATAAACGTTTCATAAAAACATACGTGTTGGTATTACACGGTGTACTTATTATTATGTGACCAAATAAACGTATTGGGTCTGGTAGTACGCATGCACCAGGACTTTAAAATTTTCTTGCAGGAAGAGATGGTCGTCTCACAGAGAGGAATCGGGTCTGGTAGTACGCATGCGCCAGGACTTTAAAATTTTCTTGCAAGAAGAGATGGTCGTCTCACAGAGAGGAATCGGGTCTGGTAGTACGCATGCGCCAGGACTTTAAAATTTTCTTGCAGGAAGAGATGGTCGTCTCACAGAGAGGAATCGGGTCTGGTAGTACGCATGCGCCAGGACTTTAAAATTTTCTTGCAGGAAGAGATGGTCGTCTCACAGAGAGGAATTGGGTCTGGTACTTCTACTAGCAGCAAACAATTTGTCATACAGTTTTTAGTATAGTTAGCCGTTCCGAAATATTCCTTCTTTTTGGTTTCAGTTTTAAACTTCTTAAACTTTCCTGGAATGAAAACTAGGTCTTTCATTTCATCTCCTTTTTTTCTTATTGGATTAACACGTCTTTTAACTGATTGGTCATACCGGACGATGAATGAACTTGGTGAAATGAGCTCAAACGATCTTGGGGTCTATGGAGCTTAAAATTACTCGACATTCATCTTCTTCTCGGGATAAGGGAAAACCCAGGGGAAAAAAAAAAAACTTTATCCGGGTAACTTAACCCTAAGCAAGATTCGAACTCACGACCTGTTGATGTGAGGCAGACACGCTTCCACCTCACCACCCATGCGGGCCTCATCTCTCTTGTTTTGCTCGTCATGTAAATAGAACACAATGCCAATTGTTTCATATAGCGCTTCCCTTCTAATTGCAAGTAATAAGACCACTTCTGCTAATGCTAATCTTGTTTAACACGATGTGGATAAAATAATAATATGTTGTAAGAATAGTTTGCACAACAGACAGAGAAAGTCATGTGAATAGAACACATTGATTGTTCCTATAGAATGGGACGCTGAGAACCACAGCAATTAAACAGTGTCCATTAATAAAGCTCAGTTTAACTTAATTTTATTTCCAAAGATACACGACGATTTTTAGAAATATCCTCACCTCATACTACTCTTCCCATTGATACTTTTTTCTATCAACGGCTGGACCGATTTTGATTAAAATCCTGTGCATTAAATATGTTTATGTGGCAAATAAAATGTACGTAATTTTTAGAAATGTTACATTTTCTAACAACGGCTGGGCCGACTTTGATTAAAACCCCGTGCATTGCGCGTGTAGGGGTTATTCCTTTTCCCCCACTTCCGACTTTAATTAAAGTGTAGGGGTTATTCCTTTTCCCCCCACTTCTACCTCCTCCCCACTCCTTAAACCACAACATACGGCTGGCTCGGCCGTGCGCATGTAAAAGAACTTAGAAATCGTGCGGGACCCGGTAGCCCAAGTGATACACTGTTTTTCGAATGCTTATTACAGGACAGAACTGTGCAGTGGAAATTAACCCCCTACACCACACAAGGGACTTTTCCAATTATGCATATTTGCATCAACTTAAAATGCTAAATATATTTTTACATTCGCTGCAAGAATACAAAATTTGGGTGTTACTGCTCGTTCCTTTATGACGAATGACCACTAGCGAAGATACAGAAAGCTAGCCTAGTCTTGATTAACAAGTTAAATAGTTTGCTACAATGACAAATAGCTGTTTCCTTACGATTGCGTTTGAGAATACACAGATAAGGCGACCAAGTATCTCGCATTTAATCTCATTTAAAGTCATTAGTAAATCGGTTGCGCGACCTCTTGCAAACGGTACACCTTGCAAACTACCGTTTGATGTACAACTGGGCGACACTCGCCAACAAGATTAACTTAAAACCTGAAAAGAAAAATTTCAAGGTTGCCTTTAGTTTAAAGGGGAAAAAAATCGTGTAAATCTATAAAACAGCAGTTTGATGCTTGATGAAACGTATATGGAGGTCAATTTCATTTGTATCATTTATTTCCGAGAGATTCCTACTAAGAGTATATACTTCAACATTTCGGGAATGGTTAATTCTTGAATAGGACACTTCAGTAAAGAATTCATCCTTTTTACAGGATGTATCTCGTTGCATTTTAGTTGGTCATAGGGTGGGGCATCTGGCTTTTCTAGCATTCGATGTACAAGTTATGTCGAAATCAGATTGATTAAAACCCCCTCAATTCAGTTTTTTCAGTGGATGCATAATAACTCCCAGAAATTTTCGGGCACTTAACATTTTTGTAAAACTCGTACAATAAAAAGTACATTCAAAGTATAACGTCATCGGATCGATTAGTTCCCATGGACAAGCCGCCATTTTGGGTAGAGTATAACAAAGACGAGATATATATGTATATATATATCAACTTATCTGACGGCTATAAATGATGGAAATAGCCTGCAACTTTATCAATAATCCTAAACAGAAAGTTCATTACTTACATTTTATTCAATGAAAAAGTATCCCGTCGCTTGTAAATGTGTAGATAGGTAACAAAGAGGTCAACACAATGTAAAACCTGAAACAACATTTAACAATTCTCATTCATTCCAAAACTGGAAATTATAACTTAAAATGTAATAAAAAAGTAAGAGTAACAAGTACATTCCAGTTTCTTCAAACATATTTCCAATTTCCGCCAAATGTACCATATAAAAACTACAATTCTACAGGAGCTCAACAAACTACAACTTACCTGTACTAGCACAAGATGGCGAAGAGGAACGTCAGATTGAGCGTCAAACACACAAAGCCGCTTGGGCAGACGTTACCAACCTCAGTGCAACGTTTATAGCTAATGTTCTTGCGAATCAATCATGATGTAACTTGCTGCAACTTAATGTGTGAAAATAAAATGCATATCTGTGTTTAACATTTCGACTCGGGGTTCATTCATATTAATAATTTAAATAAATATTGTTTAAAACGGATAATTATATAACGCCCCTTAATATTTTTGGCTGCACCACTGGAGAAAATAGTAAGGACGACAATGATGCTAATGATATCAATACCGACATATAATAATAATAATAATAATAATAATAATAATAATAATAATAATAGTGTTATTTATTATTAATTTTTTTAGAGTTAATTATTTCCGAGATACTCCTTGTCAATGATTTCAATTTTAAAATACTCAAAACGAAATGTCGCTATTCGTTTCATACCTCTGTTGTTTTACTCCTGGCCATGCATAGAGAACTGAATTTCAACTGTTTCACATAGAGACTATTTTCCTTCTACTTATAAGGAAGCAAGTAATAAGATTATTTCTGATAAATTGATGATGTTTATCTCATTTAGCATGATGTAGACAAAGGAATAATCTTTTGTAAGAATAGTTTTGTTTGCAGAACGAAAAAAAAAATATAGAATTTTATTTATGAGCGCTCTTTAGCTACTGTGGTTCTCAGCGTCCCGTTCTATGTTGGGCCTGAAAGGTCGTTTAATTTTGCTCAGAGGCCTCTTATTCAGGCTTGCAGTTCCATTGCCATTCAGCGGGTTTGAACCCCTAACCTTGTTTTTATTTTTTTTTGGTAGTGTTTAACGCCCGCTTTAACTACTTATGGCACCGCAGGCGGTGACACTGATGCTATGTGAATGATGATGGTGCACCTGTGGAATGCGATGGCGGGGGAAACCGGAGTACCCGGAGAAAACCCCCAGCGCCGCTTTGTCCACCACAAATCTCACATGCTGTCGCTTGGGATCGAACCCCGGCTGTTTAGGTGAGAGGCAAGCCCCCCCTGACCTTGAGTACAGAAGGTAACCACTATACCACAATGGGTGACATTACAGAACAGATAGAGATCATGTGAATCGATCTCTCCCCCCCCCCTTCCTTCGCTTTGTCCTCTTGGCTACTATGCCACTTATAAACCTTGATTTTAAAGATCTCTATTTAGACTTTAGAACATATTTTTGGGTAATTCCTGCTAATTTTAGGTCCTTTTTCACTTCACCAATCCATTTATAGTCTACTACTGTGCTCTGTTCTTTTCTATAGTGAATATAATTCTGCAAAGTAGAACTTAATTTCTTTATGAGTTTGTTAAATTCGAATCTATTTGTCCATAGTCCATAAAAGATTATCTCCGCTTAATGTCATGATATTATGATTAATATATAATTAGTACCTATGTTTATTATTATTTTATTGCTATTATTATTGTTATATTATTATTATTATTATTATTTAAACTATTAGCGGCTTATTCAGCTATATTTCGTCGTTATCAGTTTTTGTTGGTACATGGTAAGGGGGAAGCGAACGATCATGCGCATTGGCTGCTGACCTGGATGCGCTATATTCAAGTGCGCATCGCTATGCGTCAGCAGAAATGATGACGCAGGCTGCCTGTGGCGGATTACATTCTGCAAATTATTAAAAGTATTTATACTGCATTTTTCTTACTTTAACTGATGCGCGAATCTTTTCAATGTGTACAGGTACAGTACTAAAATTTCACTACAGCCACTAGACTAGAGCATGGTGTAATAAGTTTCGGTTAAAGATAAAGCAATCCTTGTCTTTTTCTATTATTCCTATTAGTTGCAGACAAAGATATCCGTAATGGCTTTAGTCAAGGTTAGTTAAGGTAAGCTTGTAAGCTATTTACCTCTCCCTTTTTAATAATGTGGTAACATTATTTCTGTACCACCTACCTAGTAGGTAAAAGATTACATTCCGTGCAAAAGTTCCATATCGAGATTTCATCAGAACTATATGCTTTGAGGCCCTCCTGAATACAAAAACAAGCAATTTTAGTGGAACATCCGCATGTGTAGGGGTGTGGGTGTGTGTGTGTGAACAACAATACCCAAAAACAAAATATAATATAAATACCAACGTTGGTGCTTAGGTTCAGTAACTTCCAACGATGTAATACTTTGTATTTTTGCAAGAAATCACCCTCGACCCAACTATACATTTTTTCTTCTTCTTAACTTTAGCTCTAATTGCTTTATTTAAAATCCATATATTTAAAATATTGGCTGCGCCGTGGCTGAGTTGTTAGAACGCTCGCCTCCCATCTAGACGGCCCGGGTTCGATCCCAAGCGCCCCCATGTCGGCTTTGTAGTGGAGGATGCGGCGTCTGGGCGCGTTTCCTCCCTGAATCCTCCGGTTTCCCCCTCCACTCATTTCATCAATTGCTCCTTCATCACCTTTCCTATCATCCATTGCGCTTGCACTTCCTCATGCTCATGCCTGGCTATGGGCCGACTACTCGTAGCAGGTTCTCCATACTGTGGTTTCGGGTTTGGTTCCCCGATAAGCTTCTGACCCCTAGGCATCCACCCATAAGTCCTAGGAGGGTGTCAGTCCAAAATACGGGGAGTGTAAACCGATTACGAATATTTAAGATGTTTACATGACAATAAAATATACATCTTGAATTTTCTGGGAATAGCTTATCAAGCCCGCTTCATTCGGAAGGAATGTACCCTAAAAGACTAGAGAAAGTAGTGTAAATGTAAAAAGTCATAATATGTAAAGCTTGTATCAATCTTTAAAACATGTATGGAGTTAAACGGGATATATCTGTCTCTGTCTAAATATTGTTTTCGTCCTTAAATAGTAGCATGGCGTAAATATTCAGTTATATTTTCAGATTTCAACACATTTCTATGCAGAATATTTTATATATCAAATTACATAATTTTAGAGCCTTTTAGAGTTCCGTGGGCTAAAGTTTAAAGTAAACGAGTCTTTTCCGTAAAATTGCTGCAAATTATGTAGTTTGGGAAAATTTTCAAATGATAGGTAATTGTTGGTAAATCAAATCTTACATTTTTTTATCACGTCCATCTATGATTTCTAAATACTCCAATTCATTTTCCAAATAGAAAGACGGAATGAAATTCGAAGGAGTTTGTAAATAGACTGAATTCGTTTTCCATATTCCTTAAATCGGAAAACCTTGTTTCAAATGTAGCTGTAGGATGGTTCTATAGCCACCTAATGGATTTACAATTCGTAATAACTGTAGGCAGCGGAAATTACACATATGCATCTTGGACAGATAGCTATCTAAATAGTTGGTGGTCCCAATTTGACACGCTTTGTATAATTGTATTTACTGTTCCGATTAATGAGACATCTCTCCTTGCAGAGCTAAGTTCAGTGAATCCATGTCATCCGGCACAGCCTTGATTTGAATCAGCTGCTTGGTATTGACGTTTTATTATTTTTATGTTTAGTTTTACAATTAATTTAATATTTCATTTAAAATGGCCAATGTCTAAAAACTAGTACTGGCACTGCTGCGTCTGAAAAATAGTTATTTATTGGCAGGTATATGAGTTAGAAATATAACGTACAATTAAATGCACTGGTACCAATCTAAATTTTCAGAAATTCGTTTATTTCAGGGGTGATGATAGTGATGAGTACTCAACTCGAAGGCCGATCAATGTGGGAGAGATCACAACCTGACTCAGGCAAGGATGATACCGTTATCCCTTCAAGGAGATGGTGTTGTTGAACCATGCCCTCTCAGCGGGGAAGAAAATCCCCACACCGGTTCCGGGAATCGAACGGGAAATGGAAATGGAGTTATGTTTATGGACGCTCTTTAACTGCCGTGATTCTCAGCGTCCTTTCTATACTGGGCGTGAAAGACCGCTTAATTTTGCTCATGGGCTTCTTTTTCAGGTTTGAGGCTCTTTTACGTGCCGTAAATCTACGACACGGGACCAACAGCTTTACTTCCCTTCCGAAGGCAGCCATACTAAGGATTTTTACGCCTGAAAAAATCCACTGTCCCCCACTGGGTTATATGAAGTCAGCATGGTAACCATTGCACCACGGAGGGCGACAGGAATCGAACGGATCCGCTGCGCTAACGGGAGGAAAATAAATTGTTTTAATACTCCCTCTATGCTTAGCCACTTTGCTTTCGATAGTAAAGCTAGATCGACTATTCAGATTCTTAAGTCTTTAGAATTCCTCTAACCTGCGGATGTTGCAATGTACTGATTACATCATTCAGGTTAGCAGAATGAGCACATAATGCGCCTCTGTAAATCATGCAATTTAACAAGAAAAACAAAAAAATCTGATGTGTTCCATTCACATGACTTTCTCTATACCTCTGTAACAAATTATTGTTAATAAGCTTATCTTTTATTTATTTCGTGCTAATCGAGAAAAATTAGCAGAAATTGTCTTATTTGTTGCTTTATTGTAAGTAGAAGCGAAATAAGGGAGTACCATGGGTTAAAGTGAAAGCCAAAAGCTGGTTGCTATGTGACTGATGTTCCTTTGTATGGACAAGAATTGACAAATTCCTGCATGAGAAAAGTACAAGTTTTTCAAAGCTGAAACCAAGAAAAAGGAATATCTCAAAAACGACCAACTCCACGAAAAAAATGTATATAACATAAATTGTGTGTTTTAACGTGCTCTACATTTTTTGTGTGTTAAGTTTTTATCCATATCTTACGGTTTAGTAGTTATGCAAAATTCATCCAGAATAAAGTAGTCTTCAGAGGCTATTGCCAGAAAATTTAAAATATACACTTTATTTTTCAGGTAAATATCTTTAATATGTGATATTTTAATCAATATCGTTACAGCCATTTTTTAGAAAATCAAAATGTTCGAAAAAAGTTCCATGTAAAGGGTAGTTTGGGGTGGGGGATTTTTCTCAGAATCTTCGTGTCACATCCCTGGATGACACTAAATTTAAATACCAAGTTTGGTATTTTACCGACTTTTCGTTTTTTGAGTTATCGTGTTCACAGACACACGGACACACGAACACACTGAGACACGGATCTTTTTCTGAAAATACTTTTTTTATTCAGGGGACCCTAAAACATATATTTCCGGTGAAATCTTGGTATCGAATTTTTCGGTGGAGTGCAATACCTTCTCTATACACTATGTACATAGTACTATAGAGAAAGTAAAAAGGTTACATTAATGATGGATAAAATCGTACTAAAATCTTCTGTCTTTTCCACTTATCGAGGGCCCAGTCAGAAATAATGTGTAACTTTTTTTTTTTGCGAATTTTGATCAACATTTTAAACAGCTTAAAAATGATCTTCTCTACACGTTCTATCTTACAGTGATATGATGCCTAAAAGCGTTTCTATGACTTGTAATTCCATATCCATGTCAACCCGTCAAGCAATTCTTATATAATGTACATATGCCATTTGAAACGTCATGGACGACAGCTTGTGGCAGACATTCCGGCACCACCAGTCGCACAATGTGCTACAGTTGCGCACCCATGCGTTGGGTATCATCTCCTCACCAGCGTTGCCAGATTGGGCGCAAAATAGTGAATTGGACTACTTTTGTTTAGATGCGGCTACACAATCTTCGGTTGGGCTACGCGACTTTTTGGGTTACTCAAACTTTTGATTAACTACTTAAGTACTGAGTAGCTTACATAATGAGGAATTCGGTTTGAGTATTATTAGGCTGGTGAAATAATGTAATAATTAATTAATAACTCGAAACAACGTGGTCAGGTTTCCTGTTCTCGATGTTAACACTCCAACAGGGAAGTCCTAGCTTGTTGATTCGGGTTATTATTAGTGAATGGTACAATATGTCTCCCTGCATCTAATGCGTATGAAGTAATATCACACCCGAATGTTTGTCTATTGATCGCCTACTTCATAATTTAAAAAATCTAATGTGTTCTTCCATTCGTATGACTTTCTCTAGCTGTTACACAAACAATTTTCCTTACAAAAGATTATTATTTTATCTACGACGTACTAATCAAGGTAAACATTAGCAGGTGGTCTTATTGCTTGCTTCCTTGTAAGTAGAAGGGAATAAGGGAGTAGATTACACTAAAGCGATGGTAAAATATTTGTTAATATAGTGAGTGGATAAAGTCATGTAAATGCTAACAAAAGTTTTTTTTTCTTTTATTTTGAATGCTCCCAAAATCGGGTCGTATTATAATTATAATTAAAACGAGCGTTTCACATTGAAACCTGAATAGTAGCACTAACTATGAAACTATTTCCCCAAATATTTTTTAACTTTGTCTGATTTTGGTAAACTTTCTTAAGTTAAAAATAACAAGTGTGATGATTTACCACTCACTGAAAAATATTATGCAGATGTTCTTGATTAAAACATGCCACATGTTATTTTTCTCATCCATAGCAGCTGCATTTATTTTATCATTGCACATTTTATCAAATATTTTTCCTGAATGACTAATTCTTTGGTAAGTTCAAATTTATCTTTCAGTGTTCTCAGACAGTAGAAAAAATCATCAGAGGTTGAAAGTAAAAGAAAAAGGTGACAACTAAGATAATGATAACAAGTGGCAGTAGTAGCAGTAGTAATAACAATAACAATCATTATAATAGTAATAAAACTAATGATGATGCAATGATCGTCTTTTTTTTTTCTCTCTCTCTTTCTCTTATCGTACCCGTTGCCTGTAGTTTCTTTGCAGACATAATTCTTCGCGTATCAGACAGTTGTCTTAATTGAGTGATCTCTTTCGTGTACCATTTGATTTTATAGCTTGCAGATAGTGCATATTATCATAGTTGCGTAGTTCCCATCCTCTACCAACTAGTTTGTTGCTGTTAATTTAGCCGAAAGAAAATTCTTGGTTTTCACTTCACGAATGCAAAATGGAAGTATCTTACTAAGTAAATGAAGATTGAGTATACTTCTGTTGAAATATTCTGTTAAAGGGAATAACAAAAAATGTGTAACAGATCGGGATGCTCATGTGGTAACGATTGTGGCCCGCATTCGGGAGGTTTTGGGTTCAAATATCATGGGTCAACTAATCGGGCAGGTTTATAAAAGCTTATTTTTACTTCATTTTTATCGAGATAAACCTTTGCCGAAATAGCTACATTACACATTTCGTTATACATACAAAGAAAATTTCGAAATGTTTAAGAATAGGACGTTATATGCTGACCTTATAATTGCATACTGTTTCCTCGCAATAACGAGAAACAAATGAAAATTGACTTTAGTACGGCAGATAGCGAAGTTTTTACTAAATAGCCCAAGATATAGCACACTTGAAAAGAACAGAAAACGTTAAATCAGACCACTTTCCTCCAGACTTCTTTGTCTTCCTCTGTTTATATTCCTCGTACGGTGCACTTACAACCCCCCTCCCAGGACTTATAAGCCAGTGCCTAGGATCAGATGCCTAATGAGGAGCAGGCGGATTCTGAGTCAGAGAAACCGAGATGGGTGATCAGCCTGGTGCCTGGTATGTGAGTGAGAAAGATGATACGAAATAATGGTGAGGCGGATGAAAGGAAATGTGATTATAGAGCAGACGGTGGAATGAATGACAGGGAAAAGTGCCCAGTCGCCACTTTGTCCACCACAAATCCCAAATGAGGTCCTTTGGGGGCGACTTGGTGGAAGGCGAGTGGTCTAACCATTCAGCCACGCCGCCGCCTACTATAAGCATTAATAATAAATTGTAAATACAAATACAAATAATATATATATATATATAATATATATATTACAAATTGAATAAAAAGAAAAGAAGAGGAGAAAGAGAAAGAGGAAGATGATGATGGGTGCAATGATCCGAATATTGTTAAATAACGAAATGGAACGGCTAAATAATAGTTGTTAAGGCGCGTTTTACTTTCTCTAGCCCGTATGTATAATGTACATACATTTTTTTATTCTATCAAAAAATTCGATTCGAGATTTCACCGGAATATATGTTTTGAGATCCCTTGTGTCCGAAAAACATTTTTAGAAAAAGGTCCGTGTGTGTTTTTGGACAGCATAGCTCAAAAACGAAAAGACCGTTAAAAACCAAACTTGGTATTTAAGTTTAGTATCTTCCAAGGATGCGACACAACGATTTTGAGGAAAATTCCCCCACTCCAAACTACCCTTTGATGGAAACAACTTCGAACATTTTGTTTTTTTCAAAAATGGCTCTAACGATTTACATTCAAATATCGTACATGGGTATTAAAGATATGTACATCACAAATAAACTGAATATTTTGAAATTTCTTGAATAGCCTCTGAAGACCTCTTTATTCTGGATGAATTTTGCTGCATTTTGCATAATTGGCAAACCGTAAGAGATAGACATAAACTTACTACACAAAAAATTATATCTCGTTAAAACACATAATTTATGTCATATACTTTTTTTGTGAAATTGATCATTTTGGGGATATTCCTTGTTATTGTTTTCAGTTTTAAAAATCTAGCTTTTCTCATACGGGAATTTGGCAGTTCCTATCCATCCAAAGAAACCAGCAAGTTTTTTTAAACATTTCACTGTCACTGTAGCCTAGTGAACCACGATCATTTCTGCTAATGTTTATCTTGATTAAACATAGAGGGAAGGATCAGCTTTTATAACAATAATTTTTTGCAGAATAGAGAAAGGCATATGAATGGAACACTTTAGAATTTTCTTAAAAAACAATATGAGTAATTTTGTTTAACAAAGTCAAAAGTAAGCATCTTAGCAAAAATAGTTAATTTCATTTTAACTTTCTCTATACATACTATTGCATAGTATGTGTTAGAAAAAGGTCCGCACGCACGTATGTGCGACATGAAGATTTCAAGAAAATCTCCCACCCTAACTACCATTTAGGTACATGGAAACATTTAAGAAAATTTATATTTGTTCAAAAATGGCTCTAACAATTTGGATTAAAATAACAAATATTAAATATATTTTTATGACAAATAAAATGTAGAACTTGAATTTTCTATGAATAGTCTCTGAAGTCCACTTATTCTGAATGACTCTTACATAGTTCGTAAACTGTAAGAGATAAACAAAATGCTACTACACAAAAAATGTAAAATATCGTTTAATAGTTATTTATTATAAAAGTGGATAATAGAGGTATCTCCACTTGTATAATACATTATTTTATCCCACAGATGTGATAAATTAAAATATGACAAATATTTAGTTAATGATTTTACAACAGCTAGTAATAAATTAAATAGGAGTAAAGTACTGAATAGCGGCTTTGTTATAGTTATAAAATATGGTGGGCTATGTATGAATACTAATTTATTTTTGTTGCTGCTAGTTTCAAATTGATTAAGTTAACGATGGACGTTGAGAACGTTAATATATCAGTTCCAAATGATATGCTAAATGAAGTAAAAGAAGCTCTTGAGGCTTTATTACTTCTATGGTAATGTGCAACAAGTTCACTTTCATGCAGTTCATACATTTTTGATGTTGCGCTAATAACTATCACTTTGATTTAAAGTCCAAGTTTTCTTATGTCATTTCTGCAAAGCAAAGGTGTCTACTACAAGTATCTAGGATGAACACAATTTATGACATAGGCATTTTTTGTGGATTTGGTGATTTCCGAGATATTTCCTGTTATTGGGTTCCGTTATAATAAACTTAGTCGTTTTTCATACAGGAAGTCCTCATCCGTTTCATATTTCTTTTTGTTTTACCCCTGGCCATGGAAGGAGAATCGAATTTCATGTCAGTCGTATAACGATAGCTTTTAAAAGATTTGATTATCGCTTTAGCATAGTTCATACCCTTTCTACTTACAAGGAAGCAAGTAATAAGAGTATTTCTGCTAAGATTTATCTCGATTAGCATGATGTAGATATAAGAATAATCTTTAGTAGGAATTTCACGTGAATGGAACACATCGATTTTTTTTTAAAAAAAAAAAAAAGGTCCGTGTGTCAGTGAACCCGATAACCCAAAATACTAAATTCGGTTAAATACTAAATTTGATATTTAAGTTCAGCATCTTTCCAAGGATGCGACATGAAGATTTTCAAGAAACATGCAAACCACCCTTTACATGGAAACATCTTCCAAAATTGTTTTCCTTAAAAATGGTTGTAACGATTTTGATTAAAATTCCTTTCATGACACATAAAATGTATGTATTGAATTTTCTGGGAACAATCTCTAACGATATGTATCTTCAATCTGGATGACTTTTGCGTAACTGGTAAACCGTAAAAGATAGACAAAAACATACTACACAAAACAAATATAGATCTCGTTAAAATACACGAGCTATGACATATATACCTATTATTACTTTCTCTACACGTACTATGTACATACATAGTGCACAGAGAAGGTATTGTAAAGCACCCAAAAATTGATACCGAGATTTCACTGGAAATACATGTTTTGAGACTCCCTGAATAAAAAAACATTTTTAGAAAAATGTCCGTGTGTGTCTGTGTGTATGTGTGTGTGTGTGTGCGCGCTTGTGGGCAGCATAGCTCAAAATTGAAATGTCCATTAAAAACCAAACTTGGTATGTAGGTTTGGTATCTTCCAACGATGCGACACGAAGTCTTTCAAGAAAATCCCCCCATCCCCAACTACCCTTTTGCATGGAACATTTTACGAAAATTTTTATTTTCTCAAAAATGACTCTAACGATTTTGATTAAAATATCGTATATTAAAGATATTTACCTGAAAAATAAAATGTATATCTTGAATTTTCTGGGAATAGCCTCTGAAGACTACTTTATTCTGGATCAATTTTACGGAATTTTGCGTAACTGCTAAACCGTAAGAGATATACAAAAACTTAACACACAAAAAATGTAGAGCACATTAAAACATATAATTTATGTCATATTCATTTTTTTCGTGGGGTTGATCGTTTTTGACATATTCCTTGTTTTTTGGTTTCAGCTTTAAAAAAATTATACTTTTCTCATACAGGAGTGTGTTAACTCCTGTCCATACAAACAAAGACACTTCAGTCACATAGCAACCAGCTTTTGACTATCACTTTAACCTATGGTACTCCCTTACTTTGGTTCTATTTACAAGGAGCAAGTAATAAGACTATTTCTGCTATTTTTTTCTCGATTAGCATGAAGTAAATAGTAGCATAAGCGTTTTAATAATATTTTTGCGGAGCTGTAGAGAAAGACATGTGAATGGAACACATTAGATTTTTCTTTTTCGCGGAGTTGATCGTTTTTGAAATATTCCTTGACTTTGGTTTCAGCTTTGAAAACTTATACTTTTCCCATACAGGAATTTGTCAACCCCTGTCCATACAAACAAAGTCAATCACATAACAACCAGCTTTTATCACTTTAACCTATGGCACTCCCTTATTTCGCTTCTGCTTACAAGGAAGCAAATAATAGGACCATTTTTGGTAATTTTTTGTCAATTAAAATGAAGTAAATAGAAGCATAAGCTTTTTAATAATATTTTTTGCAGAGATGTAGAGAAAGTCATGCGAATGGAACACATCAGAGTTTTTTACTTTCTCTATACGTACTATGTACATAGTGTATAGAGATGGTATTGTAATGCACCCAAAAATTCCATACCGAGATTTCATCGGAAATACATGTTTTGAGACCCCCTGAATAAAAAAAACATTTTAGAAAAATATCGGTGTGTGCGTCTTTCTGTGTGTATGTGTGTGTGTGTGTGTGTCCTATGGGCAGAATAGCTCAAAAACGAAAAGACCGTTAAACACCAAATTTGGTATTTAAGTTTAATATCTTCCAAGGATGCGACACGAAGATTTTCAAGAAATCCCCCCCACGCCCAACTACCCTTTACATGGATCACTTTCCGAAAATATTGATTTTCTAAAAAATGACTCTAATGATTTTGCATAAAATATTTTATATTCAAGATATTTATGTGACAAATAAAATGTATATCTTCAATTTTCTGGGAATAGCCTCTGAAGACTACTTTATTCTGGATGAGTTTTACGAAATTTTGCATAACTGCTAAACCGTAAGAGTTAGACAAAGCCTACCACACAAAAAATATACCTAGAGCACGTTAAAACACACAATTTATATTATATACATTTTTTTCGTGGAGTTGATCATTTTTAGATATTCTTTGTTTTTGGTTTCAGCTTTAAAAAATTATACTTTTTTCACTGTCCATATAAACAATGGAACTCCAGTAACATAGCAACCAGCTTTTGACTATCACTTTAACCTATGGTATTATTTCGCTTCTACTTACAAGCAAAATAAGACTATTACTACTATTTTTTTCGATTAACATTAAGTAAATAGAATAAGCTTTTTAACAATAATTTGTTGCACAGATTTAGAGAAAGTCATGTGAATGGAACACATTAAATTTTCATTTTATCTTTATTTCTTTTTTTTTTTTTGGAGTTAATCATTTCCGAGATATTCTTTATTTGTTTCAATGCTAAAGTACTTCAAATTTTCTCAAATAGGAATTTGTCATTCCTGTTTCTTTTGATTTCACTCCTGGCCATGTAAAGAGAACCGAATTTCAGTCACATAGAAACCAGCTTTTAAAAGATTTCACTACCGCTTTTAGCCTAGTGCTTTCCCTTGCTTCTCTTCTACTTATAAAGAAATAAGACAATTTCTGCAAATGTTTACTTTGATTGGCATGAAGTAGATAAAAAAATAAACTATGTAAGAATTGTTTGTTACAGAATAAGTAGGGAAAGTCACGCGAATGGTTCACGTCAGATTTTTACCTTCTGTACTGCGTAAAGTAAATAGGAGAATTATTGTTTTCCACCCAAAAATGCAATAGGTACCTAGATTTCACCGGAAATATTTTTGAGGTCCCCTGAACCCTAAAAAAAGCATTTTAGAAAAAATGCCGCCTAAGTGCATATCTCTTCGGTGTCTGTAAACAGATAACTAAATACGAAAAACCGGTTAAAATATCAAAATTGATATTTATGTTTAGTATCTTCCAAGTATGCAATACGCAGATTTTCAAGAAAATTCCTATTCCAAGCATCCCTATATTTAGAAGGTTTTTTTTTCTCGAAATTTTCGATTTTTTTTTAAAAAATGACTCTAACTGTATTGTTTAAAATTATTACACATTAAATATATTTACATGACTAATGAAATGTTTAACTTCAGTTTTCTGAGAATAGCTATAAAGCCCATTTCAGTCGTAAGGAATTTTATATAATCTTGTAGGTATAACTGCCAAACTTTCAACGATAGACAAAAACGTACTACACAATGTAGATCACAATTTACTTCAAATAACTTTTTGCCATAAACAATTCCCGAGATATACGTTATTAATTGTTCGAATTGATCAATTGTTTTTAAGGTACTGTCAATTTTCATTTGTTTCTCGTTATTGCGTGGTAACAGTATGGAATTATAAGGTTAGCATACAACGTCCTGTTCTTAAATATTTGGAAATTCTCTTTGTATCTATAACGAAATGTAATGTAGCTACTTCGGCAAAAGTTTACCTCGATAAAAATGAAGTAAAAGTTGTTTGTGTAGCCACTGATTTACGATAGAGTGTAGAGAAAGTCATGTGAATGTAACAAATCCGATTTTGGATCCTGGTTTTTAATGCGAAGTGTACAAAATGCATTCATTTATACCGAAAAGTATATCGTGTGGAACATTTTTAAATTGAAAATCTAAGTTTAGTATTTAAAATATATTAATCTAAATAGGACTCCCCTTCGTCTTCTTCTGCTCCTGCAGTTAATTTAGTATTTGAAGATTGCTGAAGCCTCTCTTAAATGGCTTATTCACTATAATATAAGCAAAACCTGATACTTTTTACTATAATTTTATAGGAAGTTAGGGTTTAGGTAGCCATTTAAATTCCTATGTCGCATGCTTTAAAATATAGTGAAACTATAATAGTAGACAAATAAGGTAATTCTGTAGTATTTAATAAAGCTAAAAATCTATATTTTTGAATTTTGGCAATTTTTGAACATTTTCACAGATGTGCATCACTTTAAGACTGACAATTTGACAAATATTCCACATGGGGCATGTCCTTTTAGCTTATCCGGGACCTGGGCCTCCCGGCCATCCCAGCCATGTGTGAATCGATGCGAGGAGCTGAGCTGCGGGTTGCGTTTGGGATCAATACAGGAGTTTGCAGCTATGCAAAGGTATAAATCCGCCACAGCGATTCGTGAAAGTAGAAAGTGCGATTGCGCAGCAAACGGCACTTTCGTATTGACGTCAATGAGCTCTGAACGGTTCTCAGTGCTAAGTGACGCATGAGCATTAAGTTCTATATAATGTCATATACGGAATACGGCGGGCGTTTGCACTAATCGGTAACCTAGGTGATCCCTAAAATTGTCCCTTTCCACTTGCCATGCAGGCGTCTGCCCGCCAATAAAACTCCTAATACTATCCTTTCAAAATGCGCTTGTAGGGTGGGAGATGACGTTCACAAGACGGAATATCCGGTCGAAAATATATTTACTGAGTTACTTCAGCAATTATGTAAAAATCACATGATGGACCACAGCTGGTATGATTTTCTTTTGCACTGCACAGTAAATAAAATACTGCACAGCACCAGCTTAAAGTTTTTAGACATACACAGTGTATTCCCTAAATCAGTAAATTTATTCCTTAGAAATTGAAATACTATTTTTTCTCATAGGAGCATTTACAATTCATACAAATTAAAATGCAGCACTTAGGTTTAATTTTTATCGCATTGTTTATTTTCTTCCTAAAAATTGACTCTGCTTCTCACATTATCCTCAGTGTCGGTGATAGTATAAAACGTATTAGTTACTTTATGAAACAGTCTTCCTCTGTAGTATGAATACTTAAAAAATTACAGAGAAGTTTTCCTTTTCTTTCAATTAATATTCTTTAACTTTATTTTTATAAGGTTTATGAATACATTGTAGTGGTAATGAAGATCCTTATATCATTTAATTTATAATATACTACTACCAAAACCACCATATTTATTCTTATGAAAACAGAAAAAAAGGAAAGAAAAAGAGTGTGTGTATGTGTGTTTAAATAATTTTAATACCTATGAGAAATGTATCTCACACTATGTTGGTTTAATTCTTTTGCATCTGGGAGTTGTTAATATTCACAAAGATGAAAGGATCCAATTGGTATCAAAATTTCACTGGATATACATATTTTGAGGCTCCCTAAACTCCAAAAAATATTTTTAGTAAAATGCTTGTGTTTACAGATGTGTGTGATCAGCATAAATCAAAAAAGAAAATCAGTTAAACACAAAGCTTGGAATCAGCATCTTTCAGGGATCCAATACAAAGATATTTTAGAAAATTCCCCTTTCCCAAATTAGTTGTTACATGGAAAAGTGTTCATTCTTAAAATGTTATTATTGTATCACTTATTGTTTTTGAGTTATGTTATTCATATCCATAGAAAGAACTCTTTTCTAATTTTTTTGGATTCGGGGACCTCAAAACATATATTTCCAGTGAAATC
This sequence comes from Hymenopus coronatus, assembly GCA_030762935.1. Classification (NCBI taxonomy): domain Eukaryota; kingdom Metazoa; phylum Arthropoda; class Insecta; order Mantodea; family Hymenopodidae; genus Hymenopus; species Hymenopus coronatus. The sequence continues at coordinate 27,116,740 of CM060895.1, forward strand.
TTGACATCAAATTTTTTCATAGAATACAATACTTTTCCTACTTACTATGTAGCAAAGAAAGTGAAGAAAGAAAAAATTTCACAACAGAGTGCTGACTCAAACATAAGTGCAATATACCCTGAACATATGTGCAGATTTGGGAATTGCTTCTTATTATGATATTTAAAGATCTGTTGTTTAATTGTTCTTCATCATGAACAACAGACTTGGTCAGTTCCAAATATTAAGTAAGTAACTAAGCCTAAAATACTGTAAGTATATCTTATTATATTTTTAATGTCACCAAGAAAACCAATATTAGAATTATTACATATCTTAAGAACACGAAAGACCACTTTTGATCCAAACTGAAGTGATTTATAATACTGAAGTATTTAATCTCTGTAATTTCAACCCTCCCATCTTCCAGTTTCCCCCACCACTCATTCCACCAATTGCTCCATCAATACCTTTCCTATCATCCATTTCTCTTGCACTTCATATCATTCACTTCCATATATTCATGCCTGGCTTTGGGCCAACCACTCTTTACAGGTTCTCCATTCTAAGGTTTCATGCCATTGGCTCCCTGACAGGCTTCTGACTACTAGGCATCGGCTTGTATATGCTAGGCGGGTGTCAGTCCTAAATATGGGGAAGGTAAGCTGACTACAAAACAAAACGAAACAAATTTCAACCCTGCATATTAAATGTCAGCTTATGAAACTTTTAATTAAAATAAAATTGTTTCTATGGTTTCCTGAAAATAATGACCAGAGGTGAAATAAAATTGAGTTTTATTTATATAAAACACTCTTTAATTGCTAGCGTTCTCAGTGTCCCATTCTATAATGGTCTTAATTTTTCTCAAAGGCTTGAGTTTATTTTATGTGCCCTAAATTTAAAATATGGAAACACAGATTTTACTTCTCTTCTAAAGGAAGCTATGCTAAGGATTTTACACCCCCAAAATATCCATCGCCTTTCGCCAAGTTTGTAGTCACACTTTGGGAACCAGAGGCTAGCATGTTAACCATAGATGATGGAGGACAATTGATTAGGGGTGGGTACCGTTAGTACTATCACCATGTACCTATGAAGTGCTAAGTGGAAGGAATGATTGGCGGATTGAGATTAGTTGAAATGATGAGGATTTTTTGGACAGCGATGTATAAGTATTTATAAGTATTCTTTTGAATTGATTGTAGTACATATCTATCATTTACATGTTTAATTACTTAAGACATGTTTCAGAAGCAACATTACTTATAAAACCTGTCCTAAGTAATTAAACTTGTAAATGATGGAAATGTGTTACAACTGACTCAAATCAATACTTAACGAATTGAGATTAATATGGCTTTGAGGAGATGAGCTCCTTATAGCCATGTTTTACCCATTGCTGATATAACTTTTAATTTGTGACTACTCAAAGTTGTATTGCCTTATTCTAAATCTGACAATCTCATCATTATAATGATGAAATATTTGATGTGTTACATTCACATTGTTTTCTCCGCTCATTCTTCAACAACTTGTCCTTACTGAAGCTGATTCTTCTATTTAATCTTAATAATTGGGGTAATAACATTACACATTTATGATTTTGTTGTAAGAGTAAGAAGGGTCTTGTTACATTCTCTAAGATGCTACACTCATGCACAGACATGCAACTGTTTTATATATAACTGTCAGTTGATTTAATATATAATCCTAATTTACTAAATTAATATAAAATGATTAAGGTTATTCAATTTTTTTACATTACTTAAACCTTTGTTGTAAACAACAATATATATATACATACACACATTGAAATCCAAATCTGATATTAGATTAAGATATACATATATCTCAAGATTATGGTGGCTTTCCAAGCTCTTTGCAACACCATGAAAAAAAAAAGTGATTTACCACTTGAAAAAATTTATATATTTTTTAAAATTCAAACCAATAACAAAGAATATCTTGGAATGGTTAATGCAACTATTTTTATAAAACATAAATTATTTGATTTAACAACATTTATACTTTTTTACAGTGACATTTTATTTTCTTTCAGTCTTCCAATTGTACAAAAGACAGATTAAAGAGGACTTCACAGACTATATTCAGAAAATTCAAAATACACATTTCATTTATCATGCAAATATGTTAAATATATGATAATTTGATAAAAATCAATAGAGCCATTCTTTGCCTGAAAATCTTTGTGTTACATCCCTGGTCAAAAAATCAATGAAAACTGGAAGTGATGGAATGCAAAATGAGTCGACTCTACACTTAGTTGCTTTGTTACTAATAAATTATCTAAACATGTTTTTTGAAGGAGATGTCTATGTCAGCAGGTTTTGAAGTTTTCAAGCCTGTTGCTTATACAGATTTTTATATTGTCAAGCCTGTTGCAGATATCCTCCATGGACTTCTTGTTTCTCTGGTGGTTGATTGATGGACTTGTAAAGTAGATTGTTTTTGGTGGGAGTTTCAAAATTCATTAGTTTTTACTTTTGTTTTACAATCAAAATCACTTCCCATTAGTCCAATTCTAGTGAAGATAGAAAATAGTAAAATTGGTACAACGATCGCTACAATTGGACTTATGGGAAAAGAATTTTAACCTAAAATAAAAATCAGAGTTAATGCATTTTGAAATTCCTACCGAAGACATTGTGCTTAACAAGTGCATCAGTAATCTGCCAAAGAAATACAAGAAGTCCATGGAGGATATCAGCAACAGGCCTGACAGTCAAAATCTGCTAACAATGTTGACAACATTGCCTGCAAAACATGTTCTGGTAATTTATTACTTAGTGAAGCAACTCAAGAATAAGTTCTCATTTGCAGCCAATTGGTATTTATCCAAGATTTCATTTTTGAGTTTAAACAAAATCACAGCACATGCATACACAAACACATTCAGCCATGCACACACATATTTTACTAAAATTGCGTTTTTTGGATTCAAGAGCTCAAAACATGCATTTCTAATGTAAATTATATTGGAGCTTTGGGTGGAATGTAATATTTTATTTACAGATTATCTATAGTAAGCAGAGAAATGCATGTGCATGTTTGTGTGTGTGTGTGTGTGTGTGCGCATGCATGTGTGTGTGTGTGTGTGTGTGTGTATGTGTGTGTGTCTGTGTGAATGGCATAACTTAAAAATCTGATGTGTACTATTCACATGACTTTCTCTACACCTCTGCAACAAATTATTCTTAAAATGTTTATACTTCTATTTACTTCATGCTAATCAGAAGAGATTACCAGAAATAGTCTTATTACTCCCTTCCTTGTAAGTAGAAGTGAAATAAGGGAGCACTATAAGTTAAAGTGATAGTCAAAAGCTGGTTGCTATGTCACTGAAGTCCTTGTTTGTTTGTATAGACAGCATTTGACAAATTCCTGTATGAGAAAAGTAAAAACTTTGCATAGCAGAAACCAAAACCAAGGCATGTCTCAAAAACAATGAACTCCATGAAAAAAATGTACATAACATAAATTGTGTGTTTTAACGTACTCTACATTTCTGGTGTGGTAAGTTTTTGTCCATCTCTATGGTTTAGCAATTATGCATAATTCCATAAAATTCATCCAGAATAAAGTACTCTTCAGAGGCTATTCCTAGAAAATTCAAAATATACATTTTATTTGTCAGGTAAATAGCTTTAATATACAATATTTTAATCAAAATTGTTGGAGCCATTTTTGAGAAAATCAAAATTTTTGAAAAACGTTCCATGTAAAGGGTAGTTGGGGGTGTGGGGATTTTTCTCAAAATCTTTGTGTCGCATCCCTGGACGATACTAAACTGAAATGCCAAGTTTGGTATTTTTCGTTTTTGAGTTATCATGTTCACAGACAGACAGACACACACACACACACACACACACACACATACACACATACACACACACACACACACACACATGGACCTTTTTCTGAAAAAGCTTTTTTTAGATAAAGGGGACCCTAAAACATAAATTTCTGGTGAAATCTTGGTATCGAATTTTTGGGTGGAGTGCAATACCTTCTCTACACACTATATACATAGTGCGTATAGAGAAAGTAAAAAGGAAAAGTTGGATAAATACTAAAACTGGTATTTAAGTTCAGTATCTTCCAAAGACATTCAAGAAAATCCCCCTTTACTCAACTACGCTTTACATGAAAATGTTTCTAAATTTTTTATTTTGTTAAAAATAGTTTTAACGATTTTGATTATAATACCACATATTAAATATAAAAACATGTAAAATAGAGTGTGCATCTTGAATCTGGAAATCTGATGATTAAATTACCTTAGGGCTATCAGCATAGTTTCTTTTGGGAGTTCAAATCAAAAATAAGATTGTGATCTCCATGTTGGATTAAAACTAATTTTAGATCTAGATGTTCAGAGACTAGGTCTGTTTGACCTTTAAAATCTTACATGGTCTGCAATTAAATTGGCATGGGCGTAAACCTCTTCATACAGAAGAATTTGGTTTTATTTTTAATAGCTGGTAAAAGTCAAGTGATAAATGAAAATGCACTACACAAAAACATAGGTTTCTTTAAAACACACAATTTATTTTAAATAACTATTTTGTGGCATAAGCCATTTCTGAGATATCCATTTTTAAATGTTTGAATTGTTCAATTGTTTCTAATACTTTTAAAGTCCTTTCAACATTCTATTCATCTCTCATGATTGCCTGGAAAGTGAATGGTTATTTAAGCTATAAATCACTTTTCCCTTTAAATTTATAACAAAATGTGTAATTCTTTTGTAGAGGTTTATCTCATTTACAATGAAGTAAATAGAAAAATAAGTTTTCTTAAGAATCATTGTGTACCCATTAATAAGTGATAGTAGAGAAATTCATGCTAATGTAACATGTGACATTTTTTTTTTGGCCAAGCAATATCAATATTGATCAGTGATCATAGATGTCTCTTTTGCAGTGGTAGTTCCACAGGAAGCAGTGATCTGGATCTACCCATCAGTGACATTGCCATACATCCTGGAGCTACTGGAAAGATCCAGACCTCAAGAGCGCAAAGAGAAAAAGAACGTTATCCAGACAGGATCAACCTTGACAGGTATTATAAAATGTAACAGCTAATTTTTGGCTTGCATATTGTGATGTAGAGAAGGAATGACATAGGCACCTCTGATAGCTTTGATAGTCACCCCAAAATTTTTATGATACATTTATGTATTTTTTAGTATGTCTCTGCATTATTTACTATTTATTTTGTTCAATTTCAGTGCTAAAGTTGACATCATGATTTACTAAAGACTTACAGTACAATCTACATAAAGGATTATGATGACCGACATGGATATATTAATTTATTAGCATCATGTTTCATTTAGCAGTTTTTATATATATTTTACTTTTTAGTACACACACACACACACACATGCACCCACGCATGCACACACTCATATATACAGGATGTAAATGATTAATACTGCACAAATTTTAGTGGCAGAGATGATTCCTAGTCAAGCAATTTGAAATATAGAACCAATGGCCTATAAGTTCAAGTTACCAAGTTATATATATATTCAAAGTAATTAGAGATTGTGATCAATGTATCATAATCAGAAAGAAATACAAGGAGCATTCAGTAATGAATTATACTTTATTTTTTTACAAACAATAAGAACCTCTATGCCTTGGAGGTATATCTACTTTTTCAATATAGTATTCATTGAGCTGTATAAGCTTGCGCCACCTGTGTGGTAACTTCTGCATGCCCTCTAGAAACTGCTTCTTTGGAGTCTGTTACACCCACCACAGGACAGCTGCTTGCAGTTCCTCTAATTTGGCAAACTGATGTCCATGCAAAGGTCTCTTCAGAGCCCCAAATAGGTGATAAGTAGAAGGAGTCAGGTCAGCAAATACAGTGGGTGTGACACCACCTACAACTGCATCTCAGCGATGGCAGCTATTATTTCCCGACTTGTGTGGGACGAGCATTATTGCGTTAAAGGAGCCCACCTTGCACCCATTTTCATGGCCGTTTCTTTTGAATTACATGGCGCAACTTCCGAAGAGTGGCCACATGTGCTGTGCAGTGCTGTTTATGGCGGTGTTCAGTTCCATCCAATCAATGAGGATGATTCCATCTGTGTCCCAAAACACTGTGGCCATGCATTTGCCTACTGAGGGTGCTGTATGGAACTTCTTTCATGAGGGCTACCTTTATTCTTCAATTGAGATTTGGTTTCTGGCTCACAGTAGTGGAGCCAGGTTTCATCGCCAGTCACGAGTTTAGACATGAAGCCTTCTGGATCCTGGTTGTCGTGTTGGAGAAGATCACTGCACACATCCTTGTGCTGTTGCTTTTGTGCTGCATTCAGGGATCTGAGTACCTACCTGGCAGAGACCTTCTTCAACTTCAGGTGTTACTGCACTATGCAGTGCGGAGTGTTTCTGGGACGTCCTGTAGCCACCTCCAGTTCTGTGAATGTGATACACTTGTTCTACTGAATAAGCTGCTCCACTCTTGAAACGTTGATTGGTGTTGTCACAGTCACAGGCCTTCCAGAACTGGTTCCTTTCTCCATTGATGTGTGGCCACTTTTCCACCCATTCACCCAGTTGTAAATAGTTTTTTGAGATGGTGCAGACTCCCCACACACTGCCAGCATTCCCCTATGAATCTCTGCAGTGGCTGCACCCTCTTTCCACAGAAATGACCTCGTCCAGCACTGTCCATTACGATCACACTCCATGGTGTCTGCACACGTAATGACAGCAGTTGAAGAAATATGCTGCAGTGTGCGTGATGTCACTTCTCTGGAATGTCCTGCCACCTGTGGACTGACCAAAGTTCTATTGACTTGCAACTATCATAATGAGCCATATAGTGGACCAAGAATGATGGAAAAAAATAAAAGTGTGATTCATTATGGAATGCCCCTTATATGTAAAAGGTCTCCATTAGAAATGAACTAGAGTTTGTTAGGTACTAGTATTGCCTGTATTTTATCTCTCTGAAGAAGCATTTCTAATTTTACATTACTGCAAACCTAACATGTGACTGCATGCTACTGCAATAAAAAAAAAATGGATAACATGTTGAAGCGAACATAGGCTATACGAGAACCATAGGGAAATTGACCATATGATTAGGCAGATTGACTATGGACCTAAATAAAGCTAAGAGTAATAATAATTTGCCATCAGACTTATAGGCTGAAAAATTAAACAAATTTAGAGCCATTGCATCAGTGGTTAACATTTGGTAAATATAGTTTTAAATTTTATAAGTCTATAGTTTTATTACGCTATTCCTGTTCTATAAGTGTTATACACAAAAATCATAATTATAGCTTGAAAATATATTATTTTGTTCTTGAAATATGCACCTCAAAAGTTTTACCTGTCTCTTTTCTTCCAACTTAGTGTATAATGACTCTGAATGTGAAATTGATTGCAGGAGAGGATTAACCAAACTGCCACTGTTGATAGGGGAGTCTAAGGTACGACTTTTGTCACTGCAACACAATTTAATCTCGAGATTGGATGGTTTACCATCTCAGGGTCTAGCAAAACTTGTGTTCCTGGACATCTATGATAACCAATTGGAACGTTTAACAGGACTTGATCCTCTTGAAAATCTTAGAGTTCTCCTGGTTGGGAAGAACAGGCAAGTGTCATGCATAATTTGTTCTTTCTTTAAGTATTTCAGTTCACAACATAGCAAGAGGTTGATCCTTTATTTATAATATACTAATATAAAATTGATACTTGCAAAGAAACCATGCTAAGTCAGCCAATTTGAATGTTATGTTATGGTGGTAATTATTTGTTGTATCGTTTTCTTTTTATGTGATGTACAACATAACTGAATTTGTTAGACTAGCTGAAAACTATTAAATCACTTTTTGCTACTTTCCAAGAGAAAGTAAAAGCAATTTGAGTGCTTAAAAATTCTACAAATATAAATTGTGCATATATTTCTACTTTCTTTACCAGATAATAGTAGGTAGAGAAAGTATTGTATTTAATTGTATTTAATTGATATTTCTATTTCTATTTCTAAAATACATGACTGAAAGATGGAGCATAACCAAATGCATGCGAAGCTGTACTATGATACATTTATAAGTCATATCAGTAACAACAGGAATAAATTACATCTGTTGTGGATTAAAAACTAAGTTATCTACCATCAAAGTATTATAACCTGGTAAGAAGCAGAATATGTATTCTGAATAATATTTGGAACCCCAAAGCCAAAGGAGAAAAAAGAGAACAAAAATCTCAGTTGAGGACTTTTGTCATATCAGCACGTTGGCATGGTAGTTCAATGGTAAAGTGCTATTGATGAAAAGTATGGGATCTGTGTACAAATCCAAGACAAAGGTACTGAATTTTTCAGCTGACTCTAAAAACAATAAATCTTAAATGTATTATATTTTTTTTTCTTTAGAATCCATGCTAATTGCCATTCATCTGAGCATTACAAAGCCTTTTTAAAAACAGCAACTAGATCTGTGCAAGCCAACTGGATTACACATGACTTGCAGACTGAATAACATAAGTACAGTTCCTGAGTATCAAAATGGAGTGCAGAGGGAAGGAACAAATGGGTAGTCTGACTGTATCATATGCACACAACATATACATTATTTATTTATTTATTTTTTTTTTTGGGCTGTTAGCCTATACTCTGTTAATATTTTTGCCTTTTACCACATCAACCTTTGCTTCTTAACATTTTCCTCTCTGTGCAGAGAGCAAGAGCTACAGTCACATTTAGATGACTGTCATTGAACCAGATCTAATCAACCACACAATATAATGTAGATAGCAGGCATGCTTGGTGAGAGGGAAGGAGCAGGTATTTCCAGCTTAGGAGGCACCTAGAAGGCTAATCAAGAAGCAGTAGAAGCTCATAAGGAAACATTTGGGTGCTCACAAAAGTTTATGAGTCAGATAGCCCTGAAAATGTGAAATAGCATCTGCTGCATAATAGTGAATAAATTGGTACACCTGCAACCAATCCCCAAAACAACAATGATGATGATGATGATAATAATATATAAGTTACCTTATGAAAGAAAGGATAGTTTTTTGAATGTTTGTTGTTATGTACATAATTAAATACAGCATTTGAAAGGGAAAATGTATACTTTCAAATGCATTGAGGGTATTGAATATCAGGAGAAACTTCCACACTCATGCACATTATTACTTTTGCTGCAGTGAGTTACCACTTAGTGGTATTAACATAAACCAGCACCACATCACCTTGGATAATTATATTTAAATGAAATTGGTGAAAAAAAAGTAAAATATTTTTGTACATGTCATCAATGGAAAACAATGCATAGGATCACAGAAATGAAACACAGAAACTAAATTCACGTACTTTGTGATTAGTTGATATGGGTTTATTGTTGGATATTATATATGAATGTTTACTTTTAAAATTGTGTTATTATTAAAGAAGTTTTAAGGAGTTATGGCAAACCCACAAAAAAGTGTTTTGGAATATCATAATATGCAAAGTCTGGTACAAATTCAATGCTTTTAGGTGAAGGTTTCATTGTCAAGCTCCTGCACACACACATCAATTTTGCCTGCATATGTCATCAAAGAAAAGTTCATTCAGGGAGACTGTCAATGTGGGAATTGTGGGACAAGTATGGGAGGCATTTGTACATAGTCCTAAGAAGTCTGTTCATAACTAGTCAGCAGTTAAACATCCCTATTTCCACTGCATCTAAGGTCCTGCATATGCAACTGAAGTTTCACCCCTACAAACAGCAACTGAAACCTGATGTTCCTACAAAATGATTAGATTTCTTTGAACATTTATTGGTACTAATTGAGGACAGTGAAAATTTGTCAAAAAAAATAATTTTCAATGATGAGGCAACATTCCATGTTAGTTGATATGTGAACAGTAATAATGTTGGGATTTGGGGGAGCCAGAATCCACATGCCATTTTGGAAGTTGAATAAGACTTCCCTAAGTGAATGTCTTATGTGCCACATTGAAATGTCAAGTATATGGCCTATTTTTCTTTCAAGAGGCTAATATCAATGGTCCAACTTATTTTGACATGCTCACAACTGGAAGAAGTCAGCAAATTTATTTTCCAACAAGATGGAGCATCCCCTCACTAGCATTTACATGTTTGGGGACATCTGAATAAGTACTTCCAGAAAGATGGATTGGACATGCCAGAAATGATGATAATGTCTTCTACAAGTGGTCACCGAAGTTGCCTGACTTGACTTTCTGTGACTTCTTTTTATAGGTTACATAAAGGATTGCATCTATATACCTCCCCTTGCCTCAAAACCTGCAAGAAGTGTGACTTTGTACCACTGCTGCCATCCAATCCATTTTATCAGATACGTTGAAGTAAGTGTGGCATGGGTAGGGATATTGCCTTAATGTCTGCAGCGTCACTTGTGCAGGCCACATTCAATGTCTATGAGATATAGTAACAAAATTTGAATTTTTCTTTCGAATGTCACCAACTTCACCCAAATATGACTATCCAAAGTGGTGCAATATCAGTTTAAAGTATGACAATATATTTACGTATTTATTCAGTGGGTTCTCTGAACAATACAGCAGGAGGAGTTATGCATTCAACACTCCAATGAGGGACTAAAAGAGAGAAGTGTCTTGTGTTCAGCATTCTAGTGAGTGATTGGAGGAGACAAGAGGCTGCTTTGTACATGATTATTGTAATGCTATAGCCAAAGAGAAATTGAAGATTCACAGGAAAAAAAAAACTGTACAAAGTCACAAAATGAACTGATTTTAGGTCAATAATTTAAGTAGCATTTTTCTGAGATACATATCTCAAACCAACTGAGAACTAAATGTAGGATCTCTGGAGTGTAGAAGCCAACATGCAAACCTAAACTGCATTGACATTCCTATTAACATAGGTATACTTCTACTATTAATTTAGTAAATATTATAGATTCACTATAACTAACTTCAATATGAAATAAATAAATTAATATAATTTTGTTATTGATAAGCAATAACAATTGATTTTCTAACTGTAGTTGGATATGAAACACTCAAACATCATCAGAGATTTAACATGTGTCAACAAATATAGTTTGGTCATTTTCAGAATAGTTTCCTAGGCTTATTAGGATAATGAGAATAATGAAAGGCAGCTATATCATTCTATTTAATTTTAATGCATTTAAAAGAACTTATACTTAGGCTACAAAATAATAGTTACAAAAATAATTCTTAACATTTACAATAATGAACAGGATCCGTCGCATTGAAGGACTGGGCTGTCTAATGAAGCTGGAAGTACTGGATTTGCATGGTAACCAAATATACCAAGTAGGAGGACTATCAGCACAGAGTGAGCTTAAGGTCCTTAATTTGGCAGGAAACCAAATTAGAGTTGTGGGGCCTTCTGACCTGCAGGGTTTACATTCCTTGCAAGAGCTTAATCTAAGGCGCAACCGCATCAAACGACTTCTTGGATTTGGGGAGACACCCAATTTGCAGAAGCTTTTCCTAAGCAACAATGAGCTTCACACGTGAGTACAAGTATTTGTTATATGACTGGTTATGTCCAAAAACCATAGGAACATGTAAATAAGCAGTGGCCTACCATTCCATGCACAGCTGTAAGTTAGATGGAAGGGGCTGAATCAGAGTGTCATTTTAGTGCATATATTGGTGGTGTTATTTCCTTACTAAATTACTGAAAAATTTAAACTACAAAATTACATAGAATTACTTTAAATAATAACACAAGAAAGTGCACATTGCTCCCATTTAATTAATTTTTTCATTAATATTTTACTAGAGTTATATAATATACTGATAAGTTTATTTGTATGAAAATGATACAGCCCATAAAATAGTTTAATATTTCTGCTTCTTCTTTCATTATTTACCTTTCCTGTGTGGAGGTCTCACATCCCCCAGGATGTGCAAGCTGGTGCCTGGGGTCATGATAATGATGATAAGTGGTGTTTAAGGATGCTCAACTACAAGGTCATTAGCACCCTTATGAAACAAATCATGGAAAACGCCAGAGATAGAGATCAATATAAAAATAAATTATAAATAATAGCGATAGATATAAAATTCAATGTATATAAAACTAATCATGACAAAAGACAGAGATAGATGAATTAGAAAACTATTTAAAAAAAGATACAAAAAAAAAAAAAGGTATAAATATAACTAAATCCTCATTTGAAAAGTTTTCTGTGATAAAAATTTAAAACCCTTATCTACCATTTGGTTATCATCCGCCAGGACCTCTATAAGACAGACCAGCAGTTGCAGATATTCCCGAATATGTGCTAGAGGTACACACTCTAGCAATACATGATGGACCAAGAAATCTTCTCTGCATAGTGGAAAGGCCTGGGGTCACAGTTCTGTTGAGGAGCAGTCAGAATGGGCCATCAGCCTGATGTGTGGTTAATAGAATACAAATGAAAGTTAAAGAAAAAATATATAGCTTTATATAAAACATAGACATTGTTTGTTTTTTTAAGAAGTATCACAGAAAATTAACATTATCTGCATATTAGAACTAGTTAGTGAGGTATTATGAATTATTACATTTTGTTTAAAAAACTGTCCAACTTAAGGTCAACGATTCCAACATTGATGAGAATCTTCTTTACTAAAGGGTTATAATAATAATAATAATAATAATAATAATAATAATAATAATAATAATAATAATAATAATAAATTAAACTGTTTTTTTTAAAGAAAATAAATTACTATTAACAATAAATTATACTAAATAACTATTTCAGCCTATTTTTAACTAAAACTTTATTCAGATGGCCTGTTACTGAACTAAATAGCAATACAAATGTATTCCTAAGTAGGGTGTTTACTACTCCCATAGTGACATTTAAGTAATTTACACTACCTTTGGATACATATATCATATGTAAGGATTACACCTACCACAAAAAAGAAGAAAAGCCAAAAAAACAAGAAAAGCAAGAAAGATAAAGCAAGTTTGCACACAGAAAAGAAGAGAAATATATTTATAAATTTATTACTAAATAAAGCAACTCTTATCATTGAATATATTGTAAGGCACACTTTTGTTGACTACTCTATTATTCCAGGTAATTAACTTGCTACCGGGACCACTCTGTATAAAATATTTACTAACTCTCAACTTTCATAAAATTTACTTCATTTCTTTTTTTACATTTCCTACATACTTATCAAGTTCCTTAATATCTAGATTTGATTTTAATTTTAATAAATTATTTTACCCTTTAATATCTATTGGTAAGTAAGCCTATTATTTTCAATGTTATTTTTTTCTCATTACCTTATTTTCTTACATTCAAGAATCATATGCAAATAATTATTTTCATCCAGTACATTGGACATTCATCTGAACCTCTTCCTCCTCTTAATTCTTTCAATTTTATGGCAGCTTAATCTCCTTTTTCCATATAACTTTTCCTTTCCTCCTTACTCCCTGTAAATGTTCAGCAAATTTTGTTTTTAAAACTACCAAATGTTTCTTGATTACAATATCATCAATACTTAATTGAATTTTGTTCCAAAAGCTTCTTTCTTTTAATTCTCTATCTCTCCAAGTCTTCTCTTCAGCTGTTTTTCGCAAAACAATTTTAACTATGTTAATTAATCTATATGCTATGCCAGATAATGCTCTCCTGGGAAACTAGTCATTGTTTTAAAATACATTTTTTATCTATCTCCTCCTCCTTTTTCTGTCTTCTTCATCATCTTCTTCTCCTTTTTGTTCTTTCGCTATTGGCCCTCCTCATGTAGAACTTTACATTCCTCTCCAGGACTTGCAAGCGAGTCAGATGCTGTTGACGGTTCCTGGTTCAGAGAGAGTAGCCAGAATCAGTGATCAGTCTGATGCCAGGTATGAATCCAGAAAAAATCCACCTAGATGTTCCTCTGTCCACCACAAAACCACATGCGGTCCCATAGGATCAAACAGAGGCAAGTGGTCTAACCAATCAGCAAAGCCCTTTGTCTTAAACCAATATCACTAAAAATTTTCTTTTGCTCCCTACTCTTCCTAATTCTGTTTGTGCAACCTCTTTAGATGAGGATTTAGATATTCCCGAATTTGCTTACAGAAGAACCTGTGAATCAAATCCATATTTCTTCAGTCCTCTTCTGCACCCCATACCTCTACAGGTTTTAATGCCCACTACTGCTGTGTAAACTCTCAGAAAGGAATGCAAAATTCTTAATCAAATGCAATTTTCTTAGATCCAGCTGAGATGTTCTGTTGCTTATAAGAATATTTTGATGCACAACAATGTATTTCTATATCAAGGGGGTATTAGAATGTTTTAAACTAAAAGAAATCATAAATACTGATTAAATTAAAGTACCTAAAACATTATTATTTTGTAGTTCACAGAAAAAAGCTAGAATTAGGTGGAGGAATTTTCTTGAAAAACCTCATATGACATCCATATCTCATTTTTATTTTTGAGTAATGACTTTCGCAAACAGACACACAAAATGACCCTTTCTTCTAAAAATACTTTATTTTTTTTTTTATTTAGGGAGTCTTAATATGTGTATTTCTGGTGAAATCTCTGTCAAATTTGTGTGGAATACAATACTTTGTCTAATTACTATATGCAATAACTTCCTTAATTGCTAGTGTGTAGTAGAGAAAGTAAAAATGTATTCTTCTCTAATCTTTTCTGCAACACATTTATACCCATATATGCTTTCAACAAGTTAGTAAGGGCAGCTAGTTTTTTAGATTATTGGTAGACTGTACTTTCTTCTCTAAGTATTCCTTTGAGTTCATGGCCCCTTCTCCCCCCAACAAATAAAAATTTTCAGGATTGAGACAAAGTGTGATTTGTTTGATGCTCAGGACCCTGATCCTAATGCACAAATTTGGTTCATGAGCTGTAATATCACAGACTCAACTTGCATTAGTATATATGAGAGCAGTTCAATAGTACCCATGTTTCAAAATAGATGATGTTGCCAAGGTAAGTTGATGTTACCATCGTGCACCATTTGTTACATATCCAAAACAAATTTGCTATTGCTTAATACATTAGTTTGGATCTGGCAGGCCTTTCAATTAATTGTCCAATGGTTTTCGCTAAAATGTAAAAAGTGCAGTATTGTTCAGTGATTCAGTTTTTATTTTTGGGTAAGAAAATCTGGAGGAAATTAAAGCAAAATTGGATTCCTTTTATGGGGACCTTTTGCCATCTAAGACAACAGTTAAATATTAGTTCAACACTTTAAATATGGTGAAAGATCCATTTTTTGAGAGGCATTCAGAATGCCCAGTAGATGTGACTATGAGGAAATCATTGAAAAAGCCCATGATATGTTTCTCGTGATTGTCAAATGAATGTTCGCAAAGTGGCAGGTGTGTTGACGGAACAACAATTCATACTTTGCATTAAGTTGGAGATGAAAAAGTTATCCACCCAATGGGTACCCCGATTGCTCACAGTGGATAATTGGGTGAGGCTTTCAACTTCAAAGCTGTGTGTGGAGCTATTTAAGCAAAACCAAAGGACTTTCTGCATTGAGTTGTCACTGGTGATGAGACTTGGATGCATCATTATAATTTGAAAACTAAGTAATGATCAAAAAAATGGGTTGCTTTTGATGAATCTGCTCCAAAGAAGGTAAAGATGGTCCCATCAGCCGTAAAAGTGATGGTGACAATTTTTTTGGGATATAAAGGGTGTCATACTCATTTATTTCTTATAAAAAGGAAAAACAATTACTGGATAATGCCACAGTGAGCTCTTAGTCTAATTTAACAAGAAGTTGGACACATGGCCCCATTTGGCAAAGAAGAAAATACTGTTTCATCATTACAATGAACCTTCATATTTAACCAGAGTTGTTTCCACCAAATTCCATGAACTGGATTATGAACTGCTGCTGCAATCCCCTCCTCCCATATTCACTGATCTGGGTCCCAATGATTCCTTGAAAAAATGGCTCATGGGAATAAAATTTAGATCAAAAGAGGAGATTATCATCAAAACAGAGGATTATTTGCAGAGTTTGACAATTCCTATTTTTTGGAGGGTTTAAAAATGGCAGCAATGTTGGGAAAAATGTATGTACCTAAAAGGAGACTATTTTGCGAAATATATTATTTGTGTTTGAAAAAATGGTGCTTTCATTTCTAACATGGGTATTTATTGAACTGGCCTCGTACATATCACTTTTATGTGTTTAGAAGAGCTATAATTGGTTTAGCTAACTAGCTTACATGACTGAATTTGATTTCATATGACAGGGTGGAGAACATGAGCAGCATAATGAAAGCCACTAATCTGCGAGAAGTTACTGTGGATGGCAATCCTGTGGCACTTGGTGGAGACTGTACATCTTTCCTAGTGTCATATTTACCCCACCTCAAACTGCTCAGCTGTATGGAAGTTACTGAATCTGTACGAAAAGCAGCTGCAGTATGGCGCAACAGTAGGGAGATGAACATATCCCCAGGAACACAACAGGGACAGGAAATTTCTTCAGATGTTCGAAGGGAAGAGATAATCTCCAATGCCCGCACAAACTGGGAGCTCCTGCGTTCACAGACGCAATGTCATTCAAGCTCAAGCATGCTTTCCACTTCTCTTAGAGATCTGCACAGTGACACAGACTTTGAAGTGACTACAGAACGTTGTGTACAAAGTGATTCTGGTGTCAGTGGTTTAGTGTCGGCCTCTTCCAGCTACTCCCACGTACCAGTAACAGTTGAAGTTAGAGACAGGCTACGAAGTTCTCGTCCTGTCATATCAAACATTGCGGAAAAGAAACGTCTAAATTATACCCAACGCTCCATGTCTCAAGAATCTACCTCAGCTTCAACAGTTTCTGCAGGTATAGAGTTCTTCAGGCTTCCTCCAATTCTTGTGCCCTTACTTGGCACTTCTGATGATAGTATAATGAAACAAGTGAGTGATGGTATGGATAGTAGTGCTAGCAAGTGTGAGGACATAAGGAGATGTGATAGTCTCTCAAGTGTGGAGCCAAATGTGGATAGTTCACTCAGCTCTTTGCCAAGTGACTCCAGCAGCAGCAGTGCTAATGGTAACAGTAGCAGTAGTAGTAGCAATGGCGAGCACTCTGAATCTGAGGTGGAGACAAGTGAAGAACACATGTCACAACATGAACCTCCCCCAGTTGGAACTAGGCCCAACAGGAACATCAAGAGTGCTGCACATTACAGAAAACATCTTTCTCGTAGAATGCAAGTCCGAGCATCATCTGGACGTCCTACTCCAAAACCTGTAATACATCAAGGAAGAATTCGAGAACAGGGTAAGAATGTGCTAGCCAGTCTATTATTAAAAATCTTTAATTGTGAAACTCAGAATTTAATACTTTAAAAGAAATTATTGTTAGTTATGCATGTACTCATATGTAGTAGTATTTTATATCTGCGAATGCAGATTTAATACAGAACACAAAAACATCTTACATGTTTTTAATTCTGCATTTAAAGTCAGCTGCTTATTGTTAAATGTAGATGGAGATCATTACCTATGTACCCAATTAATCTCATGATCAAAACATCTGGCTACTGCTTCTGGTATGCCAAGTTTATTTCCTGGACCATTATTATAACATTCCTTGCTAAGGTGGTTTCCACAGACACCAGGTGGTAAGATTATTTCTCTACATTTAAGGATAACATAAGTGGAAAGTAAAAAAAAATGAAAACTAGAAATTATTTTCTGACCAAATAAAAAGTCCTGTGCATTATTTTATTTTTAACTTTGCACAAAAAAGGAGGAACCCTGCAAAGCTGGACTGCCATGCTCCCTTTTTCCTTAGTAAGGCAAGTTTTTCACAATTCACGTTTTTTGTCCTGTAATGTAATTTTTTACAAAATCACCTAAGATATACTATGTAGCCTGATAGGTTTGTTTAAAGACCTAGTGTCCACAACATTTGGAAGAATGGGTTTTGAATAGAACTACTGCTTCAGTATTTAGAGCAAAATGTGGCTATTTTCATTTTATTACAACAATGAATTTTCATTTTTGATTTCTTTATACAAAAGCAGGGTTCTAATTGTGCCTCATTTTTTATCATATTCTACTGAGATTTCATGCTTCAAATTTTACAAAAACATTTAATTGGTTTTGCTGAAAAGTTACTTTAAGTAAATATGATTATTTGCAAGTTGTTATTACTATTAATGATGATAATAATATTAATAAGCTAAATAATATCCATATTTGATGTACTAAAGACATTGTTAATACAAAATTCCTATTTTCAAACTTAAAAATTGAAAGGATTACAGGCATATTTGTTAAATTTTCTTTCTTTTCCTATGAATTATTTGCTCATACCACTTATCTATTGCTGCCATTTAGTTGTGCTGTTGCAGCCACTCAAGGCCCCTTGCATGGCACATATGCAACCTACTAGACTGAGCTACAAGACAAGACAAGTAATTTTATATGAATGATAAAATATCCTTGAAGTCATTCTTGCTGAGCTTGCACGTTATGGGCAGCAAAATAGGAGAAATTGGTTAAAACTTTATGTTGCAGAAGAACAGCACAAAACACATTTAAGACAGATATGTGAGGAATTGGATGGAGAACAAAACTATGCTCATTCACAGCCAGGGTATCACAATTAGATAGGTATGCTATGGGGTACAAAAGGTTTACAAAGCTTAAAGGGGTATTATTATAAAATATTTGTTCCATATTTCCTGAACTTCAACACTATATTAATGCATACCTTCAACTTTCATCTTTTAAATTATACACATTTTGAATTTCTGAAACTCAACTTAGCTTTGCATGCCAATGCTCTTACACCAGTATGTAACAATCAAATTTGAGGGTATCACAGTAGGGCATACCAGAAATTAATTGTTAACTAAACTACTTACAGAGAGGACACATGGAAGTAAGCTTTACTAAATATTAATACATATACCCTGCTCTCAAATTATGGACACTTTAGAAAAACCAACAATAACATACAGAGGAATTGCAAATCGCATCCCTTTGTTATTACTATTTTTCTACTTATGTGTTAACTTCCAGGAGATGGATAGTGTATCCTTATACTATTTTGCTGATAAGCCAACAATTGCATAAATGTCCAGAGTGCTATTTGGCTATATATTAATATACATTTTTATTTTCTCTACCACCTATGTACAATGTACTTAGCAAAGAGAGAGGTTATTGCTATCCATCCAAAACTTTGATACCAAGATTTCACCAGAAATAGTGTTTAAATGTCACCTGCATCCAAAAAAAGCGTTTTAGAAAAGTGTGTGCATGCATGTGTACATGCTAAATAACTATTGGTTATAACTGCCAAATGCTGGGGAAGTACCCTAAACTTAGGCCTGGAATATTTTCTTTACAAATTTCATTTCCCGATTATTGTTTAACTTCATGTAAAATCAATGCACTACTGCCTGCAATGTCATAAGCAGCAATAACCTAACTAAAAGAACTTGGAACATGATTTGGTGCATTTTATTTCCTCAAAACTGGTTCTAATTATTTAGATTTAAGTCCTATTTACATTGGTGAAATTTGGTAAAAAAAACTGTGAAAATATTTCAATGTTTGTTTTTGGATTTTTATTACATTTGAACCTTGCACTTTCAGGCCACAAAATTGACATTTTAATATTAACAGTTTAAAAGCACAAATGGCTATTTAATCATTGCTTTACTACATAACTAAAGAATGGCAAACTTTAAACTCCTATTTCTCAGGTTTAAAAATTGAGCAATAATTACAAAATAGTATTAGTTCAGTTTAAATTAATTATTTTCCATAACTCATGTTGAAACAGTTAAAAAAATTCAGTAATATGTATACAAACTTTTTTTCTCTTATACTAAATAAATTTAGGAAATACCTGCATTACAATTTCCTGTTTAATTTTTTTTATATTACATCAGCAGGAAAGCTTCAGCTCTTTCTTTAATTTCTTTACTTTTTAAACTAAGCTTAAGTTAAACATTTGGGAGTAATACGATAAACCAGAGTCCAAGGGGTATTTCATAATTATTAACGTATCAAAAAGTGATTAAAAATTAGTATCTTAACATGGCTTGACATAGCTGGTTAAAATGTTGTGTCCACTTAGTTTTATGATCTGAGATTATCATAAAAATGTCAACAGTATTCAAAGAAAACTGTAGATTTTGGGATTTTTACAGATTCATTTGCATTAAGATATTTTACATGACTAATAAGATATTTTACTCGACTAATAACATGTGTACCTTGCATTTTTTGAGAATAGCATTCTCTCCACTTGGAATGAATTTTGTATAACTGGTAAATCACAAGAACAAGTAAAAAAGTTACTGTAAAAAACATGTAAATATCTATAAAATACACACCTTATTTCAAATCATTTTTGTTACTGCATTCCTGTTTTTATTTGGCTTTTAAATATTTGTCAATTTTTATAAATGTCAATTGTTTCACACAATATCAAAGAAAGAGAACGGAATTTCAATGGAAACATGTTCAACCAGGCAGAGTATGATGGATTTTTTCGGATGCAAAATCTAGCATGGTTTCCTTCAGAAGGGAAGTCCTGTGTCTTAGATTTACAGACGTAAAAGAACCTCAAGCCTGATGAACAGGCCTCTTAGCAAACTTAAGCGGTCTTTCACACCCAATATAGAATGGGATGCAAAATCTAGTATGGCTTCCTTCAGAAGGGAAGTCCTGTGTCTTAGATTTACAGATGTAAAAGAACCTCAAGCCTGACGAACAGGCCTCTTAGCAAAATTAAGTGGTCTTTCACACCCAATATAGAATGGGATGCTAAGAACTGCAGCAGTTAAAGTTCACCCATAAATAAAGCTGAATATTTTAATTTAATTTTTTAACACCAACAAGTAGTAGTGACAAAACATTGGCAGGCTGAAGGCAGCCCAAGAGTTTTAGAATGTACCTGCCCTCAAAAGAGCTTAACCACTTAATATGAGATAAGGGAATCGTGAGGTGATGGGTGTCACTGAGGCAAAAGGAGTGACACAAAGTAGCAGGTTTGTTTCTTGATGACTGCTGGATAGAGTGCAATGGCCCTTCTGCGTTGATGTTTTATATTTCCAAAATATTACTTATTTGTTGGCATTGCTTTGTAATTTTGAAATCCAAGCATCAATGGAGGATTATATAAAGATCTGAATATCACTCAGTCTCCAAAGTGGGAAGAGTGGGTTACTAAGATATGATACTGGAAAGACTACTGAAATACCGGCGTGAATAAGATCATTGGATGATCAAATATCCTGTGACAATGTTTATTATGCAGGAGAAAACCAGTGCTTAGGTGAAATCAGGATTTTACAGGAAATTGGAATGGGTAATAAATGGAAGGGGAGGAATGGGCAAGCTAGAGGTTTATGGAAAAAAGTATAGAACGAATGGAGGATATAGAAAAACAAATATTATTCCAAAGTCTTAGAGATAAAAAAAAATGTAATACTATAAGAAAAGTGAAGACAGATTGGGGCAGAGAGATTAGAGAGAGAATGTTGGGCACGGACTAGTTTAAGCATGCATATGTAGAGAAGACAGTAAAAGAATGAACTTAGATACAGATTTTGAGTTACATCATATAGTAGAATATGAAGAAACAAGGTGGAGGGTACAGTATATACCCAAAAAATGGGAAAATACCAGTACAGAAGTTTTAAAAATTAATATAATGAAGCTAAAGAAGGAAGGTAATATAAAAATGCTAGGGGAATTTATGGGAAGATCAAGAGAAAAAATGGTACAGAAAAATAAAGAAAACATGTACTAAGCTAAGGACCACTATACACAAATAGCCATGACATTAAAATGTATGGGGGACCAAGAGATATATACAGCAACTTAAGAATAATGTATAAAGAAAAATTGTACAGATTATGGAAATAAATCATTCATTCATTCATTCACTTTAGCTCCTGTATTTCCTCTGTACCCACAATGAAATGTATATTGAGACTTATGTTTTCTGTCATTACTATTCATTTTTCTAATTTATTTTTCCGAATATAACATTTTACAAATTTGTATTACCAAATACATTTTTCCAAAGTGTCAATTTTTTCCATGCTAAATGTTCAAAATACATTATTTAAGTTCAGAATTAAATCAAGAAAATCATAGTATTTGCCATAAGAAAATCTGGAGGTCCTTTTCTGAAATAAAAATAATATGTAGTTTGTAGATGATACTTTCATGTGAGCCCAAGCATACTGCTGTAGTTGTTTATGATAATGAGTTTGATTACAAGTATTGGTATGCACCCAAATGATGAAGTTCAAATTGCTTCCGTTAGTTTTTGGTTTACTTAGTAGTAAAAAAACAAATTCTTAAAGAGAGGTATTTCAAAGCATTTTAAATGCAGCTCACAATTTGAGCATTACTAATAAAGTAAGGTACAACACTGAAAATATCATCATAAATTGAATTTTGGAGCTGTTTCCAGATTTTCCTGTTTCTTGTTGTATCTTCCATTTATCTCAAAATTTGTACAGACGGATACATGAAGAAGGAATACAAGAAAGGTATAATAACTATGAAAACTAGCAGCTAAAAACAAGGTTGCATATGCTATTAGCATTTTCCTTTGTTCCTATATAAGACATGCCAGGCTACTTTCAAATTGCAAGAAAATTTTTGTGAAGCAATTCAAGTTATTATAATATTTCAAATCTCAGATCAAAAGTCACAGGGCATAAGAAGAGCAGTGTCATCAAGATTACATTGGTATTTGGAATCACTGCTGGGCTACTCTACATGATGATTGGTAAACATTACTTTAACTTTTGTTCAACAATAACTGAATTTCAGAAAGAGCAAAGGGAAACAGAACCTTACTGAGATAATTTTTGATGGGGAGAAAACTAAAATCATTACCTCAAAAAAGTGGCTAATTGTGCAGAAAAAAATTAAAGCTATCATTTTGATGTATCATCAGTATAAAAAAGAAAATAGATGCCTGAAATATCTTCATGCCATTGGTTATTACTTCACATTATAATTTTCTTATTTACAATGCAATATTAAATTTGTAAAATGTCTTATTCTTTAATATTTGGAAGAAATATTATCAGAATTTTGTTTTTGGAAGTAAAAAAAAAAAATGACTACAAAAAATGTCATATTCAGAATTTTACATCTGGAAAATGATAAGTTAAACATTTATTTCAATTAACATGAAGTAGTTAGAAAAATATTTCGTAAGAACAACTTGTAGAAAAGATAAACTGAGACATTCCATTCACATGACTTTCTTTACCTGTTTTGCAAACAAACTATTCTTAGCAAACATTATTCTTTTATCTACATCATGCTAAGGAAAACAAAACCATTTACAAGCGGGTATTTAATGAGCAAAATATAGACTATTTTAAGCATCTTTTAAGTATAGAGTCTTGGGATACTTTAGATAATAATTGCGTTAACAAAAGAGCAGCAGATTTTTTTAACATAATCTCCCATTATCGGGACGTAGCATTTCCATTAAAGAAAGTGAGACCCTACTCTAATTTCTCGTCTAATTGTAAAAGTTGGCTAACAAAAGGAATTATTTTATCATGTAAAAGAAAGAGGATGCTTAGGGAAGTTAATAAAATGACAGAGGATAAAGAATATTTTAAAAAGTACTGTAACACTTTATATAAAGTTGTAATTGCAGCAAAGAAATTACATAATGACAATTATATTAATAGTCACCAGAATAAGGGCAAGGCTATTTGGAACATAGTAAAAAAAGAAACTAATAGTAAACAAAAAAATGAAATAACATTAACTGTGAATAACAACACAATAGTAAATAAAAAATCATCACTGACACATTTAATAATTACTTTGCAGTAGTGGCTAAGAATTTAACTAAAACCATGCCTCCACTATCTGATAATATAACCTCACCACAGATTATAAAAATTATGCCTCACTTTATTTATTTCCAACTACAGTAAAAGAAATAGAACAAACTATTAATAGTCTAAAAAATACAAAATGTAGTGGATATGACGATATACCTAATGCTCTCGTAAAGGAATGTGGAACTTATTTACTCAAACCATTATCAGATATCTGCAATATATCCCTTGCTACCGGCTGCTTTCCGGATGTTTTCAAAATTGCTAAAATAGTGCCCATTTATAAGGAAGGTAATAAAACCTCATGTTGAAAATTATAGACCCATTTCTTTACTCTGTGTGTTTGCTAAAATACTCGAAAAAATAATGTACAATAGATTAGTATCCTTTTTATTAAAGTACAATATGATATCTGAATCACAGTGTGGGTTTCAAAAGGGTAAGTCAATAAATATGGCTATTTTCTCCTTTTTAGAAGAAATATTTAGTGCAAAAGACAAGAATGAACATGCCTTAGGGTTGTTTGTCGATCTATCTAATGCACTCGACACAGTAGACCACAACATTTTATTAAATAAGCTTGAAAATTATGGCATCAGAGGAGTTGCTAACGACTGGTTTAGATCATACCTTACAAATAGAGCCCATTTAGTCGAAATTGATGGTATGCGGTCAAATTTACAAATAGCTGAGTGTGGCGTACCACAAGGCTCCATATTAGGGCCAGTTCTCTTCCTTATTTATATAAATGACTTACCATTACTCATGACTCCCGTTAATACTGTTCTTTTTGCAGATGATGCAAACTTTGTGTTCAAAAGTCATTGCCAAAATTCGCTACAACAGACTATACATGACTCAATGTCAAAATTGAATTAATGAATCAATTCCAAATACTTGTAGAACTTGTAGAAAATAGCCCAATAAGTCACCAACATTCTACTAAATTCTTTGGTATTACAATTGACAACACATTAACATGGAAAGATCACATTCTCATTCTTAGTAATAAATTGAATCGTTTAACTTACGCAATAAGAGTGTTAAGCAAAGTTTGTAGTAAAGAGGTAATGAGAGTGATATACTTTGGATGTACATTCAATAATTTCATTTGGAGTACTCTTTTGGGGGAACTCTACCCAATCAAATATAGTATTTAAAATACAAAAGAAAATATTAAGAATAATGAATTAGGAACCACCCCATGCTCCAAGTAAACCTATCTTTGAAGAGCTTAACATACTCCCTCTACCATGTATATATATCCTAGAAACACTCTCCTTCATTCATAATAATATGCAATATTTTAAGAGAAACAAGGATTATCATGCCCGTAATACCCGAACAGCTGAAGCAATACATCTACAGTATCATCGACTTAATAAAACTCTCAATAGTGTATCCCACAAAGGAATAATTTTATATAATAAGATACCCAAATCTTTAAAAGCTGTGCCAGGAAAATTCTTTAAATTTAAAATGTATAAATGGTTATTAAAACACAAATTTTATAGCTTAAATGAATTTCTTAACTTAGATATTTAACTACTTAACTGTATTCTGTCACACCTATATATTGTATATTTATATTTCTCGTAATAATTAGTTTGTAAGTCTTGACGAAGCCATATGTACAAATTGTATATCCTCGGTGAATAAAAAATTGAATTGAATTGAATGCTAATTAAGATAAACATTAACAGAAATGGTATTATTACTTGCTTCCTTATAAGCAAAAGGAAATAAAGAAATACAAATCTTTTAAATCGATCCCTATGCAATTGTAATTGAAATTCAGTTTTCTTTCTGTGGCCAGGAGTAAAACAAGAGAGATATGAAAAGGATGAAGCATGCATTGCAGGCTTTTTCTGATTTTTTTTTTCTGTAATTATTCAGGGCACTTCAAAATGTGTATTGCTGGTAAAAATCTTGATGCAAACCTTCTATTTACAATATATAGGTAGTAGAGAAAGTATAAAGAGGTATATTATTTTCAGTATACTCATATTATACAACAAAGTGAATATTAAATTTCAGCTCATTTAACCATTAAGCATTTAATTAAATTTTGTTTCTTTTTCTGAATCAGTGTCTGCTGTAATAAGAGGCGAGTTTCTATTTACTTTCAGACAGAGAATTCTGACTTATATCAAGCATGAGTGTAACAAGTTTTCCTTAGTAAAGCTTGTCATTTCCATTTGACAGGATAACTGATATTCCATGTATTTTACAGGTGGAGACTATCTTGCAGAAATTTGTGGACGATGTCTGAATATCTATGGACAAGGTGCACTTCGTTTTATTGATAGACCATGGAATGCTGGGAAAGCTGCAGATGTCAACACAGTGAAATTTAATTATGTAAATTTCAATAGCCTAATAACTACACTTGGTCGAATTAAACAGAGATTTCCTAATGCAGAACATTTTATATTCCAAGAGACCAATATACATTGTCTTGGTCAGCTAAATGCTCTTGCTGATATCCAAGGTTTAACTTCATTGAGAATAGAGTCAGAGGGAAATCCAATCACACGAAAAGAATGGCAGAAATATGCAATATACAGACTCTCACACTGGGGTCTAAGAATCATCAATGGCATGGAGGTAATTAGTTTTATAATTAATATAAACATTTGTGCAACATCACTAATGAACTCTGAAAGTTTTAGATTGCTGTAGAGTGTTTCTGCACACATAAAGCTCTAAATAATTTATTTCTTATGCTATCTTTCATAATATCCATATTATTCATGAAACTAAAACCTGGCGCTCTCTCTCTCTCTCTCTCTCTCTCTCTCTCCCTCTCTCTGTTTTCAGAGCCAACCAATATGTGGTCAATAAATGCCAGTCACCAGCTAAGAGTGCAAACAATACATTCAATAGTTTACCAACATAATCAATCATTTAAACCAAAGGCATAATCAGGTTTCCATCAAGCAGTAACCTGGCAGTTGAGGGGTGTATTTCAAATGGATTTCAAGGAAATCATAAACATGGCATATCATTAAAATGTTTCTAATCTGTGAATCCAGGATTTTTATCCACCCACACTTTTTCCAATTCTCAAAACCAGGACAATCCTATTTTTCCAGGACATATAGCAACCCTATTTTTGGCGTGACAAATTAAATTCTCCAATTGAGTTTGTAATGATAGCTATGATGTACAAGTGTTGCCACTGCAAGGCATTAAGAGAGGGCTTATGTTCAACTCTCTAATGGATGAAGCAAAAAAGAAGAGGAGGCTATAATATGCATACAAGAGGAGTTCAATAAATCCTTAGAAAAAGATAGAAAAACAAATTATTTTTGGTAAGGAAATAACTTTTCTCGGGCTAACAACCAGGTGAATTCTGGAATGATTTCCAAGCTTTCAAGAGCTAATGTCACTCTCATCTCCCCTCTTGAAAGCTTGGAAATCTGGCAGATAGCCCGAGAAAAGTTATTTTCATATCGCCACCAGGAAAGCTTCAAATCATATTTTTGATAAATCTCTTTTATTACTTTCTCTATACGTACTATGTATAGAGTGTAGAGAGAACATATTCTAATGCACCCAAAAATTTGATACCGAGATTTCACCAAGTATATGTTTTCAGATCCCCTGAATCCATAAAAAGCATTTTTAGAAAAATGTCCATGTGTGTGTGTGTGGGCAGCATAGCTCAAAATCGAAAAGTCTGTTAAATCCCAAACTTGATATTTAAGTTCAGTATCTTCCAAGGATGCGATACAAAGATTTTCAAGAAAATCCCCCCCACCCCCAACTACCCTTTACATGGAAAAAATTATGAAAAATTTGATTTTCTCAAACATGGCTCCCACGATTTTGATTAAAATCTCTTATATTTAAGATATTTACATGGCAAATATAATGTATATCTTGAATTTTCTGGGAATAGCCTCAGAAGATCTCTTTATTCTGGATGAATTTTGATTAACTGGCAAACTGTAACAGACAAAAATTTACCTCACGTGAAACGTAGATCTGGATAAACCACACAATTTATGTCATATACATTTTTTTCATGGACTTGGCCATTTTCCATATATTCCTTGTTATTGATTTCAGTTTTAAAATACTTAAACTTTTCTGATACAGGAACTTGTCAATTCCTGACCATGCAAAAGAGGGATTTTAATCACATAGCAATCACATTTTAAAACATTTGACTGTCATAAGAACTAAAGCTTTCCTGGCGACGTGTTAATTCAAAATCTTCTCGGGCTTCTAGCCAGGTAAAAACTTGGCTTGACACCAACGTTTCGAAGAAGTACATCTTCCTCGTCTTCAGTTCACCCTGAAGACGAGGAAGATGCACTTCTTCGAAACGTTGGTGTCAAGCCAAGTTTTTACCTGGCTAGAAGCCCGAGAAGATTTTGAATTTGACTGTCAGTTTAGCCTAGTCAGCTTTGCTATGGAAAATTGCCAAACCAGCTTCCAAATCCATCATATGATTGTGTTTATTCTCCATTGAGAGCAAATGCCGCACCCATCTTGCCAAGATCTTTGTCAGATCTAATTTTTGCTGCAAAATTGAGAACACTGTACCTTGTGATATGCCTGTGACCTCTACTATTAAGTGAACTTGGTTTGTCAATCACTCAAAACCATACCCTGGATTTTGTCAATCATTTTGGAGGAAGCCACTTCTACTGGACATCAAGAACAATGTTCATCATTGTGAATGTATGGCCACAATTAAATTTATTTACCCAAATGTAAATTGTTGCAAACACAGAAGCAGATATGCCATGAACTTCATCCAACTCAGCTTTTTCTCTTTCGGTCTTAAGTCTTTTATAGAAGTGTTTAATCACTGCATGAAATTTGTTTTTTTCCCATGTTTTTAAATAAGTACAAGATATTTGATTCAATCGCCTATGGCAACGAAACCATATAATGGATATAGCTGAAACTATTAAACTAATTATTCCTACTACTAATTACTAAATGCAAACTTTTTTCGATGCTACAAGTGTAATTTCTTGGATTTTCTAAGGACTTATTGAACACTCCTATAATTTCATGGCTCAGCCATACCGTGGAAGAAAATGAAGTGATAGGAATAAACTATATTACAGTTGAACCTGTTTTATACATAACCCAGTTGTAAGTAATTTGCATTTATACGTAAATTTTTGTAGGCCCTGGAAAAATGTAATTTAGAAACCTGTTAACAGAACCTTATTTATACGTAATGAATTTATATGTAATTTGCTGTTATACGTATTAAATTTCAGTGAAATACAACTGAGTTTTACGTAATTATAATAAGCATATGACATACACTATCTTAAAAGAAAATCAAGGGTATTTTCCTTATATCTGTTAACAAAGAAGCAAGCTTTCGGCCTCGAAAACAAAAGACAATAATATGTTTGCTGGTTGAGCACAACAATGCAGCAACAAAGAGAAGTAAAGATAAAACATGTTCGGTATCTAGTGTTTATTGTTATACAGCGGTTTGTCTTTCAGTTCTCAGTTGCTTTTAATCAGCTATGGAGAACAGAAAAAGGAAATGTTATAAGCTAGATCAGAAAGTGAAATTCATAAGAGAGATGGAGCTTAATCCACACAAAACCAAAACCGAAATTGCTAGCTCTACCGGAAGGTGCAAATTTCGATACCTTTGTGAATTTTGATGACAATCTAGCTGTGTGTGGGGAACTACAGGATGAGGAGATTATTGCTGATGTGTGCCAAAAACATGGTCAAGAAAGTGGACCAGCTTCAAGCGACCCTGACAGTAATGTGGATGATGACTCAAATCTTGAAATACCTAAGGTGAGTGAAGTGTTAAGTGCAATAAATGTGTAGGTGTTACATCAGTGATAAAAGTGGTAGTGAAAAAGCTCTAAATTCATTAATAAGTTTGCAAAATGAGGTTTATGCACTTAGTGCAAGAAAAGTGAAACAAGCTAAATTAACTGATATCCTTAAAACAGGACCAAGTTCAACATGTTTTCTTTGTACGTATCTTTGTTGTTTGTGAAATTTTGCACAAGTAGGCCCATTGAATTGCTATTTTATTATCAAAATCTCAATTGTAAAGAATTCTGAGTTACAAGTAATCTTCCCTCGTTCCCTTGATATATGCATAAATCAGGTTCAACTGTAGTTTATGGTAAATGAAGGACAATGTAAACCATATGAAGAGAGAGAGAACTAAATGAATGAGTTAAAAATGAAGAAGTTACACTAGTGTCAGAATGGGATCAAGGGATTTAAAAGACAAGATGGAGAAAATGTTTAAAAAACTAATGGTTGGAATGAAGAGTGCTATTTTAAGAATGGAGAAAATGGAGACGGAAATGAAATTTGGAATGGTGAAGATGAAGAGTGTAAATTCCACAATGGAAGAGATGTGAACAGAAGTGATAAGTGTTAAAGAAAAAATTAAGAAAACTAAATTCAAACTTGGTTTTAATCCTGTAAAGTATACGATAAATCAAAGGTGAAAGCTTTGAAAGATGACTTTCTCAAGGAGTGTTGTGGGGTTGGAGGGAAGAACAACCTTCAAAAGATTCTATTTTCCTCTTGATAGCACACAGTGTTTCACTGGATAAGAGCGTGCTTACCTCATTAATTTCTTACCAGCCTGACCGGTTGGCATCAGCTGATTAACAGCTCAGATAACTGTGTCACAATATGCTAGTTTAAAGAAGGTTAGAGCAAAGAAAGGATGAAATAAGCACAAGTCCTTACCTCTTAATGAATCACAGTTTATTTCTTACCTTCTGTAGTATTTTTTCACATCTATTGTGGTTCATACATAACATTAAAATGTTGATTTCTTTATTACTTATCTTCTTTCTGTTGTAATATTTTTGCAGATATCAGATGAAGAAGTAGCATCAGCATCATTGGAATTTCAAGGCCTCAGTGACATTGTGTTATATTCCTTACCAGATACTTTGTTGCAACCATTGTTGGAAAGGTTACAAGTAGAGGGAGGTTCTCGAACACAGCCACAACCACAATCTCAAGAGCCAGTGAGTGCTAAGCAATGGCTTTGGAGAGCAGATCCTGCACTCCGAAGTGTTGTTGCTAAAGAAGCTCTTCAATGGAGGAAAGGAATGCTTTCTCAGGTGAGGTAGACTACAATTGATTCCAGAGAACTTAACAGGAAATGTAAATTTATCAGTATTTGAGTCTTCAATGGATTAAATTTTATATAATTAGTGAGGTCTAGTTGAGAGAAACCAAACTTTTAAAATACCCCATCAATGAGTCAATGCTCCCTTATCTGCTACTGCAATGCATGGAGATATTCAATACCAATAAGTTGTTTACAGCATAATTCTATGCAGTTTAGTTTTCAGTTGGCATGAATTTAAATAAATTACTGTTTTATTGATTAACAATTTTTTGTTGTTACATTTTTATGCTGCCATTAAATCTTATGTAATATTCGCAACTTTTACCTTTGGAGCAATCACTCATCGATAATGATGTTCACTTGTTTACTGCTGTGTTATGTTGGGTTTTACTTTAAATTGTCATTTTAAATGGAATCTAATGTAGTTATACATAAATACACTATGAGTAAACCGGATCCTTGAAATCAAATTTGGACTAGGTTTGATTTTTTTGGGAGCAGAAACATTTTGTTTCTTTTTAAATGTATTATTCCCTCAAAAATAATAAATGTGGCCACTTGGCTCCCTAGTTTTCATTCAGTAGATTTCATCCAATTTTTTAAGAACAGCAAGGTGACCATATTGAGACATAAGCACCCCCCTACATATAGTGACTTTGATGCTAAGTTTTCATTCTGTCTGTAAATCCTAACATTCACACACATGCACATAATTCCTCCATTATGGCTGAGGGCCTCAAAGAAAGAAACTTTCTTTGGTTGACAACACTGTGGAAAGATAGATGAGCAAGCTTTTCTTTCCTCGTGCCTCTGCTTCCCCATAAACCTAGTGCCCAAGAAAAGGTGCATATACAGCAATCACACTCTCTTTCATACTTACAGCCCTTTGGGAGGATTAGGAGAAATCCTGGATAAAAACAAAATTCTCATCTCCAGCTTGGAATAGAATTTGAGACCTTTGGATTTGGAGGTTAACATGGTAACCACCAGACCCAGAGACAGTTTAGCAATTTGTTGTAGTGAACATAAAGGTTCATAAAAAGCAAATCAAATCTTTCTTTAAAGAGGTAAGATGCTTACAGAAACTGTGAATATGTTGCAATGAATGGGGAACTATGTACATTCTCTGCACAATACCATAATTCAAGAGTTGGCAGAACATCCTTTGAAGATGAGAGAAATCAAGGCATCCATCAATGTTGAGAGACAACATTTATGTTGGGAAAGCGGTAACTGAACCTGACACTCAAAAGGGTATAAGGGAGAGAAAAAGTAGAAGTTGTAACTGTGGTATTAGATCAATTTCAACTGGTTGTCCGTGAAGTACAGATTAGTAAAACTTTATGTTCATATGAGGTGCATCCAGAAAGTAAGTCCCAATGACCGATAAAGAGAACAAAAACATCACTAAGCATGAAATATTTATTGGTATAATTACATACTCACTGGCGACTTCTCAACATAGTCACCACCATTGTTGAGGCATTTATCGTAATGGTGCACCATTAATTGTATGCCCAAGTCATAGGATTCTGCCGCCAATGTCCGCAGCCACGAAGTCACTTCATTCTTCACCTCAGTGTCATTGTGAAAAGGTTTTCCTGCTTCATGAGACGGAAGAAATGAAAATCACTTGGAGCGAGGTCAGGGCTGTAGGGTGGATGTTCGAAGACCTCCCATTCAGCTTATTCAACACATTTTGTGTGGCGTTGGCTGTATGGGGTTTTGCACTGTCATGCACTAAAGTAATGCCTCTTGTCAACATTCCACGTCTCTTGTTCTGGATTGCCCGCCTGAGTTTATGCAACGTCTGGCAATATCGATCAGCATTTATGGTCTCCCCTCGCAGTAATAATTCACACAAGAGGACACTACGTCAATCCCAGAAAACAATGCACATGATTTTTTGAGAGATTGTCTGCTTGAATTTGGTCTTCACAGGTGAACCACTAGGCCGCCAATGCATTGATTGTTGTTTTGTCTCTGCTGTGGCATGCGATACCCATGTTTCATCCCCAGTGACAATATTGTTGAGAAACTTGTCACCTTCCGCTGCGTATCGCTGTAGGAATGTCAATGCTGCGGCCAGACATTTGGTTTTGTATTCATCTGTCAATTATCTAGGCATCTTACACACACTTTGTGAAAACCAAGCCACCGGAAGACAATTTTGTGCACAAGCAAGCGAGACATCTGGGGAAACGGACAAAGTTCCGAAATTGTGAAGTGCCGATTCTGCACAATTGCTTGCCGCACACTTTCCAACACTTCTGGCGTCATCAGGAATGGTTGGCCATTACGGTCTTCCTTGTGAATATTGGTTCTTCCTTTCGTGAATTGCCTGCACCATTGTCTTACCATACTGTCACACATAATGTCTTGTCCATTCATGTGACACAATTGATGATGGATCTCTGCTGGAGATTGCTTTTGAGCATGCAAAAATCGGATGACTGCATGAACCTCGCATGTGGCGGGAGACAATATCAGAGCAGTCATTTTCTCCTAGCACAGAGCAGTAACTACTGCAGTCCCAAAACTGAAACTTTATTACAATGTTACCATATACTTCCTCTCTTCTCCTGCGCATGCGCATTCCTATCCGACTGGTGGTGCCATCTCTGAACGCGATCGGGACTTACTTTCTGGATACACCTTGTATATGACTTTGAATGAAATTCAAATATGTTCCTGCCAAATTCTTACCTTGCTAGCTTTTTAATGGGTAGAACAAGGAGAAGCCATACAACAATTTTAGAATCAATCACCTGAGGATGATATGAGTATATTCATTCCTACAAATTTATGATGATATTCTGTAGATTGTGTACCTATCTTTCCCTAATTAAAACAAGAAGTTTGAAGCAGATACAGAGCCTTTGTTAGAACAGGGGGCCTGGCTAGGAATTTTACAGTCACCAGGAAGCATGCTGTTTGATGGCAGAGTCACACATGCACAGCCCTTTAAATTCCAGTTAACAGATCTCTCATGTAAATTATAACTTTATAATCATATACCTTCATTGTAGATAATGTTGGAAATTATGTCTATGTCACCACTCATCTCCATACCTTTTAAGAAACACTGTAATGCAGCAATAGAGTTGAAATGTATTATTTGTTTGTTGTTTTTGTCTGCAGGAAGATATGATGTGGCGTCACAAGGGCAGAGCTTATTTGAGTTCACTTTTAGAGCTTGCCTGCGGTGCTGTGGAAAAGTTACAAATATTAGAGAAGGAGTGGCCTGCTATTCTGGCACAGCTTATTCAGGAAACATTGGTCGATTATTCTCATTTAGATTCATATATGAAGAAATGCATGCAAGATTTAAGGTTATGACTTAAAGCTATACTACTGAGAAATATAGGAAGTATAACTCTTTTCATTATTTAGTAGGTTTGCAAGATTAGTGGGGAAAACATTGGCAATGTAAGTCCAGGTTACCCTAGAAAACTTGGATTTACATCTCCAATACGATACCTTGAGAAAACTTCAAATTATTTCTTTGCCATGAAAGGTTCAGCTCTTACATTACTAGAATTGTTTTGTAAATTGTTAATTTCATCTTACATTAAGTCCTTTAAAAGTTTCAATTATTATGTACAGCCCCTACACTTGACTAAATTGCTACAAAATTAGCCTTTATTAGGAATTGAAAATTAGTTGAGTTGATTTTGTAACACTACATCACTTACTTTTTATTTCGGAAAACATGGCTTCTGAAACATGTTTTCCAAAATAAAAAGTAAGTGATGTGGTGTTACAAAATCGACTCAACTAATTTTCAATTGTTAAAACACATCACTGTCACAAAGTCCACCATATATCAGGAATAAGCCTTTATTAGGTTTTATTTGCAGCCTGTGTACAGAAATGGATACAACAACTAGATGGAGTCATTAAAAAAAGAAAGGGGGAAAAAAAAAAGAAGGATAAACCTAACTCAAAAACTATTTCTCTGTGGTATAAGGGTAGTGTATTTGCCTCACATTCAAAAGATATCAAAAGATCCCAAGTTTGAATCTCAGTCAGGTTGAGTAACCCAGATAAGGTGTTTTCAAGGGTTTTCCTTTCTTCTGAAAAGAAATGTTGGTTAATTTTACATTCTAAGGACCCCAGGCTCATTTTGCCCATTTCGTTCATCGTTCATATGATCCACCATAGTAAAGGATATAAAAACTTAAAGAAAAAAAGAAGTTTAGTTATGTTGAATGAAGAAGAGATATATTCGGTTAAATGTTGACACTGAAGGGATTAATACAATTTTATACAGCTAAGATTTGAAATTGCATTAAGCCGTACAGCAGTAAAACAAAGAAAACTGATACAGAAATGATGTGTATACAAGTAAATTTATTGTTCAAAATAAAACTTTCTTTGTTAAAATATGTATTTTTTATTTAATAGATGTATGTATTTATGAATTCACAGAACCTTCTCAATTTTAATCCATGCAAGAATTCCCAAATAGCAGACATAGCCTCCTATCAGATTCAAAGAAGACAGAATGAAAAGTACAAAGAATGATTTCACAGGCTTTTTCTACTACCTCAACATTGGAGAATTCAACAAAGAAAAATCTGATGTGTTCCATTCACATAATTTTCTCTAGCTGTTCCATATACAAACTATTCTTACAAAAAATTATTCTTCTATCTACTTCAGGCTAATCGAAATAAACATTAGCAGAATTGGTCTTGTTACTTGCTTCCTTCTAACCTCATTGCTACATGAAACAAATAGGGTTCAATTTGCTTTGAATGGTTCTGTTTGAGAAAAGTTGGGTAGTTAGAAATTGAAACAGATAACAAGATAATCTCGAAAATGATCAACTCCACATGATAAACATATGGCATAAATTATGTGTTTTAACGAGATCTACAATTTTTTGCAGTAAGTTTTTGTCTAACTCTTACAGTTTAATCGTTATGCAAAATTTTAAAAAAAACCTCATTCAGAATAAAGAGGTTTTCGGAGGCAATTCCCAGAAAATTCAAAATATATTTTTTATTTGTGATGCAAATATCCCTAATATATATTTAATAAAATTCTTTAGAGCCATTTTTGAGAAAGAGAGAGGGGGGAGAGAGAGAGAGAGAGAGAGAGAGAGAGAGAAAAAAAAAAAAAACGGTTTTAAAAAAATCTTCATGTAAAGGGTAGTTTGTGATGGGAGAGGATTTTCTTGAAAATCTTTTTGTTGCATCCTTAGAAGATACTAAACCTAAATACCAAGTTTGGTATATAACAGTATTTGTTTTGAAGCTATTATGTCCACACACGCACCCACACCCACACTTTTTAAAAATTCTTTTTTTGGACTCAGGATACCCCACAACCCATATTTCTACTGAAATCTGGACATTAAATTTTTGGGTGGAGCACAATACCTTCTCTAGCTACTATGCACATTGTAAGTACATATGAGAAAGTAAAAAGTGAATATCCTTTTGATACTCACTTTTCACTGTGTAAAAACCAATAAAAGAAAAAAAGTGTGATGTGTTCCATTCACATGACTTTCTCTAGCTTTTATATGAACAACTTTCCTTACAAAAGATTATTCTTTTATCTACATGTTGATCAAGATAAATATTAGCAGAAAAGATCTTATTACTTGCTTCCTTGTATGTAGAAGGAATATAAAGGAGCTAAGTTAAATCGAGTCAAATCTTTTAAAAGCTGTGAAACAACTGAAGTTCAGTTCACTTTGCATGGCCTGCAGTAAAACAAGAGAGATGAAACAAAATGTCACTTCCCATTGAGAAAAGTAAGTAGTTTAAAATTGAAACTAATAACAAAGAATGTCTCAGAAACAATGAGTTTTAACAAGATCTTTATTTTTTGTGTAGTACGCTTTTGTCTCTTATGGTTTAACCATTATGCAAAATTCTGCAAAACTCATCCAGAATAAAGAAGTCTTCAGAGGCTATTTTTAGAATATTCAAAATATATATTATATTTGGTGATGTAAATATCTTTAATATACATATCGTTAAGACATTTTTGAGAAAAATAAAATTTACGAAACTTTTTCCATGTAAAGGGTAGTTTGTGGTGGAGGGATTTCCTTGAAAATCTTTGTCGCATCCTTGGAAGATACTAAAGATAAATACCAAGTTTGGTTATAAATGGTCTTTTTGTTTTTGAGCTTGGCTATCCACACGCATGCACACATACACCACACACCTGTTTCTAAAAATCCTTTTTTCATGGAACCTCAAAATATATATTTCTGGTAAAATCTCAACATCAAATTTTTCGGTGGAATACAATACCTTCGCTATCCACTATGTATATTGTACATTCGTCACTTGGTATTGTCCAACGTCCAGTGGCTGCACTCCTTGACTACTGTGACTAAAATTTGATATCTATAAAATAGAACCTGAAGTATAGTGGTATTCCTATTTAAAATAATTTGCATAATCCCTTCAAATATACTATTAATATTTATTTTGTCTATAAATCACAATCATTATATCTATAAAATAAGCACATTGCAAATGCTGTATGTTTTAAGTCCACAACAAGCAGGAGTCTGACGCAAACTGAGGAATGTTATAAACACAATATAACATGGATGACATCACACCTCTTGTTACAAGATGAATTTATTACATGTTTGGACAGGATAGGACAAGCCTCCTTCACATGTGAGAAAATCACGTGGCTGTCTAGTGTAATGTTATTCCTCAATGATTTTAAAAAAAATATTTACTAGTTAATTATCTGAGTTAAAGTACAGGGGAGCTAAGGAAGAGACACCAGATTTTAAAAATGTGTTATCAAAGCTAGTTATACCTATAATATTGTAGTAACAAAAAATGTTTACATGCTAGTTCACTATTTGTACTAAAACTTGCACTGATTACCTTGTTCTAATTTCATTTAGTATACTAATCTATGCTAAAATTGTATTTTTTTCATTTAAAAATTTGGAATTTGTGCTTAAAATATTATTTTATGAAAAGGCTAAATTTTCTAGTACTTTAAATGTTGTTTTGTGAAAAGGGTTGTTCAATATCAATAAACTGAACAGAGGAATTTAAAGCACCTTATTCTGTATACAAAACAGTTAGTGTCTAATGTCAAAAGCAACATGGCAAATTACATCAAAAGATGCTAAAATTCATTCACATATTATATGAATAAGAACATGTTACATACAATCATTTAAAAAACTGGACTATATATTTATCAGAATAACTGAAGAACATCCTTTTGGTAAATAAATATACAACTGAAATAGCACAAAGCTAAAAAGTACAACAATTCAGTCTCAAGTGTGCATAAATTTCTTGGAAAAATTAAATTGAGTTTTATTTATAGATACTCTTTAAGTGCTGTGGTTCTCAGCATCCCATTCTATATTGGGCATGACAGACTGGTTAATTTTCTCAGGCCCCTTTATCAAGCTTGAGGTTCTTTTACGTGCTATAAATCTACGACATGGGATCACCAGCTTTACTTCCCTTCCAAAGGAAGCCATGCTAAGGATTTTTACATCAAAAAATATCCATCGCCCTTTGTAGATAAAAACAAGTAGTGTAAAAAAATTCTTGGAACATAGTACTGGGAATACATAACCTTTGTTTCTTATATCAAACTTGAGATTTTATTTTTTTAATGATTTTTGCAAAATCTGTACTATCTAAATGTTGATTGATGTTTGGAGGAATTTAGTAACAGTGACGGTGAAATTATATGTTATATTAATTTGTTGAATTGGTTTTTTAACACTATGTCACTGTAAGAATGTAAGTGACATAGTGTTAAAAAACCAACTCAACAAATTAATAAAACATATCTAAATGTACTTAATGCTGCTTCATGTGACCAAGAGCTGATGGTAATGTGATCCAGAATTAGGTGCCAAGGAGAAAGTATATGATAAAGATATTAAATAAAAATGATCTTTATTGCAACAGTTAATATAAAGATTAAGAAACAGATTTTGCAGGGATTGGATTTATATACATAATTAATTATAAAAATTATACAATTGAAATCACCTTGGTGGTTTACTAAAGAATAAAATGTGTGAATCAGACAAGACAGGTTCCTGAGCAAGTTGGCTCAGATAGTAGTGTCTGTAGCTTGCATTCAGGAGGTTGTGATTTCAAATCCTATGTACCAATCAATCTGAGTGGGTTCTTTCATCATTTCTCTGAGCTGTTGGGTAATGGATTGGCTATTCAATATCAGGACTCTTTGCCCCACCTACAAAAGAGAAGAAATAGAAATAATAGTAGATGGTGCAGGAAGGTGACTAAGCAACACAGATCCTCTGTGCAGCATTGCAATAACTCTGTGCAGATTCAAAGCAAAGCCTACAGCTCCTGATTTCAAAAGCCACCTTCTGCCAAAATTCAATAGTGCAGAGAGGTGATTATACAATTAAGTTATTTATCAGTAAGTTCCCCAAGCTGATGATGTAGAAAGGCAATTTTAAACTGCAGCTGCCTGATTAGCATACACTGACTCAGATGAACCAACAAATCTTAAGTTAATTTTGAAATATCATCAAATAAAAGCAACATTTAAAATAAAAACAGAAGCTACAATAATTCAGTGGAATAGCTTTGGAAAGCTGAAGGTATGTGCTTTGAATTTTTTATGTCTAATTCAATTTTCCATCTTAAGTTACAATTCTATATGTACATTTAACAAATCCTATAACCTAGTGGGAGATGGATGATTAATAAATTATATTAAATACATGTCAATTGTACAATCTACTGATAAAGCTATGTACTAGATTTCTTAGAGGTTGGCACTCAAAAACCTCTGATTAAAATTACCTGGATGATACCTTTGCAGATAAAATTTTGGCTAGCTGGAGTAGCCAATACATTCATTATCTGAAAAAATAAGTTCTCATGTTCACAATTGCCACATAGCAATAGTAATTGTGGCATAATTGTATTTATCATATGATGAGGAAATAATGTTTCTATATTACAGCAGAAAACCCAAGGTCATAAGAGAAAGATAAAATTATTTCTAAACATTGAATGAAAATTTATAAGCTTTCTTTTATAAAAGAGTAGCTGACTTACCCAGCATTTTATGGATATCTGTTTAAACTTAATGAGGTTTTTAATTAATTTAATTTACCTCCACTGTTCTTTATGAAATCATTATAGAATCATCTGGAGTATTTTATGATTAATCCTCCCTTTTACCCCTTTTATTATAATTTTGAACAGTCTTGGCTAATTTAGAATAACTCACATGAACCTTTATACAAACTTTTCTTCTTTATAGTATTTGGCTAAAAGAAGCAGCATAAGAAAATGAAGAAATACCTCAGCAGTGTCACCAGTACAGAGGTGAACTCTGAAATGATTGTCTCACAAAGGAGTTTTCATTACTATGGAAACATTTTCATAGCTGAGATGAACTTTGCTTTGCTTGTCACTTCCACTATATTCTAAAATGATGGCAAAAGGCACCACACGATAAACATTTTAATTTTGTTTACTGTTATCTGCTTTGCAAAG
The DNA here is from genome assembly GCA_030762935.1 of Hymenopus coronatus. Taxonomy (NCBI): domain Eukaryota; kingdom Metazoa; phylum Arthropoda; class Insecta; order Mantodea; family Hymenopodidae; genus Hymenopus; species Hymenopus coronatus. The sequence continues at coordinate 27,157,199 of CM060895.1, forward strand.
TAATTCTCATTTGATTTCTTAATTTAGAGTTCCCCAAATGATAGAAATTCGTTCCAATTCAGAATGGCAACACAGATTACCCTATAGAGTTGCTATCCAAAGGAAGCTGTGGGTTGTAGAATGAGAGTAACTACAGGCAAGCTTATCAGAAGAATAGGTGAAGTGATTAGAAAGAAGTATTTGCTTTTACTTGCACTTTTACAAGTAAATACTTTCATTCAAATGAATAAAATAAGTAACTAAACCAGAAAATCTGGCAAGTGTACTCTGAAAACTTACTGAATAAAACATAGCAAATACTTGCTAATTTGCAAGATTGGTCAGAGGAAGCCTCACCAACCAAAAACACTTATTTGTCTAGCAGTTGCCATCAAAATGACAGTTCAAATGCATTTTTCCCTGTGGGGAAAGGAGAGATCTAAACCATAGAAAACTAAAGCACACTTATGTTTGAAGATCAAAGTGTTGATTATTTAGCTCATTATTTTATTTCCCAATGAGGAGAAACACCTGAAATACAATCGTAAAAAAAAATTCAGCCTGATTCTACCTCTTAAATAAGCTGTAGCTCTAATAAACGATGCAATAAAATTACTGCATTTACAAGAAAAATGTAGTGTTCACCATGGAAGAGGAACAACACAGATTGTTGCCCTTTTTAGATTTGAAAATCATGAGAACAGAAACAAGCTTAGAATTTGGCATATCCAGAAAAGCAACACATGTTGACAGTTATATAAAACAGAACCAGTTTAACCCAGTACAATATCAACTTGCCATCTTTCTTAGTCTAATTCATAGGCTTATCAATGTCTCTTGAATAAAACAGCATACGAAAAAGAATATACACACAATCATCAGGTTGCCAAACTGAACAATTACAATACAAACATCAGACAGATTGATTTACAGACACAAAAGAAATAAAAGATTACATGAAATTAATACTATGGAAAAACTGGATAAACCAACAGTGAAATTTTGCAAATTTACTTTTCACCCAAAAGTGTTCTGGAAATTTGAAAGGATTTTTTAAAGACTTTAATATAAAACTGGCCCCTCAAAATAGATATAATATCTGGAACTTATTGAATCACCCTTTGAAAGGTACCACACCGAACACTTTTGAAACTAAGATGAAAGAACATTTGAGAAGCATTATGCACAAGCACATAGACATGTCTGCAGTAGCACATCATTTTTTATCTGAAAATCATAACATAAAGGAAGAAATAGAGTTGATTAAATGTGTAAAGAAACCTTTGGAACTGCAAATTTGGGAAACATCTTTATCACCAAAGAAGAAGATTTCCTTATAAATTCTAAGGTCCCCCACCATTGATGATGTCATACTGTTGACAGGAGTAGAGGGCAACACATCACCAGCGTATGTAGCGTCAATCATCCTCAGAACTGTCACCCTCCGTGGTGTAATGGTTACCATGCTGACTTCATATACCCAAGGTTGCGGGTTCAAACCTGGCGAAGGACGATGGATTTTTTGGGGTGTAAAAATCCATAGCATGGCTTCCCTCGGAAGGGAAGTAAAGCCGTTGGTCCTGTGTCGTAGATTTACAGCATATAAAAGAACCTCAGGTCTGATAGAGAGGCCTCTGAGCAAAATTAAGCGGTCTTTCACGCCCAATTTAGAATGGGACGCTGCGAACCACAGCAGTTAAAGAGCATCCATAAATAACACGCCATTTACATTTTTTTATCCTCAGAGCTGAAGATAGGGTTAAAGTGTCCTGAAACTGGTCTTCCCAAACAAAGGCAAAGTTGGGGCAAAAACTGTAAAAAGGTGAATCAATTCATTTAAATATGCTCTAGCTTATTTGGCTTTTGTGAAAGAACAATAGAATTATACCTAAGAGGAAAATTGTTGGATAAAATTCAAATTCCTATGATGATTGGTATATTGAACTGCACTCACAAAGATAAAGAAACTAACAGAATATGGTGACCAATAGGCAATTACAGCATTTGGATTTACTACCAATCTTAGTTTTAAAGCGTAGGTACAAGCACCTTTACAAAAACAGACGTCTAGTATTAGAAGTAAATACTTACACACAATTGAAGAAAACCAAGGCAAGTAAACCAGCTAATTGGCAACATTTTGCTACTAAGTAATCTCTTCTTTTATTAATTTCAAACATGTATTATGTATTTACTCAACAAATAAGTTATTGCAAATATTTACTAGTTTTTATTCACTTCATCCATTGTAGATTCTGTATAAAAATACATTTTTTCTCCAAAAAAAGTATTTATATTGAAATTGTTTAACAGATTGACAATAGAAATCAGATGTTAGCTATTAAATAATATACAATACTTTTATCACTTTTGGAGAAAGAAAAAAAAAATTATGAAATGAGAATAACAAAGCTGCTTGTATTATAATTATAAATAATGAGATTATAGAACAATAATTTCTTTAATTATCTAGCAGTAGCAGTCAGATTTTATAGATACAGATTTCAAATAACTAATTACCATAACTTATCTGCTTGTGAATTCCTTTAAGAAGCTATGATCCAACACTTTTCTTTTTTCTAAACTGTTCCCAAGGATGACTTGTCTTTTCAAGTTCCGTGTCTTTCAGCCATTGATCATAGTAGGCTGAGAAGGTTTGAAAGCCTTTTTTCAGAGCGCTTCTGCTTATATCTGTTGGCAGTGGTTTATCCTGGAAGAAAGAGAGCACAGTATAAAACAGATTAAAGTGCTAGCAGATGTCTACAGAGCAATGTTTCTCAAAACATGTTTCTGGAACATATCAAATAAGCTCCATTGTATTGTGTTTTGCTAAAAATTCAGCCACCTTTTTATACTTTTTGCTCCACTTCCCATTTATTCAGAAAGACCGGTTTCAGGGTACCTTTATCCTATCTCCAGCTCTGTCGTCGACTGATGCTACAACATTTGGTTGTATCCAGCTTGGTGTTATGCTGCCCTCCACCTTTCTTGTCAGTAGGATGACATTAGCCATGCCAGGAACTTCAAAATTCATAAAAGTATCTTCTTTCTTGGTGATGAAGATGTTCTCCGAATTTGCAGCTCCAAAGGTTTCTTTGCATATTTTATCAACTCTATTTCTTCCTTTATGTTTCTCAGACCTAAGGTAATGTGCTACTGCAGACTTGTCTATGTACTTGTACTTAATGCTCCTCAAGTGTTTTTTTCATCCTAGCTTCTAAATTTCACTTTGTCTTCCAGATATAAACCTTGTTGCAGTCTTGGTAACCCATTTTATAAATCCCTGATTGGCACCTTTCAAAAGTGATTTAACAAGTTCCAGAATTTATATCTATTTTGAGGAGCCAGTTTTGTGTTAAACTCTATAAAAATCTTTTAAAATTTCAAGAACTCAACACTCAGGGATTTATAAAATGAGTTGCCAAGACTCCAACAAAATTTATATCGGGATATAAATATAATTTGGAAACTAGGATGAAAGAATATGTGAAGAGCATTAAGTACAATATACAGACAAGTCTGTAGTAGGTTATTACTTTTGGTCTGAGAATCATAGAATAAAGGAAAAAAATAGAGTTGATAAAATATTTAAAGTAATCTTTGGAGCTGCAAATTTGGGAAGAAGAAACTCTTATGAACTTTAGAAGTTTCCACCATGGATGATGCCATTCTACTGACAAGAAGGGTAGAGGGCAGCACAACACTGAGCTGGACACAACCTCCTGTTGTGGTATCAGTCGATCACAGAACTGAAGATCAGGTAAAGGTACCCTGAAACTGGTCTTCTCGAACAAATGGTAAATGGAGCAAAAAGTGTAAAAAAGATGACTCAATTTTTATCAAAACTCAAAGTTTCTGGAATTTCTTGGATTGAGCAAATAACAAGAACTTAATATCTTATAATGGCACAGTGAAATACTACACTTGTAGCTTTCAGCAAAAACTAATAGAAAAACAAATACAGTAGTTTTTTTCTTTCCACCTGAAATGAGGGCAATCTCTCACACAACAAATAAGAGTATAAGTTTCCATTCTAGATTTGGCAAACATTACAGTAACAAATTCATCTTACTTGATGTTTACAGAGGACTAAAAAGAAAATAATGGTTATTTGTGATGTAAGAATGTAAAGTTAAGGTTTTTGATTCGATTGGGAATATTGTATGTGTTGTAATGTACATAATGTTGTGCTGAGTGATAGTGTGCTAGTATTTTAGTTTGTTTGTTTTTTTGGAAATGGCTTATTGTCCTACTACTACCGCGGACGGGACAAAGTGGCAACCGTATGATGGAGCGGCCACGAGATAAGGCAACTGTCAGGGATTGCTATGGATCTCTCCAACTTGAAATGAAGTACTATCTGATAGAACGTAGAGCAGCAATGAGCTGATGACAACTGCTGACAATGGTGAAGTGTTACAAGTAACAACTGTGAAGCTCTGCTGCAAGTGACTGCCTTCCTACGTCAAGTGCAGAGCAATATATATTTCCAAGAGATAGAACGTAGAGCAGCAATGAGCTGATGACAACTGCTGACAATGGTGAAGTGTTACAAGTAACGTTAACTGTGAAGCTCTGCTGCAAGTGACTGCCTTCCTATGTCAAGTGCAGAGCAATATATATTTCCAAGAGGGGCAGCAAAGGGCGAGCAGGGGATACTGCCAGCCATCAGTTGGGAGGAGGCACACAGCTAAGTGTTCAAATGGTAGCAGCGAGTGCTAATGGGACGCTCCTGTTGGCTGCCTATCTGAACTTCTACAGTGCTCTCAACAGCACACCACATGGAGAGGAGGAACCAGTCTGTTGGCTCTAATGGATATACTGTTACATAACATATTCTAAACTTTACATTTGCAGTTGCATAAACAAAGGCATTAATTATAAATAAAATGATCAAAAGAATCAAAATACTGGAAGTGGTACACAGTGAAGCATAATTACACATTGGAAAAATGAGTCGAATTTACACTTGAATTGCTTCACAGAAATCTGTTGATGATGTAGGCAACATACGCCTTCGAAACATGTCCAGGTAATTAATTACTTAGTGAAGCAATTCAAGTGTAAATTCGACTCATTTTTCCAATGTATAAATAAAATGATGGTATTAGCAAAATTATTACACTCATATAAAAATCTGAAGTGTCCCATTCACATGACTTTCTCTACATTTCAGCAACAAATTATTGTTAAAAAGCTTATGCTTCTATTTATTTCATGCTAATCGACAAAAAATTAGAATTAGTCTTATTACTTGCTTCCTTGTAAGTAGAAGAGAAATAAGGGAGTACCAGAGGTTAAGGTGATAGTCAAAAGCTGGTTGCTATGTGACTGAAGTTCCTTTGTTTGTATGGACAGGAGTTGACAAATTCCTGTATGAGAAAAGTTAAGTTTTTCAAAGCTGAAATCAAAAACAAGGAATATCTAAAAAATGATCAATTCCATGAAAAAAATGTATGCAACATAAACTGTGTGTTTTAATATGCTCTATATCTTTTGTGAGGTAAGTTTTTGTCCATTTCTTAAGGTTTAGCAGTTATGCAAAATTTCGTAAAATTCACCCAGAATAAAGTAGTTTTCAGAGGTTATTCCCAGAAAATTCAAGATATACATTTTAATTGCCCGGTAAATATCTTTAATATACCATATTTTAATCAAAATCGTTATAGCCATTTTTTGAAAACCAAAATTTTCGAAAAAAATTCCATGTAAAGGGTAGTTTGGGATGGGGGGATTTTTCTCAAAATCTTTGTGTCGCATCCCTGCAAGATACTAAACTTAAATTTGGTATTTTACAGACTTTTTGTTTTTGAGTTATTGTGTTCACAGACACACTGACACATACACACTCACATGGACGCACGCACGCACACACACACACACACATGTATATGGACCTTTTTCTGAAAATACTTTTTTTGGATACAGGGGACCCTAAAACATATATTTCTGGTGAAATCTTGGTATCAAATTTTTGTGTGGAGTGCAATACCTTCTCTATACACTATGTACATAGTACATGTAGAGAAAGTAATAAAAAGGTAATATTGGAGAATTGGGCCTAGTAATGAAAAATGTGAATCATCTTAATAAAAATATCATTGGTCAGTTACAAATGGCATCCCAATGGGCAAAATCAATTTTCCACTTTGTTATTGATATGGTCATTAGAATGCATTCCCATGCATCTTCTTGGAGTATTATAAACCAAAATGTTATGTATTTGCTTTCTCAGTTTGTACTTGTTATTTTTTGGATTTAGCTGCTGTTACTTAGAGCAATAATTACGTATTTTTCTATAAAATGAATCCTTGAGCCTTTTTTACCTTATATTTGATGGCTTTTAAGCATTTTCTGTGGAAGTTCTCTAGATGCTGCATAAAGATAGCACTAGGTCTGACCTCCTCTTCTTTCATTATATCCAACACTGCCATAACATATTTAAAATTCCAATGGAAACAAGCTTGCTTTACCATTGCACCTAGAATTTCTACGTTCATTCTGTAACCAATACAAATTTGATAGTAAATTTAAATTGCAAAATAGCATAAACTTGCGCAAATAATACTACAAACAACTTAATCTACAAGTTTTTCATCCTTTATGGCTTTCATAATTTTAATGATCTTATACCAATATATAAACAGAAGTCATCGAAAAAGCTTTTCTTAGTTATAAACTCGGGAACCATTCTTTTGATTTCAAAACTTATTTCAATAGTGCTAACATTTAGACATTTGCTTTTCATATATGATTTTGTTCAAATATTTTATGTTTTATATGTACATTTTAATATTAAAGTGTATTTTTTTCCCAGTCTTCTAGATCCTGCCAATTCCTGTTTTTCAAATAATGAATTTTTCCAGCTTTGTTACTGCATTGTTTTCTGATATGATCTACTGGTTCTTAGCAGTAGCAATAATGTCATCTTTGCATGGCCACCTTTCAGCATTTGAACTTTTCTTAGATTAAAATTAATTAAACTTGGTTTGCACACAATATGCATAATGAACTATGTTAAAATGTTGTAGTGAAGACTAATTTATGGACTTCTCAGGATCAGGTTAGTCTTTAATTACCATAAGAATATTAAGTATGCCAAACAAAACAGCATACAAATCCAATTTATGGATAAATTATGAAAGATTATAAAGTTTTGGCTGTCCACCTAGTCTAACCTAACAATGAAAAAATGTAATTAAAAGTGCATTTTCATCAAGCTTGCCACTCCTGTTGTAATGTGCAAGTTAGTGGCAGTGATGTGCTATCAAAATAAGTTATGATAAGTAGTATAATAAAGGAAAATTTGAAAATGCAGTTGCAATCTAAAGATATTGGATTTCATGAGGTGGTTTTAAATACCACAAAGTGCTGCTCCAATGTCAACCAATGTGGGTACAGGCAAAGTTGCAGGTAAAAGCTTGTGGAAAAATAATATCCTTGTAGGTAATTCTCATTTTATAAATACATATTTTTTTTTGTAACTGCATGCCTGTTTTTTTGACATCAATGATACTTGTACAAAATACAAATAACATATGCTCATTTGCAGCTGCAAAAACTGATAGGTAAGTACATAAGACCAATCTGCTATCTAGAGGTGGTTGATGAATGTGTTCAAAAGAGTGGGGATCCACCATCAACAAATCAGATATGGCAAAGAAAACATTTCAACTCTGGTTGAAAGGAAGAAAAAAAAGTAAAGGGCAAGGTGAAATAGAAAGATGCTTTTGTATTATGAGATAAAACAATAGACTAAAGTGGCTGGCCTCATAACTCAGTCAGTAGAATATAAAGTTTAATTCTTGCTGGGTGGGAGGGATTTTTCTCTAGCCAGGATTATTTCCTATCCTCCCCAGAGCCTAGAAGAATGAATGAGTGTGAGATCTGATATACATTACCCAAAGATGAACAAGAAATTCAATGAAATCTTACACAAGTTAATACCATTGCCAAAGATAACCAAAATAGAAATAAAAGCATTGCTTTTGATTTTACCAAATAACACCATTTTGTTTTCCCTATAATTAAGGAGAAGCTACAGATCTTCACCCCTCTCAGGGCCTGCCTAAGGCAACCATATAAAAATAAAACAAACCTTCACTTTTGAATCTTAAATGAACTAATCTTTAAAAAATTATCATTAACCTCTTACTCAACTATTAAAAGTCTTGAGTTTTACTTGATATGTAAATAATGCTTCCAGCACATGAATGACTGATTCTAGTTGCTTTGCTCCCTTTACTGCTGAGAGGCAATTAATACATACCTAAATCCTGCTGTTTTCATGTCATTTGCTAAATTGTATGCTTCCTCTTGTGTACGGCATCCCAAAGCCAGCACACCAAATGTCACTATATCTGGATGAAGCTTCTGCCTCTGTACAATCCTCAACACTTCCTAGTAAATAATAAAATGGAATGTTTTATGATGTATAATCACTCAAAAAAGTATTCAATTAACTACTTGTTTTAAGTTGAAGTGTAAAAAAATATGAACTTAAAACAACAAGGCATGGCTTAATTGCTAGTTTATTTATCATTATTCTATGTTATAATTAAACACAAGAAAAATAAGCAAAATCAAACTTTGACTTCTCACTCAAATAACTGTTTCCAGCACACAAACTAAAGTTTTCACTTATGGACTGTATGTTTAATAGTTGGTAGGCACTTGCTTCCTTTTCATTATCTTAATGCACAGGCTTCATGGTAGTGACGTAACAAGGTTTACTGTCATTACATTGTAATTTTCTGCTACTCCTCTATCAATTCCCTCTTGAGATCATCCTTGCTTAATATTCTGTTTCTGCAGATTTGTTCCAGTATGTGCCATACATTCTCAATGGGATTAAGGTCTGCTGACTACATGCTGGTGTTTCCACCCATTTTTACTTTCTCTACACATACTATGTACATAGGTTATATAGAGTATAGAGAAGGTATTGGTACCGAGATTTCACTGGAAATATATGTTTTACGGCCCCCTTTATATAATAAATAAATAAATAATAATAATAAAAAAAAAATAAAATAAAAAAGAAGCATTTTCAGAAAAATTTGTGTGTGTGTCTTTTCCTAAAAACATATTTTGGGTTTAGGGGCCTCAAAACACACACACACACACACATATATATATTTTCTGGTTAAAATTTCAATATTGAATTATAAGTGGAATACAATGTTTACTGTTAAGTAATTAGAAGAAGTAAAATGACATTAAGTTTATATACAACCTACCCAAACAAATTACAGTATAGAGCATCTCCTAAATATTTGACATAAACAGCTTTTTGTTAAATGAATATAATTTTTTCTATTACAATTGTATTACAAACATATGTGATGAATTGTGAGAAAATATCTGTTAATATGTGGTGCATTATTACTTTTCAGCCTATATTCAGAAAATGTTAAATCAAGACTAAAAGTATCATATTCAATATTTACTTCTTTGTTTTGGTAGATACTGTTAATACTATAAGCGATGTGTACTAAATATTTAACTTACCTGTGCACTTTCATAATCAAATCGCATACTTCGTTTCTTAATTAATATGTTGTAGAAATCAATATCTGGCTTTACACCTGCCCTTTCCATTGCAGTTAGCAGATTCTAAAAACAGAATGACAAAAGATAGAATTTTCCACAACTATTATTCAAGGAAATGAGAGACTACTTTATAATGACTATACCTTACATAAGTCATAACTAAGAGCATTACATTTATTGGAACAAACTAATTCAGATATGAGTCACCAGAATGAAGCAGATTTTAAAGGTTATTCCCCAGAAAATTCAAGATATTAATTTTATTTGCCTCAAAAATATCTTAAATATATAGTATTTTAATCAAAATCATTACAGAGCAATCATTGAGAAAATCCAAAATTTGGAAACATGTTCCATGTAAAGGGTCGTTAGGGTGGGTTTTTCTTGAAAATTTATGTGTCGCTTCCTTGGAAAATACTAAACTTAAATATCAAATGCACATTTTATCCGATTTTCATTTTTGAGTTCACACACACACCCGCATGCATGCACACATGCACACACAGAGGGTTTGGGCAGTTTCTCACCATCCTCAGTCAACTCTAGCTAAAAATGCAGGAAACTTGCTGTGAAACATGTTCTAGGTAAATACCTAAATAATATAGAGTATTTCAACTAATTTTTACTTTCTCTACTTATTATAAAGTACATAGGTAGAGAAGGCATTGCATATCACCCATTGATACTGAAATTTCACTGGAAATATACATTTTAGGAATCCCCCTTATCCAAATAAAAGCATTTTTAGAAGAATGTCCTTGTTTTTGTGTGTATGTGAGAAGCATAACTCAAAAATGAAAAGTTGGTTAAAAACAAACTTAATAATTAAGCTCAGCATATGCAACACAAAAATTTTCGAAAAAATCCCCCCACTCCAAACTACCCTTTATGTGGAAAACATTTAGAAAATTTTTATTTTCTCAAAAATGGCTCTAATGATTTTGATTAAAATACTATGTATTAAAGAAATTTACATGAAAAATGAATATTTTGACTACTACAGAAAAAATAGGTGAGAGGGAGAGAGAGAGATTAATGTACATGGATTGACAATGAAGTCATTCTTCTTCTAGGTTCCCAGTATTTGGCAACAATATTAGGATACATCTTCAAAGCTTGACATGATTCTAGGTGTTCCACATTCATAATTTCTTCTTTGGTAGATAATGGGCGAGGTTGAAAGGCCAATCCTATAGAGTTCATTATTCAGGTAATCATGTCCAGTTATCAGACGAAAGTTGGCAACAGCTGATTTTCTTGGTAATTTTGGAATTAAATTAGGATTTTGACAATTTGTAGCCACTTTGAATTTTTATTTTCTTGTGTTATTTTATTTATATAATTTGCATCTATTTTTCTTTTTACAATGTGTTTGATTGATTTATATGGAAATTTTATCATAGTTTTTTTGTTAAATTTGGGTCCCTTTCTTTGCCAAAAAATCTGCTTTTTCATTACTATCCGCTCCCCAATGAGATGGAATCCATTGTAATACAACTTTTTTCTCCAGTTTATTAATTTGATGAATCATCTTTTGGATTTCTTTAATTTTTTTCATTTTAGGAAGTCTTACTATTGCTTGTATAGCAGCCTGTGAGTCTGAAAGAATAACTATACTTTTGCATTGATGTAGCCAGGGAAATAAACTTTGCAGTGTTATATAAACAGTTCTATTTCTTGTAAATGTAAAACGAAGCTAGTAACAGTGAAGCAACACAAATATTAAATAGCAATATAACAATTAATCGTTGCAACAAATCTTCACTTATCTTTTGGAATCCTTGGTCTAGTTTTGCTATAAATCTTTTTTTTTTTTTTTTTTTTTTAATACTAAATGCTTCTTTTATCTCTTGGCTTAGTAGGATCCCTTATTCATTAAAAATATAGATCACATTAAAACACACAACTTATGCCTGTTTTCTTTGAGTAACCATTTCCAAGATATTCCTTGTTATTGGTTTCAATTTTAAGGTACTTATTCTCAAATAGTATTTGCCATTCCTGTTTTTTTTTTTTAACTCTCGCTTTAGCCTAGTATAATCACTTATGTCCCTTTTACTTATAAGGAACTAAGAAATTAAGCAGTTTCTGCAAATGTTTATCTTCATTAGCATGAAGTAGATAGAATAATAAGCTTTTGTAAGACAGGTAGAGAAAGCCATGTGAATGGATCACATTAGATTTTTTAGTTTAATTTTCGAACTTTGTTGTATTGATTCTCATCCTTAATTTGGTTGATGTCTCTAAATTTAGAACTTTTTTCTTTACTCTTTTCCCAATCCTAGTTTCCTTTGCTGCTCCCATTTTTTACCACCATTAGTTTTAACTCCTAAATAAATACAATCTCGACTACTATATTATATTCTTTGTGTTCTTTCATCCATTTTTCATATTCACTCAGTTTTGCACCTTTCTTGAATAGTATTATACGAGTATCATGATTTTACCTTTAAGTGGACCATATACCTCGATATGGGTTAAAATCTTCAATTTTTTTTTATTTAGCTATTTATTTGTTTAACTTTGAACTCTATCTGTAAGTGCCCTTTAAAAGCAATTATTTAAATCCCTGCACTCTTTTAATGGTTATGCCCCTTTTCTTGCCTCTTTGGACCAAATAGTAAGATATGGGCTAAAGTTTTTAAAAACATTTTTTTTTTTTTTTTTTTTTTTTTTGCTGATTCTTGAGCATTGTCTTCTTAAGAGTACGATTCTGAAGTTTCAACTCTGTGCTGCTACTGGAAGTGCCATTAAAAGTAGTTCTTTGAAATCATGCAACCTTTTTCTAACATCATTTATCTCTGTTTGAGAATTTTGGCTTTGAAAAAATCTTAACTTTGAATATGTATGCTATTTTTTTTTCTATTTGGAAAAGAAAATCAGGAAAAATAACCCTAATGAATAATAACAACTTTATTATATATTTATAATATGTAGTAGAAGATATGCAGAATATCAGTGATAAACATACCAAAATATGCATGTTTAGCTTTGGCAGGAAGTACTTGATTCCTTAAGCTGCAGTTATAACAGTATTTGTCTATTTGCTGCCAGGATTACTTTAAATTAATAGGAACAGTATTATTAGGATTATATACTCCAAGTATAAACTGCTGACCGAGCAGTTGCAGATTTTATTTAGCATTATTTTCCTTGCAAACAGGTAGAAAAATTCAAAACTTCATTTATGAGTTTATGTTTAATTCTACATTTACTATTATATTAAGTCCTCTAGAAAACATTTTGTATTTTATAGCTTTTTTTAAAGTGTGAATATGAGCTAGGATAACCTTTACTGACTGTGTATCTATTGGTAAGTTCAAATTTTTACTTAGTTTACTCTTAAATACAGATTTTGTGAGAAATTTACTAAAACATAAAACAAATAGGGGTGTCCGTATTTTTAACACATGTTTAGCATGCCCACATCAAGATGAATGAAAAATTGTATGCTACTACGATACAAGAAAGAACCTAATAATAACAAAAATTATTAAACATGATTAGATAGGTACCAATAAAAAGTTTCAGAGCATTGAATATGAAACTACAGAAATTTACCAAAGGAAACATGACCCTATTTTAAATAAAATGTGCTAACCTTTTCTGCAGCCAGAGTTGGTGGTATTATTTCCAGCAACTCTGTAAATGTTTTCACATTAGGCTTGATACCGTCTCTTGCCATTTGCTGGAGAAATCCTGAGCATCCTCCAATAAGCATCAGTCTGTTAAATGACACATAAATTATACATGTAAAATGAATAAAAAACTCTACTGTTGCCAAGAGCACAAAGAACAAAACATTTATATCAGATATTGACTCATATTGACAGCAAAGTTTTTTAATACCCACTTCTGTATTTTGGGAGTAGTATGTCTGCCTCACATTCAAGAGGTTCCGAGTTCAAAACTCAATTAGGATGAGATATCTGGATAAAGTTTTCTTTCTGGGGTTTTCCCTTACCCTGAGAAGGTAAATGTTAAGTAACTTTGGGCTCCGTGAACTCCAGCTCATTTGAACTTAATTTCTCCAATTGCATTATCATCTGATATGACCTTACAGTTTAGGAGGGGGAAGGGGTAGAAAACAATAATAGTTACTGAGAATCTTACTCCCAGGCAATCAATTTCTTTCTTCATCATCCCTATTAAATCTCTATTCATATAATCAAAAAAAAAAAAAAAGTTTCCTGCTTGTGCAGTGTTTTGTTTGTTGGCTGCTGCAAGCATCAGCTCACACAAAAATTTCCTGCTCATGCAGTGTTTTGCTCACACAACCTGCTGTCCTTAAAGTTGCTTTGTGTGGTGCAGCATTACTCTGTGTGTTAGCATCCTTTCTTTTGCTAAGCTGAGCTAGCAATTGACTCTGCAAGACATTTTATTTTTGTGCAAAAACATTATTTTAAATATGAATTATACTATATTCGACCAGAATACATTGTGAACTTTCCTGGCAAAGTGCCTCCTTCCAGAATAACAGTTTACACGATTACTCAAAAAAATTAATTTAAAAAACATTTTTAAAAAAATTATTCCATTGTTCAGTGCAAAGTAGAAAATATGATGTAAACAAACAATAACAGAGAAAAGATTAGATGATACTGGGTGCTATTCCTGAATGATCATCAACAAAATCACTTCCAAAATTAGTACATGTGGGAATTTTAGTGGTATCTGCACAAACAAATACGTTGTTAAAACTAAAACCTTGCAAATGTACATATGTCCAATGTTTAAAACAAGATGATCCAAAAGCATAAATTTGTTAAGAATTTCTTTCGTCAGTGAATTAAGGTTTAATAGACTCAGAACTTCTGCTCTTTTCTGACAAGGCATGGTTCCAGCTAAATGGTTGTGTGAGCACTCATAACAGTCAATATCAGTTGGAGTTATATTGAGTCACACTTATTTACACTTGAAAATCTCCACTTAATATGTTAAAAAACACAAACGTTTTTTAACATATTAAGTGGAAATTTTTAAGTGTAAATAAGTGTGACTTGATATACCTCCAACATGAAGAATACTTCACTGTTAATAGTGCTTCTGTTTATAGTAGTCAATATCAGTGTTCTGAAAGTCTACAACATATCCAAAAAGTCCCACATTATAATAGAAAAGTTGGAGTTTGGATGCTATTAACATAAGACACATAAGCAGGCAACATTTCCTCATCTTTTTAAGGTAAGATTTTATATATTATGTTCTAGGAAGCAGAGTTTAGGTAGAGGGAAAGCTGGGTCATGCCTAGCAAGCCACTGCCATCACCAAAACACTGTGTGAGTAGCAAACCCTTAAAGCCCTGCATATGGCATTTCTTAACTTTTCTTAGTATTGATCCTTTTTTAAAATAATCCATTTAATGGTACTATATTTTTGCAATATGCTATGTAATTATAAAAGAAATGGTAGGGAAGATTATTGCACTAGTCTTTCCAACAGTGAATCCATTGCATCATGCATCTTTGTTGTCTAGCATGCTTTTAGTAGTGTTTAATGCTTGTTATTATTGCATATGGTGCCACTGGTGATACATGAAAGAAATCATAATTGGAAAAGGAAACTTTCCAGGCTTAAGTTTAGGATACTACCTCAGCGTTGCCAGTTAGAGTTCTGAGGAAAACCTAAAATAAGACCTCAGTCCGGGATGACAATACTGGCAGGATTTGAACCAGTCCATCCATTTACAAGCCTATGCCTTAGCTTTAACAACTTATAGAAATAGCATAGAATGTTCCAAAGAAATGTTTTCCAATTCTGTTCCTCTGAGTCTGGTTGATAGTGGAGGAAAGTAACATATGAAATATGTTCTGGGAAATTTAAAAAAAAATAAGTGCTATTTTCTGTCATTAAATAGTTTCCACATGATTTATGATTTTCTGTTGTACAAACTTCCTTTATTGGCACAGAATATATACATACCTGTCTTCTGATTTTGTAACTTCTCTGATTGAAATAATGTTTCCAAAATAGGGTTTTGGAGCCAAAAGATTGGGTCTGCACTCCATGCTGTACACCCTGTCTACATTTGCAATATCCTTTGCTATGTTTTGTGTCTGTAGCATATGTTGTTCTGATACCACAGGAACTAAACTATCACTTTCTCCTCTTAGAAGTTTTTGGGAGTTCTGAAACAATACACATAATCAATCTGTATAGCAAAGGATAAGAAAAAAATGAATGCTTCCAAAATGCTTACCCGATTCAATCATTTTTGTCAGTCTGGGTGGCCTTCTGATCCCAATGTTGTAGGTTCAACCCCCCGGCTAAGACCAACGATATTTAAGTGTGTTTAAAAATGACAGCCCCATGTTAGTAGATTTATTGGCATGTAGTTTCATTTTGCATTTTGAAAACAGGCGATGCAAAATTAAATTTTAGCTTCATATGTTTTACAAATTCAGTACACATTATTGCAGTCTAGCCATTTAAATGATCAAAAGTTTGCACACATGCTTATAAATTCAAATCTAGATATTTGATAAAGAATCAAGAAAAATATTATTTTTTGCCTGAAAGAAACCATTATTCTGCTGTGAAAAGTTTAAAACTGTAATTTAAGAGCACTGGAACATGTATAGGGAAACAGAAACTAATTGTGAACCTAATTTTATGTATGTAAATTTATATATTTATATATATATATACAGAGAGAGAGAGCAGTTGTTATATGGTCCAGATGAAATATATGAGTGGTCTTTGTACTGTATACTACACCCACATGTTTTCCTTTCTGAAACTCTTGTGTTACACCACTCATGGACGATAGTAAAATCCACTACAATGAGTACTAACCTTGTTACAACTGGGGTTGAAAGTGATATCCATATCCTGAGACATTCCTAATATTCCTTGTCATCATAAAGTTGTTATTCATGAACAATAATCATTCTGCAAGGTTTCAATTTTAAAAGTTTAGCAGCTGAACAGAGGTTGCTGTGCAACACACAGAGAGAGACTTCTTTGGAGAGCGTTAAAATCAAACAACAATTTTGTCAATTTTTTGTGTTAGAACATGTCTTTTTCAGTTCTTAGGTTTAGCATTTAGTGATCCCATTTTCCAAAACTTATTAACAGCATCTCTATTTGAAATTGGAATACCAGGAAATATCTCCCAAAATTTTCTACATGTCTGTCTAGATGATTCAGTTTTTATGTATGTATCGCACATAAAAAAATGTTTGATTAAGCATGAATTGTTAGGTAGGCATTACAATGGAGTAATAACAACACAATAAAAGCAACAATAACAAGAATTCTCTAAAGTATTTCACTTATAACACATGTTTGAATATTATTTCACTTTTGAGATGCACAATGAACAAACTCTAGTCTTTACAGCATGAACAGAAGGCAATGATAGTTGACATTCACAGACTATAAAGTGGCCCTGAGTGGGTTATTCCTCATTAGTCAGGTAGCGGAACATACCAAGGCTTCTGCAATGCAAGCAAATCATGCATACACGTGATTTTGGTCAGGCCACAAAATAACCACTCTGTATAATTTAGTTGCTAAACTAGAAGTTCAAAAATAGAATTCCTAGTATAGAACAAAACAGTTCTATTATGACCAGCTTTATTAATGCTGAAATATGCACATGAAAAAAGAAACTAATCTACAAGCAATGCAATTCTTGCCAAGAAGACTATTATTATTATCGTCATCATCGTTGTTATCATTATTGTTTTATTATTAAGAATAAATTTAAATGAAATGAATTGCTTATAGCAGTTAAATGTTAATAATGAATCTTCCTCCTGTGTGGGAAGAAAATAAATAACCAGTTTGGGAAGAAATTTGAATAGATTAGTGACCTTCATACACTAGTTATACTAATGACTAGGATCAAACCTCTCCATTTTCAATCTATGTTCAACCTTGAACAAATAGTCTGATATATAATTTTGAATGCTACAATGAGGAATCAAAGAGAAACTTGGAAACTAGAGGTAAGCAGCACTTCAGGCAATTAAAATATAAACAATAAGAAAATCAGCATTTTTGGACAAAAATAATTAAAAAATCCATGGCTGGCTCACAAAGTTTGCTTTGTCACATGTGCATAATCCAATAGAATAGGTATCAGACTAAGCACAATCACATTTGCTTTCTTGTTGAATTTGTTAATTCATGTTAACATAAAAAGAGACGAAGAGGTAGACAAGTTTAGAAGAAAGGTAAATATTTCTCATTCACTGGCATTATAAAGGATTTTCCTGCCAAGATGATGCAAACAAAGGCCTCTGCAGTTGCTATAATTACAGAATGCTATGAAAAAGGGTACAGTTCCTCAGTTAATAGTGCTAATGGCATTGAAAAGCGCATCTACAGAAGCATAACAATCGATTAAAATATAGGACGTGTACACTATAATAACAATAAATGTAACCATTAAAACTTTGGATAAAAAAGGAATGTTATTCCTAATTAAATACCAATATCAATCATTTCATGTATTTCAAAGCAATACCTGTCAATAATCAAACCTTTAAAAATTTTCACTTTGTATTAAACTAGTATTAACACATAGTTCTAAATTACATTTTGAGGCAGGAAACTTTTTCCATCATATAAAATGTTGAGATAAAAGTTGTGAACCAACTGTGAGATTTACAATAAACTACTTGTGATAAACTGATAAATCACTGTGTTTGTCAGCGTCTATTAGAGTGGCTGTTTTTTAAAATACATTTCTTTGAGAAAGGCATATATTATTGAGGGTTTAACAAGATCATAGAAAACATCATGGGTGTGGGTATGATGTGGTGGGACAGAGAGAGCAAGGAAAGTAGATTTCGGAAAGAAATTGAACAAAGAATTGATGATGTTCAGAAGTTTCAACAACAAAAAGTCACTGAGAGCTTACAGGCAGCTAAAGAAGATATGGGGTAGAGAAAATAATGTAGATAAAAGTGACAAATGGACAAGGTAAGGATCTGCATAGGCCTGCACAGGAGTAATGGAATTGAAAGTTTCAAGAGGAGATTTATATAGAGGAACGTCTGATGTGTGGAATGTAAGACAACTATTGGCATGTAATTCTGAAATGTGAAGAAACTAAAATAATGAGAGCAAAACTTCAGATTGTGAAGTGGGTTAATTTACCAATAAGATAAGGAGGAAAAAGTTGGTGAATATGAAAGCTAGGCACAAAATCTTAAGAGTCTGATATTAAAAAAATGGTTCAAGAAAATAAATAAAAATGGGGATCTAGATAGGCTAGAAACATAATTTTTATTTGGAAATGGAGGTCATCTCTAGATGTAAGTTGGCATGATAGTTGAATAACTACAAGGTTGAAACTACTCAGGCTACTTAGTTAAACAGCAACTCGGGAGGAATTGCTAGTATTTAGTATTGGTATATTTTCTTTACTTATATACAGTCAAGTGATTGTAAAACAGTAATACAGAACTAGTTGCATTATTAAGTGGAAGTAAATTCAATTCAATTCATTACTGAGAACCAAAGTCTATGCATGGCTTGAAAATATTTCTGTTTCAAATAAATGTAATTTAACTGGTGCCAGATTCATTTCTCATGTTTCTCTGTAATGTGAGTGAAACAGCAAAGCTCTGTTGCAGTATCATATGATAAACATGTAGTTTAAAAACTGTAGTAGTTTTTACTTACTTCTGAATCCAATGTTTTGAATAAATCTTCAGCAACAGCAGGATCTCCCAAACCACAATCTCGTACTGAACGGAGAAGCAAATTATAAGTATAAATGTTTGGAGTTACACGCATCTTTAGCATTTTACGCCATACCTGCAAACATACGTTATTAAAGCTTCAAAGTATTAGAGTATATGTAAAATATATTCAGTACAATAAAATGTAACATATTTTGGTTTAACTTTGTATTTCTAGGAAGAGAAAAAGAAGTAAATATATTTCATGCCCTACTAGGATTACATATTCTCTCACATCTCATAAGGTAGAAGAAATATAAGAAAAAACCTTTTTAGTTTACACTTGTGGTTGCAAATTATAAATAGTTAATGTGTATGGTAATGTCACTTAAATTTTCTGGAATTAAAAAACAAATAAAAAGCTTACATAAGAATAGTTAAATTTAAATTAAAAACATGAGCCAACAGATGCAGCAAATCAAAACTGATATAGGTCAAGAGTTTTGGTCTGAAGAAGAGGATAGTTATTGATTCTGCAAAATGTAAATGGCGTGTTATTTATGGACGCTCTTTAACTAAATTGGGCGTGAAAGGCACCTTAATTTTGCTCAGAGGCCTCTCTATCAGGCTTGAGGTTCTTTTACATGCCATAAATCTATGACACGGGACCAATAGTTTTACTTCCCTTCTGAAGGAAGCCATGCTAAGGATTTTTACACCCAAAAAAATCCATCGTCCTCCACTGGGTTTGAACCCGCAACCTTGGGTATACGAAGTTAGCATGGTAACCATTACACCACGGAGGGCAACATTGATTCTGTACTATCTTAAAGAACCTTATTTTCCGAATTAAAATACTTCATAATCTTATAGAGCTATTTAAACAAAGTGTACTTGTGACAGTTGCTGGAGGGCTAATTTTACACAGCAACCTTCTCTCCACTTTTGCTCTAGCTTGTAAAGTGCCCTTACCTTTGCCAACATGCTGAACTTTGTTATGTTACAACATTGCAGCACATGGTTTCCTACAGCTTACTGTCCTCAATTGTATATTGTTGTTCTTTACTGACTGTTATTAAGTGGCTTTGAGCAGAGTCCATGGTTCTTCATGTTCTAACATGCACAATATGGATATAATAAGCACAAGGGAATGAGAAAGTTTAAATTTGGTCAGGTGTTCTTTCCCATCCCTAGGGTCTGGGAAAACTCATTTCAATTTACATTGCTTAGCTTAAACTGTGCCACAAATTGTCTGGTTATTCTTTGTGCTTGCCTGGCACTCAGGTATTTTGGTTCACTGGATAGCTCTTTTTTCAACATTAACCTTATATGATCAAAAACAAAAAAAAAAACAAAAAAACAACTGGAAGTGGTACAATTCCCCATCAATTGTGAAACTTCCCATTAAAATACATGTATTTCAACGTCATCTTGCTCTGGTTACCATTTTCAACCTTAAAACTTTGTCATTTTGATCTACATATCATACGACCAAACTTTATTATTCACTTGCAAACTAAATTCTCATACAATTTTAGGGTGCATGTGGCTTACAAGGGAACTACTCCTATATGAATTTCCTTATTGACAGAAAATAGATATATGAAGAAATTTACCAAAAGCACATGTCGGAATCCAGCTTCTTTATCTGAGATGCAAGACTGAATTAAGAAGTTATAGGTTTCATCTGTTAGACGATGTTTTCTTTCTAACATTTCATCCACAAGAGTAAATGCTGTCTTGAGATCTCCACACCTACCAAATGCTGTAAGATAGATAACAAACCAGATATTACTTTATTTATTAACTATGAGACAGTTTCATTGTTCTAAAAATCAACATCTTCTTGAAGTGTCTATCCCTGCATAATATGCTAAGATGTATAGAACCTTTTGTTTGGATCTAATATAAGGAAATGTTTGTCCTGCACTGTGCAATTTTTGACAAATTCTGTTCCTTCTATAATTTCCCTCCTCTCCATATGCCAGCTAATCAGCTATGCAGCCCTTTTAGATTGGTTGATATGTTGTAAGGCTAAATGTTTCAGTGTTACAGTGTGTTAGTGCTGTTAAAATACCAAAAGGTCTACATATTTTAGTGTAAAAAATCTTCATGAATGACCTCTATGTGATAACAGTGATTCCCTGTTGTTTGTGTGCCTCACAAAGAAAGGGTCTGAATTCTTGCGAATATATTTAGAGAAACTGGGTCTTCTTGATAAGAAACCAAAAGTAATGTGCCATGTTCTTACAAATTAAAAATCTGATGACATGGGGGAAAAGTTAGAACAAAGTACAAATAATTCTAGAAAACTCACACAGAAATCAAGAATTCCAAAAACCTCAGCATGTAATGCTGCTAAACTTTTAAGATTAAGACCCTGTAAGATAACTGTGATTCAGGAATTGCAACCACATGGTAATTTGAGTGAAGTTAATTTCTGCAATTGTGCTGTATTGATCCATGTTTAATTTTTTTTATGAACAAAGCATCATTTAATTTATGTTGTGGTTTGAAAGATGTGTGGCAGCATAAAAACAATTTCCAACATCTTCTATGACAAAGGTGTGGTATTATAGTAATCATTTGCATTATATATGTAAGTGCTTTAATTTAAGAAGCCATGAATATCCGACTCCACCAACAAACAATACACTTCCCTGTGTCAAGAAAATTCCTATCAGGCCAGTCATCATATAAATTAAGGTTCTATAGAAATGTTAAGTAGCTGGATGGACGAGCTGATAGATGAACAGAAGGAAGGTAAGAAAAAACCTGCGAAAATGTTAAGGTTTCACAGGTGCCAGCCAAGTAAAGGAAGGATTAAAATCCAAGCTTTCAATGACTGTAGACCCTATTGCCAGCCTCAGTGAATTGAAGAAGTAGGAGCAGATACCTTCCACCTAGTTGATTAAAAGTTGATGCTGCATACTGCTATTTCATTTTTAATTTCTTTGGTATGTGTAGTGAATAGATATGTGTATTCCACCCAAAATTTATTTTAAGACTCTGGTACAAAAAAAAAAAAACTTTTTTGAAAAAGGTCTACATGTATTGAAATAACTCAAAAACAGAAAGTTGGATAAATACCAAACTTTACATTTAAAAAAAAAACTTTTACAAAAAGGTCTACATGTATTGAAATAACTCAAAAACAGAAAGTTGGATCAATACCAAACTTGACATTTAAGTTTACTATCTTCAAAGGATGTGACAAAGATTTTCAGGAAAATCCCCAATCCCAAACTACTGGAACATTTACATGGAACATTTTTGTAAATCTATGAAGTTATAAAAAATGGCTGTAATGACTTTGATTAAAGTGCTGTATATCAAAGATGTTTATATGGAAAATAAAATATATATCCTGAATTTCTTGGGAATAGCCCCTGAAGTTCTATTATGAATACTTATGCATAACTGGTAATACATAAGAGATAGACAAAAAACTTACTGAATAAAAGATGTAGATCTTATTAAAATACGCAATTTATGTGATATACATTTTTATGTATAGCTAACCATTTCAGAGATATTGCCTGTTATTGGTTTCAATTTTCAAATACTTGAACTTTTTTCAAATGGTAATCCTCACCTGTTTCATAGCTCTTTCGCTTTTATTCCTGGCCATGGAATGAGAACTGGATCTCAATGACAAACACATAGCAACAGCTTTTAAAATATTTGACTATTGCTTTGCTAGTGTACTCCCATATTTACTTTCTACTGATAAGGAACTAAGTAATAAGACCATTTGTGGTAATGTTTATTTTGATTAGTATTATGTAGTTAATTAGTTAACTTCCTGTGGCTCCTAAGTAGAGCATAAGGTACTGTTACGGTGTTTCTGTGATTAGATTTGAATTTCTAGTTTGTTGAGTTCACTACAATGCACCTTGGTGATGAGGGATTGGCTCGTCTCCCACAGATGGCACTGTAAGACAAAATCATGACTTTCAGAAGCGAAATGGCATCTTTTTCTTTCAAGGTATGTGGTTCTTTTATATGCACATAAACATTACACAGGACCACCAGCTTTACTTCCCTTCCATGCTAAGGATTTTTGCATCTAAAAAAATCCATCACCCTCCACCAAGTTTGAACCTGCAATCTTGGGTTTTAAAGGCTAGCATGGTAACCATTACACCAAGGAGCATTATGTAGTTAAAGCAATACTCTTTTTAATAAAATTTGTTTGCAGAGAAAGTCATGTAAATGTTGGATTTGCTCAAAAATGTTCTTAATGAAACCCCACAGAAACAGGCAATGCTTACACAAAAAATTGTAAGAACAATTCATATTTGTAGTTAATTGCAAGAATAGGGCTAATAATTAAAAATAACAACCTAACGATAATGACAATAACAAAAACAATAATTATAATAATAATAATATTAATAATAATAATACAGTAATTGAACACCTGCATAAAGCTCAGCTTAATTATTAATAACTATAACTAGTGTAATTATTTATATACACGCACACACAATCATAACATTATATAATCAGTGCATCAGTTGGTTCATAATGCACAGTTTGAACACCTGCGAGTAATAAATGAGGACACTGACATGACAGATATAGTATTACTAAACTTACTGACACATGCAACGAGCCTGTATTGTGGGGGAGCTGCTGGCTAGGAATGGAACCTAGCTGGGATATCACCATGTCAAACTTGCACTTTATTACTTCTTGTATGCTGTGTTACCTATACCTTTCCGAGAGTGTCATACATTGCTATTGTGTAGAGAGAGAACTAACCTTTGATCATAGCATGATAATTTGTTGTGTTTGGTTCATGAGCTTTTTCAATCATAAGATTTCTCAGGTGTCTTGCCCGTTTCAGTCCATCTTTTGTCCAAGGACTGTTGGCACAGGCATTGAACAATGCAGTATAAGTAGCACCTGTTACTTTAAGCCTTCGTTCTTTCATCTGTAATGAAAGTGTACTTAATGAAATAAGAGGCATGAAACTGCACTTAAGCATTTAACTTCTTTCTAAGGCAAATTTTAAAATTATTTCTTTAATAAGTTATTTATTCCATAATTAGCCAACCTTGTTATATAGTTGAAAGGCCTTCTTTGTGTAGCCCAAACGACCACATTCACTGATAAGGATATTATAAATGTAATTGGTAGGTTTTGCTCTATCTTCTTTCAGCATTTTTGTCTCCAAAACATCAATGGCTTCTGCCACCTATAAGAAGAATAAACATACGTATACCTAAACATTTGAAAACAGATTACACCACTTAAGCTTATTACTTTCTCTATACGTACTATGTACATAGTGTATAGAGAAGGTATTGCACTCCACCAAAATATTCGATACCGAGATTTCACCATAAGTATATGTTTTAGGGTCCCCTGTATCCAAAAAGAGTATTTTTAGAAAAAGGTCTGTGTGTGTGTGTGTGTGTGTGTGTGTGTGTGTGTGTGTGTCCATGTCGCATACTTAGATGATACCAAACTTAAATACCAAGTTTGGTATTTAACTGTCTTTTCGTTTTTGAGCTACGCTGCCACAGACATACAGACACACATAGACAAACACACACACACACACACACAGACCTTTTCTAAAAAATGCATTTTTTGGATTCAGGGGGACCCAAAACATGTATTTCTGGTGAAATCTTGGTATCAAATTTTTGGGAGAAATACAATACCTTCTTTATACATTATGTACTTAGTACATGTAGAGAAAGTAAAAAAGCATATTATTTTTAGAAATCCCAGCAATCATTTACATTAATCATATAAAATGTAAACTAAGGGACAGTGGGGTGGTTAGGGGTTTGGAGGGGGGGGGAAGAAAGCTTACTTTGCTGTGCAAAATATTTTCAGATACAAAGAAATAAAAGTTAATTTCTTTTTCTAAAAATGTCATTGAAGAAACTAAAACAATGATTTGCAAAACTAGTTTTATTACATTGCCATAAGTTCTGTCACTATGGTTTTTATTTTTACTTTATTACCATGTATATAATAGGCAGAGAAGGCATTGCATCCCAACCAAACATTCAGTACCAAGATTTAACTGAAATTCCACATTTTGAGTTCCCTTGAATAAAAACAAGTGAATTAAGAAACAACTGACTGACTGCTTTCCTGGCTGTGTGTGTACACCATGCTTAAATACAAAAAGTTGGTTAAAAACCAAACTTGGTATTTTAAGCTCAGCATCTCCAAAGGATGCTAGATGAACATTTTAACCCCAAACTACCCTTTAAATGCAACATTTTTCATCAGTTCTGATTTTCTCAAAATGGCTCTAAAGATTTTGATTAAAATATCATGTTTAAGACATTTTTAAATTTCTGGGAATAGCCTCTGAAGTCCTCTTCATTGTGAATAACTTTTGCATAACTGGTGAACCACAAAAGATAGAAATAATCTCACTATGCAATAAATGTATATCATAGCTAAAAATAAATTTCCATCCTCCAGCCAGGAATTGTACCTAGGACCTTTGGATTTGGAAGCCAAGATGTAACTATCAGACCACAGAGGCAGATGTTTTACTATTATTAGCATAATTATAGAATATTTAAATTTACCTTTCTTTGCTCCAGTAACTCTTTAATCATATTCGCATACTGACTCATAAATAATCTTCTGCGTGGATGTTCTTGAATATGCTGTTCTTCTAACTTGTCTCCTTCATCACCTTCTTCTTCTTCCTCAACTGATATCTTACTTTTCTTGGTACCAAATATATCTGGATCTGAATCTGTGAATATCACATCTCTGTTTCTTTCAGATTTTAGCTGACTAATATTAATACCAGTCCCAAAATTTTTTCTAAAGACTGTTATTTTATGTGCTAGTTGTTCATTTTGTGGAACACGAGTTTTAGTGCAGGAAGTCCAAGTATGTGGTACAGTTTGAGATAACACCACCCATGAAGCACTAATTATATCATCTCTTAATAAATGTGTGTGCAAAAATAATCTTCGGAGCATTTTAGATGACAGAAACATCTGTAAACCAAAAATTTTTCCATGATATACAGAAATGTTAAAACAAATTAAGCAAGCAAAATTAAAAGCATAATGATTAAAACAGAGTATTTTATTTTGGCCAAATGCTATTAAAATTTACATTAACTAAATGAAAAATGTTTGTTTATATGTACTATTATTTGCCATAATGAATTCACTGTGGTTGTGGCAAGTTTTGATTAAAACAAAATCAGAATCGACATTTCAGACAGCAGTTTCTCAACAATTAGAAATAAAATCAGCAATTATACTTTGGCGTATCTCAAACACACTGCTTGAGCTCTCATTAACTGTCAATGTCTTTAATGTCATTTTTCATTATCATTATTTATATCAGTTTGAAAGTTGAGTAGTGTTTTTTTTTGTTGTTGTTGTAAGTTTATAGAATAGAATAGAATAATAGAATAGAATTTATTCACCTTAAGAAATACAATGAGGTAATGGAGGTAATTATCTTCCAATTACCTGTTATACCTATCACTTCAAGTATCTAAACGTTGTAGAAATAACATTTTCACAAAAAATTGTGTTAATCTTTTTTTTTTACTTTCTCTACTGCTTATTTATAGCATGTAGAGGAAGTATTGCATCCCATCCAAAAATGTCATACCAAGATTTTCACCATAAATACACGTATTTAAGCTATCTGCTTCACTTTAGAACTAAAAAATGAAAAGTTAGTAAAACAACAAACTTGGTATTTAATGTCATCTCCAAAGGATGTGACAAATTTTCAAGAAAGCCCCCCTCCAACTCCAACTATCCTTTATATACATTTTTTTTATTTTTTCAAAAATTACTAATGATTTTGATTAAAATATCATATTAAAGCTACTTGCATGATAAATAACATTGTATCTTGAATTTTCTGTGAATGCCTGAGTAGTCCTCTACATTAGAAATAACTTGTGTATTTGGTAAACTATAAAAGATGAACAAAATCTTAGTAAGCAAAAAATGCAGATCTCATTATAGCACAAAATGTGTCAACTCAATCTTTTTGCAGTTTAACCATTTCTGAGATATTAATTTTTTTCTCCAAGTCATGCAAAGTGCATGAATGCAATTCTTTTTCTAAAAGTGTCCTAGTGTCATAGATTTACAGCATGTAAAAGAACCTCAAGCCTGATAAAGAGCAAAATTAAGTAGTTTTTCACACTCCACAGAGCATGGGATGTTAAGAACCACAACAATTAAAGAGCATCCATAAATAAAATGCATTTCAATTTTTATATGTCTTACTCACTTTAATCTACTGTATCCTCCTTAAACCTTAAACAGAGCGTGCAAATGCTTATCTCCTTAACTAGTTTGTCTCCATTAATAAAAAATGCACAGAAAAATGTTTTGTAAATAGTTTATAGAGCAACTTATGAGAATATATCACATTAGATTTTCTTATCATGTTTACAATCAGGTTGCCCAATTATACATAAAAATGCTTTCCTTGTGACATATAAATGATATGTATAAAAGGCACAAAATGCTGAATGCTTAAAGGTTAAAAAATTTAGGAAATCTTGTCTCTGAATTAATTATTGCAATAATTATATTGACATACAAATTTTGAAAACTTTTTCTTTGGTATTTTTATTTGCAGTTGAGCTTATTCATTTAATAAAGCATTACAAACCATAGCCTTTTACATTAATATCATAGTTTCCAGCATTTTTAAACCGCCTCAAAATACTTTTTGCATTTATCCATAATATCATCAACAATTTACTCAGCCAAACTCAGTTGAGGAGAGTTGAGTGATTTATAGAGGGATGGGAACTGAATAAAAATAATAAAATTACTGTGATCATATTTTAGTTGTTTTACTTGTAATTTTCTTCTTGAATTTTTATTGTATTTGTTACATTCTAATAATCAATGCACAATATATATTGAGTTCATAAAATTTATGCCCCAGACTTATTCTCATGTCAAGGACCTATCCACCATTCCATAATTATGACATACAAGGGTGAATCAAATATAAAATGAATTATTTTTTAAAACTTTACTGAATCCACAAACACAACCAGAGCAACAACCATTTCAAAATTGACACACAATTTTGCCATTCTCAAAGAAAGAAGAGGAGCATGTGTGCAGCCAGTTGCATTTGTACTCCATTATCGCAACATGTCACCAAACCACTTTTCTTCCAGTTTTTCATTCAGTGGCTCAAATAAATGGTAGTCACAGGGTACAAATCTGGACTGTAAGAGGGATGCTCCAGAGGTATTCAATGCATTTCCTTCAGGTTTTTGTTCCTGGGTGAGGAGAAGAGGAACCCACCTGGTAGACAATTTCCAGAAGCTAAGTTTATCATTGATAATGGCTTGAATATTTCCAGATTATTCCTATGAGTGAAGCAATTTCAGGAATTGTAATGCCCTAAATAAAAATGGCACATTATTTATAGATGCTCTTTAACTGCTGTGGTTCTCAGCGTCCCATTCTAAATTGGGTGTGAAAGGCCGCTTAATTTTGCTCAGAGGCCTCTCTATCAGGTTTGAGGTTCTTTTACATGCTGTAAATCTATGACACAGGACCAACGGGTTGCTAAGGATTTTTACACCCGAAAAAATCCATCGTCCTCCGCCGGGTTTGAACCCGCGACCTTGGGTATATGAAGTTAGCATGGTAACCATTACACCACGGAGGGCGATTGTAATGCCCTGATCTTTAATCCTTGGGTAGTGCATTATAAAGTTCTTTCCCTATATTTTCCAGTGAACAGTTATTTAATGTTCCCCTAAGAACTGTTCTGTAATAATCACCTTTATTTGTGATATTATGATAATTTATATGACTATTTTTTATTGAGTAGTACACACCCACACACAGATATACATGGGATAGTATATTTGCCTCCATAAAATTCCTGAAGTTTTGGTGCCCACTTTTGCCACAAACTTGATGATAAAGATGATGATGATGACGATGATGATGTGCTATGCAACGGAAATGTGTAGCATTTGCTTGCTCATGGCATACCATATTTTCCCTTACTTTGCTGAGTGTTATAATTGGTGCTGATTTGTGGCTTTGTCCTCTTTATTTCCACATCAGCTGCTTCTTTGTTTTCCTTGTTGACAATAGTAGTGAGTTAAGCTTCCCATGTTTCTGCAGTTATCTGATTTGTAGGTTTTGCCATTTTCCTTTTCAGGGCTATAAAAGGATCATTTAGGGATTCTTGGGTTGTAATCTTTGCTTTTTCTTCCAGGTATGTTGTTTAATATCTGTTTATACAATTTCCTTTATTCTGCATATTTTCTCATTTCATTCTGAAGTGTATGTGCTTCAAGATGCCTACTCCTACTTCCCCACAACTCCTCTCAAAGTCCCACTCATTTCTGTTTACTATCAGAGTCACTAATTTAAAATGAATTGCATTCCATCCAAAATTTTGATACAGAAATGTATATAGAAATGCATGTTTTGAGCTCCATTAATTAAAAAAAAAACTTTTTAAAGAGAGAGTGTATGTGTATGCATATAGCATAACTCAGAAATGAAATGTTAGTATATATGATCATTATCTTACAAAGACATGACACAAAATTTTGAAACAAATCTTCCACTCCAAACTACATTTTTACTTTCTCTATACGTACTATGTACATAGTGCATAGAGAAGGTATTGCACTCCACCAAAAAATTCAATGCCGAGATTTCACCGGAAATATATGTTTTAGGGTCCCCTATATTAAAAAATGTATTTTCAGAAAAAGGTCCGTGCATGTGTGTGTGTGTCCGTGTGTCTGTGAACACAATAACTCAAAAACGAAAAGTCAGTAAAATACCAAACTTGGTATACTTGGGATGCGACACGAAGATTTTGAGAAAAATCCCCCCACCCCAAACTACCCTTTACATGGAACTTTTTTCGAAATTTTGATTTTCTCAAAAATGGCTTTAACGATTTTGATTAAAATAGCGTATATTAAAGATATTTACCTAAGAAATAAAATGTATATTTTGATTTTTATGGGAATAGCCTCTGAAGACTGCTTTATTCTGGATGAATTTTACGGAATTTTGAATAACTGCTAAACCGTAAGAGATAGACAAAAACTTACTACACAGAAAATGTAGAGTACCTTAAAACACACAGCTTATATACATTTTTTTCGTGGAGTTGAACGTTTTTGAGAAATTCCTTGTTTTTGGTTTCTGCTATGAAAAATATACTTTTCTCATACAGGAATTTGTCAACTGCTGTCTATACAAAGGAACTTCAGTCACTTAGCAGCCAGCTTTTGACTATCACCTTAACCTATGGTACTCCTTTATTTCGCTGCTACTTACAAGGAAGCAAGTAATAATGCTATTTCTGCCATTTTTTTCTGATTAGTATGAAGTAAATAGAAGTATAAGCTTTTTAACAATAATTTGTTGCAGATATAAAGAAAGTCATGTGAATGGTACACATCAGATTTTTTTAGATATGTTTTCAAAAATTGTTATTTACTCAAAAGTGACTAAGGATTTTTTTTTTTTTTAAGTATTTAGTGACAAATAAACTGCACACCTTGAATTTCTTAGAAATAACCTCCTGAATGCTCTTTGTTCAAAACAAATTTTGTATAACTGATAAATGTTAAGCGATTAGCAAAATGCACTTGTACACATAAAAAAAATGTGACAAGTATTGAAGAATACCTATTTCTTTACACTATCATTACACTATTTCTTTAAAATAGATAATTTAAAACTTATTTTTTTTCATAGCATAACTATCCTCTAAAATTAATGCATTATCAAGCGTATTATAACATTCTGACCCCTAAAATGTTCAAATCCTAGCTATGGCATTGAATTTTTCAACCGATTCTAATAATAAAAAATCATTAACCCTATGTATTACTCTATATATATATGAGAGGAGTATTAACATTATAAAAAAATAGCCTGGTTAGTTGGTCGATAATGTTTAATATTACCCGGCTACTAAGTACTTACAAAAGTCCACCTTTAAGGTGGTTCTCTGAGTGGAGACAAACTGGTTGGTTGAATCGAGTAAAAAGCAAACAATTAGTTGGAAGATTGAATGGCATAATGACATATTTTCACAGTAGTTCAATGGTTGGAGCAACTACACGAAGAGCGGGAAAACTGTGTTCAAATCCCGGCTTTGGCATTGGATTTTTCAACTGGTTCTAATAATAAATATGACAGTATTTGTTATACTACATTTTTCTGATTTAAGTGATACTAAGCAATAAGTGGAATTCAATTAAACACTCCAGTGGATAATAGTCAATGCAACTTCTTAAATGCCTTATATTAGCTGCTCTGGGTAATGTCCAATACTTAGAGCGCTTTTTGGTGTAACTTAAGCGTAGCTTAATGTCGAGGGTCCTTAAACGCAAAGCGTAGCCAAGGGATGCCCCATCTAAAACACCAATCATCCGCCCTGTAACCGATGTAAACTAAGCCTTCAACACTTTGTGTGTATGTGTTGAGCACGGCTTTGTTGGGTTAGGTTAAGTTAGGTTATGTTCTTCCATTTTACCTACATGCCCCAAGCATTTTACTGAACACTGTGTCCACATTCATTGCCATCTTCCCTTTGGATAAAATACAACCTCTTTTCGGCTTCACAGCTAAAACATTTTCAATTAATAGTAATTACTGATTATACCTACTTCTGTTATTTATCATAACATGTTCCAAAACTTCTTAATGTGTAAGTAGTTTTAAAACGCACATTCTTAATCAACAGGATTTAAACACTCGCTCATATCGTACATTTTTGTAATTTCTTATTTCGCAGATATTACTCCACTAAATTTATTACAGCACAATGGGAAATTTTACAAACATTAAAAATGAGATGAAAGCCTGCCATTGACAGGAAGACCCATGCGCTGTTACCAACATACTGGGAAGCACAACATATAGCAGAACATTTTGAAAAACGCTGTTTTTAAACGTAGAATAACATACACCTGCATTTAACGAAGCGGTAGAATAATTCTTTAATGACATGAAAAATACAGGTAAAAAAATAACTTTGTGTCAATCCAGTTAGGTGCAGTTATATTAGTAGTGATGCTGGTCCAATACATAACCAGATTTATATTGAAGTGATTATTTAGAGTACATCAAAATAATCCTGTAAAGAGTAATATTCTCATTTATGTTTCGTTTTGAGATCTTAGAAATAATTTTACGGTTGTCATCTCAAAGATATACAGTACCTACTAAATTCTGTAAGAGGCTCAGGTGGGCTGAAGTAACTGTTGGACGTAACCATTGATGTGCATAATTGACTTATATGTTTTAAAACCTTGTCAGTAACACTTGCCTTTGCTTATCTCTCGAGTGATAACTTCCCCACAAAGTTTACAATTAGAATCTTCATCTGGATCAAGGAACTTTTTATTTTATTTTCAAGAGCCATGCTCCTATATGCTCATTTGCACATTTTGTCTCACAATTTAAACTTGTAATATTCAGTTGGTTTGTTGTACTGCTGTTTTATACATAGTTTGTGAAGCCATGAATTGATAGCCTTGTGCTCTTCTCATTTCTTGATTTGGTCCTGTCCAGTTGTGGTTTAGCATAGCATCTGTTATAATAAATTTTGGCCATATATCCTCTCATTTTTGCCTTCTATTTTTTAGGTGCTCTTCCACTTGAGCTATCAATGACAGTAGTGGGTTACACCTCTAATCTTCAACAAGAAAGTTATCTTTGGTTAACATATAGACTAGCCTAGGGGCACTGTTCTATTCTTGTATTCTTTTTAAGAATCTGGCTTTCACGCTTTCAAGGAGTTCTAAGTCTCTCCTAATGGGGGTGGTTCTGGTGCAAAATTAAGACCATTTTCGCGAGGCCTTGTATGTTGTAGATTCCTTGTATGGCTGCTGCTATTCTGATATTTATCCTGTATGATGTTCCTGAGGATTGTAAAGTTATATACCTAGCTGTAGGTATTTAAAGCTGTCAACAGTTGTCAAAGTGTGTCCTGCATATGTGATTCTGAGCTCTCCCACCTCCCCAGAAAACCATACATACTGTTTCGTCTGTGTTTAATTGGAGTTTATTTGTCGCTGTCCATTCCTGTAGCTTGTTCATTGTTTCCTGGAGATCGTGTAAGTTTTTGGGTCCCAGCACCATATCGTCTACATAAACATATAATATTACCAAGATTTTTTTTGCTATTTTCATTACGTCTCTGTGGCAATATTAAAGAGAATTGGAACCACTGGAACACCTTGAAGTACTCCATTAGTTTGCGTGATTGCTGCAGAGGTTGATACCCCATCTTCAGTTTCTATTGTTATATTTCTTGTAGTCAATGAAAACTAGAATTTTCCTTTTTGGTGTCTTAATACTTCATCTGTGTCATTTAGGAGATTTGATACTGCATGTAGAATAATACTGCCTATTCTGTTTTCAGTTTTTCTTACGAATCTCTGTGTTAGAATTCTTGTTTAAGCATTTATAGAGTGTTTTCCAAAGCTATTCCTTTGTGTGAGTTTGGATCTTCTATGTTGCCTTTACCTTTGTATAGAACCTTTATTTGTTATTGTTTCCAATTCTCTGGGAGGTTGCCCATTTCAAGATGTTTGTTGAAAAGTTTTGTCCATGCTGAGCCAAGGATTTGTAGAGTGTGTTTCAGATTCTCGTTATATATACCATCTGGGCCTGCTGATTTTTTATTTTTCTTAGATACCATGTTTTCCCCAACTTTGGTGTTAGTGCTGATTTGTGGCTTTGTCTTCTTATTTCCAATGCTGCTTCTTTGTTTTCTTTGTTAAGGATAGTAGTGAAGTGAGTTTCCTATCTTTCTGTGGTTATCTGATTTGTAGGCCTTGCTATTTTCCTTTACAGGGCTATAAAAGGATTTTTTAGGGCTTGGGCCGTGCTTGTTCTTCCAGATATGTTGTTTAATATCTGTTTATATAATTTCCTTTGTTCTGCATATTTTCGCATTTCATTCTCAGTTTTCAGATGTAGTTGGAGAGTTTTCCTCTTAGCATGTGAAATCAAGCAATAATGAACAAGTGTAAATCATCAATACTTGCAGTCTTCCCCATACACAGAATAATTACCTGTTGCATGACATATTATAAAATTCCTCTATAATGTATGGGGAGTGATCTTTTTTAAAATCTTTCTAGAACATTTTATTTTTGTTTAGGATTGCCTAATAGTTTTAGGTAAGATGGAAGTTTAATATAAATTTATATTGCAGCATAATACATCCTTTTTGAAACAGTTTTATACTACTTGCTAGTCTGTGCAAATCATCTGCGTGCATTGTATTGTATATCAAAATTTGTTGTGAAGCTAGTATACCAAGTTATTAGTGTAATTATCTGCAAGATAGCTCAAGAGAAAATATGTTAACAAACAGGAGTGAGAATTTTTGGGGTTTTAAATAAGGGCCTGCATGAATGACAGGGCCCAAAGCCTCTGATAATGCTTGTGTCCATTTTTATACTATAAACAATTATTGCTGTGTGCTGAATCACCCTAGAAAATTATTTCATATCACAAAAGGGAGTGTAAATGTGCTGTTCTTAAGGTATTAAGAAGGTTTAAAGCACTTGGGTTAAAGAGATTTTTTTTAAGTTTTTTAGGGCAAAGGAAGCAGAACTAAGCTTTGGTAGCTTAACTTTCATATATTTTTTTTCCAAAATTAAATTGAGTGTTATTTATGGATACTCTTTAATCAGTACTGTGGTTCTTAGCATCTCATTTTATATTGGGCATGAAAGACCACTTAATTTTGCTCAGAGGCCTCTTGATCAGGCTTTGGGTTCTTTAATGTGCGTAAATCTACAACACGGGACCAACAACTTTACTTCCTATATGAAGGAAGCCATACTAAGGATTTTTATGCCTGAAAAAAAATCCATTGCCCTCCACCAGGTTTGTACTAATGACCATAGGAACCAGAGTTAACACGTTATCCCCAGGTTTTTCCAGCTGAGCTCTATATCTATTTGAAGCCCAAGAAATTCTTCAGAAGATACTTCACTAAGATGTAATTATTGTAACCAACATTAATTCATTTATTTACTTATGCTTTGTTTGATTTATCAGTTTGTTTTATCAGAGTTTAATAAGGGCTTTTTAGCTACAAACTAAATCTAATCAGATTTGAAAAATTCAATACCAGGGCTGAGACTGGATCTTAAAGGCAACCTGCAATGCTGCTTCTGGGTAAATAAAATATAGGACTACCTAGTTTAAATCTGTGGATTATTATAAACAAATTACCATGCACTCACCTTTGCTTCATTTCTTTCATTCAATCTAGAACATGTTTCCTGGAATAGTCATCCAGGAAACCAGAAAAAAAGCTGTGTTTTTGGATCTACGAGATATTCTGATCCAGCTGCAATAAATCATGTATTAGAAAAATCCCGACAAAAATCTCTAATCTGCCATAAGGCACAAGAGGAGCACAAAATACAAAAGTTTGATAATTCTCAGTGGCATACCATTTCTGGAACAATAACTATTACATCAAACAGAAAACTAAATTACAGAAAGCTGTCCAGAAGCCAAAGAAACTGGACTTCTGGGAAAAAATATACATTAAGATGCATGGACCATACCTAATGTATTTTGAAGGTCCTGAAGATAGCAACCACCTCTTCAAGTTCACAAAATACTGACAGAGACTTCCAGCTACAATAGGGAAGGTTCCCAAAGTCTCCAACAGTGAACACAACAAAGGATATGGAAGTTTGTCTGGGAAATTGTACAAGCCAAAATTCAGTAAGTGCAGCAAGAATTAGTGTACAGTTGATCCCTCAATATTTGTTTGTGAATTATATTTGATTCCACATTTTTGGCTGTTAACCTATTTGATTCATCTGACAAGCTGTACAAGCAGAAGTTAATGGGATTAACTCACACAATGGACACAACTCACAAGTGTATTGGCCAATAAAACCACATAATATATTTTTGCATTTTCTAACTAACAGATTGTATTCAAAGGACCTCTATCTCTTTAGAAGACTAACAAACAAAATAGACAAAAAACTAATGCTGTTAGTACCTTGAGAGAAAATAAGATACATTGAATAATAAATTGAAATTTGGCAAGTATGAAACATAGTCTGCAATGAATGTGCCATATATAAAGTGGAAGGATAACAAACATATTTATTTTCTAATAGTGAAACACAAAGCTGTTTGACATTACAGTTATAGACAAGCTCAGAAAAGAAAGGTGAGACCTCAGAGAGGAGATAAAGAAACCAAGCTGTGTGTTCTTGAGTACCAGAAGGAATGGTAGGTGTCAATTTGTAAGCTTAGATAACAGCTTGTTTATCAGGAAAATGTTTGCTAGACATGTGCATCTTAAATATTTCATTGTATTTCACAAGATAACTGCTAAGAAAAGACCAGCTACACAGACTTCAAAACCAACTTTGTTCATCAGCTGCTTCAAAATATAACACTAACAGAGTATAATATAAGAGATTGATCTTCACCCCATTGACACTGCAAGCCAAAAATGTGTCCCTTTCCCAATACACATTCTATCCTCAGACAAGGAAGAAAATAAATCAGATGGTTACATTCACATGACTTTCTCTACCCATTCTGCAACTAACTATTCTTATAAAAGATCATTCTTCTATCTACTTCATGCTAATTGAGAGATAAATATAAGCAGAAATGGACGTATTACTTAGTTTCTTATAATTAGAAGAGAAATATGGGAATTTATTAGGCTAAATCAATAGTCAAACCTTTTAAAAGGCATTGCTGGCAATTGACATTGAAATTCAGATCTCTTTTCTTGGCCCGGAGTAAGCAAAAGAAAAATGGATGAAGACTTCCTATTTAAGAAAAGTTAGGTATATTAAATTGAAGCAAATATCTTGGAAATGGTTTACTAATGTATGTGTGTATATGTGTGTGCGTGTGCATGTAAGCTTTTCTCAATCCCTTATGGTTTATCAATATTGCAAAAGTAATCCAAATGACTATTCATGGAAAACTTAAGATAGATATTTTATTTGCAGCACATAAATGTTTTTGATGTATGGCATTTTAAACAAAATTATTAGAGCAATTTTTTAGAAAATTTAAAATTTAAAAATGTTCCATGTAAAGGATAGTTTGGGATGAGAGTATTTTTGTCACATCTTTGGAAGCTGTTCGTCATAAGTAACAATCTTGTATTTAACCAACTTTTCTTTATGGAATTATGCTGTTCATACACACATACACATTTTTTTTTGGGATTCAGGGAATCTCTAACTGTATATTTCTGGTGACCATCTTGGTATCAAATTTTTGGGTATAATACTATACTTCCCCTGCTTACTGTATACAGTAGAGAAAGTAAAAATGGAACAACAATATACATCTTGTGTGTGTTGCAGTAGGGATAAAACTAGTAAAACTGTTTACTGTATACAGTAGAGAAAGTAAAAATGGAACAACAATATACATCTTGTGTGTGTTGCAGTAGGGATAAAACTAGTGAAGGTGTTTCACAACATAATACATGTGGTGTTGTCCATTTGGAGAACTTTTTGAGATCTACCTCACCCAACAATTATATTTGGTGAGTCAATGTTTCCATATCGTGTATGCAGCATTTTAGGAAAGAAATGATATTGGTTGATTTTATATACATTTTTACTTTCTCTACACGTACTATGTACATAGTGTATAGAGAAGGTATTGCATTCCACCCAAAAATTTGATACCGAGATTTCATCGGAAATTGGGTCCACCTGAATCCAAAAAAAAGGATTTTGAGAAAGGTCCGCGCATGTGTATGTGTGTGTGTGCATGTGTGTGTGTGTGTGGACAGCATAGCTCAAAATCGAAAACTCTGTTAAATACCAAACTTCGTATTTAAGTTCAATATCTTCTAAGGATGCGACACAAAGAGTTTCAAGAAAATCCCCCCACCCCCAACTACCCTTTACGTGGAAAAATTTTTGAAAATTTTGTTTTTCTCAAAAATGGCTCTAACGATTTTGATTAAAATATTGTGTATTAAAGATATTCACTTGACAAATAAAATGTATATCATGAATTTCCTGGTAATAGCCTCTGAAGGCTACTTTATTCTGGATGATTTTACTGAATTTTGCATAACTGGCAAACCGGAAGAGAGAGACAAAAACTTACTGCACAAAAAATGTAGATCAGGATAAAACACAGAATTTATGTTGTATACATTTTTTTCATGGAGTTGATTGCTTTTGAGATATTCGTTGTTGTTGGTTTCAGCTTTGAAAAACACACTTTTCTCATACAGGAATTTGTCTACTCCTGTCCATACAAACAAAGGAACTTCAGTCACATAGCAACCAACTTTTGACTGTCCTTTTAACCTATGGTACTCCCTTATTTCACTTCTACTTACAAGGAAGCAAGTCATAAGACTATTTCTGCTTATTTTGTCTCCATTAGAGTGAAGTAAGTAGAAGCATAAGCTTTTTAACAATAATTTGTTGCAGAGATGTAGAGAAAATCATGTGAATGGAACACATCAGATTTTTACAAAAAGGTCCGTGTGTGTGTCTGTGGACACCATAGCTCAAAAACAAAAAGACCTTTGAATACCAAACTTGGTATTTAAGTTTGATATCTTCCAAGGATGCGACACAAAGATTTTCACGAAAATCCCTCAACCCCGAACTACCCAGTACATGGAACTTTTTTCGAAAATTTTGATTTTCTCGAAAAAAAAAATTCTTAACGATTTTGATTAAAATATTGTATATTAAAGATATTTACTTGACAAATAAAATGTATATCTTGAATTTTCTGGGAATTGCCTCCGTAAACTACTTTATTCTGGCTGAATTTTACAGAATTTTGCATAACTGCTAAACCGTAAGAGATGGACAGAAACTTACCACACAAAAAATGTAGAGCATGTTAAAACACACAATTATGTTATATGTTGATTGTTTTTAGATATTCCTTGTTTTTGATTTCAGCTTTGAAAAACTTACACTTTTCTCATACAGGAATTTGTCAACTCCTGTCCATACAAAGGAACTTCAGTCACATAGCAACTGACTTTTGACTATCACTTTAACCTATGGTACTCCCTTTTTTCACTTCTACTTACAAGGAAGCAAGTAATAAGACTATTTCTGCTAATTTTTTCTCAATTAGAACAAAGTAAATAGAAGCATAAGCTTTTTAACAATAATTTGTTGTAGAGAAAGTCATGTGAATGGAACACATCAGATTTTTACTTTCTCTACACACACTATATACATAATTTATATATGTATAAATTATGGAGAAGGTATTGCACTCCAAAAAATTTGATATCAAGATTTCACCGGAAATATATGTTTTAGGATCCCCCGTATAAAAAAAAAGCATTTTCAGAAAAAGGTTGTGTGTGTATGTGTGTGTCTCCGTCCATGTGTCCACGTTCACGATAACTCAAA
Organism: Hymenopus coronatus; assembly: GCA_030762935.1. Classification (NCBI taxonomy): domain Eukaryota; kingdom Metazoa; phylum Arthropoda; class Insecta; order Mantodea; family Hymenopodidae; genus Hymenopus; species Hymenopus coronatus. The sequence continues at coordinate 27,196,778 of CM060895.1, forward strand.
AACAAAAAGTTGGTGAAATACCAATATTGGTATATAAGTTAAGTATCTTCCAGGGATGCGACATGATTTAAATCCCCCCACCCTAAAATACCGTTTACATGGAACTTTTCTTGAAAATTTTGATTTTTTCAAAAATGGCTCTAATGGTTTTGATTAAATAGCATACATTAAAGATATTTACCTGACAAATAAAATGTATATCTTGAACTTTCTGGGAATAGCCCCTGAAAACCACTTTATTCTGGATAAATTTGACGAAATTTTGCATAACCGCTAAATTGTAAGAGATGGACAGAAACTTACCACACAAAAAATGTAGAGCACGCTAAAACACACAATTTATGTTATATACATTTTTTTCGTGGAGTTGATCATTTTTGAGTTATTCCTTGTTTTTGATTTCATCTTTCAAAAACGTATACTTTTCTCATACAGGCATTTGTCAACTCCTATCCATACAAACAAAGGAACTTCAGTCATATAACAACCAGGTTTTGACTATCACTTTAACCTATGGTACTCCCTTATTTCACTTCTACTTACAAGGAAGCAAGTAATAAGACTATTTCTGCTAATTTTTGTCGATTAACATGAAATATATAGAAGCATAAACTTTTTAACAATAATTTGTTGCAGAGATGTAGAAAAAGTCATGTGAATGGAACACATCAGATTTTTAAATTCTACAATACACTCCTGCAGCTATACAGGATTAAATCAGATTTTTGAGGTACCATGAGAACATATAAATAAGATGTGAATGGGTAAATTGTTCTTTCACTCTGGCTATGTTTAGGCTAAATTTGGAAGATCGAGATGTATAAGTTTTTTTCGAGGGACTCGACTTTTGCATAACTAGTGAACTTTTGTGGCAAATCCTATCAGAAGCTTGAATATGACCCTTCTGCAAACAGTTTGTTGCTGAATGATAGCTGCGGCAATAAGCTGCTTTTCTTTCTTGTGCTGTAGGATGAGTGAAAATTAGAAAAGAGCATTTGTTTGTATAAGAAAAAACCAATGTTTTTCCTTTGATTTCAGGACAAAGTTGGCAGATGTATTTGGTGATCACTATATCATCCATACTCCAATAGTATAAGAACATGGAGAAGGAATTTCTACAAAGGTGATGTAAAGGAGAAAAGTGTAGCTGGTAAGTAGAATATATACCTATTATTAATTTCTGTTGAATCATTTTGATTTGCATGTATATATAACACTGAGACTAAACATATATACAAAAACTTGCTACAGTAAAAACCTAGCTTTTATACACACAGTTTGAGCTTAAATAGATCCATAGCTAAAGGGCTGTTCTACATGATAACTGAATAAAACATAATAGTAACAATTTTCTCTGAGAGTTCCATATTCACTGTAAAATAGTTGTTTATGTCAAAATTTCAACACAATTTAATGCTTTGATGCCTTTGAATATAAAAATATCCTTAAGGCTATGTGCAATTTAAAAATAAACTGAATAGATTTTGCCAATGTTATCTCTTTTTGAAAAATCCATTGGTTTCACCCAAATTATAATTGAACTTTCTGCGTAATGTTAACCCTGGAACCTCTATAAAAAAATATTGTATAAAGAAAGTTTATGAAAATGCTAACATATATTTTTTGTTATGGTTGTAGGTCATGGCTGTGGCACAGTCGATGAACATGGACTTTGATCATTCCTGGCCGGAAACAGCTGAATTGTTAACACTTGATTTTGGACCATTTGAAACAGTGCATAGATGGAAACGAATGCCAGAATGTGATGAATTTGTAGGTGCAAGGTCTGTGAATAAATTATCATTGCTTAGGTTCCATAAGAATTTTAGGCTGCTTCAAAGTTAATATTACATGTACATTTCATTAGGCAATTATTTAGCTCTGAAGGTTATATAAATCACTGCCATTAATGGGATAATGAAATGCATGTATAAGGAACAGTAGGTAAGAAGCAAGAAGGTCATGGACTTGCCAGATGTTTTATTAATTTGTTGAGTTGGTTTTTTAACACTACATCACTTACATTGTTATTATGAGGGACTAGTTTCGAAAGCCTATGCTTTCATTTTCAACCTCACGGGTCCAACTGCCATTGCTGGCTGCATTTGCTTGCCAGAGTTTGCACACAGTCTGTATTAACTGTAATTAAGTCGAGAAAGAAATGTGTGGCAAAAGAGTAGCACTAAGACACTCAAAAGACAGGTGCACTGGCAAATTTAAATAATAATAGAAATTAAAATTTAGTTGAGTCGATTTTGTAACACTACATCACTTACTTTTTAATTTCGGAAAACATGTTTCAGAAGCCATGTGCTTCCATTGTCAATTCCTTTGGTCGACTACCGGTATTGCTTGCTGTGGTGGTTGTCTCTGTCCCTGGTGGTGGTTTGATGAACTTCTGTATGAGTAGATCGCCTGGCGGTATTTCAAAATTGAAAACCCGGTTCTTGTTTTTCCATATATATATGTTTTCCCAAACTTTTAATTCTGTCTTCCTTGTGATGTTTTTGAGGATTTTTGGGCTTCTATTTATAGTGTGTTTCTCTTTCCAAAAATGCCAAGCTACTGCAGATTTTTCTTCTTGTTTGAGTTTAATATTTCTGTGGTGTTCTTTTGCCCTGGTTTTTATATTTCTTTTTGTTTGGCCGATGTAGATTTTTTCACAGTCATTACAGCTGAACTGATATATTCCTGGTTTGTTTTCTTGTGGGATATCATCTTTTAATTTGGAATTTAAAATGTTTTTTATAGAGTAATTGTTTTTTGGGGCTAGAATGATGTTATGTCTTTTGAAGATCCTCTGGAATTTGTAGAAAGTTGTAGGGTGGTATGTAAACTTCTTGTAGATCTTGTTTTCTTTCTGGTTTTGAGTGAGTGTGCTGACTTCTTTAATTCTCTTTCTATTTTTGGCTTTATTAACTTTTTTGTACACCAGTTCTGCCCGAAATCCATTCTCTGTAGCTATGTCCAAAATTTTATCAAGTTCACATTGGTATTCTGTTTTTCCCATTGGTACATTTACCAATCTGTGTGTAAGGCTGTTGAGTAAAGCATGCTGATGGGGAATGGGATTGTAACTCTTTTGTTTTATATAGCTGTTGGTGTGGGTAGGTTTTCTGTAGATGCCAAATGTAAGGTGATTATTAGTTTTTATGATTTTTAGGTCGAGGAATGGTAGTTGTCCATCACATTCCTTCTCCATTGTGAAATTTATATATATTTATAAATTTCACAATGGAGAAGGAATGTGATGGACAACTACCATTCCTCGACCTAAAAATCATAAAAACTAATAATCACCTTACATTTGGCATCTACAGAAAACCTACCCACACCAACAGCTATATAAAACAAAAGAGTTACAATCCCATTCCCCATCAGCATGCTTTACTCAACAGCCTTACACACAGATTGGTAAATGTACCAATGGGAAAAACAGAATACCAATGTGAACTTGATAAAATTTTGGACATAGCTACAGAGAATGGATTTCGGGCAGAACTGGTGTACAAAAAAGTTAATAAAGCCAAAAATAGAAAGAGAATTAAAGAAGTCAGCACACTCACTCAAAACCAGAAAGAAAACAAGATCTACAAGAAGTTTACATACCACCCTACAACTTTCTACAAATTCCAGAGGATCTTCAAAAGACATAACATCATTCTAGCCCCAAAAAACAATTACTCTATAAAAAACATTTTAAATTCCAAATTAAAAGATGATATCCCACAAGAAAACAAACCAGGAATATATCAGTTCAGCTGTAATGACTGTGAAAAAATCTACATCGGCCAAACAAAAAGAAATATAAAAACCAGGGCAAAAGAACACCACAGAAATATTAAACTCAAACAAGAAGAAAAATCTGCAGTAGCTTGGCATTTTTGGAAAGAGAAACACACTATAAATAGAAGCCCAAAAATCCTCAAAAACATCACAAGGAAGACAGAATTAAAAGTTTGGGAAAACATATATATATGGAAAAACAAGAACCGGGTTTTCAATTTTGAAATACCGCCAGGCGATCTACTCATACAGAAGTTCATCAAACCACCACCAGGGACAGAGACAACCACCACAGCAAGCAATACCGGTAGTCGACCAAAGGAATTGACAATGGAAGCACATGGCTTCTGAAACATGTTTTCCGAAATTAAAAAGTAAGTGATGTAGTGTTACAAAATCGACTCAACTAAATTTTAATTGTTAAAACACATCACTGTCTCAAAGTCCACCATATATCAGAATAATAGAAATATCAATAGTGGCTAATTCTGTGTTGATGTTTTGGTTTGATAAATTCTTCTTCTTCTTCTTCTTCTTCTTCTTCTTCTTCTTCTTCTTCTTCTTCTTCTTCTTCTTCTTCTTACTATTATTATTATTATTATTATTATTATTTATTATTATTATTATTATTATTATTATTATTATTATTATTATTATTATTATTATTATTACATTTGAATCATCACTGTTATTTAGAAAATAGCAATCATGCAGTAATTATCAAGTGTTAATCCTTAACAAGTTTTCAAGCATTTATAGAACAGCATTATAATACCATTTGCTAGTAGCTAGATAAACTGAAAGAAAGGAATATAATAAATATTCTAAATTGACACTTTAAAAGAGGTTTCAGCAAAGTAAATTAAAAAAGAAAGAAATAAACACTTTTAAAAAATTATAACCTTAAGAATAGATTAAAAGGATACAGAAAAATTGATTTTCCATTATTATACTCATAAAATGTGAAAAGTTTTTAATTTTGGCTACACATAGTATGTTTTCTACTCAGAATTCATTGAACTCAAAAATTAAAGATATTATTCAGCTGTAAAAAAGTAAGGCAATCATAAACTGAATTGATAACTTGCAAGAAAATGTGTGTTTCAAAAATTAAAACAAAATAAAACCAAGAGTCAAAGCATATTGTATTAAATAGAAACAATTGAAAAAATGTTGTAACTGAAGAATTTTGAACAGAGGTGCATGAGATGGATAGAAGCTTTCAAAATATCTCTCAACAAACTTTTAACTTTGAAAAACACCCTCATTTGGAGACGCCAACATGACATTATTAATTTTAAACTCCCTCATTAGACAATATTATCTGTGATTTTATAAATGACATTACAATTTTATTTTTGGAACATCTCCTAGGTTTCACACTTGAAAATGACAACTAAGGTGACGAAACATGTCATGCTAAATTCAGAATAACAACACACATATTCATTTAACAACTGTCTGACAATATTTAGACAGATTTGCATATAGAACAAGATTACATCTTTATAATGTTAGAATATTCAACACAAATGTGAAATATGTTTTACTTTTTGGGTGTAAAACATGGAAAGTAATAAGTTCGATTGTAAAGAAGCTATAAGTATTTACCAACAGATGTCTAATCATTATGCTAATTTTGTGGCCAAGAACCATAACAAACAAGGATTTATATAAGACAACTAACAAACAGGAAATTAAGAAAGAGGTTAAATATAGGAAATGGATTGGACACATGATGAGAGAAGATGGGAATATAGCTAAAGCAACTTGTGATTGGAATCCCCAAGTAGACCAAGAATCACATGACATAGCACAGTCAGAAAGGAGGCAGAAGGTTCAGAAAAGAGTGGGAAGGAAATTAAGGTATTGTCAAAATACAGAATATGCTGGTGTGGATTCATCAAGGACTTTTGTTTCCCAGAGAAGTGAAAGGATAAAACAGAGTTATAATACAATTTGCTAGTAACTAGATATACTGAAAGAAAGGAATATAAGAAATATTCTAAATAAATAAATTGACACATTACTACTACAATGACTACCAACACCAACTTAACACGTTTGCATACATTACTATTGATAACACTTCTATGCTAAATACATATACTTATTTATTTTTCAATTATGTTAGCAGGAACATAAAAAAACAAAGAATACTGCCCTATAATTGCTAAATACTTTTAAATGAGTGTATTCAAGGTAAAATCAATTAAGTTTCAAAGAAATATATCACATCCCATTCATACTCAAGTATATTAGCATTAACAATCTGTAGCAAGAATGTTCATTTCAAACAATTAATGAATGAAACAAGATAGAATATTAAAGCACCAAAGCTACCTGATATTTGTATAAGTGACACAGGTAGACCTAACTAAGTACCTCACCTTGCCACTTCTAGTTGGGTCAGTCTGGGTAGCTCAGTTGGTTAGGTACAGGCCTACTGATCCTGGCATCGTAGGTTCAAACCCAGCCCAGATTAATGGTTTTTAAGTGTATGTGTGTCTATATATATTCTTTCAATTCTTCTACATGCCAGTAAATCTACTAACATGGGGCTGTCACTTTTAAGCACACTTAACTTAACACTTTTTAACTGCTAATTGGAGTTTATTGAAGTAGGCCTATTGTGAAAAATTTCAACACTAGTAAGATTTGTAAATGTAATGTGATGTGATATATGTTTTGGAAATTCCCGTAAACATTTTAGTCACTCTCCTGAGAGAGCTGTTAAAGGAAATTAACCGACTGGTACAATCCATTGCCATGATTGTTTATGCAGAGCAAACCAGGCTAGGTGTTCCATTGATGACATATGTAGAGCATTTTTACCCTTTATTTTGCATATGAGTGAATGTTTTACAAAGGTACCCACAGTTTAGCATTGAGAAAACTTGCAATAATCAGCTTTTCTTTTGTGATTTTAGGTGGTGACCTGTGAACCCAAAATGCATATTTAGTTTATTACAAAAAAGGTGTATAAATGCAGCTTAATCCCTGCCATTATTAATGTTGTTTACATTATTATTATTATTATTTATATATATTTTTATTATTTTTAGTTTACTCTTTGTAGTATTTGACACACATTCTTACTGCATACAGCATACAGCAATGTTGCATGAAATTAAATGATGATTGGAAAAGGAAATTTGAGATAGAAACTTTCCAGGCCTAGTTTAGGATACCTCTGTGACATTTTGATGAGGATCAAGGAAAACCTGAAAAAAAAAAAAAAAAAAAAATTAATTCAGGATAACCGTGGCAGAATTTAAACCATGGATCTCCTGTTCATAAGTCTGTGCCTTAATGACTTAGGCTACCTGTATCTGTATACGTCATATAGACAATTCAGTTGTATAACTATTGCTTCTGTCCCATTCTTGAGAGTCTAGAAAAAAGCCACATTATTTTATTTATTTTTTAGTTAATAAAATGAAAAGCATTCTTTTTTGTGAATTTTGCAGGAGAAGCAAGCATACTGTAGTGGCATACAAAGATGCAATTTATGTATTTGGTGGTGATAATGGCAAAAGTATGTTAAATGATCTATTGCGCTTTGATGTCAAGGAGAAATCTTGGGGCCGTGCATTTGCAACCGGATCACCACCAGCTTCAAGGTATCATCATTCTGCAGTGGTGAGTAAAAAGAAAAGCACTGTTTTGTCTAAGTGAATCACAAACATACTGTTATAACTTTGAAATAAATAGGTTTGTGATACTGTCCTAAAATCCAGCTGCCCCTCAAAGGTCAAGAGTAAAAGATTTAAGAAGTAAAAGATGTAATTAAATATTAAAAACAGAAAAACATTTTCATTTTAAAATATGAATAAGCTAAATGCACACACTTAAAACTTCACTTAGATCAAGCTGTAAAATCCTAAAAGTATAAATGCGTCAAATTTACACACTTAAATGCAATTTTTGGTAAGAATTTCATGTGACATAATTTAAAGGTTGGTTTTCAATATTGAGAACAGAAACCGGAACGAGAAAGTTAAAGTTTGGGTACTATTATGTAGTGTTCACAATTAATGGGAAGCTTTTTTCGGTTCCCAGGAACAAGAAAGAAGACTTGGCCAAATTTTAACTTACTCATTCCTGGGGACAGCATATCGATTCATTTGTTTATATGCAACTCAAAACTGGCTATTACCTCAAAAACCAATAATAAAGCTTCAAGAATATCTAAGAGCCTATACAAATTGAAAGAGAAACAATATATGACAACAGAATAACTGTAATGTATGCTATTTTGACTTAGTTCGTGTTATTCCTTTGTGGAACATAGAGTATCAATAAAGGTCTTCCACCTTCCTCTATGACTATCTATCAGCTTCACCTCCATCCGCTCTTGCCGCTCTTCTTAATCTCCTCCTCTATGGTTCTTCTCCATGTCATTCTGGGTCTGCCTCTATTCCTGGTTCCTTGAGGATTCCAGTCCATCACATCCTTTTCAATAGCACCTTCTGTTTTCCTGAGTGTATGGCCTATTCAGCTCCATTTTCTCTTTTTTATTTGCACCTTTATTTCAGCTTGATTTGCTTGTGCCCATAGTTCTTCATTTGTTATTATATCCGGCCAACATATCCTCAGAATTTTTCTCAAGCAATTATTTACAAACATCTAATGTACACTGGTAGTAAAGGAATTACACTTTGTATGACTAGAGGAATCAGAACTAGTAATGGATCTGCATTTAGAATGTGTTAAATATTCAAATATTGATGTTGGCTAACTGCATTATGTTGACATATTGATTGAAATACAAATAAATGACATTCCAGTGTACAACACTGACTTTCTACTTTGCTTTTGATGTGGTTATCAGTATGCATTCCTGTTCTTTTTCCTGAGTATTGTGTTTTGGTTCCTGTTCTATTCTCAGGTTATTGAGAACCAGCTTTAAGCTGCATAACAGTTATTAATATTCATTAAGTAAGTTATATTTAAACACAAACTCAAATCTAAATTTACACAACATAAATTCACAATCAAATTACTGTGGAGTGAACTGCACTCTCATTCTTGCTTCATAGGATGTGCTTCCGGAATGAATTATCCATGGCAGCACTTGTTGACTTTTGGAAGTTCTGGAACAGCCCCTGTCTCTGGAGGCTTTAGACAGTTGCTATCATCAAAAGTTACAAAGTTCAAATATCTTTAAGCTGAGAAAGATATAACTTAGAAATGAAAAATTGTGCTTATTCCATTAGAGCTGTAATTTACTGTGTCTTAAGTGCAGGAATTTAGAATAAGTCTCACAACTCCAAATTGGCTGCCATCCCATCGATAATTGTGTTAGGTAGTGCAAGTAGAATGAAATGGTTCTGTCCATACAGTGAATGGTTAAAAGGGATTCTGGAGTGTTACATATTTGTTCTGATTTATTTTTATAAATCTCTATAACCTTGAACAAAAATTTCAGCTAATACTTTAGTTATTAGTATTAAAAATAAATTTTATTACAGATTAAAACTTATTATATTATAATAAATTAATATTTTGCACTATCCATGATTTCAATTATCCATGTCTGCCTGGTTAAGCTGATAGTGGAGAGTTTACTGTTTGCATTGCACTGTATCTGTCATTCCTTGTTTTATTTACAGGTTCATGAGACATCTATGTTTGTTTTTGGAGGCTACACAGGGGATATTCATTCAAACTCAAATCTTACTAACAAGAATGATCTTTTTGAATACAAGTTCCAGACAGCACAATGGATTGAATGGAAATTCATTGGCAGGTAAATACAAACTTCTTTTTTGCTCTATCAACACTCTCAGTTATGGTAGTATTTAAATGATGAAAAGGAATTTGTTTTTTAACACTGTCAATCATGAAAAGCAATAAAAGAGAGCTCTGTCTTATATAAGGGTTATTTTAAAAAGTTCTTGGAATGGTCCACTAATTGCAGTAGCATTTTTAAAGCATTTTTCTTTAAAACCATGTTATCTTTTATACAAACATTTGAGAAATAACAAAGAGATTAAAGAACCTAAATTAGTTGAAGGGGAATTTTTTTTTATGGTTAAAACAGAAATAATTTTAGAAGAACAATTGGTAAGCTGACTGTCAACATTATTTAAGTGAGTATGGAGACACACTTTCAAAACTGGTCACCTAAACTTGGCAAAGTGAACAGAAACATACTGTTACTCTTTTGGCAGCTAGTAAATCAAAACTATTTTTAGGATTATGTTTTACTTTACTCTTGTGTATAGATAGGTGTTTAAATTAACAAAAAGTTTAAAAGTCTGACGTGAAATATTCACATGACTTACCACTATTGGTTATATGTAAATAGCTTCTACAAGCTCTTCCTATGAAAGTTATGTTTACTTCTCTATCCACATCATAATAATTGAGATGGGCCTTTGCAGAATTAGTTTAATTACACTTTTCACTATAGTCAAAGGGGGATAGAGGAAACTTAATTGATATTCAGATGTTTAAAAACTGATGGCATGTACTTGCCCTTTAAATTCCAAGCCCTTTCCTTGACTTTAGAGAGACAATGAAAGCAGCAGCTCTTAAAATAGCAAAGTAATGAAAAATTCAAACTAATAACAGCAGATATCTTGGGTAAGCCTGATATCATAAAAAGTTATTTGAAATAAACTATGTCTTTTAAAGAAATCTATATTTTTTACCTTTACATTTATCAGTTTACAAAATTCCTTTTGAATGAAGAGGACTTTATAGGGTATTCACAGAATCTTCAAGATAAACATTTTTTTTGCAATGCAAATATTTTAACTATCTTCTTCATCCATTCCATATTAGCTCTTAGGCACTAGGTTCCCTCAGTCCATCTTTTCAGATTACCTTTCTTCTGGCATACAATAAGTATGTCCATATCATTTTGGCCGCCTATCTTCAATTTCCTCTGGTTTACCTGTTCTTTTATGCTGTCATTTCTAACTGGTGCCCTGTAGTCTTCCCAACTGTTCACCAATAATAAAAGGAAGTATGTAGTGTTACAAAATCGACTCAACTAATTAGTTTCAATTGATATATTATTCTGTTGCTCTCTAGAACACCAGTACCACGATCAGCCCACGGAGCAGCTGTCTATGATGGTAAACTTTGGATTTTTGCAGGCTATGATGGAAATGCAAGACTGAATGATATGTGGACCATATCACTGCTGGTGAGTGCTTACTAGCATTGCTCAGATGGTTGCTATAAAAAAAGAAAATAAATAGATACACTTAAATTAGCTCTACTGCAGAAAAAAGAAAATAAATGAGAATTAGGCTTAAATTAGCCCTCTACTGCAAAAACAGTAAACTTACTTGAATCTAAATTATTTTGAAACTTGCAAAATATAGCACATATAAATATGGCTGAGCTTGAAACTAGTTAGAATTTTTCTTTTATTGGGGTGACATGTCTTATCTTTTCCAAATAGTTTTCTGCCGGTTACTTCAGATACACTTCAGCCTTTAGATTTATTGTGCTACATTTACCATTTTTACTACAATCATTGTACCTGTATTCTGTACTAAAATATAGTCTCGTGTCAGTCTATGCTAACATTTTCCCAATAGTAGTATATTTTCTGTGAGTTGACGCCTCATAGGAGCATATCTGTAATATGGTGTTCTGTTTCAATTCTTTTATTGTATAATCTGCAATCTAAGTTGCTGCTGAAGCAATTCCATCGTTAATAAGCTTTTTCACAGGAACATATTCTGTAAAGAAAACAGTATGTAATTGTTTTCAGCTGAAATCTGTAGTATTTAAGTACTGTAGCTTTTTCTTGCATGTTTTCCTAATAAATAGTTTACCATGTTTATTTCTTGGGTTTTAAGCCAGATTTGTAATGGACTGGTTCTTAATAGCATCTCTTACCAAACATTGAGATGTTCCTAGAGCAATAAATTGAGAAGCAGCACTTATGTTAATTAATCTGCTTTTTCATTTCTGTCATTGCCACAGTGCAGACACCTGGATAAACTGAACTTTATTGTGTTCCTCTTGCTATTGTTAGCCATAGAACATGGACAGTATCAGAACCAATCATAATTCACCATCACAAGATTAGTTATTAAGCAAAACACTGCCATGAAGTTGCTGGGCATGGAATAGGTCTAATGGGAAATAATCCTATGGGAATTACATTATATTTTAATAATCTTTTCTTAATTTCAAAAAAGCAATTTAATTTTTGTGATTTTCCACAATTTCAGCCTTATTGTATTGTTTTAATTTCTCAATAATTTATTGTTTGAAGATAATGTTTAATTATATTTTTATCTTAATTTCGAGAGTGTAAATGCATTATGGAAAATTAATCAATGCGAAAGATTTATACTGTACAATTTACCAAACTTAAATATTTGAAAGACCTATTTGATGGTCTAATAAATATCACTCAAGGACCTAGTTTTAAAGCTGAATTCACTCACTAATTTTTGTAAATTTATCTGCAATCTCAGATCCTCTTGAGATATTACTTGTGACCTACCATATACCAATCTTTCTTCATACAACTTGGAGGGGGGGAAAAAAAAAATCAACAAGGTTATGGCTAGAGCCGGTAAAAACCTGTGCCGCTCTCGCATTTTACTCATAAGCCACACCACTCTCAAGAGTGTGGCAATGAGAGTCTTGTGTATTGAGAACTAGTGCTCACGAGCGAGGCGACTCGAAAATTCTTGTAACTACAGGTGGAATAGTTGTCATATGATCCGTGGAATATATTGATTATGTAATAACTAGGAACTGGAATTTTAGGTTTTAATCTATTTTTCTCCTTGTAAATTAGAAAGCTTCAAATTATTTTTATGTTTAAGCGGTTTGGGTGTTAATCTTATTCAGCCTAAAAAAGCTAAATAGGACATTAAGACCTAAAACTCGCTATACTTAAGGTTTTTTTTTTTTTTTTTTTTTTTTTTTAACCTCAGTAGAAAATTTATCATTTTTTCTTCAGTTCATTTGAATTAACAATTTTTGTTAGCAATTCATCTAGTTTTGTTTTGACTGTACATGTGGGGTTATCCAGGGAAAGAATGCTCTTAGTATAGAAATTGCGCGAATGAAGTATGCGCCAATGACATCTTGCGATGTTGAAAGATCTTTTTCTGCCTATAGGAATATATTATTAAAAAACAACAGAAAATTTTCAAATGTGGCTGGTGGTGTATAGCAACAGTGCTGCCAAAGTGAATTTTGTTTTATGTGAGTCCTATATATTAAAAACATGTGCTTGATGCATTAATTACACTGTTCTAGCACATGTTTACTATGTGATACATTGTTTTAAATTACTGTACCTATTAATAGTAGCATGCTTCCATGAAGTAAAATAGTTTTCATATTTTTATCTATATTATGTTTAAAAAGCTTTTGTCGTTGACTTGCTTAAATAGCTAGGGAAACGGCAGGAGCATTGTTTAAAAGCCTAGAAAAGCTAGGAAAGTTGTTTATAAACCTAAAGAGGTTAAAAGAAGATAATAAAAGGCTAAAACTGCATTTATAAAAAGCTAAAAATCTGGGCCCTATTAATAACACAAGATGACTCATCATTTAACAGCACATATATATATATATATATATATATATCCAAACGCATTTATGTATTTGAATCAGCGATATTAATGTTAATGACACACCTATCATTTGTGTTGCTATGTATATAACTTATACTCAAACTTCAGATAAAATGGAAAATAGAATTATTTCAAGTAACATAAACTTCTTAGGAGTAATAAAATATTTACATACTTATTTGTAATAAAAGTGGATATTATGTACATTTATATCTGCAAATTCTGTGATACCTGTTCGCTAGCGTGAGTTATTTAAATGCCATCTCTGTCTTGATGGCCTATTTGAATCTCAAATCATATAAACAGATGAAATAATAGAACCTACAGATTTTAGACAAACATTGCTTTAGTATATGTTCTTCTCATTTAGATAAACATGCATAATTTTACCAACTTTTAGCCCATTTTAACAATTTTATAGACAATTTCCTAAATACATACCTGGTCTTTATGATGCTGTAGAATCACCGGAAGGAATGCTATAGATTTGTCATCACTTCTGGTATGTTATGTCTTGATGCTGTGTTGGCTTGCACCCATCAACACAGTTCATAATATATCAGTTTCGCATATTTCTGAGCTGCTGTGATCTTGAATAAAATAAAACTGTCTAGCGTTGCGATTTATAAATGGAATAGCACTTCTTCTTCATCCTATACAAAAGTTTTAGTGAGCAACAGGGTTGCCAAATTATATGATGGGAAAAATGTTGTTTTCATGGATGCATGATTTTTTGACGGATATTATTAGCAATTATTAAGTAATGTCATATTGATTTTCTTTAGAAAAACTGTCAGGGATGGAAATCTTTGTGTACCTATAAGACAGTATCTTTTATTTAGAGCTAACAGCAACATACTTCTCAGGTGACTGCACAACTACTCAAACATGACACTGTGGTATATGGCCACATATGTTTATCAGAGTGGATTCTGAATTCAGCATAGTGAACGTAGTGCTAATGCGTTCTTGTTTTTAATTGCCTAATTGAACAGAAGGCTTTGCGGTATATACATTTTAGAAAAGAATAGTTAAATAATTAAAGGAATAGTTATTAGAGGTGCCAATATTGCCAATGCGATGTAAATGTGTGCTTGTCAGATTTACTTTTTCATGGAAAAAATAAGAAACATCTAAAAGCAGCTGAACGCTTTTTAACTTCACAGTCAAAAATACCATTTCTGCCTATTAAAGACATGTATGAACAGCTTTAGAAGCTGTTCTCACATTGTTTGTAGTTAATCACTTCCCTTGATCATCTTTCACACCTGACCAAGAAATTGTTCCAAAGTGCTGACCTTGAATTTTAATGTTTATTTTTGAAAGAAAATTGGAAAATTCTAATTTTGATGGATTTTTATGAACTGGTCTGACGGAAAAAAATAATCATGTGTTGGCAACTCTGGTGAGCAACGCACTCAACCTGATCCAGCGGAACACGCTTATTGTAATAAAATGCACCTTCATTTGATAGCTGAAAGGTGAATGTAAGTATCAAGATCAAGGGGAGATGTAACATATAATTACAATGGGTATCTCTTTAGTCTCAGAGTAACCAAGTACCACAGAGGAGAGGTGTATACATACCTACCAAAGTGTTTAAAACAAACCAGCACCAGGGAAAAATATTTTGTTCTACTCAAATAAATGTGCTTAGATGAGAGCGGACAACAGAATTACTGCTTCAAATAATGTTTACATACTGATTTATAACAAAACTATAGTTCATTTGCATTCTGACTCTGTGGGTTTCCGTGCATTACACCGCAGTCTTGCTATTAACATGACTCATGAGTCTTGCAAGTAGATGAGAATCTCATAAGCTTGTTAGTCAACTCTCTTCCTGCCAGCCATTTGTTCAGCTCCTCTACTGGCTGCGAGAGGCACGGTTAGCAGCAGCGAAAAATGAGCAAGATTGAAAGCTGACTTGACCGGTTCTAGTTATGGCATATCAGTGATATTTAATGTTCTTGTGAATTCATTTTAGAATTTTTCCTTTTCAACTTAAGGCATGTAAAGGACATTTCATTTTCCATTCCTCATGAATGCTCAAGACAATAAGGAATTTTTTTTAGAGTCTTAAAGGAGACAATTTTTACATTTATTGACAGAAAAATTGTATATAGAGAAAAAGCAATTTACATTCTTGCATACATTAGTGTTGTCACCTCAATGATGAACCTATCAGGTGTTCAGGGGAAGTAACAATTTATCAACAGAGTTGTGGGTTGTTCACAATGTTTTATATTAATTTTCTCAATAAAACCCTTCCTCATCCAGGGTGATTCAAGGTCATGGGAGGAGGTAACACAAGTTGGAGATCGTCCTCCAACATGCTGCAATTTTCCAGTAGCTGTAGCAAGAGAGTCCATGTTTGTGTTCAGTGGACAGAGTGGAGCAAAAATCACAAACAGCCTGTTCCAGTTTCATTTCAAAGAGAAGTGGTAAGTTAGTGCAATGTTGAAATGTTTTACACTGGTGCTTGCAGAAAAAGTATCAAACTCTTGATACTGAAATCTGCCTTAGAACTTATGTGAGAGAAGCCATATGAGTTAACAAGGCCATATCTAAGAGGCTTGCTGCCACATTCAATTACAAGATCTTGAAATCACATTTGGAATTCACAATAATGGATATCTATGCTAGAAGCAGTTCGGGACTACATGACTCACTCTATTCTCTTCTTATTTGTGTGAACTTAAGCAAGCAGTCATGGCCATCAATTCCTCGTATTTAAAACAATTAGGAATCGCTTCCACGCCATTGGAGTGGATCATTTGCTGCTCAATTTTTAGAATTTTTCAGTTAAAAATGGCAATTACTATTTTGCATGCAGTTTATTTTTATAAGTCAATTCTGCAATCAAATTTCACAGTGGATTTCAGCATTAAAGGCTTGATACCTCCTTGTTAATAGAATAGTTGGATTTTGTAATTTTAGTTCTATTGAGATACCAAAGGATATTCCTGGCGATCTTTAAGCTGGTATTAATGTATTTTTTTCATGAACAAATTTGTCATTACCATAAGAAAAATCTGATGCGTTACACTCACATGACTTTCTCTAGCTGCTCTACAAACAAACTTTTTTCAAAAGATTATTCTTCGTTCTACACAATATTAATCGAGATAAACATTAGCAGAATATTATTTAGTTCCTTATAAGTAGAAGGGAACTAAAGGAATGCGCTATGCTAAAGTGATAGTCAAATGTTTTAAAAGCTGTCATTAAGCGACTGTCTTTGCAAATTGCTTCTTTGCTTGACCAGGAATAGAACAAAAGAAAAATGGACACTTCTGTCTGAGAAAAGTATAAGTACTTTACAATTGAAACTAATAACATGTAATACCTTAAAAACGGTTACTCCACGAAAAAAATGTATATGACAAATTGTGTTTTTAACGATGCTTACATTTTTACTTTCTCTATATGTACCATGTACTTAGTGTATAGAGAAGGTATTATATTGCAGCCAAAAATTTGATACCGAGATTTCACCGGAAATATATGTTTTGAGACCTCCTGAATCAAAAAAAAATAATTTTTAGAAAAATGTCCATGTGTTTGTCTGTCTGTGTGTGTCTGTGGGCAGCATAGCTCAAAAACGAAAAGACTGTTAAATACCAAACTTGGTATTTAAGTTTGGTATCTTCCAAGGATGCGACACAAAGATTTTCAAGAAAATCCCCCCACCCCCAACTACCCCTTTACATGGAACTTTTTTTGAAAAGTTTGATTTTCTTAAAAATGGCTCTAATGATTTTTATTAAAATGTTGTGTATTAAAGATATTTACCTGTCAAATAAAGTGTATATCTTGAGTTTTCTGGGAATAGCCTCTGAAGACTACTTTATTCTGGATCAATTTTACAGAATTTGGCATAACTGCTAAACCATAAGAGATGGACAAAGACCTACCACACAAAAAATGTAGAGCACGTTAAAACACACAATTTAAGTCATATACATTTTTTTTTGTGGAGTTGATCATTTTTGAGATATTCCTTGTCTTTGATTTCAGCTTTGATAAACTTATACTCTTCTCATACAGGAATTTGTCAACTCCTGTCCATACAAACAAAAGAAATTCAGTCACATAGCAACCAGCTGTTGACTATCATTTTAACCTATGGTACTCCCTTATTTCGCTTCTACTTACAAAGAAGCAAGTAATGAGACTATTTCTGCTAATTTTTTCTCGATTAACATGAAGTAAATAGAAGCATAAGCTTTATAACAGTAATTTGTTACAGAGATGTAGAGAAAGTCATGTGAATGGAACACATCAGATTTTTTGTGTAGTAAGTTTTTCTCTATCTCTTACAGTTTACTAGTTATGCAAAATTCAGCAAAATTCATCCAGAATAAACAGGTCTTCAGAAGCTATTTCCAGAAAATTCAAGATATAAATTTTGTTTGTGATGGACAGGGTTTTAATATGTAGTATTTTAATCAAAATCGTGATGAGCCATTTTTCAAGAAAAACAAAATTTTCGAACATTTTTCCATGTAAAGGGTAGTTAGGGGTGGGGGGATTTTTTTAAAAATCTTTGTCGCATCCTTGGAAGATACCAAACTTAAATACCAAGTTTTGTATTTAGCTGTCTCAGTATCAAATTTTTAGGTGCAATACAATACCTTCTCTATCCACTATGTATGTTGTAATATGGGGCTAGAGAAAGTAAAAATGTGTACTTTACCTACTGAACTGACTTAAAACATGAATGGATCCACAGATAATTAATGGTGGCATTTATTGTATGGGTTTTACTATTTAAAATACAAATTCTGATGTGTTTCTTTCATATGACTTTATCACCTCCATATATATCTAAATGTCTGCTTCATTAGAGTAGCCAGAAATATATAAAATCCATTTTTAAACAATTGCATAAAATCAAATGATAAATATGAAATAAGCCCGAGTTAAAAAAAAAAAAAAAAAAATCATAAATTAAGATGCATAATTGGTATTAATTATATTTTGCTATTATATTTTCCATGATATGGCAAGCAACAACTGAATAGTAACAAACTTTTAAAAAAATAACAAAGTATTGCAAAATTAAAACTGGTGGATATGTCAGAAATAGCTGATACCACAAAAAAAAAATTTTTTTTTTTTAATTGTAGCTTAACATCCTTTAACCTAGTGGTCATATCGGATGATGAACAAAATTGGTGAAATGATGCTCATGATCTTGGGGTCTGTGGAGCTTAGAGTTACTTGACATTTGTCATCTCAGGATAAGGAAAAACCCTGGAAATAAAGAAAAACCTTATCCGGGTAACTCACCCAAAGTGAGATTCGAACTTGCAACCTATTGAATGTAAGACATGCTCGTCACTCCCCCCCCCCCCCCCACTACCCAGTACCCAGATGGCTTAATTAAATTGTCTATCACCTACGGTTTACCAGATATACAAAATTATACAAAATTTCTTCAGTTTAAAGAGGACTTTGCAGACGTTGTTATTTTGAGAAAATTCAAGATGTATATGTTATTCGTGACCTATCCTAAATATTGTTATTTTAATCAGATAGAGACAAGGAGGGTTTTCTCTCTTTTTCTTATGTATACTTATTTGTCAAAGAACTGCCTATGTAAACAAAGTGGCAGAAGTAGATAGATGATGTCTATGGTGTTTCCTGGCATTAAAAGAGACAATTTAACTTCAATATGCTAATAAATAGTAAATGATGCTTCATAGTTAAAACTCTAATTCTTGTACACATTCCATTAATTTCCATTATATGCTGATACACACAAGTTAATTCTGTTCTAGAAATACTTCTATCATATTCTGATACTTTGTGATTGTATTTGATTAAATAAAGACAGTTTCCATGTGGTATAGTTGATTTAAATAAAGTTTGTAACCAGTATACTTAACTATAATTTGTAACCTTTAAAACTCCAAAAGTCAGACTACAGCTGAGGATATGAGGATATGGATATGGAATTGCCATTTGTTTTATATGCAAGTTTTGTTCATTTACTGATTGAACATTTTACACATTCTAAATTTCATAATAAAATGATTATGCTTTGCTGGATGAGGGAAAGTTTATGGGTTTCAATTTGAGGAAGTTAGCAAGTGTGCATCAGTTGTTAAAACTGTTCTCAGTTTCTCAGTCTTGGATAGGTAGTGTCAGACTGAAAAATTCAACGCCATAGCCGGGATTTGCACAAGGATCTTCCGATCTCTAGCCGGTTGCTCTGCCATTGAGCTATCATGGCAACATGCTGGCATAGAATTTTATTTTTCAACTGACTTGCATGTTCTCAGTCTTGATTAACTGATATATTATGATGAAGTGAATGAGTTAAAGCCATTGATTCTGTTTTCCAGCTGGACTCGAATCTCTACAGAACATATTCTTCGGGGTGCCCCTCCACCTCCAGCCAGGCGTTATGGACACACAATGGTTGCATTTGATCGTCACTTATATGTTTTTGGAGGAGCAGCAGATAGCACATTACCAAATGATTTGCACTGCTATGATCTGGATACACAAACATGGTCCATTGTTGTACCTTCTCATGATTCACAAATTCCTTCTGGACGTCTTTTTCATGCTGCAGCAGTTATTGGGGATGCTATGTATATATTTGGAGGCACTGTAGATAATAATGTTCGAAGTGGAGAAATGTACAGATTTCAGGTGAGGATTTTACAGATGTTTTGCTCAGGTTATTAACATTTTTCACACTGAACCTCTGCTGTCTGTCTTCTCCTGCAGACAATACATTTTTATTACAATGTAATTATTTTAAACATACATTATAAGGAATTTTTAGGATTGGCCCTGTAACTCAGTCGATAGAACACCTGCCTAATGTGAGGAATCCCAAACAACTCCTGGGTGGGGGGTGGGAATTTTTCTCTAGCCAGGATTATTTCCTAACTTCCCCGGAGTCTGGAAGTATGATAAGAGTATGTGAGTTCTAATGTACAAAACCCTATAAATCAAATCAAATGACAACTATACATAAGTTAAGACCATTGTTAATATGCCAATAGGACAAATGTTTCAAAGGTAAAAAAAACCTTGGATATGACCACTGCAGTTAAAGGTGGAGTATAAATGTTTAGATTGGGAACAAATTCAGTTATTTTCACAAAAATTAAAAGTTGAGTTTTATTAAATTAAAAAAAAATTATTTTGTTTGTTAACGATGCTGTCAGTTGCCAAGATCATATCAGCGCCACTGTTGTGCTGGAATTTTGTCCTGCAGGAGTTCTTTTGCATGCCAATAAATCTACTGACATGGGGCTGTTGCTTTTAAGCACACTAAAAATGCGGACAGATTTGAACCTGCAGATCAGAAGGCTAGCACCTAACCATCTAAACTACTCAGACCACCATTGAGTTTTATAGTTTCATTATCTTAAATAGGCAACGACCAGAACTTTTAACTGGATTTGTTCAAAAGTAATTATTTACATGAGAAAAAATAAGTTAAAAGCAGTATTTTCAAGCAAAATCAGATATTATGTACATAGTAGACTAGTGATAATCCTGTATTGATATATTTTACATCAAATCTGGACAAATCCATAAGGCTCCACAAATGTATTCCCATTTAAAGATGGATCTTTGTGTTTGTAAAAAATTTTGTTTTCCTTACTGCAATTGCTACTATGGAGGCACCTAAATGTTTTCTTGGTGAAAAAATCCTATCAGTACACCTCACTCACGCATTTCCTCAATAGGCTCAACAATAATAAAACAAATACAATGGCTCAGTTGTTATTTGTATTTCATTTTGCTGGAATGTTAATGTAAATAGTTATCAAGAGAAATAAATAGTAAATAGTAAATGCACAGGCAGTAATATTAACTGTGGCACCAGCAACAAAAAAATATGGTGCACAAAGCTGAATCTACAAGGAGTCAAAGTAACAGAAAACAAATTAAAACACTTAATTTTGATTCATCTGACTCCAAAATTGGAAGGAAGACAGAAAATTTGTGTAACATTAGGCTATTTAATTAAGTACAATGTTCCTGACTCAGCTAGCTAGTTACGGACGACTTTTTTCTCACTTGAAAGATTAAAATGATACAAAGTTACAAATTTGAGGCATCCAGAAAGAATCATAATACTGTATAGCTGAAACAGTTACCTTTGAGTCATTCCTTATCAAATTGGACAGACTTCTGACCTTGGTTTTTCAAAGTTGTTTGTAACTTTTTTGTATGCCTTTTATTTGGCCAGATTTCATTATTATGGATTTTTTGCAGGATCAAAATTCTGGAAAGAACATGCACACTAATACATACAAATGTTCATTTTCTAGAACATATTTACCAAAAACAAAATTTATTTTAAAGCCTAAAAATGGTACTTTCAGACTATATATTCACATTTTGATAAAACATATATTCAACATTGTATTACATTACAATTATTAAAATAATAAACCTTTTCACTACTATAATTTTAAAATATCAGCACATTCTTCTTTTAATCATCTTTATGGGTGAAAAATTTCAGGCTGGGACAGTAATAAACAACAGAACAAAAATGCTTAAAAATGTCGACAAAGTTATTGAGCAACTTCAGTGTATCTTGGCACATAACACAGTGAATTGTTTATGTGTACTACTGTAGGCCAACAGACACATATCTTCCTGGGAAGTGCATAGTATCATATCCCTCTTGCATATTATTCCTAAAGTGCTTTATACTACAGACTTCATATGAAAGGACAAAACCAATAAGCAGCACTAGAACACTTCATGCTTTCATATCAATGTCAAAATCAGAAGCAGCTATAGACTACTCTCTTTCCTAAGAAAGCAAATGCATCTCTCTTCGCATTCCCTCAGTAGTTTGCAAGCTTTGCAGTTCTGTATTACAAACTGTATTTAAGTAACCTTTGTTTAAAATAAGTGAGCACATAGTAATTATAAAGGACATGTACCTAATGCAACAACTGAGCGCATCCATATAACATGAGGTTCTGCAGTGACACTGCAATGACCAGCTACCAGCATACAAAATCCAGTATCCAGCTGGGTAAGTTAGTTTTTTAATTACCCATTTATGTGTATCCCATCTTGAAATTTGGTATGTGTGTATGTTATATAACAAAGAATACTGTGATATTTTTTTTTTAAATTTGAAACAGGAATGTGAAATGTGTAAATATTACATTTTAAAAATACTTTATCAGAAAAAAACCCATTGAATTAGTGATAAAAAACATCATAGAAAAGCTTACTTATAAATAAGCATTTTTTTAAAATAAAAATGTAGCGTAATAATGTTTTCAAACATTCAGTGAAATACAAAAAGTTTAATAAAAACCAGATACTTATGGTAACATTTTCTTTAAGTTGATATGGTTTGATGTGGAATGACTCGTTTTCGGCATTGAAAAAGTGTGAAAAGAAGAAAGTAAAGAGGTTACTAGAGAAAGCATTTGGTGAAAATGGGAACAAAATCCAAGACTATAACATAGTCAACAGTAAAGAATTTTGAAGAGAACATTCATTTGTGGTTATTGTTTGGAACAATATATAGGTCACCATGGTTAAACTGGCATGGGTTTTGAATTTTCCCAATCTCTCTATATTGTATAGAATGATTCTCTTCAAGTATGCAATGAGTCCAAAAGTCATTGAAACATATATGCATTTTATTATTATTATTATTATTATTATTATTATTTAAAAAGAAGAACCATTTTATGAACTTTGACTTACTGCCATACAGCAATCTTTGGAATTTCATGCATCGCACATCAGATGCCTCCACAAGTGGTGCATCCCCATAGCCACCACCCTATCTTTGGCACCAAGTGAAAGGAGGTCAGTCATAATTGGCATTGAATATGGGAAAATGATTTAGTGTTACAAAACAACTCAAACATCATCATTAAGGCCTACTGTTCATTTTCTTAATTGTTGTAGGTTGCAAGATGAGCACAGCACTCACTTCAGTTTTAGAAATCTATAAAAGCAAAAGCAAAGTATAGTTCATAAAGTATATGGTTCATGCAAGCTTCTTATCTCATTGTTAAGCTTACTGAGAAAAGGATTTTGATGAAAAGCCAATGTATGGTCATTGGCCAGTAAGGAATAACTCTTAGGGGTGTGTATTTGTCTGAGCACTGCCCTCACTCACAACCAATCACTTTTTCCCCCTTCACTATTCTGTACAAATCCAATAATACATTTTATGTTTTATTGCTAAAAATGAGTTGCAAGTATTATAATCGTTTTGGTAGCCAGGAGCAGGGTATTCTGATGAATGGGGATGATTGGCCATGTGAAGTTTTGGATATGACTAAAGCATTCAGTGATAACTTAAAAGATATAAACGTTGAAGCATGTGGAAAATAGTCACCATAACACTGAAAGTAAGCAATCAGTTAATGAGGAGTGGCAAGGTAATGCAACAATTTTGAAACTTCATGCTCCTTCAGGAAATTGTTCTCAAAAAGGAAGAAATGTTCTGAAATGTCTTAGAGTCAAGCCACAGTGAAAAATGCAACGTGTGATGAAAATGTGTAAAACAATAAAAAAATTTGATATGGAAAAAAGCTTTATGAAAAACTATATTTAAAAAAGTGTAAGAAGTGAGCACCACACTCAACTGTGATCAATGGCGTAACAAAGTGAATGATGATTGAGGAAGGATTAAGACAAAACAGGTAAATTTGAGTATTCCACTGACATACAAAGTACTTTTGTAGTGGCAATAATTCTAATTTCTGATCTTGTGTCAAGAGTTTCACCTATCACGGCTGTTGTCACCAATTAGTATATTTTTTCTCTCTGAGACAGTAAGAGCACTGAACTATGATGTGATTTGAATATTTGCTATCTCCTTCTCAATGTTATGTTATTCTTTGTACGTATTTTGTGAGTACATGCTTCTTGTTTTTGTAATTTGCAGTAATTATTGGATTTTCCAAAATGTTTACCTATTTCTTGAAATAGTTTGCAAGTCCCTTGAATTATTTATGGTCAAGCTCTTAACTTAATATATTTTATTCCCAAATTAAGTGCCAAAATGCATGAGAAATAATATCTAAGCAAAACTCAAACAAATAGATTTTACAAGCTTGTCTAGTTTAGTAGTGACAGTATATAATTTTATTTTTTGCAGTTTTCATGTTACCCAAAATGTACATTACATGAGGATTTTGGCAAACTGCTGGAAGGTCATCAGTTCTGTGATGTGGAATTTGTGGTGGGCAGTGAGGAAGTTAAGATTCCTGCTCATCTTGCAATGGTAGCTGCACGGTCACAGTTCCTTAGGTCTCGAATTCGTCAGGCTCGTGAAGCTCGTGATAAGCATTTGGAAAAGGTATAAGGTACCATGAAGACTAGATTTTAATATAGAAGATTACTTCTTTCTAATGAAGCAGAAACATTGTTACAGTTTCAATACAAGAGTTCAGGTTTCAGTTTTTTTGCAGGTGCAAATTTATAAAAAAAAAATGTGCTGCTTTTATTATTTGATATATAAATAATCTTCAACATAAATTGACAATGTTATAAAGGCTGCATTGAAACTCGCATATTAAAACAAAATAATTGGGAAAAGGTAACAATAATGTTAAAGAAACTTCTCATTCCCTTTTCCTTATGACAACTATATTCATAATATAAAAGTTACATGTTTTTTGCATTCTAAATGCTGAACATAAAAGTGACCATTTGAACATTAGCTTGTACCTCATTCCAGTGAAGCTAGAGACATTAGACAATATTCACAATAAATATTAAGAATAAGCACAATGTAAAACTTAAAGCCTACATGATATCACAAGTAATGTATAAGTGGTTTATATGTAAAACTTTTAAATTAATGACACATTCACAATATCTCCACCTAAGGTAGTAGCTGTTCCTTTAACTGTCTTCACTCCTTCAACATTGTCTACTATTAACTAAATGTCTTTAATCCCTGTATTTTTGGAATGATATATATAGAAAGATTTTCAATAAATAAAATAAAACTATTGTGGTTTTAGTTAATTTTAAAACTTATAGTTAGTTTCTCTGTAAACAACTTTGTTTTCTGTTCGACTTGGGAAGGTGGTCACTATTATGGAATGTCCATGAGCTTGTTGAAAATGTTGTGGTGTTTATTTTATTTACCATCTGAACTTTATAAACTTTAATTCATACACACTATGTTTTTACTAACAGTAGTTTACTGACACTTTGGTACAATTTGAACTTTGATGTTGAAAACTACTAATTTCATTTTAATATGTTTTTATGTTGGTTACCCCATTCAATCTGTATTTATCTATATCATTGATTTAATGCAACATGGTTGATTGATAAATTTGTTATCAGAAACAAGAAGCAAGTAGATTTTCTCTTCAAATAGGTGAGTTTATGTTTTTAAATGAAAGTTGTTTGGTATTGTAATTTTTAATTGTGAGTTATGGAAACAATGTAAGTGATCGTTATGAATACATGCTACCCCCAAGATTTTTAGTTACTGGCGGCTGCTACTGTGACATGGAACTAATCTTGGCAATATAACAATAAATAGCACTATTTTCTATAACTATGGTTGATAACTCTCACATTGCTGTTATACTATGATATGCATTGCTATGATATAGTGTGACTGTGCCTTGTGGCCATAATTGCTGCATGAATGTGAGTTTCTGGCTTCAGAAATCATAACTGATTGTTACCATGCATTGTTACACCTGCGCGCGGAGAAATGTCTGCTGTCAGTAGGTTGTTTAACATTGAAACTGCAATTGTTACACCTATGTGAGTTTGACACACCTGTGACTGCTTCTGGAAGTTACTTGCTATGCCATTGACAGGTATAAAAAGGGAGAATGAGCCCCAGAGTTAGTCAGTTTTCAACTGGGAATGCACAGTGAGCACCAGTTATGACAGTTTCATTGGGGAATTCAGACCGTGCAGTAATAGCCACTGCCGTAGCCAGCATTGAAAGAACACTATACAGCAGAATTGTTTTGAAAGCATCAAAGAAAGACATTTATCTGAAATGGATTTTCATTTATAACCAGGGGAAGAAATAATTAGTTGTTTGTTGGAGCAATAAAGAGAACTTTTGTTAAACTATTTTATAATTAACAAATTAATTTGTCCTGCATACTTCAATTTAATTTCCAGATCCATTTCTTCTTAACTCCAAACAATAACTCTCCTTAATTAATAATCTGAGATTATTAAATTTTGTTTAATTACTACATTACATAAACATAAAAATAAACACTGAAATAAGCATAAACTTAAAAGCTTGCAAGGTCCAAGTTTTCAAATTTGTATCTTCATGAAATACAAGGAACTAGCCAATCAAAGTGTGATTCTCATCACATGACTATTTTCCATCACTATATTTGACTTGCTAACTGCCCTTCTGTATAAGATCAGGAGCCAGGAATCATTGGGAGAGTTATAAATTGTAATGGTGGTTTTTTATAAGTTTAATGCCCTTTAGTCAGGTAGCAAAGTCATATTTGTTTTAATATATGTACATAAACTCTTTTGTCATGTGTGGTCACTTTGCAAACTGCCATGTTAGCTCAGCTGTTTCATGGTCTCTTGCAACTGGATGTTGTCATGTTTCTGTTTGCCATAAATGTCAACATATCACCTAAGTTTTTGCTTAAGTTTTATATTGCTATGTTAATGCTTAATTTTCATTGGGAATTTAATTGAATAGCCCCTTATGGTTTATATCTTGATTTTTTCTGTTATTCATCCCAATGAATAGTCAAAACTTTACTCATTTGTGTAAAATTAGAGAACTTGTACAATTATCAATAAAGAATATTATAAGATATTTTTATGAATATGAAAGTTTATATTTGGCTTATATTAACATAAAAAATGAAATAATTTTTTTCTCAGATGCATAATAATGTAGAATCAACAGAAAGAGAAAATATTTATGTGAAACAAAAAGTGTTAGAGGCACTAGTTTGAAGATGTTTAATGTCTGACACTTTTGTTTTCTTTGGTGTGCATCCTGCATTACTTAAAATAGTAAGGTTCAGGATAACTGATAGGCATGCAGATGTGTGATGGTTTGTAACTTCTTCGTGCCCTAATAAATGATATTTGTACAGCTGTTCGGGACAACTCAAGTACCATTCAAAGATTTACCTTTGCTGGAGGTGCGGTTGCGAGATGCCGTTCCAGAAGCATTTGATATGGTGCTCAACTATATTTATACTGATCGCATTGATCCAACAAAGAAGAGTAAGCTAATATTTTAAGTGAACTTCTGTGTTAATATTTGGTTCAGTATTTGTTTTTTTCTTCTATTATCTACTTTTGAACAAAATGTATTATAAATCACAATGAATTACTGCACTAAAAGCTTTTTGAATATGTTTATCAGCAGAGTTTGACTTCAACACATTTAGATGAGCTATTCAAGCATGGCTTTTCCAAAGGAAACCTTGTAGTTGAAATCTTGCCAAGATGTCTCCCTAGGGGCTTCTTACAAATTTTACCTTGTTCTTATAACTATCAAATGCCAGGAAGTAGCCTCAAATTTAGGCTTCATATGTTTCTTTCCCAGTGAAAAAATAAAATAAAAAAAAAAAGGAAAAGAAAGAAAAGGAAGTCAATGTTTAGATTGAGAGAGTCAACATTTGCTGTTAATGTAGGCAAAATTGCCTACAAAACATGTCAGTCAGTAAGTCAATTTTTAGTGAAGCAATCCAAGTGTTTATTTGACATTTTGTATTGTGATTTTGTAATATAATTTGCACTTTCCAGTGTTTGGTCTTGGATCTATTAAACAAAATAGTTGTGTTGTAGATTTTATTAACATTTTAATAAAGGAAGTACATAACATTAAATAATTGAAAATAATGATTGAAATATGGCTTAGTTATTTAGAATCATAAACTATATTGGACTTAATTCAGTTACCTGTTGCCATTTGTGTAGTGACAGCCAAGGAAATTCCTGTTAGAGACTCGGATGTCTCTAAAAGGGTTTCACTGAACCTGAAAATGTAGTTGAATGCATATGTGCCGACTTTGGGGAAGGGAAGGGAGCAAGGCATTTTCTGCTCCCCTTACTTACAGAGCCAAGGGCATTGCCCCATCAACAGTTTTACTAAAGGGGCCTTGCCTCCCTAAAATTTCAAGATGGATTCAAAAAGCAGAAATAAAGAGACAGAGAAAAAGGAAGGAATTCCCACATCATATTACTTTCATTTTTTTGTCCCAAGTGGATAGAGTGCCATCCTGTCTTGCTACTTTTCCTACCATAGGTGGCACCATCCATCAGAGGTCAGAGTGCAAATAGCCTTAGAGGGTATATCCCTTTACACAATACCACTTTGCTACATCAGATGGGGTTAGGGTGTCATCCAGTCTAGCTACTTTCACTATCTATGGGTAAAGACAGCGTAATTGCAATTACCATCTATTTCCAGTTTTTAATATTTTCTTACACCTAAGATGGCATTTGGGTCATGGTATTAAATAGCCAATCTGGTATTTACCACAAAAAAAAACAGCCTGATTGGTCATTGGGATTTTAACCCAGGACCTCCCAAATGTGGGCCACAGATATTACTACCTGAGTCACTAACTCAGTTTTCATTTGTTTGGCTGTGGATTTAATTTTCTAGTGCTCACATAATATTGTTGCTGTCATCCATTGTTTTCGTCACAAAATTAGGAATTTAGATTTTCATTCAGTTGTAAGCGAGTTCTTAAGCAGGAATGAACTTATGCCCATTCTTACTACCTAGGCACCACAGGTGGTGGACATCAGTGATACATGAAGGGATAATTGGGAAAGGAAATTTGGGAAGGAAACGTTCCAGATATATCTTTAGGATACCTCCTTAGCATTTGCCTATTATGAGAACTGAGGAAAACATGGAAAAAACATCAAGTGAGGGTGGTCCTGGTAGAATTTGAACTGCAGGCCCCCATTCATGAATCCATGTCTTAATAACCTTGGCAATCCTTATCGGTAGAAATGTACTGAGTTGCAGCACATTGACAGGAAAACAGTTAAAGTCATCAGACTAGCATTAAGTTTCTTCAAGTTTACGGTTGCTAAAAATATGCAAAAATCAATAGCAAACTCCTAATTTTAATTACAATTAAAGCACCTTAATTAATGAATATAAAATATTATTTCTCCACCACATACTATACAAAGCAGGTAAAGAAGGTATTGTATTCTCCCAAATACTTGATTTCAAGATTGCATGGGAAGTATATATTTTGAGAACTTTTGAATTCAAAAAAGGTGTTTAAACTCATTATGTTTTAAGCATGTGACATGGAGATTTTTCCCAAACTACCCTGTACATGGAACATTTTAAAAACAGTTTTACTATCTCAAAAATTTCTCTAACAATTGTGATTAAGAGATTATCATCACAAATAAAATATGCATTTTGAATTTTCTCAAGCCTCCGAAGCTCTATTCATTCTGGATGAGTTTTGTATAACTGGTAAACCATAAAAGATACACAAAAACTTTCTACGCAAAAAATGTAGATCTGGTTAAAACACACAATTTATATCATACATTTTTGTGGAGTTAACTATTTCCAAGGTATTCCTTGTTATGGTTTTAAAATTTATAATTCTTAGACTTTTATCAAATGAAATGCTGTTATTCATGTTTTTACATCCTGATCTGTAAAGACAAGGGGATTTCAAATGAATCACATAACTTTGATTATTGCTTAGCCTTGTGTACTTCCATATTTTCCTCTACTTAGGAGGAACTAATAAAGTCATTCTGCTCATATTTATCCCTATTAGTATGAAGCAGAGAAGAATGAACTTTTGTAAAAATGTTTCTTGCAGAATTAGGTAGAATCTTATTTTTTAAAATGTTTCAACTTAGGATTAATTCATATTATTTAGTTTTTACATACATTATTTTAAAATGGATCCCTATTCATACTCATGAATACCTTTCTGGCTACACTACTGTTCCAGAGAGCCAAATTCAAAAGTAGTTATTAAAGTTTCATAATGCAACTATTTTTCCTAAATGTTGAGTACCTGTGCCTTTTCAGCAATTTTAATAACTTTGATATTATAGTGATAATTAATTTGCTAAGCATAACTCAAAACCAAAGGAACTGAGTATTAGGAAAAAGCAACATTATCTTTCTTTCTAATATGAACTCTAAACTAATTTCTTCTTCCAGTTGAAGATCCTGTTTGCAATCGAATTGTTCTTCTAATGATGGATGTTTATAGACTTGCAGTCCAGGTAAGTCTAATGCTACATAAGAGAATAACAATGAAGCATTTTCAGAAATGATCCAGGAGAATTATATGAGTGTTGTCTTATAGGAACACATATGTGTAAATAAATGTGTATCAAGTTATAGCACATTAAAATAATGACTGCATTTATCCGAGTATAAGATGACTTCAAATGCAAGATGCTCCCCATTATTCATAAGTTAATTATGGAATTTAGCTTATCATCCAAATAAAAACAAGACTTGATAACTTAATGTTTAAACTCATATTTTGAACATATATTTTGATCAAACTAAGGCACACTTAAGCCAAGTTTTTTTAAATTTAAATTTGCATGGAAATTCACAAAATGAGCAGGAGAGAGGTGGGTGGGGGCAGAAAAGAAATGCATTGGTATGGGACAGTTTTACCTAATGAAAATTTGCACAGGAATTCTTGTAATTGGCAAGAGAGGAAGAATCAAAATATTCCAGTTTATGTGTGATAGAAGGTGACGACAGATAAGATTTTCTATTTAGACAGCATACTTAATATAAAATATCGTTTAAACAAATTTGTGTGGAAACAAATTTGTGATACAGCTTCAGCATGAAGGTGATGGAGTAATAAAATCTAGAACTATTTTTGTGTTAATAACATGATTGGTTAATGTTTAAGATGATAATTACTGATAAATGTTAAAGTAATAAAAACGTTGAGTTATATGGAATGTTGAGTTATCAAAAGTTGAGTTATTATCTACTGTAATAATTTGTATTTTCTGTCATTTCCCATGTTTGTTCTGTAACACATGTTAATAGTTTGTTTGCCATCTAGCGCTGAAGAGTTTCCTTAACACCTACATAATACTGCTATCTCTCTCTCTCCATATACCCAAGGTCGCAGGTTCAAACTCGGTGGGGGATGATGGATTTTTTCGGGCATAAAAATCCTTAGCATAGGTTCCTTCTGAAGGGAAGTAAAGACATTGGTCCCGTGTCGTAGATTTACAGCACATAAAAGAACCTCAAGCCTGATAGAGAGGCCTCTGAGCAAAATTAAGCGGTCTTTCACGCCCAGTTTAGAATGGGACGCTGAGAACCGCAGTTGTTAAAGAGCGTCCATAAATGACACGCCATTTATTTATTATTTTTCTTTCTCTCTCTCTCATATATTGATATGATTTTCATAGGAACATAATCTATGAAGAAAGCAATAATGTTCTCAGCTGAAAGAAACTTAACTGTGGCCACCATTTGAAATACAACCAAATCCATCTTTACTAGGAACATCACAATCCCTTAGGAACAAAGAATTCAATTTTCAACTGCAAATTACTGGCAGAAGATATCCTCGTGAAGAAATTCACTACTCCATATGTGATTTAGAGTGTCTTTAGACAGGAACTAGATGTGTATAGAGACAATGTCTCTCCATAATGTGTTCTGATAAATCCATTAAATAGGTGATATGTTTATAAAATATTTCTGGTTCATTCAATTTTAAAAAGAACTTGAATAGATGGAAAGTTAGGAAAGAGAAGCAATTACTTCTATAAATGTATAATTTTGAAGCTGCTTACAGTGAAGGCATAATCAATTGAATTAATTAAAGTAGTATTGTTAACACACGCTTCACTTACTTTTAATGAGTAGGACAATTGTTTCGCGGACCATTGCCCGCATCCTCAGCTGTTGAACCACTACTGCTTGGGTTAGGGTTCCAAGTTGTGGTTGTGGTTGTGGTTGTGGATGTATTGGTTGTGGTAACATCTGTTGGGCGGGCGATGAAACTTGTTAAGCAATCCCTAGGGGGGAACTCCATGTTCATCAGTGTGTGGCAGTGTTTATGAATATAGATTTTTTCCCAAGCTGTTAGTTGAAACGGATTCGAAAGGTCTTTCAATAGTTTGATGTTCAGATTTATTTCATGGTGAGTTTCCCAAAAGTGATGTGCTACTGCAGATTTGTCTGGCTGTTTTGATTTGATGTGTCTTCTGTGTTCTTTATTGGGTGTTTCAAGGTTTCTTATTGTCTTTCCAATGTATTTCTTGTTGCAGTCTTGACAATCAATGGCATATACTCCTGATTTTTTCTCCATGGGTATTTTGTCCTTCAGGGAGGAGCCCAGGAGGTTTTTTTTTTTTGCTGTATTTGTTAATCGGTGCTAGTTTGATATTGAATTTCTTGAATACTTTCTTGAACTTATTGTAGAGTTGTGGGTTGTATGTGATTTTGTGAAATTTGGGAGGTTTTTTTTTATGGGTTAAGGTGGTAATTTCTTTGACGTGTTTCATTCTTTTGTATTTATTTATCTTTTTGATGATGGTGGATGTATTGAAACCATTGTCTACTGCTGTGTTCAGAATGTGTTTATATTCAGAGGGATTAAGTGGGATATTAACTAGTCTGAAAGCTAGACTATTGAACACTGCAAATTGGTGTGGAATGGGGTTGAAGCTATTTCTTTTTATGTAGTTGTTGGTGTGTGTAGCCTTCCTGTGTATACCAAATTCTATTTTGTTATTCTTTTTGAAAATTTTGAGATCTAGAAATGGGATGTAGTTATCATTTTCTCTTTCTATGGTGAATTTTATTTTGGGTTCCTGTAGGTTGAGGAGTTTTAAGGCGTCTTGTGCTAATTTTCCTGGGATTATGGCGAAAATGTCGTCTACATATCTGTACCAAATTTTCAACAAGTTCAAGAAAGTATTCAAGAAATTCAATATCAAACTGCACCGATTAACAAATACAGCATAAAAAACCTCCTGGGCTCCTCCCTGAAGGACAAAATACCCATGGAGAAAAAATCAGGAGTATATGCCATTGATTGTCAAGACTGCAACAAGAAATACATTGGAAAGACAATAAGAAACCTTGAAACACCCAATAAAGAACACAGAAGACACATCAGATCAAAACAGCCAGACAAATCTGCAGTAGCACATCACTTTTGGGAAACTCACCATGAAATAAATCCGAACATCAAACTATTGAAAGACCTTTCGAATCCGTTTCAACTAACAGCTTGGGAAAAAATCTATATTCATAAACACTGCCACACACTGATGAACATGGAGTTCCCCCCTAAGGATTGCTTAACAAGTTTCATCGCCCGCCCAACAGCTGTCACCACAACCACAACTTGGAACCCAAACCCAAGCAGTAGTGGTTCAACAGCTGAGGATGCGGGCAACGGTCTGCGAAACAATTGTCCTACTCATTAAAAGTAAGTGAAGTGTGTGTTAACAATACCATTAATTAATTCAATTACTTCTATACTTATCTGTAAAAGCTTAAGCTATTAATGTTGCATCATACAGGCAACAAATAAGTATTACTGTTCTTAGCACCTTAAGGGTATACAGAGTTTGCAGTAAGAAAATATAATGTGAAAGTTTGCAAGAAAAATGATTATGATTTACTGATAAATTATGCATTCTTACATTAATTGACTCATATTGGATGACAGCTAAATGTGGAATAGTTTCTTTAGCTTATCATTAGCTAAAATCAAGTGACTTTTGTCATTTTGATTTAATATTATGAGTGCATAATAATCCAGGGAATGAAAGAACACTAATATTAAGTAGAAAATCTATAATATATTGTGTCTCTATATTGAAGTGTTTATCTAATTATTAACACAATTTACTTTATCTTATTGTTACAGTTTCACATGCGTCGTTTGGAACAGTTGTGTATACATTACTTAGAAGCAACCATTAACCACCGCAATGTCCTAGAAGCTTTACACAATGCCTCACATCTAAAGCTTTATTTTATTAAGGAATTCTGCTTGAAGTTTATTGTAAAGGAAACAAATTACAATCAAATTGTAATGAGCAAGGAATTTGAGACATTAGATCAACCTTTAATGGTTGAAATAATTCGTAGAAGGCAGATGCCACAAGTACGCAGCTTAATAGAACCACAGTATGACAGTATTGGTAAGTAGTATTTGCTTAGTTTTGTATAATCATCTTATGGCCATAATTAATCAGTTAATAACAGTCAAAAAAAACATTCTTGTTTAAGGTGATCAAATTTATTTGGAATTTTGTGTTTGAATCATTGGAATACAGTCTGTTGAGGAGACTGCAATTTGGCTGGCACAGCTCAGATTCCAACCAAAGCAGCTATAATATTCCTGTAACTGCCTCATGTTCTAACATTTACAATTACAATAATAATAAGCACATACTTTATTATAACAGATGTTGAAAATGTTTTCATCCATCTGTATGTTTCTTGGGACAAACATTTTTCGTTCACACTGGGGACTTCCATCTCCAAAATTTAGTGAATTTCTGATGCTTTCTACTAGTTCTTCCAATGCATGGGGTTTAATGCACACACTTTATTACTTTCTCTACACGTACTATGTACATAGTGTATAGAAATACATGTTTTGAGACCCCCTGAAAATCCAGAAAAAGCCTTTTTAGAAAAATGTCCGTGTGTGTGTCTATGGGTAGCATAGCTCAAAAACGAAAAGTTTGTTATATATCAAACTTGGTATTTAAGCTCAGTATCTTCCAAGGATGCAACACGAAGATTTTCAAGAAAATCCCTCCATCCCCAACTACCCTTTAAATGGAAAAATTTTCGAAAATTTTTAAGATATAGTCAAAAGCTTACTTAATAAAAAATGTAGAGCCCATTAAAACACACAGTTATACATTTTTATTGTGTAGTGGACTGTTTTTGAGATATTCCTTGTTATTGATTTCAGTTTTAAAATACTTGAACGTTTCTCATTCGGGAGCTTAACACCTGGCCACGCAAGAAATGGATTATTATACATAGCATCCACATTTTAAAACATTTGATTGTTGGTTTAGCCTAATGTATGCCCTTATTTCCCTTCTGCTTATAAGGAAGTAAGTAATACAACCGTTTCTGCTAATGTTTATCTTGATTAGCATGAATTAGATAGAAGAATAAGCTTATTGTTAATAAGTTTTACAGAGATGTAGAGAAAGTCATGTGAATGGAGCACATCAGATTATTTTTCAAGTTTCCTCATAGATAAAATCACTTAAGAGTTATGTCTGTACTAATTACCCTAGCTTCAAAACTCTCCTGAATTAATTTTAATGATTCATCAGCTGAATGCATGAACAAAGTCTTGTTGGTAAAATCCAGATGACATACAAGTTGGTCAAATGTTAAAAAATCTGATATGTTGCATTCACACGACTTTCTCTGCATGTTCTGCAAAAACAGATATTCTATTCTTTCAGATGTTCTATTCTTACACAGGATTATTCTTCTATCTACATCAAGCTAAACGAGATAAACATTAACAGAATTGGTCTTATTGCTTAGTTCCTTTTAAGCAAAAGAGAGATAAGGGAATACACCAGGCTAAAGCGGTAGTCAAATCTTTTAAAAGCCAGACAATATGAGAAGAATGGAAGTTTGGTTCACTTTGCATTTCCAGAAAAACAAAAGAGAGATGAAATGAAAGGATTTCCCATTTGGAAGTTGCATAGTTTAAAATTGAAACCAATGCCAAGGAATGTCTCGGAAGAGGTCAACTCTGCAACAAAAATGTATATAACATAAACAGTGTGTTTTAACGAGATCTACATTTTTTGTACAGTAAGTTATTGTGTATCTCTTACGGTTTACCAATTATGCAAAATTCATTCAGAATGAACAGGTCTTCAGAAGCTATTCCCAGAAAATTCAGGATATGCATTTTATTTATGATATAAATAGCTTTAATATGCAGCATTTTAATCAAATTCGTTTGAGCCATTTTGAGAAAAATAAAATGTTCAAAATAATTTTTATATAAGAGTAATTTGGGGTGAGGGGATTCTCTGGAAAATCTTTGTGGCACATCCTTGGAAGATACCAAACTAAAATACCATGTTTGGTATTTAACACTCTTTTAGTTTTGAGCTATGCTGTACACATATATGCATGCGTGCACGCACACACACACACCTTTTTTTCTAAAAATGGTTTTTGGACTCAGGGGACTGCAAAACATGTTTCTGGTGAAACCTTGGTATCAAATTTTGGGGTGGAGTAAAATACCTTCTCTATACAGTATGTATATGGTATATGTAGAGAAAGTAAAAATAGCGTAAGCCATTCCTGAGCCTCTGTTTATATCCTGTTTGTTCAAAGTATATAGGTCCTATTATTCTGTATGCATTCACTGCACACTAATTGTTGCATCACGCAAGGTATTTTTATGTACAAAATTGGGTTTTCTGTACTCCAAAATCTATTAATAAAGCAAAGCCATACTTCATCAGTTACAAATGGGTATTAATGCTGTTTCAAGATAGATATTTGAAAGAAGCAGATTGAGGAGGTGAAGGCCTCATGTGGCTGTAAAGTCATTGAAATATTTGGAACCAAAAAGCCAATAATTTCAGATTATTCATTGTACTGTTAAGTAATGACAGCACAATCCAAATTGGCTTATAGGAAAGCACAATAAATTTGATCACCTTGTACAGTCTCAGATATTTTAAGCTTTCATTTCAAAATGTTTCAGATTTTTCAGGAACAACTCTCGAGCAAGACATGGAGGCATTTTTGAAAACAGTAGGAAAGGAATTTTGTGACATAACATTGATGCTTGATGGTCAGCCAATTCCAGTGCACAAAGCTGTTCTTGCTGCACGTTGCAGTTACTTTGAAGCTATGTTTCGCTCTTTCATGCCAGAAGATAACATAGTGCATGTGAGTGTGCCAAATGTATTTTTGTACATCTTCATCACAAAAAAGAACCCAATCAACTTGAATATTGTAACTCAAAACAAAAATAATTGTAACATAATCATTTTACAGTGTGAAATTGAAATAAGTTCCTTCTGACAGGTGTTAGAAAAACATATCTCTAATCTGCTTAGTAACATTTTCTTACATTCTCAGTGTTTTAAAAAATATAGTGAAACAAAATTTTGAATGTTGGTAATAATAACAATAAGTCAATAAATTTGTTTACAAATTTGTGACATCATTAAAATTACAATTAAAAGAGAAAATAGAAACAAGATTTATAAAGAAAAAATTAACACAGAAAGATAATATTTGAAAAATTATTGTTAAGGAATATTTTAAATTTTATTTTAAATTCGGATTCAGTTGTTTAATGTCATTTGACAGTTAAGTGTATAAAATTAAATTTTTAACATTTACATTGTTTCTAATCATTTATTACTAAAGCCTGTTTTAAGATAATTTGTCCTGTTTGGCATATTAATGGTGAGTATTTAAGAAAGGAGGGAAATTGAGCAAACATGACAAATGGAAAAAAGGAACATAAAAGTACAAAGTGGCCTGTTGCTTCAGTTACTTATGAATTAAAAAGATGCAGGAGGTAAATGGGAGAAGCAAAACAGATCAGCTTTGGCAAACAGCAAAGCACCAATGCCGGCTGATAGAGGATGTCTATTCAAAATGCCAGTGATGAAGGTAAAATGGTTGGAAAGGATACACAAATCAGTAGTCAAGGCATGAATGTCATGTGGTATTGAAATATGGGAGCTTTAAAATGGATGGGAAGCTGTGGATTTAGTACATAGGATGCTTTATAAGGAAGTGTTGGGGTTGCCATTAGTAACAGCTAATGAAGTAGCTCAAATTGAAATGGTGAGAGTAGCAAGAAAAAGATTGATTATGGAAAGAGCTTGAAATACTGGTATAGGATCATGAATTTAGGAGTAGACAGTTTGTTAAAGCAATGCTTAAAATAGTCTGCCTCTGTAGTGTGGTGGCAGTGTGTCTACCTCACATTCAAGAGGTCCCAAGTTTGAATCTTGGATAGGGTGACTTCCCCAGATAAGGTATTTTCCAGGGCTTTCCCATATCCTGAGAGCTCTATGGAATCCAGACTCATTTGAACATCACTTCACCTATTTCATTCATCTGATATGATCTACCAAATTAAAGAAGGTAAAAAAAAGCTTAAAATACCAAAAAATTAGTTTACAAGAACAGTATGATAAATGAATTAAGAAATAACTTAGAAAATAATGGATTGGAGGATGTTTGGAGGAAAAGAGAAATAAACAACAAAGGTTTCTGGAAGGTTCAAAGCTGTTTAATGTAATGACATTGGTTTTTATGTCACATTGAAAAATAATTAGGAAAGAGAGAGGCGCATAGACAGTATAAGGAAAAGCAGGAGTATGGAGGCATACCAGTGTTTCTGCAACCAGTGTTTCTCCAACCAGTGTTCATAGTTCTCTCAATGTCTTCATCAGAAGCATAATGATGTCCTTGCAGATCTTTCATTATCAGGAACAGATGGGTGACTACAGTGCTAAATCTGAACTGATGAAGGATGAGATCCAGTTTCTGAAGTTTTGCTGTAGTGGCAT
Organism: Hymenopus coronatus; assembly: GCA_030762935.1. Taxonomy (NCBI): domain Eukaryota; kingdom Metazoa; phylum Arthropoda; class Insecta; order Mantodea; family Hymenopodidae; genus Hymenopus; species Hymenopus coronatus. The sequence goes on from CM060895.1 coordinate 27,235,681, forward strand.
GTGAAGTGTGTGATCTGGCATTGTCATGCTGGAGGAAAACATTTCCCTTTTCCTTTTGGACCCTTGTTAGCCGTCATTTCAAAGTTTGCAGAATTGTGATGTAACGCTCTGAATTTATTGTTGTTCAATGATCAAGGAAATCAACATAGATAACACCATCTGCATCCCAGAATATTGTTGCCATGAGTTTTCCGGCTAAGGGCTGTGTCTTTGTGTCGATATTCCATAGTTGTTTTGTCTCTGCTGTGAAGAATTCAATGACTGCATGTTGCTTAAATCGCATTGACCGACTGTCTACACAGGGTTCCACGCTTTAAACTTTAACAACACAGCTGTTCAATATAAGGCTTCCCACCAACTGGAACTGTAGAGTCTACTGAACAGTCCAGTACCTGCCACATACAGTGCTGCCATCTGTTGAGTTGTGGTATCCAGTTGTAATGAATGTTGTGTTCATATGCTATTTCAATGAATGGATGTTTACTGGCTTCAGTGGCGTTAAGTTATAAATTTTACAGCTACATTTCTTTTGAAACTAAATATAAAAAGCCATTTTGTGTTAGTTTGAGGTGTGTTTATCATTGGCTGTGGGTAAGCTTGTGGAGTTCTCCTTTGGAGTTAACAGTGCACTGGTTCTAAAAGAATCTAGCTTGGTCAGGTGGTGAGATATATAATGAGATAAGCATGTTACCTGAGTTAGAAGGGGTGAAAACAAATGATAACCAAAGATTATTGCTGACACAGACAAACTACACTGAGCATCAAAAAATTCCAGACACTTCAAATATTTTTTGATTCTTTTAAAATTGGTTGTAATGTTTTGTCAAATCATATGTTATAAAACTTCAGTTTACTTTATCTGGAAAATACTACAACATTCATTTGTTTCATTCTTATGATAACATCAATTATTGTCATTTTATTGTTGTAACCCACATTATTTGATCCTTCATTTTTATCTACTGTTATGTAATTTATACTGTTACGCATATTGAACTGAATAAACAATTGCATCAAATTTTGAGGATTCTCAAGTTTATTGTGACACCATCACAGCATTAATTATGATACCGGAGGACGTCGCAAAGGTCGTTACTTTAACGGAAGATAGTTGGAGTGTCTGTTACATTTCTGATGTGTTGGGTATTGCTCGTAGCTTTATTAGCGATACCATCAGAAGATACCACAAGACTGGAGAATACAAGAGACTGTCGACAAACAATACTGTGGTTTTTAAAGGTCTACAAACAAACAAGATGATAGATTTGTCGTCCTCAGCACTGTACAAAATTTGCCAGTTGTCTGCAGCAATTACTGCTCATCGCCTAGCAGAAGTTCAAGATGTAATGGTATCTGCTAGTACAGTAAGAAGAAGGCTCAGAGAACATGGATTGCTATCAAGAAGGCCTTCCAAGATACCAAAACTTCTCCTATGGCATAGAGTTGAACGACTAAACTTTGCACGTCAACATACCAATTGTTCCATGGAAGACTGGAAGCATGTATTGTTTATGGATGAGTCCTGTTTTACTCTGTATTCTTCTGATGGTCGACTACTTGTATGGAGAAAATGAGGGGAGCACGACACAAAAACTGTATTACAAACAATAGTGCCCTTCAGTGGAGGTCTGTCGCAAGCCACACGGAGCTCCATTGTGTACGTAACAGTACCATGATAGCATATAGGTACATTGAAGAACGTGTCCTTGAAAAAGTCATACCATATGCACCATTTGTTGGTGATTATTTTATTCAAATGCATGATAATGGCAAGGCACACACTGTACACGAAGTTTCCATAACACTTAATCAATTAGGCATCAATGTTATGGAATGGCCAGCACATTGTCCCGATTTCAGTCCTATTGAGCATATTTGGGACATTCTCATGAGGAGGGTTCTCCAAAGAATAACTGTTCCAGAAACCATAAATTAACTTCAAGCTGCTCTGAAAGAAAAATGGGAAAATATCCCTGAAGAGAACATTGTAAGAATAGTCAGGAGCATGCCACGTCGCCTAGAGGGTGTCATTAGTGGCAACATATGCTATCGAAGTCACAAAACTCAAAAAAATGTTTATCAGAATACAGAACACTAGTTTGCTGTAAATGATCAAAAATCATGTATTTTGTCCATTGTTGTAAATTCTTAATAAATCAAGTTTTTTTTTTTTTCTGTTGATTTAATGTTTCATTCACAACTTTAATTATTCTCAGTTGGAAAGCTCTTCTATTCATTTATGTCAGACTTAAGACTTAAAATTAAAGTGTCAGTTTTTTTTTTTCTTCTTTTTTTTTTTTTTTTTTTTTTTTTGCTGTTCAGTGTAGTAATATCATTGTACTGTCTGATCAAAATAGATGCAATTTTAGTCATGGTATATCCATTTAAAGGCATATGAAATATTACTTACAAAATATGTTAAAGAGAACTCTTTATTTCAATTATATCTGGTAAATTATCTTAAGCACTTCCAAGATATATATTCCAAACCTTCTCAGAAATTTGTCAAATCAATTTAAAATAAGCTCTTATCTGTTTTCAGATCCAGATTGGTGAAACAATTCCATCTCGCCAGTCATTTGATTCTTTGCTACGATATATATACTATGCAGATGTGAATATGCCTCCTGAAGATTCATTATATTTATTTAGTGCCCCCTATTTTTATGGTTTTACAAACAATCGCCTTCAGGCATTTTGCAAGCAGAATCTTGAAATGAATGTAACATTTGAGAATGTGATACAGATTTTAGAAGCAGCAGACAGAATGCAAGCTTCCGATATGAAGAAATATTCATTGAATCTTATTGTACATCATTTTTCAAAGGTAAAGTCAAAAATAAATATTAATTATGCATGTACTATTATATATACATATAGCTATGTGCTGCATTACCTTCAAAGGTATCTTAATAAACTGTTAACCACAAATGTAGCATGACTAGTTTAAAAGCAAACTGTACTATCCACAACTGAATTTTCATCTTATTATTGGTGAGTAAATGACCTTGCTAAAAAAATAATTAAATGCCAGAATGATATCATGTAGGGTTGAAGTCCTGGTAGATTTCTAGCTGTACTATATTTGCCAGGATACTATTTTTAATACCTTATTCTGCAGTACAAGAAGGCATTTGAAAATCTTAAAAATATTCTTTAAAACTGATTCTGCGTAAAATATGCTATTTTATTCATCACAAGCAGTACAATTAGAGAAGAAGATGGAACTTATACCGTAATAATTATTTTTGAAAATAAAGAAAATACCATGTCAGTCTAGATATTATTATTTTAATTAAAAGCATGTGGTGAAAATAATGGAAACACTAATGGATCCTACAAATAAAAGTATGGGGCAATTTTGTAAACAGTGGATTTTTAAACATATGTAACTGACCTGGGCACAAGCAACTGTTTCCTTCCCTTACTCATCAGACTCTCTCAAAAGACTGACCAAAGAATATATCCTATGCTATTCATTTCAAAGAATGCTGAATCAAGTCATTACTGACCTGTTTAGTTTTGTCATATTTATACTATGCGCACACTTTTTCTTGGGCACTAGTTTTACAGGGAAGCGAGGGCTGGAAAGAAGAAGAGAGATTTGGCCCCCCCTGTCTTTCTGCAGTGTTGTTAATCAAAGTGAGTTTCTTTTTTCTTTTTTTTTGAGATCCTCAGCCATTATGGTGAATAGGTTATCTAATTTACTGTGAGCTAGTTTAATTATTAAACAAAACACAGTGCACTTACACATGCATAAGCTCTGAGATCTACAGACAGAATTAAATCTTTATAGGCCATGCCATGGCTGAGAGGTTAGATAACTTGCCTCTCACCAAGGAGGCCCAGGTTGATCCCAAGCACCCGCACATGGGATTTATGGTAGACAAGCAGTGCAGGGGTGGATTTTCTCAGGGTTCTCCAGTTTTCTCCGCTATCACATTCCACATATCATCAGTGCATTGCCTACGGTGGCATAGAAGTAAAAGTGGGAATTAAAAAAAAAGAATTAAACCTTAGCATTGAAGCCACTAGATGGCAGGGTGTGTAAAGAAGCACTTCATTCTCAATGTTGTTGCTCAGCTCTCCTTTGCTTCCAAAATTGTGCAAAACTTACCAAATAAAGACTAGGGAGCCAAGCGCCCAAGAAAAAATGCACACATAGTACAGGTCCTTACATCATCTTAATAATTTATATTTAATTCTTATTAGCAAATTTTTACTTTCTCTATGTACATACATACATGCATACATGCACCCACCCACCCACACACACACACTCACAAAATGCTGTATTTTAGTGGAAGAATATTTTGTGATCTCTGAAATATTTCTTTTTATTGCAGGTTGCTCGTTTACCAAAAATCAGAACATTAAGCAGAGAGTTATTGTTGGATATCATAGAAGCATTAGCAGAGGATATGAGTGATTCCAAACTTTGTCAGGACATGTCAAGTATAAGTCTTAGTAGTGAGAATTGAGATTTGTCATCTAGTCATTATTTACACATACATTCCATCAAACTATTTTATATTTCTTAAATTATTTTTAGTACAGAGATAGCTAATATTTATTGTAAAAAGTTCTACTGCCAACTTCTTCAGACCACTGTGATTAAGCTTCAGAGAAACTAGTATTGGTTGTTGTAGTTTGTTAATATAATTTTCAAATGTTATAATGTAAGATAGTGCTTTAGATATTTATAAATAAATAATGATACTTTATGCTAAGACAAGATATTCATGTGGAAGTTTCTTAGTATTTATAAATGATTACAGTAACATAGAAAATTAAATATTTTGTTTTCCATGCTGTTATCTTTTTATAGCACTGTTATTGGTGCTTAAGGTGACGTCAGTATGATTGAATTTTTGTTTTGACTTTCTTAGGTACCAAAATCAATGCTATAAGCCTTAGTAAATTCACATGAATAAATGATGATATAGTATGCTGTTTGTCTTATTTTTACTTTCCCTAGCATGTATGTACAATGTACAGTACATAGAGAAGGTATAGAATTCCACCCAAAAATTTGATACCAAGATTTCAACAGAAATGCAGTTTTAGGGTCACTTTTATGTCTAAAAAAAGCATTTTTACTTTCTGTACATGTACAATGTACATAGTGTATGGAGAAGGTAATGTATTTCACCCAAAAATTTGATACTGAGATTACATCAGAAATAAAGCAGTTTTAGAAAAAGATCCATGTGTCATGTGTATATATGTCTGTGAACATAATAACTGAAAAATGAAAAGTTGATAAAATACCAAGCTTGATATTTTAAGTTTAGTATCTACCAGAGATGCAACACAAGATTTTAAGAGAATTTCCCCCACCCCTAACTACCCTTTACATGGAAAAAAATCTGATGTTTTCCATTCACATGACTTCCTCTACATCTCTGCAACAAATTACTGTCAAAAAGCTTATGCTTCTATTTACTTCATGCTCATCGAGAAACAATTAGCAGAAATAGTCTTATTACTTGCTTCCTTGTAAGTAGAAGGGAAATAAGGAAGTACCATAGGTTAAAGTGACAGCCAAAAGCTGTTTGCTATGTGACTGAAGTTCCTTTGTTTGTATGGACACGAGTTGACAAATTCCTGTATGAGAAAAGTTTTAAGTTTTTCAAGGCTGAAACCAAAAACCAGGAATATCTAAATAATGATTAACTCCACGAAAAAATGCATATAACATAAATTGTGTGTTTTAATGTGATCTACAATTTTTGTGTGGTAAATTTTTGTCTCTCTCTTACGGTTTACCAGTTATACACAATTCCGTAAAATCCATCCAGAATAAAGTAATCTTCAGAGGCTATTTCAGAAATTTCAAGATATATGTATTATTTGTCAGGTATATATCTTTAATATACAATATTTTAATCAAAATGGTTAGAGCCATTTTTTAGAAAATCAAAATTTTCGAAAATTTTTCCATGTGAAGGGTAGTTTGGGGTGGGGGGATTTTCTTGAAAACCTTTGTGTTGCATACTTGGAAGATACTGAACTTAAATATCAAGTCTGGTATTTAACGGTCTTTTCGTTTTTGAGCTATGCTGCCCACAGACATACACACACACACAGATAGAGACACACACGTGAACATGTTTCTAAAAATGCTTTTTTTGTATTCAGGGTGTGTTAAAACATGTATTTCCAGTGAAATTTTGGTATTGAATTTTTCGGTACATTACAATACCTTCTCTATACACTATGTACATAGTACGTATAAAGTAAAAATTTAAATTTTTTTTTTTAAAAATGGCTCTAACAATTTTGCTTAAAATACTATATATTAAACATATTTACATGATAAATAAAATGTATATCTTGGATTTTCTGGAAACAGCACCTGAAGACCTCTTCATTTTGGATGAATTTTACATAACTGGTAAACCATAAGAGATAGACAAAAAATTAAAGTACAAAAAAATGTAGATCTCATTGTAACACACAATTTACGTCATACATATATTTTTTTCCTAGAGTTGACCATTTACGAGATATTCCTTGTCATTAGTTTCAGTTTTAAAATACTTTTTAATGTTTCTCATGTAGGAATTTGTCAACTCCTGACCATGCAAAGAAACAAAATTTCAATCACATAGCAACAGCTTTTAAAACTTTTGACTTTCACTTTAGCCTAGAGTTATTATTCTCTTATTTCTCATCTACTTATAAGTAATTAATACAACCATTTCTGCTGTTTATTTTGATTAGCATAAAGTAGAGGGAAGGGGATCAGCTTTTGTAAGAGTAATATGTTGCAGAATATCTAGAGAAAGTGATGTGAATGGAACACATCTGATTTTCATTTTTTCTCTTTGCAGTAGATAAAAGAAATAAAATTACTATGCTTTTTACTTTCTCTCCTACTTTCAATAAGTAAAAAAAATTGTATCTTGTGATTCAGCAGAAATATATGTTATGAGCTCTGCTGAACCCAAATAAAGCAGTTTTACATTCTCTACTCATTTTATTAAGTAGAGGAAGTTGTTCCACCCAAAATTTTGATGCTGAGATTTTGCTGGAAAAATTGTTTCAAGACCTAAGGCCTTTTTAGAAACGTATGTGTGTCTGTAACAGTATAACTCAAAATTGAAAAATTAATTTACTTTAGTTCGCTGTCTTCCAAGGTTGTGACACATAAATTTTCAAGAAAATCCCTCCACCTCAAATTACCTTTTACATGAAAAATGTTTTAACAATTTTTATTTTCTCAAAAATGGTTTAACGATTTGAATAAAAATCCCATTATTTCCAAGCTTATCTTCACATGCTCATTGAATGGTCGTTTCCACAATTGGAAGAAGAAGAAGAAGAAAAATGCAATTTATTTTCCAACAAAATGGAGCACCTCCTCACTGGCTTATCTTCACATGCTCATTGAATGGTTATTTCCACAATTGGAAGAAGAAGAAAAACGCAATTTATTTTCCAACAAAATGGAGCACCTCCTCACTGGCATTTACATGTTCGGGAACATCTGAATGAGTGGCTTCCAGGAAGATGGATTGGACATGCCAAAAATGATGATGTCTTCTATAAGTGGCCATCGAATTTGCCTGACTTGATGGTCATTGACTCCTTTTTATGGGATTTTATAAAAAATTCTGTCTTATGTACCCCCATTGCCTCAAAACCTGCAAGAAGTGTAAGTTCATAACACTGTCCAGTCCATTTCATCAGATATGTTGTAGCATGTGTGGCATGACTGGGAATGCTGTCTTGATGTCTGCAGCATCACTTGTAGTTAGATTCAATATGTATGAGGTATAGGAAAAAATATTGAGAGTTTTTCTTTCACCCAAATACAACTATCCAAAGCAATGCAATACCAGTTCAAAGTATACTATATTGATAACTATGGTATTATTCATATTTGTACCAGAAACAACTCAATTGTACCCATGTTGTGAACATATAATAAAGATATATTGTATAAGGATAACATTATTCTGAAGTATTTCATTAATTATTATTATTCAGGGTACCTCAAAATGTGCATTTTTATGAAATCTCACTATCAAGTTTTGGTTGGAATTCCACACTTCTTTTACTAAATATCCTGAACTAATTTAAAACTCCAATGAACGTTAACTTCAACCAGAGCCAACTCTCTAACTGCTTGAGTAAATTCATAGGGTTCAAGATCATCAAAAAATATAACAACTTCAACCAGAGCCAACTCTCTAACTGCTTGAGTAAATTCATAGGGTTCAAGATCATCAAAAAATATAACTGATGTAGAAGATCTGGGACATGTGAAAATCTTAATCAGAGATAGGAAGCAAGTTGCACTTACTAGATAAATAGCTCGCTGGAGGAGTGCATGATTGCTTATGCACAGCAAAATAAAATGGCGTGTTATTTATGGACACTCTTTAACTACTGTGGTTCTCCGCATCCCATTCTATACTGGACGTGAAAGACCGCTTAATTTTGCTCAGAGGCCTCTCTATCAGGCTTGAGGTTCTTTCATGTGCCGTAAATCTGCGACACGGGACCAACGGCTTTACTTCCCTTCCAAAAGGATTTTTACACCCGAAAAAATCCATCGTCCTCCGCCGCGTTTGAACCCGTGACCTTGGCTATATGAAGTTAGCATGGTAACCATTACACCACGGAGGACGACTTATGCACTGCATCACACTATGCTGCACTAATAAACTTATAGGTTAAATGTACCGTATTTATTTATTGGCCCCCCCCTTCCAAATATTAATGTTCTGTATTGCAGTGGCGGCTAGTGGCCAAATTATCTGGTATGGCACAGTTCTAAGATTGACTAAAATTAAAACTAAATTGAATGTTATTTATGGACGCTCTTCAACTGCTGCGGTTCTAAGCGTTCCATTCCATTTTGGGCGCTAAAGACCGCTTAATATTGCTTATAAGAGGTCTGCTTAGGCTTGAGGTTTTTTTTTTTTTTTTTTTTTTTTTTTATTTATTTTTATTTTTTTACGTGCCGTAAATCTACAACATGGTATCAACGACTTTACTTCCCTTATGAAGGAAGGGAATTTTACGCCTAAAAAAAAAAAATCAGCCGGGTTTGAACCCGCGACCTTGAGAACCATAGGCTAGTATATTGCCACTAGATCACGGATGACGACAGACTAAAATTGGTGGATACTAAAAGCTATCAGTGGAAATGAAATGCTAATTTGTGTATTTGCACTAACCTTTCTGTTTGTAGATGAAGTCCATTATTCGATCCTTTGCATGAAAAAATGCTTCCATAACTCTTTGATTGAAGTCAGAAACTGAACGCGATATGTTCCGAGAAATTTGAACACGAACTTTCACCTTCACTGTTTATCATTTGTCAACAACATTATCAGAGAGGTTATTCTGCTGTAAATTGATGCATAGCTCGTCTTAACAGCTGATGCACTTGAGTTTAAGATTCCAGTCCTCATTACTACCCTACACAACTTTAATTAGTTTATGTATGCCAATTACAACGTTCGCGATGGTTTTTTTTTTTTTTTTTTTTTTTTCTTCTTTCACAAACGAAGCTCGCTTTTCTCTCAGTAAATTATTAAAACTACTCTTAAAGTAGATCGCGATTGTGATATTAATGTCTTAAGCATTTTCTTTATAAGCAATTGTATACTTTACAAAACATCGCCTAACAGCGTTAGGATTTTCCCTCTTAAGGCGAGTTTTAACACTGCCGTTTCTTTGAACGCTAGCAACTGATAAATAGGAATATTATTCTGCAATTAATTTCACCAAATTATTCTCCAGCGCATTCGGATTATGTTTCATTAGCACGTGAAATACAATCAAGGCACTGTTTACCAGTTATCAGTTTACTGTTAAGCACCCATACTCAAAACACTAGCCACCTCTCACAAGTAAGGTCCATTTTACTGTTTGTTCGCCTTTATAATTTCAATAACTATTGGTTATTTGGCGCTTTTCTGTTTTCAAGTGCAGCTTCAAATGTATCGCGAATCTATTTCCTAGTAAACTTAGGGTAATTGCACAATACTGCTTGAACGCCTTGAGCGTTGCCGCGCGAGCGTACCTTATCGTCTGCTTGGTACCAACATTGTAAATGTTCACCATATAAGCTTCTATTTGTATATTTCGTTCAGGAGGTTTATAGATCAACTTTGTTTTCAAATAAAAAGACATTCAAACATAAGAAATGTTTATTATTATTTACTCTTAAACGTGAAGAGATCTTGGCTAAATATTTTTGTCAGGGATTTGACTCAAACTTTATTTTTTGCTTATTGTCGGTTCTTATTTTCTCTTTGCGCATGCGCAGCAAATGACCACAGAGGCTTTCGTGTCCTAAGAGAACCTTCCCCTGTCGGCCTCTTGAACCCTGCACCTACAAATTAACTGCATGTGAAAGCATTGAATTCTTCTGCGCGTGCGCATAGGATGACCACAAAATCGCTTGTGTCCGAAAAATGCGGCCGGTTACTATTTCCGACAGCCATCTTCACTACAACTCTCCAGTGTGCATAGTAGGTTTAAATTTATACAAAATGAATGATAGATTATAGTATTTTATCTAATAATATAATGGAAAAATTATTGTCTGAATTTTTTGTAGGGAGGGCACGTGCCCCTGTGCCCCTAAAGGCCGGCCGCCACTGTTCAAATGTATCGCGAATCTATTTCCTAGTAAACTTAGAGAAGTTACACAACACACTGCTGGTACACATTGAGCGTTGGCGCGTGAGCGTATCTTGTCGTCTGCTTGGTACCAAGTGCCAACATTGTAAATTTTTACCACAAAGGCTTCTTTTTGTATATTTCGTTCGGGAGGTTTAAAGATCAACTTTATTTTTTTTCAAATAAGAAGACACTCAAACTTAAGAAATGTTTCTTATTATTTACTCTTATATGAAGAGACCTTTGGCTAAGTTTTTTTGTCCAGATTTGACTCAAACTTTAACTTTTGGTTATAGTCGGTTCTTATTTTCTCTTTGCGCACGCGCAGCAAATGACCACAGAGACTTTCGTGCCCTAAGAGAACCTTCCCCTCTCGGCCCCTTGAACACCGCACCGACAAACTAACTACATCTGAAAGCATTGAATTCTTCTGCACGTGCGCATAGGATGACCACAAAATCGCTTGTGTCCGAACAATGCGGCCGGTTACCATTTCCCACAGCCATCTTCACCACAACTGTCCACGGTGTATAGTAGGTTTAAATTTATACAAAATGCGTTATAGAACATGGCATTTTACCTAATAATATAATGGGGAAATTGTCTGAAATTGTTATAGGGAGGGCACGTGCCCTTAAAGGCCGGCCGCCATTGCTAGATTTTCAGAGATGGTATGTACAGCATAAAAATAAAATAAACGTGAAATTAGGTACTTGTATATCTCTTCAATAAACTATATTCAAGACGTTAGGTAAACATTTTCTATCAGTATTTGTGGTATATTTGAGTTAGATAATATAGGTACCTATATTAATATGTGCACAACAGGAGAGTATGGTTTGTGCTTCCTAAAATAATTTATAAACAATATAAAATTAGAATCGATTATTACTTAACATTCTTTATGTTTAACACTTTTGCAAAATTCGTTTTTGCACCCTGTGAGGTCGTGTATCAGTCTGAAATTACAGATTTGAAAAATTACCCTAATCGAGATTTCGGGTATTCTTTTATTACTACTATTTAGGACAAATCGTAATATTGAATCTAATATTTTAACACAGCCTTCTAATGCTAATAAAACAAAAAACAAAATAGTTATAGGAATGAAATTAGCGTTCTCGTTACCTTTGTCAGATAACAAAGGAAACTAAATACTGAAGGAATTGTCAGGGTTTAACATCATCTTGCCTTTATTCTCATGGAAACAATTTTTCGCAAAATGCACTGAGTATAGCCTGTGATATTTCAATGGTACAAATTTGTTACGTCTCGGAGCAGCTGACGTCTTACTCGATAATTCTAGTTTGTGTATTAGGAACCTAAAATAAATTATCATTCGCTTAGTGACCAAGGAAGCCCACGAGAGTAAATCGGAATAAATTTGGAACACAAATGTTACAATTTATTCTTACCGATGGAAAGTGATCTTGGAACAGCTCACTTTCAAAATATTTTAAGCATACTGAACATATGGCAAAAGCCCTTCGCCTACCGATGCGTGAGAGGTTTCAATTAGAGACAGCACACCAGCGCCAGCGGCGAGTCTAGGTAATATAATTCCAAGGTCTTTGGTACATTTCCGTGTCTCTCCCGCTCAAACGTGAATTTACGCGCAAATTCGAATTAGGTAAAACATGTTTCACGATATATTAAGTATGTTGTCTTAATACAAAATCGCATCGTTACGCTAAGCTGGTGCAGTCACCACCGAGCACAAACGTATTCGTACTCCCCTTTCCAACACCTTGTCACTCAAAACTCAAATTTCCGCGCAAATTCGAGTTATCAATTTCGGTAAAACTGTTTACAATGGAGGGTTTTATTAGGTATGTTTTCTGAATAGAAAATGTTGTCAATTGTCATTGTTTCAGTTGTGCTGTTGTTGCCGCAATCAGTTTCATTTATCACACACATATCAGCACATCATTTCTGTTCTCACCTACCCACCACATGCATTTCTACACAAATTCAAATTAAATAAAAAAGGAGGGGACTTAACCAGCTTGTGTCCCTTAGTTTGTTCAAAATATATGACAAAACTTTAAATTTTATTTAAAAATTAAGTTATCATATCTTCTTTTTATCTAGCTGATATGCTAAATTACAAAATTAAGTTCTGAAAAATGGGGGTAATCTTGTATTTGAATAAATACTGTATATTCATATCTACATATACTACCATACAAATGACCTCACAAAAATATGTTAATCGTCTGACTCCAATTCTGTCACTCCTGACAGTCCTTCGTCACCATTCACATTCATTGTCATCATCACTGCTATCGCTAGTTTCTGCACTATTATCTGGATGTGAATTCTTTATGTTTGATTTTCTATAATCCCATCTTTTTCAAAATAATGATTATCAATTTTCTCAACATGTCAACATACATTTTCCCTTTCTGCCTACCAATGTCTGCAAATTGCTGGTGACACAACTGTTACACATACTTTAATTTAACCTAGCAGTTGAACGCCCTTAAACCTCAATCACCATCACCGTAATCATCATCTTTTAATTTAAAATTGATATTTCTGCATGCCATCCATTTTTGATATCAGCCCAGATTAATTAGCTTGAGTTTAGATGTGTGATTTGGTGGCAGTCTTAAATACATTATGGCCATGTTATTCTAAAGTCAACAATCTACTTCACAAGACTCAACTAGATACTAGAACATGTCTGAAAATAATTATCATCACATGTTTAACCAAACCATAACACAATAGATTACTGATATTAATTACATGTGCAAAATGTTGAGCAAGGTTAAGGAAAAGTGAGGATTGTAATAATTGATTAAGTATGAAATTGTTTATGTTTGTTTGTTTGACTTATGCAGTCCTTGCGTGTTTTGATTAGCCACTACCAGCAAATTAATAATGAATCAGAAATTGCACATTAGGATCCATAAGAAAAAAGATGCTGGTTGATAAAAATGCATCCTTAAGGAATGTAGAGTCATTCAGTTTTATGGAAATTTTGTAGGGTATGTGAATATTTTCATTTTTAAGTTGACAATATAGATATTACAATTTCAGAAACATATATGGTCTCCACTAATTATATTTATCAGGTATTAAAATACTACCTCTTATTACTTTCTCTAGCACGTACATACATAGTAGCTATATAAGATATTGTACCCAAAAATTTGATACAAAATTCAATAAAAATGCATGTTTTAGGATCCCCTAAATCCAAAAATTGCAGTTTTAGAAAAAGATCTGTGTGGTCTGTGACACTCAAAAATGAATGATTCATACACAAATACCAGACTTGGTATTTAAGTTCAGGAACATTCAACGATGCAGCATAAAGATTTTTGGGGAAATCTTCCCACGCTGACCCTTAATGAAAGAGTGTTCAAAAATGTTGCTTTTCTCAAAAATGGCTAACCATTTTGATTAATATACCAAATTGCTTAAGATATCTTCATGACAAACAAAATAGATATATTGAATTGTCTGGAAATAGTCTCTGAAGACATCATTTTAGATAACTTTTGTCTAACTGGTAAACCATAAGAGATAGGTGAAAAGTTACACCATAAAAAATGTAGACCTCATTAAAAAACATGAGTGTCATATTTATCTTTATTGTACAGTCAACTGTTTCCGAGATATTCTTTGTTATTGTTTGAATTTTAAAATTTTCTCCAGCAGGCAGACAACTTTTGTTTTATCCTAGTAAATCAAAAGAGAACAAAATCTCAATTATCTCTGATAGTGACAAGCTTTTAAAAGATTTGACTATCATTTTAGCATAGTGTATTCCCTTATTTCCATTCTACTTACAAGGAAGCAAGTAATAAGGCCAATTCTGGTAATATTTATCTTGACAGACAAAATTAGCAGTAGTTCAGTATGATTATGCTATTTGGGGTTTAACACTGTTTACTGTTGTCTTTGAAAATACAAACAGATGTGGAACATTTTTAATACAGACAGTATAATGCTTTGCTTGCTGTGAGTAAGCAAAGTAATTATGTTGCAAAGGTGTCATATTGAAAACTCTGAGTAAGCTAGACTTGGCAGCTTGGTTGATAGTCTGGAAGTTTCAGGAAGTTTTGCAACCGCATTACGTTTGGCATGTCATACAACATTTCTGTATGAATCATCAAAATCTCTGCAACTTCTTGCATACCAGCAGTTTCAAGCATGGATGAGTTAATTTTACTTTCTCTACTTCATACATAATACTTAGGCAAGGTATTTCATTCCACCCAAAACTTTGGTACTGAAATTTCACTGTAAATACATGTTTTACGGATTCCTAAATAAAAAACCCTATTTTTTGGAAAAAGATCTGTTGTCCGTCTATGAGCAGTATAACTGAAAAATAACAAGTTGCTTAAATACCAAAAATGATATTTAAGTTCAGATCTTCCAAGGATGCCACAAAAAAGATTTTCAAAAAAATCACCCCACCCCAAACAACTCTTTACATTAAACAATCTTCTAACACTTATATTTCCTCAAATCCTTGTCATTCTTAATGACTTTTGCATAGCTGGTAAACCATAAGAGACCGAAAAAACTTATTACACAAAAATTGTATCTCATCAAAAAACACCATTTAAATCAAATAGAATCAGTTAACTCTACCAAATATGGAATAAAAATTTTGCTACATAGTGCCACCAAAACATACAACAGTCTCCCACTTAACTTATCCCAATTTAAAAACAAACTCTTCAAATACCTACTTGAGCAATACTGTAATTCCTAAAAATTTGACAACAGAAAATCCCTATGATATTTTTCGAAATATTGCATTAAGTTTAATCACACACGCACACAAATTACGTTAAAAATTATGTATGTATATATATATATTCTTTGTATTTTTATTACTGCCTCACTAAAGCACAGTCCCTACGTAGAGCAATATGCTCATTGGGATATTCTATGTAAATAAATAAATAAGTCAAATAAAAAAAATACATTTTTGTTGTAGAGCTAACAGTTTCCAAGATATTGCTTTTTAAAGGTTTAAATTTTCCAATGATTATACTTTTCTCAAATGGGAACTCATTATTCATATATTTTTGTCCTGGCCAGGCTATATCACAACATAGCAGCCACTTTTGAAGGAATTGGACTATCACTTTAGCTTATTGTATTTTCTTTGAACGAGAAAATAACATAATAAAACCATTTCTGCTAATGCTTATCTTGATTAGCTTGAAGTAGATAGAATAACCTTTTGTAAGAATAGTTTGATGCAATATAGTTACAGAAAGTTATCTGGTGTAGCAATCAGATTTTTTTTATTTGCACATGATTCACATACCAAAGTTGGAGGCAGATGGAGTAATCCACTGTACAAAGAAGTAATCTGGGTGCTTCAGTTGGTTAGGCGCTGACCTTCTGATCCCAAGATCATGGGTTCAAACACGGTCCATATCAATGGTGTTTGTTTGTGCTTTAAAATTCAAAATGAAGATGAACAGTCAGTAGGTCACTTGAATTTTTCATACCAAAATGGAACAACAAATGGAAATACTGAAAAGAGCTGTTTCAAGATCTAATGTAAGGTCAATGAATAAAAGTGAACTAGTGACAAAATCTGTTAAAACAATTCTTGCACTTTTAAAAACTCAATAGATTTTTAAAAATTGTAGTAAAAGTCTTACCGAAATACATATTGTAAACTATCAGTCAGTTAAAAATATTCTGAACTTAAAAAAAGCAATAGAAATAGAAGTTTATTCATCCATTTCATTATAATATATGATATAGGACACGATAGCATTCATAACAACAGTTATATACAATAAGATTGGGAGTAAAAAAAAATATATACAAACTATTTCCGAAATGTTAAGTTTGACCCAATGTTAATTTCTAAAGTTATTTCAGAAGTGTTAAAAAATTATATATACAAAATTGTTAAAAAGGTTTGCAATGTTTTAAATCAATCTATATTTAGCTTTAAAAAAATTCCCTATGCTGTAAAACAATGCTCTAACAAAAGACTTTTTGACAGCAAATTTAAACCTATGTGGTGCAGATATGCTTTTTGTTTTCTGATAGGTCATTATAAAAGCATATATAAAACTTT
This sequence comes from Hymenopus coronatus, assembly GCA_030762935.1. Lineage (NCBI taxonomy): Eukaryota > Metazoa > Arthropoda > Insecta > Mantodea > Hymenopodidae > Hymenopus > Hymenopus coronatus. Next base: position 27,252,395 of record CM060895.1, read on the forward strand.
TGCCATAACCTTGTATTTTGGGGGTTGTGCTTATTTCTTCTAGTATCTTGGGCATGCATTTGTGGAGTGTAAATGATTGACAAAGATAATGAATGACTCATGGATATACAAGCAAGGTTGAGGAGATAAATTTAATTGTTCTACCATAGTTCTTTTGTCGATCTTTAAATATTGTGTGAATAGCTGTTTTTTGTAACCAAATATATTGGCATTCTCATAGTTTCCTAACAGTATTATACCAAATGTTATGATACAGTGAAAGTATGCATAGTAGAGAAATTAAACTGTTTTTTTATTCATTACTTTTGGTAGTATAAAAATTGGAAAACACACCTTGCTAAGATTTTTACTTTCTCTACACATACTCGTACATATAGAGAAGGTATTGCACTCCGCCAGAAAATTCGATATTGAGATTTCACCAGAAATATTAAGTTTAGGATCCCCTGTATCTAAAAAAAAAATGTATAGAAAAAGGTCCATATGTCTGACAACATGGTAATTCAAAAACTATGTCAACAAAATACCAAACTTACTATTTAAGTTTAATATCTACCAAGGACGTGGCACAAATATTCAAGTCCTCCCCCACAAATTACCCTTTATATGGAAAAAATGTTGATTTTCTCAAAAAAATACTGTATATTAAAGTTATTTACATCACAAATAAAACGTTAATCTTGAATTTTCTGGGAATAGCCTCTGAAGACCTTATTCTGGATGAACTTTGTATAACTGATAAACCATAAGAGAGACAAAAACAATCACACAAAAAATGTAGCTCTTATTAAAACGCACAATTTAGTTATATACATTTTTTTTTCATGGAGTTAACCATTTTTGAGATATTGTTATTGGTTTCAGTTATAAAACACATGAAAGCTTTTTACATACTTTGTGAACTGGCAATGCCAAGGAACAGATTTCATCCACATGGCAAACAGCTTTTAAAAGATTTAACTATCACTTTTGCTTACTGTATTCCCCTTCTACGTGCAAAGAAGCAAGAAATAGAACACTTCTGTTAAAGTTTATCTCGATTAGCATGAAGTAGGTGGAAGAATAAGCTTTTTAACAATAATTTATTACTGAGATATAGAGAAAGTCATGTGAATGGAACACCATCAGATTTTTTGATATTGCATTTACGTGAATATTCTATTTCAGGTTTTTGTCCAGCCATATAACAAGGATCTTTGTTTTTTCTGAGTACCTGATGCAATTTCACTTTCTCTACACATATTATGTACATAGTGTATAGAGAAGGTATTGCATTCCATCCAAAAATTGAATACCAAGATTTCACCGGAAATATACATTTTAGGGTTCCCTGTATCCAAAAAAAAAGTATTTTTAGAAAAAGGTCCATGTGTCTGTGAACACGATAACTCAAAAACAAAAAGTTTGTAAAATACCAAACTTGACTTTTAAGTACAGTATCTTGTAAGGATACAACACAAAGATTTTGAGAAAAATCCTTCCACCCCAAACTATCCTTTACCATGTATTAAAGATATTTATACGGCAAATAAACTATATATCTTGAACTTTCTGCAATAGCCTCTGAGGAGCTCTTAATTCTGATGAATTTTGCATAACTGGTAAACCATAAGACATAGTCAAAAACTTACTACATAAAAACACACAATTTATGTTATATACTCTCTTTCATGGAATTGACCATTCTGAGATATTTCACGTTATTTATTTCAGATTTAAAATACTTAAACTTTTCTCACATGGGAAGTTGCTGCTGGCCATGCATAGAAATGATTTCAACCACATGGGGACCAGCTTTCAAAAGATTTGAGTATCAGTTGAGCCTAGTGTATTCCCTTATTTTCCTTCTACTTACAAGAAAGCAAGCAATTAAGACAATTTCTGCTGTTTATCTCAATTATATAGTAGATAGAAGAATGTGCTTTTAACAATGTGTTACAGTGATGTAGAGAAAGTCATGTGAATGGAACACATAAGCTTTTTTTATTTAGCATAATTTTAGGACCATTACCTGTATACCAAGTTTGATAATCAGCAGATTTTGATTTTTGAGTTCTGCTGCCCATTCATCCTTCTCTAATTTCTTTTTAAATGCGGGTCCTCAAAGCATCTATTTCTTATGAAATTTTGGAATCAAGTTTTGCATGGAATATACCACCTTCTCTATCTACTATGCATGACTTAGCTCTCAGTAGAGAAAGTAAAATTTTGAACTTTCAACCAAATGAATACTTACATTCACAGTGTGTCTGTTCTAACCACTACCAGTATTTAATTTGGAGAAAACTAGGGCCACTATGCATAAATCTCTGTGGGTTTTCCTCACATAGATTTAAAAAAAACTTAAAAGACTGCCCTTTCAAGAGAGGTTACAAGTCAGTATACTCATTTAAAAATCCCTTCTCGCTGCTAAAAATGAATGCACATGAACTATTTGTTTTATTTCTCTTTATTCTTTCATTCATTTACCAGAAATATACATCTGAACTAAACTATCATTACCAATAAATATTAAAATGTATTTATGATACACAATACAAGGATGCACATAAATTATACACAGCTTTCTGTGGTGCTTCATTTAGAATGAAAAAAGCAGCAATTGAGAAATGTCACCAATCATAACTGTGCCATTTTCCTCGTGTATGCACTTCACAGCAACTCTGCAAGACATTCATGTGCAAATGTAAAAATTAATTTGTAATAAAGCACCACAGCTACTACAGTTCTTCAATGCTGTTCTTAAGAAAATGTGGCCATTAGTAAGTTCTTGTTTAACAAACTATTTACAAAATAAATAAAAAGACTCAAAAGTATCTAGCCTGCTTCAAAACATTTTGTCATAAAAGGATTTTTTTCCATTCAATAATGAAGTATTAATAAACATTTTTAACTTTGTTATACTCCAAAAATATACCTGTTATATTTCTATTATGATAGTAATTTTGGACAAGAATAATATTGCTAGCCATCTGATGACAAAAAATCACAGCAACAAGTGCATACAATGATTAACATCATGGTGGATCTTTGGATGATAAATTCCAGCAGAATGAAATGTTAACTGTAAAACACCAAATTCTAAAGAAGAAAGTTGAATGTAAATCATCCAGTGTCTAAGAATGAAAGCAATCATGCAACTCGTAGCATTAGCATCACATCTGATACCTTTATTGGTGTAATACAAATGATTTCTGAGGAGAATCTGACATTTTATACTGAAGCTGGTGGTATGGGCAAACAGAACCATCTTCAAAATACATGCAAAGAAATGCAGTGTCCAGTTTAAGTTCAGTAATGGGTTTACCAAACAATTTAAAGTCAATGAGGCACCTTTGTAATGTTTCGAACATTTGCTACCTGAGGAAGAAAAGGGCTTAACCAAAAAGCACCAATAGATGTACTATGTTATAGATGCAATTTTATCAACTTCTGTTCAATGAAATGCAGATACTCTAGAGGCAACAAGTTGGCTGAATAAACTGGTCAAATTTCAACAAACTGATAGCAACATCTACAACAAACCTAGGAAATAAGTCACTGGCACATGGCTGACAATGGAAGGAGGAAGATGCTTCTGAAACAGTTTAAGGTAAACAGCTAAATAGCAAGGTTTTTCCACCAAGTTGCTCTCTTTAATACCCTATATGGGGTTTGTGATTGCTCCACCAAACCAAATGTCTTGCCACTTTGTCTTTTTCTTTATCAAAAACTTTTTGTTATAAAAAACTGCACAAATACAGGACAGGACATGTTTCCTTTGTAGGGTACAACAGCACATTGAATCCAGCATACAACTACAATACAATTTTTTCATTTAATTTTATCCAGGACCTAGGTATGCATTTTAATTAAAACCAATAAAACATGTAGCATTGCACATCTTTTCCAGCGGAAGTCTTGGGCAGTTTTTCTACTCAACCAATTTCTAGATTTCCGTAACACTCAGAGAATGTTAAGAATTGCAAAACAACCATGGTTTGAACCTGTAAAGGAGTTAAAATCAATACTAGTGAAAATTACGGAAATCTGAGCTCCGTTCGAAAAGGACAAGTTGTTGTTGAGGGTGAATACAGTATAGTAACTAATTCAACAGTGTTAAAGACACTTCACTGTAGCTGAGAAATTATTTTATTTTTCTCTTTTATCTTCACTTTAAATATGTGGCACATGCTGATTATAACATTAAGCATAGCATTTCTATGCAAGCAGCAGGCATAAAATAAAAGGTAAAATGCATTGCCTGGATTTACCTTTACAAAGTCTTTACCTGTCTTCCATCTTATAAACACAGCTTTTCATAGTAATAAAAGGATGCGGAACAGCACCAAAGTCCACACCTCTATGTTTCTAACAGCAACTAACCACTTTTACAAGAGGAATGTTCTGAAGATACTGCTTCAAAATGTACAGATTATGGTTCTTTGTTCTTCAAAATTAATTCCCACTACTAGAGAAACCCACTGTTCTAGTTTTTAATCTGTTTTTCTTCTTAGATAACCGCAGAACACATTTACTGCTGCTGATAATACAATAAACCAGGACTGACTAGCTTGTAAAATACTTAGGTAATCTAAGATTTTCTACCATTGCATTTGATAGCACATCATTTGATTAAAAGTATTTTTCAAATACAGCACTAATGTCTAATAAAAAATATAAAAATTTTATGCAGATAGAATGAATGCAAAAGATTTCAGACATATACAAGAAAATTTACAAGTTTCCTCTTGCCCAAGGAAAGTACAATGTAAGGAGAGAAAAACATCAATAGGAACTATACCATACTTGGGCATACAGATCTGCTTTCCTTTTGTAAATCTTTTTAATAAATCTCTATCAGGGATTTTTTATTCTTCAAACAGTATACAGCAACAACCTTATTAAGCATACAAAAATAAGTTGCAGGCATTTAAAAATACATTGTTGATATGTATATCATTTGACCTTTGGTACAAAATGTACATCACCCCAGTAATATCTCAAAAGTCTTTTAGTCTTCTTCTGACAATGTGATATTAAGCGTAATATTACTGTAAACATTTTAAAATTGACACTGTAATGTTGTCAGAATTAGACCCTACTGCGGTAACTTCTTAAAACTGAGAAAATCCCATGCAACACACCTGTAAGAATTATTTTCAAACAAGTCCAATTAATTATTTTCTATTGGCTGGAACTTCATTTTTAGGAGAAAAGGAAGGATCTCAAACAGTCTGCAATTTGTAGAAAAGGCTGAAAGATGGTTTGGATTGAGAAGTTATTGTCTATAGAAAGATGCACACGTAAAGGCACATACATTCACATTCACCCACATATATTCATCCTATCTTTTCTTAAAAGTTAAAATAAATTTTTTGCCGCTGTTATAAGACACTAAAGTGGCATCCCAATCCAAACCAACATATTTCATTTAGCAAGATGTTTACGGTTTTGTTGTGATGTCTTGGGTTTCATAATTCCTCCCCAACAACTAGCTCTGTGTCTTCCACTGGATGTACTCGAGTTTGCAATCAATCGTGAAGGCAGAGAATGCCTTTGTGCTTTTTTTGACTGTTCCAGTATGTTAATATTACGAGATCTTAATGTGCGAACAGGTAATGCAGCTGCCGTATCCGACCTTAACATGCGCGTATTATTCTCTTCTCTCATCTCACTTTTCCTCACTGGTGTTCTTGAAACCAGGAGACCCAGCTTTAACTTTCCTCCTGATGGACCCTGTGTGACACGCTTTTCTATGCTCCGCCTTCTGTGGATTCTGTCAGTCTCATCTTCACAGCGCCATTGATTTGGCCATGATACCCGTTCATTCTCAACATCACTGCTCATATTAACATCATCATCTGTAGGGGGTGCACAAAGGCGCTTGTCCTCAGACCTCGTACGACGTTTAGGACTTGGTTCATAATGCATTGATACATCGTCTTTGGTGTTTTCATCCAGTAAATTGGCTATTGAGCTGTGCCTGCGTTTTGAACCCACACTGCACCTTGAGTTTTCACTACCAAAATTGAAGGACTGCTGCCTAATGAGCTTTGGTGCTGATGAGGAATCTACCATACTGCTGCTAGAAGAAACTTCATTTATCTGTACCGCTTTGCTGTGATTACTACTGCTGTCAGGACAATTGCTATTTGCACTGTTACCATTAACAGGATATCTGGTAAAAATGGCTACCCCTCCTTTAGGGTCATAGGTATTTCCTGAGTCTCTGGTGATGTAACAAGACTGCTTTGATTTTGTAGCCTCTTCTGCCGGCTGTGATCTGCAACCCAAACGGCACACAAAAGCAGAGGACGATACGTAAGGCACAAGGGTGGTCAAGTCATCTTTCTGTTGCTGCTTTTGATTCAGCAACACCTGCAATAGATTACATCAAGTAATTAAAATATTATAAATGGGAATTTATCTGTACAAAACACTAAGGCTTATACTGAGTTACGGTAGTGAAACACGGACAATAAGACAGATGAATGAAAGAAGAATAACAGTGTACAAAATGAGTTTTATGAGAACTACAGCAAGCTATATGAGATAGGATTATATAGAATATGAAATTATAATGGTTTCCATTTTCAACACTCTTATCAGAACTGGACGAATAATTTACCACATTTATCTGAATACAAGACAACCCTCATTTTCAGGACTTAATTTCGTTTTTTTAAAACAAATTGAATTTATGCAGAAATTTACATGGTGGTTAGGAGGAACAGCAAATGATGAATATGTACTGGAATGTGTGTGATCAGAGAAGCAGATAGGAGCAATGGCAGCGCAACTGAAACAATAATTGATAAGATTTTCTTTTTAGACAACATACCTACTATAACACAATGTTGTAAAAAGCTTTACTTTAATTAGTAATTTGAATTTGTGCAGAAATCTGTGTTTTGAGTGGGAGACAGAGGGGAGAGTATTTGTGCATTGGTAGAATGCGATAGCAACTGTAACAATGATAAGATTTCCTATTTAGACAACATACTTAATATAACAAATCATGAAATCTTTTACCTATTTGATACTGCACAGAAATTCACATTGTGAGCTGGAGACAGAGAAAGGAGAATGGAAATGTAACGGTATACATGAGCTTGGTGATGACAGCAGCAGCTTAGCTATAACGTCAATAATTATAGATGCAATTTTCTATTACAACTCCATACTTAATAAATTTTAAAATGCTTTTCCTAATTTGAATTTGCACGTAAACTCACTTTGTAGAGAGGAGTGAGGAAAATGAAAATGTATCGGCATATGTACATCAGGAAGAGGGAAAGCATGCAGCTAACCTCTTCTCTCTTTCCGACTCCCAATACAACATTGCATGCAACCATCAATGTGAAACGAAGTCCTCTAATGTAATGTTAACTCAGAGAAATGTTTTTCCAATGAGAATGCTTATAGACTGTTAACAGCTAATTTTGGGGCAAAACAAAACGTACAGAATCTGCTGCACATGCCACAACCTTTGAAAAGAACTTTTTCCCACGTGATATTTGGAAAACATATCACAAATGAAAGATGACTCTCAGTTCTCAACATTAATTAATTTGGAAAAATATTGGCTTGTATTCAAATACAGTAAAGAAAAAAAAAAAGAAAGGAAAAAAAAAAAAAAAAAAAAGGAAGAGAGATTCCATTGAATCCCTAACGTTATTCTCCAATACCATTCCCAACAGAAGAGTTTTTTGGGATGCACCAAGAAAGGGTGAAAAGAAAGTTCTTGCTTTGTGGGACTGTAAAAGGCCATATGCCTTAGAACTTGTTTGGATGATAAAAGGGAATTTAACCACAGCTTGAGAACAGGTAATCTGAACAACTTTTAGCTCATGTGTTTTTGTTTCAGCAGGCAAAGTATTGTATTTATCTGAATACAAGGCAACCTCCAATTTTCAGAATTTAATTTTGGAATTTAGCATATCATCTTCATATGTAAAAACAAGGCAGGATAACTTAATTTTTAAATGAAATTTAAGGGTGTGCCATATATTTTAAACAATGATGCTTAAGCTGAATAAGTCCCATTTCTGCTTTTTTTAAATGCTTAATTTGAATTCGCGTAGAAATTTCACATTTCAAGAGGTTGTTGGTGAGGTTAGTATGGAAATTTAGTGTATGAGTGCGATGGTACATGATGGTAGCAGCATAATTGTAACGGTGATGGATATGGTTTTGTATTTGGACAACAGAGGGGAGAATGGAAATGTACAGTATGTTTGTGTTTATTGGTGATGGCGGCACTTAGCTGTAACGATGATTATGGATATTATTTTTAATTAAGACAACATACCATTTAAACCAAATTTGCGTTTTTTAGCGGGAGTATGGAATGTGCGATGATAGAATGTGACGACAGCAGCAGTAGCAATGCATAGCTGTAATGACGATTCTGGATATTATTTTCTATTAAGACAACATATATGTCGGAAAACATTTACCTAATTTGCATTGCGGATGGCACAGAGAGGAAGAGGGGAAACGTACCATGTATGTGTTTGGCAGGAGGAGTTGAAGTGGTTTCTGCTTGACCATTGGCTTTCAATACATTATGTGGAACCATTGAAATGAAAATTCTCTAATTTTATTTCAATCTTGGGGAGTAATATTTTTTCCAATGAAAATGATCATAGATCCGTTAACAGTCAATTTTTGGTGTGAAATGAAATGCATAAAATCTGCCGCATACATTGCGAAATTGATGGTAGTCTATACTATTTCCCCCAGGCTTTGCCACTACCGTACCTGCAAAGTTTGAAGCTTACTGTTTCCCAACATGGTATTCAGAAAACATACCTATGTCACAAGTGCAAGACAACCTCTTGGTTCTGAACATTAATATTTTGGAAAAAAAACACTGTCTTGTATTCGGATAAATACAGATTATTCTTCTGGCTAATAGTCGTTTTCAAGTTGTCATTATTAAAAGAATACAAATCCACTAAATTACATTAGTTACCTCCAAACTAGTTTCAAGGAATCTCTTCCTTATTGTCAGTGACTGTAAATAGATGGTTTACCTCTGTCTCTTTGTCCCTCTGGTGGTGGTTCTACAAATTTGGTGTAAGATTTTTGTCCATTGGGATATAAAAATTCATTAACTTTAGTAGAAATTTCCAAAGAAATAATTTTTCCCAAACATTTAATTCAGTGGGTCTTTGTCCCTGCCTAACAAGCATTACTGAGTTAACAGTTTTATGCCCTTGCGTAAAAAATGTGCTACAACTGCTGATTTTTCCTCTTCCTTGGATTTGATGTTCCCAAAGTGCAGTCAGCTGACAATGAGGAAATTCCTTGAAGCTAGTTCTAAGGTAATTAACCTAATTTAGTGAATTTCTACTTGTGCAAGCACTTCTAAATTCTCTTAATTAATCTTTCACTATTCTTATGATTTAAAAAGGATGCCATTGTTAATTTTGAACACTGGGGAAACATTATTTGAAAGAAAAAATAAAGAAACATATTTTCAACCAACCCATAATGCAGAAGAATACCTTTCGTTTTAAACGTAAACCAGACTCTCACCTGTGCTCTAGGAGGTCCTGGAGGATCCAGCATCAGTGTTACCACGCTTGTGTTATCTGCTCGCAGTCGAGTAGCTGACCAGCATTCCAGTGCTCTGTCCACCAAACTTTTAGATGGATTTATCCACATCTGATGCAAAACAGACAATAGCACAGCAAAATTAGGCACATAATTTAGCATTAATTGCTACTTCAAGTGGTTTCACTATAAGTTCAATGGAGGGATAAACAAAATCATATGTCAAGCTTGCACTTCCTTGGCTGGTTGTTGAACTCAACTTTTCCCTACTTAGCATGTTGTCTCTTCCTCCACACAAAACTATTTGTTTACAATGTAACATTTTGTGGTTATTCTTACAAAGAGCTGTGTAAAAAACACACTATTATACAGTTAAATTTATAAAACAATATGTGTTTGTTCAGATTCAATTATTAACTAACTGAACTGTTATAACAGAATTGGGGATGCAGTGTACATGTCCGATTTCTGGCACATGCTGTTAATTTACTTCCGAGTACCTCATGGCTGAGAATCCTTCACTACTGCAGAGAAACTCCAAAATGGAGACAAGAGAATGTATTAAAAGTTTTAAACAATTCTGTAAAAAGTAGCCATCTTCAACCAACAATAAATCAAGATATTTGTTTAGCAATAATTGAAATTCATTGTTAGTGATGCAAAACTCTACATTGTCCTGCTATATGGTGGACTTTGAGACAGTGATGTGTTTTAACAATTAAAATTTAGTTGAGTCGATTTTGTAACACTACATCACTTACTTTTTTATTTCGGAAAACATGTTTCAGAAGCCATGTGCTTCCATTGTCAATTCCTTTGGTCGACCAGTAGTGTAAGCGATTTAGTGTTACAAAATCGACTCAACTAAATTTTAACTCTACATTGTGTTTGTTTTCTGTTCTATTTTTTAACCTATAGTGCTCATGATTTTCTTAACTTGTTGACAACTCTTAAAAGTTTAAAGCAAAAGTGTATGCTGATATTGTTCACTGATTTCTAAAACCATAAATTAAAAATAGTTTAAGCCAGTATCTGCTATCACACACACGATAGTAGATAGGTAGATCAGCCAAACTATCCAGGTATCACTTTTATTTTTCAGCTCTTAATATTGTCTGTTGGAAGTGAAGCAAAATTCAGGACCACTTGCAAAACCAGTATTTTGATGTTTAGTTTAGCCATTGTTTAACTCATTGCAAATCCAGTGCTTAGAGCTAAACAGCATTTAAATCATGTTCAGGTTTAGACATCGCATACACATTAGCCTTAAATACCACTATTATTTTATATGAGGGGCAGAGCCAGAAAGAGAAACAAGAAGATGCAATTCTTTGGTACCATTGCAAGATATGAAGGAATTTTACACCCAAAAAGGAGAATGATAGACTGCAAAGATGTCCAGAGAACATTATAATCCCTTAAGAGTACTATACTTAGAGGGAGTTCAAAGCAAAATCTAGGTATAAATTCAGATCCATATTACACAATGAAGTGGTCTTAAGTTAGTACCTCTGTAGCACTATTTAACACAAACTAAATGAATGCTTGTGCATTTGATATGCTTTTTCATTCTGCCTATGTTCAGTTAAGTTTTAAAATAAAGTACAGTTTAACATGCTAAAATAGCATTTAGCCTGCTGCGATACCTTGGCCAACATTGGGAGCATATGGCATACAACATATTTCAACATAATTTAGTGCCCTTCCTCCTGGATTACACTATTTAGAATAGCATTCCTAAGAGGTCCACAAGCACTATCTCCGCTCTGTCAGAACTTTCTTTTAATGGCATGTCATTGCAGAAAGGGACAACATAACATATTACACACCAAACTACAATTTAGTAGCAAGGTTTTCATGCATTCTTTTATTGTATTATCTTGTCTATGGTTAAATGCAAGGATTGCTTAAGAATACTTTACTTGAAAATATTACTTGGAACAGTGGGAGATAGGAGGGCAGACAAATACACAAAGTTGATGTGTAGGTGATGCTCGAAAAGCCATCAAATGTTAGCTTAAGCAATCTATTCTAAATAAAAATACTAAACTGCATTCACTCTTAGGTTGATCTGTGCCACAACAGACCCACGTGGCCAGTGCAGCATGGTACAAAACAGTAATAATGCATACAACAAAGTAATCCCATGCTAATAAGCTGAATTTCAGAATCATCTTTTCCTTAAATGACATAATATTCTATACACATACCTAAGAGTTTAATTAATGCTGATTGATGCCATTCAACAGAGCAACAAGTACCAACATATAGTTGATATCCAGAATGTTTTTATGACAGTGGCTGTTTAGTATCAAAGAGAATAGTCGCCATGAATTTGATCTTGCATCTTTGTCAGGTTCCGTAAAACAAAAGGCTGGTAAATCATTGACCAGTGGTTAAAAAACAAGTGCTAAATGTGTATTATAAGTTTTGTGAGAAATATTGAATATGTCCCTTAAAAGAAGTGGTGAAATTAACTTCTGAGTTCACTGGTGTTTCAGCTACAAGTATAAACAGTGCTCGTAAACAAAAATTGGGATGATACACCTTTGTTTCTCTTTACTTAAACTATCCCCCTCACATTTCATATGGCTTTCAAATGGTTACAACCAAGAGGATAGAAAAAACAATAAATAAATACATGAAAAAAATAAGAAAGAAAGCATGTGAAATATGCAAAGCAAGAATATGACAATTTTGTGAAGAATGCAATTTCTTTTTAAAACATAAGGTGCCAAAGTTGACAAGTGCTACAGCAAGTTAATGCTGCTCCAGCTTTGCCTAATTTCAGAAGAACCACATTTTATAAAATTCTATGTGAAATCGGATTTGAATTTGTTAAAAGAGGCTGAAAAAGTGCCTATATATGTTCATTTTACATGTACTCATCATTTGGTTATGAATGTATTACTATTTCTGGTGGAAGGCTACCAGTGCACTGGTTCACTGGGTTTTGTTTTGGTACTGATCAACTTAAGGGTGACCAGATAATATATTACAGATGTAGTTTTGGTACTGATCAACTTAAGGGTGACTAGATAATATATTACAGATGTAAAGTTTTAATTTAACAAAAAGTGCTTAAGCTTTTTTCTATGTAGTATGTCAGATTACCTATCCTAAAACGTGCATTATATGGCTCCCATTGCTTAGCCACCATTTTCAGTCATTAAAGTAAATACATTAAAATGCATTCCTTTCACATACAAAATATCCTTTCCTTTAAAATAAATAGATTAAAATGCTATTCTCTTGCATGCAAACTATTCTTTCCTTGCACCATTCCTTTCGCACACAAACATGGGGGCACAGACAGTCAAAGCAAATGCAGGTGGTGAAGATGGTGTACTGTATAGAGTACTTTAGTTGGGGAGCCAAAAATGACAGAAAAATGATGCAATCTGGATAACATCAATACCAAAATAATACATGTGCAATTTCATTAAAAGGCTTATAACTTATTGTTTCATTAAATGTACATTTTTCTGTGACAATCATAGAATATGAGCTTCAATTTATTTTTTTGAGATTTGTTCTTTGTTTTAAAAAACTGCGGACACAAATTAAACTCCTTGGTCCATGGTCAGTTAAGTTAGCAAGAGCATCAGCAGACAACACAGAAGATGCATTGTCGAGTTCATCAAACAGGATGTGCCTACTACCTAGCCTGGATTTTTGTATATTTGCATTTCGGCACCCAATACAAATGTATATCACATTTTTCATGTTCAACAAAGTAAATGCTGTTGTAATTTGGAATTATTATACCAATCAAATTGTATTTGTCAGCTGTAAATTATATTTAATTTGTTTTCACTTTGTTAAGTTACTTTTTCATTGAATTGTAAATTATATTTTTAAATTTTCTGAAGTATGTGCTATAATGTTGTGAATGTTTAATGATTATTTTTAAAATGAGGAATGGCTTGGTAATCTTCTATCTGAAACGCATTTAATATTTCAGCAATGCTGAAATTCTTTTCATGCTTGGAACATTTTGTTTTCTGCATCACTGGCAGAAAAAAGATTTTCAAAATCTCCAAACCTTTCTTCTATTACGTCCAGGAACAACTATGCAAGGTGGTATCCAAAACAAAACTTCAAAATGCAGTGCTGCCGTGTTCATTTCAGGGCAGATGGTACTTTAATAAGGGCTTAGCTAACCTAGGTCTCCTTCCCTATCCCATAGCAAGTATGACTTGCTTATAGCCCTCGCTTATTGGCTGCTGGACTTATGACTGGATATCTCAAAGAAACTAGTTCTCTAGTTAAAATAATCTATTTTCTGCATTCAGAGTATTTCAGACAAGTGACTTTCTTTCAAGCAATGATGCATCTGTATAAGATATAAGAGAGGTTACCTCTCTTGTTTATAATAGCAGCACATGCAACTTCACTAAACAAGCTGAGATGAAGCTTCAGTTATTATTACTAAATCTTGGTTCCATCGCTTAAACTACCATTAAAGCTATTTAGATATTAGTTTTTTCACTTTTACTCACCGTAATATTGTATTACTAACTTTTAAAAATGTATCTTGTTTATTTTCGGACTTTAAGTTTCAACAAAGTACGCGATTGACATTAAAATATACCAAAAGTATTCGTTTGCTTAAGTATTTTACAACAATTTCTATTATTTCACTAGCTATCAGACAGGTGGCGTTTAAATCGTTCATAGTTGACATTCATGTTGCAAAATTCAGAACTACCAATATTTGAAAACTGCTTATCACTAGCCATTAAAAGGTTGGTGGTTTGTTATATCACTAGAGTCACTTTATAATTGATTTTAAAGCATGAGTTGCCTTTTTTTATATCATGACGATGATTTGCAACATGGATACAAAAACAAAAAAATACCGCAATATGCCATCCTGCCGATTCTAAAAGTGATTAGAAGTGCTTCTGTGTTTTTAGAGTTCTGAATCTATTATCGTTGTGTAAATACGTGATTTTCATATAATTTGTTTTTAGTAGTTTTCAGTGGTTTCACCAACGCATACGAGCGAAGCGAGCATGCACTGTAATAGGTTTAGGTTAGTGTGTAAAGAAACTAATTTTGCTGTACTTTGGTTTCAATTATTTTCACGGTTCTACCAAAGCATGCGAGCGAAGCGAGCATGCACTGTCCAGTGTATTAAATAAACTACTTAGTTTTCGTCTACTTTGGCTTTAATAATTTCTATTGTTTCCACCAAAGCATGCAAGTGTGTTAGGTTTAAGTTAGTGTGTATCAATAAACTGACTTTCCTGTACTTTGGTTTCACCAACTGTATTATATTCCAGCTACAGCCTTAGCACTCCATTGTTAATGTGTGAGTGTTGGTAACTTTCGAGCTTCATGTTTTTTTTTTCTTTCTTGTTGGGTGACTTCATCTACGTTGGTAGCATACACATTTCATTATTTTTAGACCGTAAATACTTACTTCCTGCCTAGCAACAGCTGTTAAATCTTCCCCCACCATGAACATTTTCGTGAATTTTGCTACTTAAGAAAGTGTATTTACACAGTGTGAGTGGTGGGATATTCCAATTCTAGATAAAAACATATTAGCTCCTTGATGGTCTGAAGAGGATTATGGGGTTAATTTCAATTCTTAAAGATATATTTATATGATGGTACTCTCGTATAGCTTTACCCTTCAATTTATCAAGCCATTATTCACCAATAGTGAAAAGTGCATATTTCTTATTGCATGAGCAAATTGTGCATAATTGCAAGCAAAGGAGAAAGCTCATATTTGGCATCATAATTTGATGTGATGAGTTTCTGAAAACTGCTTTGTGGCATTAAATAAAACCACGTTCAAACAGCATTGTCACAGATTAACGACAACCATTGGATAGGAGCAACAAAACATAAGAACTGGATGACTATATGGGCAAATTATTTAGAATGTCGCCATAACCTAATCGAATCAAATTTTGATATGCAAGGGATTACTCCATTAGTGGATACTCCATAATTGTGAGTTAAATATTCTCTATACATATATTATACGTTTACAACATTTAATTTGCATGAGTCAGGCATATTGTTTTTGCAAGCGATCCAAAATGTTTATAACCTAATGATCCCAAGCTGCTGAATTCAGTTCCCATCATCCTTTCACATGGTACTGCCATGTTTTTGATGAAGTGATACATTATTACAGCTTGTTTACTACTACTTTGAACTTAAAAGTGAAGCAAATACAAACCTAACCAATTCCTTTCCTTTGTCTTCTACATTTATTACTGTTAAGATATAAAATGAGTAAAAAACAAAAGAATTTGAGTTGGTCAAATTCTTTTTTTTTTTTATTTTTATTTACTGTCACAAGCTTCGATGCATATTTGCAAGTTTTCAATATAAAACGGGTATCATTTTGAAGCCTCTATACCTTACTTATTAGTGCAATTCATAAATAAAATGCAAATTCGAATAACTATTCCACTTATATTACACTGCATTTAAACAAAAAAAAACTAAATTCCAACCAATCATGGCTTCTTTCATTATGAATAACAGTGTCACTAGCCTTTTTTTATTAGCATTTCAGAAAATAATTGGTTCCAATGCATGTCAGCTTTGATTAAAGGTCAAATTTTTGTTTTTAATAACTTCATCTTTTACAATGACTAATGTGCCTTCTATTACCCTTGGATATAATTGAGCTTTACTATGTACATAGTAGACAGAGAAGATATTGTATTCCACCCAAAAATTTAATGTTGAGAGTTCACCGGAAATATATGTTTTGGGGTCACCTGAGTGCAAAAAAAGCATTTTTAGAAAAAGGTCTCTCTCTCTTGTATGGACAGCATAGCTCAAAAATGAAAAGATTGCTAAATAGCAAACTTGGTATTTAGGTTTAGTATCTTCCAAGGATGCGACAAGAAGATTTTCAAGAAAATGCCCCCACAACAAACTACCCTTTACATGGAAAAATGTATGAAAATTTTGATTTTCTTAAAAATGACTAACAATTTTGATTCAAATCCTTATATTAAAGATATTTACATCCCAATAAAATGTTTATCTTTAATTTTCTGGGAATAGCCTCTGAAGATCTCTCTATTCTGGATGAATTTTGCCAAATTTTGCTTAGCTACCAAACTGTAAGAGATAGCTAAAAACTTACTGCACATAAAATGTAGATCTCATCAAAACACACAATTGATGTCCTTTTTTGTTTTTGTTGTAGAGGTAACCGTTTCCGAGATATTCCCTGTCATAATCTCTGTAGAATTTTTAAGTTTGTTAGTTCTCTTATGTTTGAGGTTAGGTATGATTTAATATCAGCCGATTGTATTAACTAATTGATTTTTGTCCCTTCTCTTTCTTGATTTAAAGAATGAACATTACAAGACCTGTGTATACTGCATTAATTTCCTTAAAAATGCATACTTACATGATTTCGTTCACTTTGCTGCAAAACATGCTTTTCATTGTGACTTTCTGCTGCCTGAACAATTGCAACAGCTGCATTTGGAGTAAGCATGTTCCATAAACCATCAGTACCAAATATGAGACATCGATGACGATCTACTTCTACTGTGACTACTCCTACATCTGGTTCTGGTGATACAACAAACTGATCCAGTTCTGAGTTGTAACTCCAGAGATCCCCTACGAAAATGAAATATACTTTTTCACATTAAATGTTTAACATCAAGAGAATGCTGTGCCTCAGAAACAATATGTTCTTGTACATTCCCATTGTCACTCCTGGTGTATCTGAACCAAACTGTAGCAGTCTGTTTTGTTTCCCGTTCCAGTTTCCATTCTTAGGTTATTGTAAACCAGCTTTTAAACTTGTTTCCATAGACATTTATTTAAAGAACTGGGCTAAATTGAAATACTGCATGGGAATGTACAGTGTAAGTAACTATACAAGAAGTATTTTCAGCATTATAAATAAACTGCAAGTAGTATTACAAACTTCATATGCACAAGGTTCAGGGCTTGTAGTGTTCCGACTTGAGCATTTAAGATTAATCAAACCAAAACTATGAAAGATACAAGAAAATTCTAATTTTGCTTCTCTAGCTGATTTCTAATTACTCTTAGTAGTACTTATTGTATTTTAATTCTTTCCATTGAATAGTTGCTACTGAAAATGCATTTACCTAAAGATCGAGCCACAGCAAGAAATGGAATTTCATCTATATGCGTAGAGCGCCTCACAGGTCCTTTGTGACCCAGTCTTGGACGATTCCATACCACTCGAGGTACACCTGACTTGCTCACCACTTTTCCTCCAGACTGTTCTATTCTTGCAGTTTCATCCTTGCTCTCTGGTTTATGGTCTCTTGTCAATGGTTTTCCCTTCCAAACATTATCACCTGCAGAAAAGATATAATCAATTACAATGACTAATCTGCCTGTGCTGAGCCATACTGTGAAGGTAATAAAAAGTTTTTAAATCATAGTAATAAAGTAAAAACTCACTACCGAGGTTCTTTCCAGGTTTCTATCATTCCTCATAACCACAAAATGCTGATAAGATACCCTAAATTTAGACCTGGAATATTTCCTTTCCTAATTATCATTTCATATATCACAGGTGCCCATCATTTGTGTATGCAGTAAGATTGGGCATTAGACACTGTATACTTTCTTCCATACACTGTACATCTACCTACTTCCATATATGATCCGGATTTAGTACTTTTGTTATTATGCCATTAGAGCCGCTTTGAGTTTATTTATGGTTTACTAAGACTCCTGAGTTGCAAAGCACAGGCCAAGTTGGAGGACCTTAAGCTGCAAAGTATAGCCGAGGGATGTTTTTATTAGTAGTAGAGGGGAGCAGTTGTGGCCGATGCTTTGACCAAGGAGCGACAACAGGGTGCTCATAAAGTATATTTACATTTAATTTTCTACCATTCAACCCTGAAGAATGTTGACCTTAATTAAAAAGTCTTGTAACTTTCGCTCTCCTATACCATTTTTTTTTGGCAAAGTACACAATTCTGAAATTTAAACAAAATGTGCAGTAATTTCTTTCAAAACAAATGGCAGGATACTCCACAACTCATACTTCATTTCAGTACTGGTTGGAGATTATTAAAAGGAAATACTAAATGCAAATCATTTTATGTTTTTGCTATTGCTTCGAAGAAATTTGTTTGCATAACTTCACAATCAAGCACTTGAACATAAAATCTGATAAAACTAATACCCCATTCACAATGAGATATAAGTGCAAGATTTTGCACCCATGTTATTCAATGTAAGCATTCACATAGACATACACAACATTAAGCAATGCAACACGAGTTTGCAAGCTTCAAACTTTATCTTTGTGTTGCACACACAGAGCAAGAATTCTGCATTCCTTCCTCTATGCACTGCCCGCTGTTCAACAACAGACATTGCAATGCAAGATTTTAACAGCACCTACTGTACATATCTGCTTTTCTATTTGGTATGCTGCATTATCCCTCAACTCCCTCAAGAGGTTATGGCAGACTCCTTGCAAATCCTCCTTTGATTTAATGGATGCACCCACCATCTGCATCTAGATTTCTTGGCTTTCATAAATTGTAAGGTGGAACGAGGTAATTTACAGTTCATTAAACGTGCTGCTTTATCACTTATGTAGTCCATGCTTGCATCATTTTTAATATTTTAGGATAATCGTTATTGTTATATCACTGCCTAGAGCGCCAGTTATTAGCATGCAATTTTTACACCCTATTTATCTGTAGAAGATTGAGTGAAATTTCTTATATGGTTATATTATTCAATTTGAAACTTGCGGAGCTCTTGGAAGATATCTGAAGGTATGCAATTTGCAGATCTAGAAACACATGCCAACTTCTTGCACTATGCTTAGGACTGCATTGAGAATGGTCTTCCCACACACTTGTGCTTATACTGTATTTTGTCTGTGCTTGCATCTCATTGTGAATGTTCGTTAATTGATATTTTAACACTTCCAATCATGTAACACCCGTAAAATCTATGACAAATGTGAAAATAGTGTATGCTTGCAAGAGAAATGCATAGGGGTTTCCTAACTAACTTCTGACAAATTATTTTACTTTTGCAACAAAGAAATACAGCAAATATACAATATATGGCAGTAGCAGATGTTCAACTAATTTTTTACATGTACATTGGTCCCTGCTAAACACAGCACTAATCTTTTATCCTGAAGAAATGTTTGCCATTTGAGATTAATTCACCAAAGATTCTGTAATGAAGCTTCAATGTTCAGCCATTCAACCTTGAAATTTTGAACATCAGAAGATTTTAAAAGCTATAACAACAGCATATATACACCAACCTATAGCTTTCACTCTACAACAGCAATGCCAAAGTAAAAAATTGCCACAATTCAGGTAAAATGCATATCTCCTTCAAGATAAATGGTAGAAGCTATAAATGTAGGATGCACAAGAACTCGCTTCATTTTAGTATGGGTGGAGATTATTATAGAAATACATGCTAGTTTTCAATTTATATGATGTTATTAGAATACGGGGCCACGCTCTTATCGGCACTTGGGTCTCAGGTACGTGCTACTCGCCTTCCGAGATTCCAATTCCTGCTGTTGCATCATATATGGCATGACCATCTGATTCACACCAGTTATATGATAAACAAAGACAACAAAGAATATTCTTTGGTGGTTTTCACTTGTAGTTATGGTCCAATATATTTCAGAACAAGGAGTTTTCATTTGTTGCAACCTTATAAAACACGAGTCTCCATCTCTGTGTCATAGGGTATTTGGAGAAAGCTTTCCTGATAATGGCTCCCCTCAACAGAAGTACAGTTCATAAAATAGTCAAGAAATTTAAAAGTAAGGGATTAGCGTTAGACCAGAAAAGAAAAAAATTAAAGAACGCCACATTTTAAAAGAGGAAAAGATTAATACCTGTGCACAACTGGAATGTTCAACAAGAAAGTCTCTTTCAAGTTAGTGATTTTTATTTGTGGGGCAGTTTGAAAGACCAAACATTACAAGAACTACAAAATAATATATGGGAAGAAAAACTTACATATTCCAAGAATAACTGCAACATATTTTTAATAGTCTGTTAAGGCAATGCCTGACTTTGAGCACAAGGAGAGCATTTCCAACAGCTTCTTTGAAAAGGTAAGCAATTTAAGGGACATTCAATTATGGGTAATTATTGAGAACTTGGGCCCCTCTAGAAATTAAACAAATTGTGGTTTGACTGTAAGTTTGGTTTATACTTGTTACGTTTTCACCAATTTTTTTTATCGGAAAAGTTCCGTAATTAAGTTAAGACGCTAATTTATTACGTGCGCGTAGCGATCCTTTTTTGTGAATATTTAAGAAGTATGCTGCCTAGAAGGAGTAGAATATAAATAAAGAAGTCTTATAGTACTTTTGCAATGTAAATATATAATAATACTACACACTAAAGTGTCTAAAACCTGAGTTTCATTGTTGGCGGCAGGCGAACAGTGTTGTGGAATGCAACACCGGCATATGTCGCTGGACGCTGTGCTGATGTATGACAAGTATGTTCCATGCAGATACAGCTGTTCAGTAAATTTTATTATGCAGAACTTCGGCCACTCTAAAATCGAATGAAACCAAGTGCGATTGATTGACTTGTATTTATGATGACAATTTCAAAGCCTGTGGATTTCAAATTTAGCGCGAGGTTAGGTTCCAATCCGTTTAGGTTAGTGTGTGTATATAAATTTATGTTTCTAATTTTATATCGTGGTAGTACCTCATTATCGATATTTCCAACAACTCCTAACAGCGCAATGGACACATTAGTTTTTTAAACCATCTCCACACCCATAATCCCTCTCTAACCACACCGGTCCCGTTAGAGTGCAAAACTGGCATAAGTCGCAGCGGAGAGAGTTAGCGGCCCAACTTGTAAACAATTACCCAATTTTGTAATTTGTGAAATTATAATGGTTCCAGTTGACCTTGTCCGTTCATCTTATTCATTTCAATGTATACGATGTTACATGCAGGGAAAAAGCGTTGGGAGGGAAGTGGCATGCAACCATGGCCACGACCCACAAGCCAGTATAAACATGGCCGCTTAATCTGATGACCCATATAAATATATAATATGGTCATGCTGTTTTGCAACATACAGGTCAAATATCAATGATTTCAGAAATATATTCTAATTAATGATGTATGTAGCACTTGGTTGTAGGTTGAGTATCATTTTATTGTGCTAGTTTTCAATTCGTGCAAAAATATAATACAAATTGTTCTCCAATTCTTTTGGATCACTAGTTGTGAGCATTTTCCAGTTACTATATTCAAAGTATATTTTATATTATTCTGCAGTGCTTTTAACTCCTCAGACCAGGATCACAGTAATCATAATCTGCTGTATATGATACTCCTGTGCTAAGTAGGAAACACAAAATGTACATCCAAAGCATACAAATTTGTACTTGGTCGTTTTGCTGCCAGGGGCATTCAATGACAGACTCTTGACATTCCTCATGACAGCAAATGCAAAAGGGGACAAAGGAAAAGTTTGAATTAACAAATAATGTGAATTAAAAGCAATCGTTCAAGGTGCTTAATCATATCCAGTACATAAACAGAATACCTAATACCACCAGAGTTGTTACACATAAGAATAACTGGAACAATCTTAATTATAAAGTTACAAAATAGTCCTGATTATCTTTTATCTGCAGTACAGACCACACTGTGCATATGCTTATACAACATTAAAGAGCAAGGTTAATGGCCTAATTTGCAGAGGCAGCATGGAATAATCTAATTTCTAACGGATAAAGCACAAATGCACAATTTATTAAAATGTACACAAATAAGAGCGTTAACCTAAATGACGATAGTAGATTTAGACAATGACAGTCTCTTTTCTTGTATATTCACAGGAATCAGCATCTCACTGTTCAATTTTTATTGTTACAAGTATTGCTACCAACAATCCACTGCAACGGACAATGCAAATAATAACAGGTCGGGGGGGGGGGGGGGTGGACAAACAGCAAAACGTGCTGGACGTTATAAGAATTGACAACAATAAGTATAGCTTACCTTCTTCTTGATATCCCAGCACAATGGAGGAATCGCCAACGTGACCTATATAAATTTTTCCTTTCCTAATGAACGCTACGCTTGCAGTAGTTCCTGATGTACTTGGAAGACCAGAGGCTGTCTTTGGCCAGCTTTCTGTAATTCATGATGAATATTGCTGTTTTAGACCATTCTTGGAATATATACAAAGTTTAAACAGAAAAGTCTTACATAACCTAAACATCCGACCAATGATTGATTTACTTACCCAACTGTCCCCACATAGAAAGATGAGTTTGTAGAAATCCCTCTCGTATAGCTCTTAAGATATCCTCATCGTTATCGGACCAAAACCCTTTCTGGTTAATAATATAGTCCATAAGATGTTCTTTTGCAAACGTAGCAGCTTCACACCCGCCATGGCCGTCGAAGATACCAAAATAAGCATATTCCAGATCCATCTCGTCTTCTGTTTGCTGATATGCCACTGAAAACATATCTTCCATGTATTTTCTTCCGCCTTGGCTACAATGTCCTGTAACACGAAGGTTAACACCTATGCTTGGAGCCATTTTATTAGTAAAATAACAGAAATTGTATTTTCACAATATCTAGCGCTCCACATCAACTTAAGCACCTTCGCACAGCGCCACTTGCATGTCGGGACTTGTGAGTTTCAAATTCATTGGTAGTTGTACGTTGGGCCGCGTGTAGCTGTTAACTCTAATAGTAATACGAACTTCAAAATACACATTTAGTTTCGTATGTATATTTTTCTATTTTCATATCGTTATAAAATGAAAAGTGTATGTCAATAAATGTAAAATATAGACAATTTTCATAACATTTAATTATTATCTGATCAAAATATTTTTATAAAGTACAAAATTATCATACTGGAAGCTGTACAGGTTTATACTTGTGACTGCTCCCAGTTTATCTTGAATTAACTCAACCGTTGCTTTTTAAACTGCAAAATACAAATTAAATCGTGTGTCTGATTAAATCATAATTGTGGAAATGCAGTCATCATGTGTACTGACTGTGAGTGCGCTATTTTGCATTGGCGGGTAACGCAAGTTGAGCATTGTTTGTTTTGTTCTGCTTCTGACATAACCGTGTTTGTCACGTGCATCTGTTGACACTTCGTTTACTGAGTTTGCTGCGAATGCAAATAACGTGCATTGGAAACCTCCCAAGGCGGTAATCAGAAATGTGTCTTTAAATGTCATACCTCCAGCCTGCAGTACAATAGGATGTTGAAGGAAGATGGGCGAGTAAAAGTAGTGAAGTGGACTGCTTACAGCAACCATAAGGTAAAAATAACTTTCTTTTTTGTTTTTAGCATATAAAATTTTTCGAGTACAAACAAAACAGAATAGACACTCAAACATCAGAATGTTAGGTAAGTTAACACTTCCAGGCTGGGATTTAAGATGATATTAGAATACATCAAGATCTTCAAATAAGAAGTATTTTTATAGACAAACATCCGATGTATAATTGCTCATTCTGTGTCATATGGAAAACTTCACTGTAAGTACTAACTACATTTTATTTATATGTGCTTTTGTAATGTGAATACAATTTAAGAAAGCTGTAACATGTGCTGTTCCACTTTTTGCATTATGTAAAGTGACCACAGGCCTGAAAGAAACATTAAATAAGTGAGCCTGTAAACTGATTTATTAATGGATAGTTTAGGAAGTTCTTTCATTAAATTCTACACTATAGTAGCCTTAGGTGTAGATGCACGTTCATTCATAGTGTGAAACAATACTGTATAAGTAGTGACAAAGTTGGTTGAATTTTGCATTTGCTGAGTAGAGCGTAATTAGAAGCAGAAAAAGGTAATAGCTGATAATACGCTCCTATTTGTTACTACAGAATTATTGCAGCTTATATTTGCATTTCATTTATGTCTTATGACGAAAAATGTTTCTATTATATAAAATTCAAATACAGACTCAGAAGGTATATAATTTTCATTGTGCTGCTTCTGGTTTTAAGAACCACATTATACTGCTTTTGTTTAAGCTATAGGTAACACTATTACCTAAAATATCTTATGTTACACAGTCTTAAACGTCTTTATTTTGTGAGCATTGTGTAATTGTTAAAAAAGTAGAAGACAGTGCAATGCAAAATCACATCAACAGGTTGGCAAGTGACAGGTCAAATGTTTTAATTGCAATATATTATAGCTTAAACAGAATGTTTGAGAATTTCACCAATAAATTTTAGGTCAGGTTTTTGCATGGTAAAGTTAGGTCAATCATTTCCAATGGGACCCATCTAAGTTCATAACAGTATTCTTTTTCTTCTTATTTTCCAATGGATTACCTTCTTCTTTAGATAATTTATACTCCTAAGGATTTATAAGCCAATGTCTTGGGTTAGTAGCCTGTCAAGGAACAAGCAATCTTTTGAGTCATAGCATATACAGGATGGTGGATCAGCCCAATGCCTTCTATGGCTGTGAAGAAGAAAAACACAGAAGGTAGTAATGGAAGGGATGAGATCAAATTATCCAACCCAGCAATGATTGTTCACAGTAAGCCAGAATACATTTTGAACTCTTTTACAAGATAAATGCAGATATCTATTAACGTATAAACTATGGTTCTTCGTTAGTTGGTAAAGCACAAAATTCAGGTGTAAAATGAATGACTGAGTCTAATCTGATTTATTTTTAATTTGATTATTTCATTTTTATAGCATCCTTTTGACTTCTATGGTAATATTTGGGTGACAACTCATGGTACTATAACTCTCTAACCTGAGGTATTAATGTCAGATTCAATTTTGTCTTTTGTGTTTTTACACATTCTGTGGAGAGCGGGGAATAATTATAATTAAAAAAAATTCTGCATCTAAGCCAGGAATTGAACCTGGAGGAAGCTAGAATGCTGACAACTTAATATGAAGCAGTCTTTCTTTTCTTATTTTAATTTCTGTGTTGCAAAGCATGTCCCATCTCTTGTTATTGGTGCTCCTGAATTGGCAGAAATTAATTACAGATAGTAATGAATACAGAATTGCACACTGCTGAATGTGGACATTATAAATGTTAAAGAAAAGATATGGCTTTAAGCAATTAATTAATGTGCTTACAAGTGTGTTTCTTTCAGTGGGGCTGTCCATACAAGCCACAGTGTGCAACATTCATGATATTGGCCTATCATACACTTTATAACAGTCACAAAGCATATATAAACTATACATTCCAAGTACCATTTTTAATCTAATGGGTTACAAATAAATGCCATTATGAAGTGTAAGAAAATGAAAATGTTTTAAAAGACTTTTAAACAATTTTGTGTGTGTGTGTGTGTGTGTGAGAGAGAGAGAGAGAGAGAGAGAGAGAGAGAGAGAGAGAGAGAGAGAGAGAGAGAGACACTAACAGTATTAGTAAAAAACAAAAAGTTGGATAAATACAAGTTTTATAAGTGCCCATGATAGGAATGTAGATACCATTTTTTTTTTTTTTTTTTTTTTTTTTTCCAAACACAATTATTTATTTCTCATTATAGTCAGCTTTAGTAATCAATAAGTAAATTCCAGCCAAATAGCCATACTTGGTAAATAGTTTATTGATGATTTACATATTTGCATGTTCACATATTGACTTTGTTCTTTTTGTAGAGTTTGATATTGTACCAACTATAAGGTTTTTCACAAAGTGAACATTCTCAGTCTATATTTGGTTCATGGAAGTGTATGAAATTCTTGAACTGCCAATCTTATAATGTCATGTCTCGTTTTGAAGTTTGCCTTTGATGAGACCATATCAATAGTCCCATTTTAGGGATGCACATTTCTCCCAATGTATCTACCATTTTTTAACCCCTCCAAAAATAGGAATTGTCTAGTCCTGCAAAATACACCAATGATTACCACCACATTTTATCCAAATTCTGTTGTTTTGTTCATGTTTGAGAACAAGAAAAAAATAGCAGGGAGCTATAGTCTGATGTTCACCATGAAGAACAGTGCTTTCCAATGAAAAAGCTTATCAGAATTTGTTGCCACATTTTTTGAGGTTAACCTGTATGTACACACATTTCTCTGTGAGGTATTAATGTAAATTAGATGTGATGCACACAGGACTGGTGAGGCATTGCTTATACTCTAGCTAACTGTCCATTTCTTCTCTACAATTGCAGAAGACCCTAGAACATGTGCACAGTTGATGATTCGTCACAGGAAGGCTTTTTTGCCACCTCTAATATAAATTTATTAATGTTTTATTTTTGTGTGTGCCAGGTAAAGATTTGTAAGGAAGTTATTCCAACTCTCCTTTAAATTGAATTTTTTTTGTTTGTTTTTTCCTGTGGTTTCCTTCAGTTGCCAAGGTAAATACCTTATTGGATATTTAATACCACAAGTTTCACTTTCAATCTAAAACAATAACAGGAATTGAAAAGACACTAATTGCCATTGTCCTGTCACCTATCCACAGATAGTTAAAGACTGAATTGCACCATTAACCCCACCTTCTTGTCATTTAGCTAAATTGTTTGTATGGTGTGAGGAGATGGTACCTTAAAAGCCTAGCTGCCCTTTGCCATCTGACTGTCGATGGTAGAAGAGCTAACTGGATGGTCCTCTAATACCATCTTTTGGTGTGAAACGAAGGTAATATGGCTTGGGAATGAGACATTAAAAAGCTACTGTCCACCAAACACCATAATCTAGGTATCTTACCGAATAGTTCCATTGTTATTTGACTTGGATATTAAAGTAACGTAAAATAAAATAGATTAAAATATGTTGTGATAGACACATTTTCTAAAAAGAATGACAATTTTGATTAAAATATATCATAGATATTAAGTTATATTATGTATTTATTTATGCTAAGCTTTATATAGGTGAATATGACCGGTGTTCAGCCCTGGCTCTTTACCAGTCATACTCACATTTTATGATATTAAGTTACAAATTGTAAACATTTGAATTTTCTAGTAGTGCCCAGAAATCATCTTTATTTTGTTTGCATTTTTTTTATAGTAATTGGGAAATCATCAGAGATAGACAAAAGCTGCTACAAGAAATATGTAGCCCGCCTGGGTAGTATGGTGGTAGAATGTCTGCCTCATATCCAACAGGTCGTGAGTTCGAATCTCGCTTAGGGCGAGTTACCCGGATAAGGTTTTTTTTTTTTTTTTTGGAGTTTTCCCTTATCCTGAGAAGACAAATATCGAGTAACATTAAGCTCCATGGACCCCGACATCATTTGAGCATCATTTCACCAATGTCATTCATCGTCCGATATGACCAACCAGGTTAAAGGATGTAAACGTTAAAAAAAATAAATAAATAAATAAATAATAATAATAACAAATAAAAAATGTAGACTTCTTAACGTGCATCTTTTTATTTTCAAATAAAATTTTCTAGTGTTAATTTATTTTCAAAATATTTATATTGCATATTGACACTTTGCCATGTATGTCATCTGACATGCATTTGAAAGATTGTGTTTTTTCTAGTTTTCTTTCCGTTGAAGGAACTTGCTACAGCATGTGAATATTTGAATGGTGTTTCTGCATTTTAAGTGAAGTTAAAGCACTTACCGCTTAATTTCAATTCACTCCATGTTAGAAACATATCGTAAACGACGTTATGTGGATAGAAAAACCAATTTTTACTTTCTCTAGTGCATATGTACAATGTTACATAGGGGATAGAGAAGGTACTGTATTCCACTAAAAATTTCATCGGAAATAATGTTTTGAGGTCCCCTTAGTTTGAATTTTTTTTTATAGAAAAAGGTCCGTGTGTGTCTGAATAGCATAGCGCAAAAACGAAAAGTTGTTAAACACCACACTTGGTATTTAAGTTCGGTATCTTCCACGAAGATTTTCAGGAAAATTTCCCACCCGCCAACTGTCCTTTACATGGAACATTTTTCGAAATTTTTGATTTTCTAAAAATGACTAACAATTTTGATTAAAATACCGTATATTAGGCAGCGCCGTGGCCGAGTGGTTAGACCGCTCGCCTCCCATCTAGGCGGCTCGGGTTCGATCCCAAGCGCCCACATGCGGGATTCGTGGTCGACAAAACGGTGTTGGGCGGGTTTTCTCCAGATCCCCCAGTTTCCCCCACCACTCATTCCACCAATTGCCCCATCACCTTTCCAATCATCCATTTCGCTTATATTTCATATAATCCCCTTCCTCACATCTATGCTTGGCTACGGACAGACCCGTCGTAACAGGTTCTCCATTCTCTGGTTTCCTGCCGTTGGCTCTCCGATAGGCTTCTGACCCCTAGGCATCCACTTGTAAGTCCTAGGGGGGTGTCAGTCCTACGAATATGGGGAGGGTAAGCCGATTACGAAACGAAACTATATTAAAGATATTCACATCATTTGGATTTTCTGGGAAGAGCCTTTGAGGGGCCCTTTATTCTGGGTGAATTTTGCAGAATTTTGTATAACTGTGAAACCGTACGAGATAGACAAAAACTTACTACACAAAAAAAATGTAGATCTCACTAAAACAAATAATTTATATTTGTGCGTTTTTCCTATAGAGTTGGTCGTTTTTTGTATATTCCTTGTTATTGGTTTCAGTTTTAACCATGCAAAGCGAACCGAACCTCAATTGTCTCACATAGCGACCAGCTTTTAAAAGATTTGACTATCGCTTTATCCTAATGTAATCCTTATTTCCCTTCTACTTACAATGAAACAAGTAATAAGACCAATTCTGGTACTGTTTATCTTGATTAGCGTGATATAGGTAAGAATAATCTGTTGTAAGAATAGTTTTTGCAGAATAGGTAGAGAAAGTCATGTGAATGCAATACATCAGATTTTTAGAAAAAAGTGCGCGCGTAAGTCTGTCTTTCTGTGTGTGGTTTTGTGGGCAGCACACCGCAAAATCGATCTTGTTTAGGTTCTCCCTTAATACTATATAGTAGTTGTATTTGCACGGCCCTTGAGGAAGCATATTTGCTTAAATATAAAAAGCAAAATACTGTATGAGAACACCTTTCCTGTGCAATATCAATACAAATATACAACCGCCTACCGTTCGTCAGGGATTTGACCGGACAGTCCTGGTTTTCTTAACTGTCCAGGGTTGAGAACATAAAACAGATTATTCCAATTATAATAAATTTGAAAATGTTATTTATCTTTGGGGAAACAAAAATAAGGTAGAGGTAAATTATGGTAAATATTGGTTGACAGCTTAACAGCTCAGTTTGCTTGTTCAGACTAGTGACGGCTGTGTTCCATTTTCGTATTCCACGAATCCGTATCCAAATAGTTTGCTTGTGTGAAAGAATGATCAGTATTCAATAAGTGAGGTGAAGCACAATAGTTCCAGGACCTTGTATTTTATAAAAAAAAAAAAAAAAAAGAAGGAAGATTTTAACCATGTACTCCTTCGAATCTTCTTGTGTTACACCCCATGAAAAAAGAAGTACATTTAACGACCAAAACGACCAAGGTATGAAAACATGTGGTGATTGCATCATGGTATACAGTGTTCGCAGTGTAACGGAGAATTTTTTTACTTTATCTACACTAATATGTACATAGTGTACAGGGAAGGTACTGTATTGCAAACAAAAATTCAATACCGAGATTTCACCAGAAACACATATTTTGGGGCCTCCTGAATCCAAAAAATCTTATGTGTTCCATTCACATGATTTTCTCTATATCTCTGCAACAAATTATTGTTAAAAAGCTTATGCTTCTATTTACTTCATGCTAATCGAGAAAAAAAAATGTCAGAAATAGTCTTATTACTTGCTTCCTTTTAAGTAGAAGCGAAATAAGGGAGCACCATAGGTTAAAGTGATAGTCAAAGGCTGGTTGCTATGTGACGGAAGTTCCTTTGTTTGCATGGAGAGGAATTGATAAATTCCTGTATGAGAGAATATAAGTTTTTGAAATGTGAATAAAAAACAATGAATAACTAAAAAACGATCAACTCCACGAAAAACATTTGTATAACATAAGTTGTGTGTTTTAACGTGCTCTACATTTTCTTTGTAGTAAGCTTTTGTCTATCTCTTACTGTTTAGCAGTTAAGCAAAATTCGGCAAAATTCATCCAGAATAAAGAGGTCTTCAGAAGATATTCCCAGAAAATTCAAGATATACATTTTATTTGGTATGTAAATGTCAGTAATATATGGGATTTTAATCAAAATCGTTAGAGCCATTTTTTAGAAAATCAAAATTTACGAAAAAAGTCCCATGTAAAGGGTAGTTTGGGGTGGGAGGATTTTCTTGTAAATCTTCGTGTCGCATCCTTGGAAGATACCAAACTTAAATACCAAGTTTGGTTTTTAACGGTCTTTTCGTTTTTGAGCTATGCTGCCCACAGACTCACACAGACAGACAGACACACACACGGACATGTTTCTAAAAATGCTTTTTTTCGGTCCAGGGGGTCACAAAACATATATTTCCGGTGAAATCTCGGTATCGAATTTTTGTGTACAATGCAATACCTTCTCTCTACACTATGTACATAGTACGTATAGAGAAAGTAGAAAAGCATTTTTTGAAAAAGGCCCGTGTGCATGTCTGTGGACAGCATAACGCAAAAACGAAACGTCCGTTAAATACCAAACTTGGTATTTAAGTTTAGTATCTTCCATGAATGCGACACGAAGATTTTTCAGAAAATCCTCCCACCCCAACTACCCTTTACGTGGAAAAAGATTCGAAAATTTTGATTTTCTCAAAAATGGCTCTGACGATTTTGATTAAAATATCGTATACTGAAGATATTTACATGACAAATAAAATGTATTTCTTGAATTTTCTGGCAATAGCCCCTGAAGACATTTTTATTCTGAAAGAATTTTGCCTAACTGGTAAACCGTAAGAGATAAACAAAAACTTACTTCACAGAAATGTTGAGCATGTTAAAACACACAATTAATGTTACATGCATTTTTTTCCTGGAGTTAGCAGTTTTTAAGATATCCCTTGTTATTGATTTCAGTTTTAAAATACTTGATACTTTTTCATACGGAAACTTATCAACACCTGACCATGCAAAGAATCGGATTTCTATACCATAGCAACCACAAAGCATTTGATTGTCGGTTTATCCTAGTGTGTCCCCTTATTTCCCTTCTACCTTTAAGAAGCTAAGTAATAAAACCGTTTCTGCTAATGTTTATCTGTATTAGCATGAAGTAGATAGAAGAATAAGCTTATTAATAATAATTTGTTACAGAGAGGTAAAGAAAGTCATGTGAAGGGGCACATCAGATTTTTTTTTTTCTTTCTTCCCACATCTTCGGAGACGATGAAGATAATCTAAAACCACATAAACATAAGGAAGCTGTATTTGGTGCGACTTCAAAACTACAGATTATAATGTTCTAAAATGTCCAGCTCCTTGTAATACCCAATTATGTACAACCATGAATAAGTGGTTATTTGCCTACATTTATGTTTTGGAGAATGTATATTTTATATGTACGTGAAATATTCACTCACGTGCTTCTAGAAAAGAATTTTTGCCATATAAAATGAACAAAGTTCAAACACTACAAAGCGTGAAATAATTATTTCTGCGAAACACAAAATGTAACGGGTGGAAAATGAGCATCCTGTAGCAGTTGTCCTGGGTTTGGTTATCAAGCAGATGGTAAACCTAAATATGAGTAGTACAAACGAGAAAAATACAATAATAAGAAATTCTGAAAAGAAACGGGGGTATATTGACGTAGCTGTTAGATCGTTTTCGCATAATCTTAAACAGTTCCGCAGCTATTACTTGAAAGAGCTCCATGTAGGAAGCAATAAACACGACATTCCATTAGGTATCTTCTGCGATCAAATGTTTTAAATCTAAAACAATTTTAGCCTAAATAGTGATAGGATAATTGTAGTCTGTGAAGTCATAAGATATTATAGGACTATCCTGAGCTCTGAAGAAAGTTTTGAAGTGCTTAACTGTGTTCTCACTTCTTATTTATGTGAAATCGCACTCTCCATTATTACGTATCTGTAATCAAAGTTTATATGCAAACCAGAAAGTGGTTTAATACTCAAATTAACAAACATTAAACTGTGTTTTGCATATCAGTATAATTGTTATTTTGTCTCTTTATTTTAATACATTAAAATCAATATGTATTGTGTTTGTAACACATTAACTGTTTTGTGTATTTCAAAACAGAAGGGATTTGCAAAATGTAATAGCTATGCTCACAATAATTTTTGAACGATCTCCTTTTTGCTTTCTCTAGACTTATTGTTTACATAGTGTATAGAGAAGGTATTGTAATGCACCTAAAATTCTATACCAAGATTTAACCGGAAATACATGTTTAAGGTCCCCCTGAATAAAAAAAAAAACATTTTCAGAAAAAGGTCCGTGTGTGTATTTGTGGACAGCATGCTCAAAAACGAAAAAACTGTTAAATACCATACTTGGTATTTAAGTTTAGTATCTTCCAAGGATGCGACACAAAGACTTTCAAGAAAATCCCCCCCCCATTTATTTCAAAAATGGCTCTAATGATTTTGATTAAAATCGTTACTATATAAAACATTTATATGACAAATAAAATGTATATCTTGAATTTTCTGGGAAGAGCCTCTGAAGACTTCTTTATTCTGGATGAGTTTTATTGAATTTTGCATAACTGGTACATCGTAAGAGATAGACAAAAACTTGTTATACAAAAAACGTAAATCTCGATAAAACACACAATTTATGTTATATACACTTTTGTGGAGTTGGCCGTTTTCTAGATATTCCTTGACATTGATTTCAGTTTTAGCACTTACCTATACTTTTCTCAAACCAAGTCCTGGCCATGCAAAGAAACTGATTTCAATCCCATAGCAACCACATTTTAAAACATTTGACTATAGGTTTAGCCTAGTGTATGCCCTTATCTCCCTTCTACTTACATGGAACTAAATAATAAGACTTTATGCTAATGTTTTAGCATGAAGTAGATAGAAGAATAAGCTTATTAACTATAATGTCACAAAGATGTAGATAAAGTCATGTGAATGGAACACATCAGATTTTTGACTTAGGTCTTTATTGCTGTATTTCACTAATTTTCATTATCAAACACACACATTCATACTTCCAGACTACTGAGTTCTAATTAAAGAAACTTTCATATGGCACAGCCGGGAATCGAATCCGGGACACTTTGTTGAGAAGGCAGAATGCTGACTGCTGAACTTCAGAAGCAGAGAATGAAACTATTGCATCCTCTTCCTTCAGTTGACTTGTGTTTGCAAACAGATGGATAGTTTTGTAAGAAGAAAGCTGATGGAAATGCTGCTGGTCTGCTGTAATCTGTCGCTCTGAGAACTTTTCAAATAACGTGGTATCTTCTGTCTCGTTCTGATAAAACCTTATATCCGGGATAGTTTCAACTTTGAAACATGAGATTGCTTTGGGTGTAAAGTACAGCTTTCTGAAAGGGACATGGATACGCGCTAACCACTAGAGGCGGAAATTTTTGGCCACATCCGCTTTTTAACGGATCTGAGTCTTGCTCATCTACGGTTTTAAGATATACATATATAAAACCCTGCGCATGGCGCAGAATATCCGTGGTTTTGTTTAATCTTATAAGGCAGTAGTGGTGAAACCTTTTTGTGGCGTCCACACTTATACGGGTTTAAAATCTTTGTGCACTTCCTATCCTTCACAGAACAAAGTTTCCTTCCTGGTGAACGCAATATCATTCCATCTGAGGTTCATAGCTCTTTTCATATTTTCTGTGTATGTATATAATTTGCATAGTGTTACCCCCCACCCTTCAAAAAATCTAAGGAAACTCCTCAGATTTGATGTGTTACATTCACATAACTTTCTTCACACACGCTATCCTTTGTTTTCAAATGCCTTTTACAAACATTTCACGCAAAGCTTGTAACTTTCTCTTCTATATAAAGTAAGACCACAAATAAAATGCATATCTTGAATCTTCTGGGAATGCTCTTGATGTCCTCTTCATTCTGCATGATTTTTGCATAATTGGCAAACCGTAAGAAACAGACAAAATCCTACGACATAAAAATTTTGGATATCGTTAAATTACAAGTTATGCCAAATATATTTTTTATGTAGATGACTATTTTCGAGATGTTCCTTGTTTTTTGTTCAAATTACCCATACTTATACTTTTCTCATATGAGATGTTGCAATGCGGTTTCGTCCGCACCCCTCCATCTTGGTCATGCAAGAACGGAATTTCAATGCCATCACATGTTGACACGTCCTTAAAATATGTAATTATCGCTTTATCCGTATATGTTCCCTTATTCTCCTTGTACCTGCAAGAAAATATGGTATAAAACCATTTTGCTAATGTTTAAATCGTTTAGCATGAAGTGGACAAGAATGGGCTTTTAGAGGAAGTTTTATTTTTGTAATGTTTAACGCCCGCTTTTACTACATAAGCACCGCAGACGATGACACTGATGATACAGGAATGAAGATAGAGTACCAGTGGAATGCGATGGCGGTGGGAACCGGAGAACCCGGAGAAAGCCCGCCCCTACTGCGCTTTGTCCACCAAAAATCCCACATGCGGTCGCCAGTGATCTAACCGGGGCCCACCTTGGTGAGAGGCGAATGGTCTAACCACTCGGCCATGGCGCGGCCTGGAGAATTAGTTTGTTGCAGAATAGGCAAAGAAAGTCTTGTACGACATATAAGATTTCAATATTTTTATTTATTTATTTCATTTTCAATTGCCTATCAACCATAAGACGGTTTAAGTACAGCATAACTTCTCTGGGAGGAAAAATATATATTTGATAAATACTCTTCCGCCCAATTACTATAAGAATCTGTTTGGTTACATACAATTATAAAACACAGCATACTTCCTTCTCTCACGCTGAAGGCTCTGATCCATTTCCCAACTGCACAATGCCGTTCTGTTTAGCTTTTTAATAAGACCTTACGAGGAAAATGAGGTTTGATCCACAAGCTCATTTGTACCTTGATTTCATAATTGCATTAATTGTCTGATATGATCCGCTTAAACGCGCCAGTCCCCATGTCCGCACTAGCTTTGGTTCTTCATGGCGCAGGGGATCGTAGGTTCGAGTCCCGCCTTGAGCGTGGATGTTTGAAAATGTGCATGTGTGTGTATAGAAGAAAAAACAAAAAACGGTAATCAAATAGAAAAACAAAAGAAAATTGGGAAAATGGAAAAAAGAGGAAAAAGGAATATAGCGCCGGTGCCCCGACAAGCCTCCGGAACTGTATTTTTAAAAGATACACAAAAAAAAACCAAAAAAAAAAAACCACTAAACTGAAAGGAGGGACAGGGAAGGGGCTGAGCTCCAGTAAAAGGCATAATCTTGCTTTGAGTAGAACAGAGTAAACATTTAGAAAATGTTCAGTTTGAGAAAAGCCTTAGCAAACAAAGCACACTTTGCATATGCTTGCTATGCAGTTTCGGAGCTTTCATAGTGATTTTACTTCCTCTTCCGCTTACTTATAGATACAGCGACTTCCTACTATGTACCTCACAGATCTTTAACATAGATATTTCGGCGGAAATACACGTTTTGAGATCCCAACACAAAGATAAGCCTAAATAAACATCAGAATGTGGGACATACGCGATAATTAATATTTAAATTCAATATCTTTAAGGGCAACAAAGTGAATATTTTAAAAATTCGTTGCTCTTTATTTTCCCAAAAATTGAGTAACAATTGTGATTAAATTATCGTGTTTGATGGAATGCTGAATATTTATATTCTGAATTGAATGTATATAAATTGTGACGTCATCTTTACATTCAATTTTCTGCAAACGGGAAACCATGAAATATGGACAAGGCTTACTAAAGAAAATTTACAGTGGCCTTGAAATGCGTAATTTATTTCGGTGTTAACCATTAACGTTAAATTTGCACTTGTCTGTTTCCCAGTACATACTCGTATACTTTGAACTGCTGAGGCGCCGTTCTTTTGTTTCTCGTTATATTGTAAAGACTGCAATATCGAGACCAGTGTGTTCCGATCTCATTTTTACTTTCATCTGCCATTACAATGAATACATAGTTAAGTAGAGAAGGTAGGTAT
Source organism: Hymenopus coronatus (assembly GCA_030762935.1). Taxonomy (NCBI): domain Eukaryota; kingdom Metazoa; phylum Arthropoda; class Insecta; order Mantodea; family Hymenopodidae; genus Hymenopus; species Hymenopus coronatus. Next base: position 27,289,002 of record CM060895.1, read on the forward strand.
TGTATTCCACCCAAAAGTTCGATACCGAGATTTCACGGGAAACATGTTTTGAGCACCCCTGAACCCAAAAAAAAGCATTTTAGAAAAAAGTCCTTTGTATGTCTGTAGACGGCATAGCTTAAAACGAAAAATCCACTATATACCAAACTTGGTATTTAAGTTAGCATCTTCCAAGGATGCAACCCGAAGATTTTCAAGAAAAGATCGTCACACAGGACTACTCTTTAGATGTAAAATTTTTCGAAAATTTTGTTTTCTCTCAAAAAGGTCTTTAGCGATGTTGATTAAAATGTCGTATATTAAAGATATTCACATGATAAATAAAATGTATGTCTTGAATTATCTGAGAATAGTATGTGAAGAACCCTTCATTCTGAATGCTTTTGCATAACTGGTAAACCGTAAGAGATAGACAAAATACTTACACTTTTCTCAAACGGGAGGTCGTCATTCGTTTTTTATTTCTTTTGTTTTGGTCCTGGCCATACATAAATAAGCGACAGTTTTTAAAGGATTTGACTATCGCTGTAGCTTAGTATTGTCTTATTCCCCTTCTACATACAAGTAGAAGAATAATTTCCGTAACAATAATCGGTTTGCAACTGTCTCCGCCTCCTGTCTTCTCCCGTGTTCTGGTAGCTAATAAAGTACCCATGCATTGAAACCACCTTGTCAATATTTTAGTCATTTTTGACAGGAAGTGCATAAAAGAAAGCAGCTTGTTTATAAAACAGATATACAAATAATTTAAATTGGGTATTTCGTGATTGTAACACGCTTAAGCTTTTACTCTCTCATATAAGATTCTTGATAAATAAATTAGATGTATTTTAATGGGCTATTTTATTTTATGGCATACCGGTAAAATAATTGCGTCATCAATTTATGTAACGCAATTTCATTTGCCGCGATGAAAAGTAAAAAGGAAAAGGAAAAAAGAGAAAGCTCTGAATAACCGCTTAGTAGCGGTTTCTTAAATCCAATAAAACCTAAAGCACAAATACTTTAAAATCGCTATCAAGAACCTGAACGCTCAGTTCTTAAGATTCGCAGAACACATCCGAAAAAACTCTTTTGTGTTCCATTCACTTAACTTTCTCTGGCTGTTCCATACACAAACTGTTCTTATTATTTTTTAATCTACATCATGCTAATCGAGATAAATATAAATAGAATTGGTTTTATTGCTTGTTTCCTTGTAAACACAAGGGAAATAAAAGAATACTCTAGGCTAAAGTGATTATCAACTCTTTTAAAAGCTGAGCGCTATGTGAAACAGTTTAGCTTCATTTCGCTTTGCATGATCCCGTCTGAAAAACGTCGAGTAATTTAAAATTTAAACCAATAACTAAGGAATATCTCGAAAACGGTCAGCTCTACAAGAAAAACGTACATGGCAAATTATTTGTCGTGACAAAATCTAAATTGTTTGTGTAGTAAGTTTTACGGTTTAATCGTTACGCAAAATTCTGCAAACCTCATCCAGAATAAAGAGGACTTTAGAGGGTATTTCCAGAAAATTCAAAATATACATTATATTTGTGATGTAAATATCTTTAATATACGACATTTTAATCAAAATCGTTAGAGCCGTTTTGAGAAAAGCATTTTCAAAATGTTTTCCATGTAAAGAGTAATTAGGTGGGGCGATTTTCTTGAAAATCTTCGTGACGCATCCTTGGAAGTTTGGTATTAAACGGTATTTTCATTTTTGAGCTATGCCTTCCACGCACACACACACACACATGACCTCTTTCTATAAATGCTTTTTTCGGACTGGGAGGACTTCAAAATATTTTATTTCCGGTGAAACCTAGACGCCGAATTTTTTTTGGGAAAATAATTCGTACCTTCTCTAGCTACTATGTACATTGTATGTATAAATGTGCTAGAGAAAGTAAAAATGCCCCACCCATATTACTTTAGAATGCAGCAAAACAATATTCTATTCGTCTGGGAGAATTCCGAATGGTATGGACGAAAATTTCTGTTTTACCCTTCTGTCCACGACCGCGCCTAAGGTAAAGGAGGTGACCAAGGTAACACTCGATTTATATGTGGGATTGTTGCACTAAATGTCAGAGGTAATGTGTCAAAATTACAAGTTGCTGCCGGAATCAACTTCATGAGAAGCTTGGCTCTGATGCATTCGGGGTCGTCCTTGTGATGCCCACGTTCAGCACCTACGGAATATTGCTGATTTAATTAGTGCGTAGGTATGCAACGCTCACCAAGTAACTTCTTGCTGTAGTGGCTCAACTGTTTATAGAAGCTAACTCTTATATTCTCACTTGCTTCTTAAGTTTACTATGGGGTGCACTGTACAGGCACCAGCTGATCTACCCGACATTAGATAGATAAGTGTGGGGTTCAAGTCTTTCGACTTCTTTTCACTGCGACCTTTAATAGATTTATTTGCGAATACCTTACTTTATAAATCCCAGATTAATTTAATGCTTCTCAGGTAACCTATAATTTTCATGGGTGATGTAAAGGCAATTTGACCTGAATCTGGAAAAGCAGATTCTAGGTGCCTTATTCTTTTTTGAGCAATTGCTTCGCATTCGCAAAGTTTATGTCTTGCCGTTTCTTTTTCTGTTAAACAGAATTGACATATATTCACCTCAACTTTGCCCAGATGGTCTCTAAGAGGGCAATGTCCAAGAAGAAGTCCATTTTACCCTCAGCTCCTGTTTGTTGAGAGTATCTTTTTTTGTTCTTTTTGCTGACAATTCAATGAATTGTTTTGATTGTTTAGTTTTGGAATTTATTCCCTGTAATTACTTACTTGTTTGCATTCCCAGGTTTTAATTTTCCCTTTGATGTAACACGCTGGCACTCCGGAGAATGGTTATGAGCCAATGAATGGGAGTATTAGCTCCTTCCTTTACTAGGCGATCATCAATTTCGCTGTCTTCAATTCCTTCATGTCCTAACGCCCACATTAAGGAACCTTGTTGTGATGCTAGTTTGTTTAATATCTGCAGATAGATCTCAGCAAGCTTTGACTCAATAGTGCGAACTCTGAGAGCCTTTAATGCGTCTTGCTTGCCCGATAAGATATAGATGTTTGCGCCACGAATGCCTTTATTAACATTTATATGTGCACACAGTTCTATAGCATGTACTTCTGCTTGAAATATGGTGGGTTCATTATCAAGAACTTTTGCTAGGGCAACATTAGGCCCATACACTCCTACACCGGTTCTGCCATCCATCTTCGAGCCGTCTATTTCCCTTTTCCTAAATTAGGTTTTTCCTTTTCATTCCATGTTTGACGTTCAGTTAATGCTAATGTAAAGGAATGGTATAAGTTCGGATTAGGTGTCATCTAATCCCATTATTTGATGAAATACTTCACTTTAATTTCACGGAGAATTTTCACGTGACCAGTAAGATCACCATCCGATATTATTCAGGTAGCTTTTTAAATCGAATGACTATTTAATTAACTTAATTTGATTACCTTTTTTTATCAGATTACTGTACAATTATCTACTTGCTTTTTACAGCGAATCCTCCCATTATACGTTAAAATTGTAATTTCGATAATACTATGGTTAGTAAGTTGAAGACCTATAAATTGCCTAAAATGCCCAAAAAGAACTAAATACTGAGAACTTATGTGTTCTATTCACATAACTTTCTCTATCTGGTCTGCAGACAAACTATTGTTACACAAGATTATTCTTTTATCTACATAATGCTAATCAAGTTATATTTCTAGAAATAGATTTTTAACTTGGTTTCCTGTAGGTAAAAAAGAAATGAGGGAATACACAGGCTTAAGCGACAGTCAAATCGTTTAAAAGTTGTCGCTATGCGTTTGTCATCGAAATGTTGTTTTTTCCTAGGTCAGAAATAAAACGAAAGATAACTTCCGTTTGAGAGACTTTAAGTAGTTGAAAAGTAAAACCAATCACAAGGAATATCACGGGAACGGTTAACCATTCAAAAACTGTATATGATATAAATTGTGTTTTAAGTACAATAATCTTGTGTGGTAAGTTTTTGTCTATCTCTTACTACCAGTTAGCCCCCCCCCCCAGAATGAAGAGGACATTCGTAGAAAATTCAAGATATACATTTCGTTTGCAATAACAATATTTTAAATATGTGATATTTTGAAAGATACTGAACTTAAATACCAAGTTTAGTGTTTAACCGACCTCTCGTTTTGTCCAATGAAACACACACGAGACCTTTTTCTAAAAAGTGTTTCTTTTAATTCAGGGGTTCTCAAAATATGTATTTACGGTCAAATCTCGATATCGAATTTTTGGGAGGAATACAATATCTTCTCTCTACTGTGTACATTGTATCTACATATTTGCTAGAGAAAGTAAAAAAGCATAAAAGGGTGGTCCAAATCAATAATTTCAGTTACATATTTAATGATTATGAATACAACATTGTAGTGGTGTGCAACATACAGTGTGAAAAAAGCTGGAGAAAGAAGTTGAAATGAGTATAATTACGATAATCATATTTCCAAAAAATAGTACTCCATCAGTATAAAATACCTCTGTTCCAAATTCAGATACAAGTTATCCCCCAAAAGAAGCTTTGCTAAGCTTAATTTTAGGCATATTTATGGCCTGGCTTCTACTGTGAAACTACAGTCAAACATAGGTGAATACCACTCCTACCCTATGGTCGAGGTCATGGCCAAGATGCTGTCAGAATAAAGCCACATTCACAATGAAATATAAGCGCAAGACTTTGTACCCTGCTATTCAATGTAAGCATTCAGATAGACACGCGCAGCGTGCTGCGTAATGCAGTGCAACGCAAGAGTTTGCAAACTCCAAACTTTATCCTTGCGTTGCGCACATAGAGAAACACTTCTGCATTCCTTCTTCTATGCATTGCCTGCTATTCAACAACAGACGATCGCAATGCGAAATTTTACAGCGGCTACTGTATATGCGTGCTCTTCTATTTGGCCTTTTCGCGTCATCTCATGTGTTCCCTCAAGAGGTTATGGCATCCTCCTTTGATTTAGTTTATGTACTCAACATCTACGTCTAAATTTCTTTGCTTTCATAAATCGTAAGGCGCAACGGGATAATTTACATTTCATTAAATGTACAGTTTTAGCACTTTCTGCGGTGTCTATGCTTGCATTATTTTAAATATTTTTCGATAAACAATTATTGTGGCGTCACTGCTGTGAGTTTCAATTGTTGGCATGCCATTTTATGTGTTTATTTATAAAAGTTGAATGAATTTTCTTGTATGACATTGTTTGTTGTGTTATTCAATTTGAAACTTGGAAGTTATCCGCATGTACGCATATACAGATCTAGAAACCCGTGCTAACTTGCGTTACGCTTACTACTGTATTGTAAATGGTCTTCCCTCGCGCTTGCGTTATGCTGCGTTACGTCTGCGCTTGCCATCTCATTGTGAATGTGGCTTTAGGGAATTTAAGAAGATTCAGTAATGTCTCGCGGCACGTGTTTATTCCAGTCACTCCTCTGCTGCTGTAAATGACGAGAATACAATAGAAAGGGTCCTCTCAACCGTTATCGGTTGTAACCTGTCATAGCAGTGCACATTAGTTAAAATACATTGGAACTAATGCTAGACTCTGCATTACAGGGAAAAAATACCTAGTCAGAAGCAAGTAACCTTTTAACAAGCCATTAAATGAAGCAAAAAGGCTAAAAAAAAGGGCATTTAAACAAAAAAAAAGGGGGGGGGGAATAAAATCCACAATTTTTACCCCATAGTGAACATATGTAATGTTGGGCCTCGTCTTGAAACAGTAGAAAAAATCGGATATGTTTCATTCACAGGACTTTCTCTATCTGTTACGCAAACACATACTCTTACAAAAGATCATTATTTTATCTTACGTAATGTTAATCAAGATAAACATTACCAGAAATGCTTTTATTACCTCCTTGTAATTAGAAGGGAAATAAGGGAATAGGATAGGCTAAATCAACAGTTTAAATATTTTAAAAACTGTTTTATACGATTGTCATTGATATTCGGTAAATTGTCAGGAGTAAAACAAGAGGGGTGAAACGAATGAGGACTTCCTGTTTCAGAAAAGTTTAAGTATTTTAAAATTAGGACTAATAACAGGGAATATCTCTGAAGTGATTAGCTGTACAAAACTGTATATGACTAAAATGGTGTGTTTTAACAAGATCTACAATTTTTGCGTACTAATGTTTTGTTTATCCGTTACGTTTACAAGTTATGCAAAAGTCATTCCGAATGAAGAGGACTTCAGAGGCTGTTCCCCAAAAAATTTAAGATATAACTTCTATTTTCCATGTAATGTCAGAATTTTATCAAAATCGTTAAAGCCATTTTTGAGAAAATAACAAATTTCGAAAATATTTCCTCGTAAAGAGTAGTTTGGGTGGGGAATTTTAATGAGAATCTTGGTGTCGCATCCTTGGAAGATACTGAAATCAAATATTAAGTTTGTAATTCAATCGACTTTTTGTTTTTGGCTTATCGTGTTCACAGACACCCGCGCGCACATCCATGGACCATTTTCTAAAAATACTCTGGGGGGGGGGGGCTCGGAGACCTCTAAACATCGAATATTTTATGGAATACAATACCTGCTTGTAGAGAAAGTTAAAACAAATCTTCAACTTCCTAGCCTTACTAATAAGTAATAACCGATGAAAAATCTCCTGGTATTCATGCAAAATTATGTGAAAAATTGGCGCCTAGCTTCCTTGCTCGCTCCCCCCCCCCGACCCCCGACAGACACAAAATCTGGATTTTAATGCTCTTCTTTTTATACACATCACTACAGGCAGTAGACAGTAATGATAACACCTGTTCGCTGATTTCTAATGTTAACAACTTAGTTGTGTACAACATACAAACGAAATAAAGCAAAAGTTTTAGCATGGGGTTATTAAAATATGTTGACAATGATATCGTATGCGTAGTGTGTCGTTGCAAGAGGATTTGATGTTTTGTATTATTTACACAGTAGTGGCATTACTTTTTTTATTTTTCTTGTTAAATTAACTTTCAAATTTAAACTTTGGACTCAACTCTCATTCAGGATCATTCTTATCTGATAAATTATGACCAGGAAGTGCTGCCATAATACGGCATTGAACCTTTTACATTCAATTGGTGCTAATTTGACCTTAATAGGTTATTTTGAAGCAACTTTGGAAAATATGTTATTCTTTAAATATATACATACTTGGTTTAATTTTGTTGTATTTAATGTGAAAATGGGAAATATTACTCTCGTATTACCTACAGGAGAACAACTGTTGGAATTCTAGCGATTTTAGGATTATGACATTTCAATAGCACTATGAACACCATAATGTTAAAGATATAATTTTTTTCCAATGTTTAGCCACCCCTATAATGTGTTATATGTCATATTATATGTACAATAGAAAAGTATATTTGGGAATTATACTTTTTATTTTATACTGGATTCAATTGTTATTAATTCATAATCCCAAAATCAAGCGATTTCCTCAAGTGTTGAACTCCAGTGTCAGTACGTAACAAATGCAGAGCTGTTCCTTTACAGGTGTCGTTCAAAATGTCGATACTAGACCACAGCAGAGTGCACAGCGATGCACCATCGACTTGATATTCCTAGCAACCAGGTTCATGCAAATATCGGCCGGTTACTCGTAAATGAGGCTCTTCATATGCCCCCAGAAGTAGCCCATTGCTGTCATATCTGGTGATCGAGCTGGCCATGGAACAGCAACCAATTCATTTGTCTCCAAACTGTACATCAATGAGGTTCCTAACATCGAGTGCCAAGTGTACTGGTGTCCAGTCATGTTGAAACTATATCAGCTGATAAATGTTCAGCAGCGCACTCTCTAGGAACTGATGGAAAACATGTTGAAGGAAGTTTTGTGCACGATTCCATTCAGTGCATCAGAAAGTATATCACAGAATTGTTGATAAGTAGCCCTTGTATCCAAGTTAACTGCTATAGATACGATCAACACACCGGTGCAAGCGGATTTTCGCTCCCACACATGGTTTGTTTCTACTATTGAAAATGCCCTCTCTTGTAAACTGGCTCGTCCTTAAACAAAAGCAATTACTCCGGAGCCGCCGAAGACTGTGAGTCCCTTATGCAAAATAGTCAGAAGGGATCCGTAAGCAGCTTTGTAAGTTTGTCTTGGAGTTCCGGTTCATCCTGTATATTAGTGATTGGACGATATCGGTGTTTAACGATACTAGATACGGGTACTGGTTTTTGAGCACACTCACTTTATAAAAGCCTGTAAAGTCAACAACTTGTTCATTGAATTATTTATTAGTAGATTTTTAAGAATAAAAACATGTAAATAATTTCTTATCAAATGCTAATTCTGAAAATGTTTTCGATTGACATTCTCCAATTGACAGCTATTTATTATATTTTGGTGATGCCGGAGATCATATATTCCCTGTTGTTAGTGAAGACTAGAACAAATATTTCTATGCACTGTATTTTCTAACGTCGTATGTTTTTTGTTTCTGCTAGATTCACTTTTTTGATCTCCTGGAGTAGGTAAATTTAATAGCTGATTGTGAGTTACCTAGACAGGGTATTGCAGAAATATGATTAAATCAGTTTCATTCACAACTCCATGAACGCTGTATGTTACACGAGTACCTATACATCTCCAGTGCTTTACATGTCTACATTTAAACAAAAGAGTCTATGAAATGTTGGATTGTTTCATTCATTCACAGGAAGGATATGATAGGATGCGGTCGGAGGAGACTCGACTCGGAACCTGAGGTTATTTTACCAATTTCCCACGAGGAGGCGCCCCTGCCAAGGAGGGAAGAGTTGAGAACATACACCGGGTGGCCAGAACCAGGAGTAACGGCATGGCAATGTCAGTTTCCAAATTGAAGCATCCCGACAGCGGGGCAGGCAGACTGGCCCCCCCCCCATCCCTCATAGGGTCCTGGAGCGGTCCTCATCTCGGCAAACAGCGGATGTCGGGGGACGGAGATAGTCACATTGAGCATCCTTTTTTCCTTGCCACGCTGCACCGAGCACCATTACCGATACCTAAAAGAAATCAATGGGATGACGGATAAATGAAATGACGATGAAAACAACATGGAGGTACAGGAAAGTCGGGTGATGAAACAAACCTACCCAGCATTCGCATGGCGAACCGGGTAAACCCCATAAAAGAAACAATGATCAGGTAGGCCGGTACGGTACCTGCGACCTCCCGAATGCGGGCCACAGACGAAGCCGCCTGAGTCATTCCGCAGGAAAAGTAATCAAGATCTGTCGAGGACTTATTTCCAACAATTGTTTGGAGACAGGTAGAGATAATAACGTGACATCTCTGCTCCTTTCATTCCTTATGTACAATAAAGTTAAGTACACATTTCTGTAATGTAATGCTTATAAACATTTAAATTTATCGAAGGTTTATCTCATAGTATAGATATACTTCGATGCCAGTGAATATCGAGGTCCCATCCCTGCTAGGAATGAAATATCCGCGGCACTTTTTATTTTACACGCTTTTTCTGTGGAGTAGCAAATACTACATTATATACCATAACATTTGCAACAAAAAGTCAATCTTCTTCGCAAGCATGTCTTTTGTCTTTTATTAAACAATGAATTGAAATTAGGTGTTTTATAGCCTTTGTTGGTGAAAAAAGAACAACTTTACAATGGTGACAGAATTGTCGAAATCGGTGGACTGGTTTTTAAGATCCCCCTCCATGTACACACTCGCATAGTTACATACACATGATCTCTCTTTATAATATTAATATATATTTATTTTGGTATCAACCCAGTAGGGGTGTAGGTGAGTTACGTCACGGTTGTATCTAATTGGCACAGAACTTGAGCTGTACAACCAGATACAGTTACTCCCATTAATATTCAGCTTTTTGTGCCTTTCCAAGTTTGGACGAATTTGAAACTGTGCAATACAAATAAAAGGCATGCAGTATAGCAAATATTCAACTTCCTGTATTTAGAACGTAACAATCAAGATTATCCTTTCGCTTCATTAAATAATCGAAGTAAAATACCATTGTATTTGTTATACATACATTAACATTTAGTTTTGTTCATCAACATTCGGTTTTACTGTGTCTACATTGTTTGGGGATAATACTTCAAGGGGGGCTGTGCACTCGTTCAATATACTGCATGGTCTACAGCCAGGCTTAAATCCACAGCGGCTTTTACAGTGAGTTGTGTACCCCTGAGGAGGTGAAGCAGGCGCTTCACCAAGAACACGACATTACCGCCGCTTCCGTAGCACAGCTACGAAAGACTATACAGACAGACGAGGGCGCCGTCAAAGTGCCGATGCCCCTCTTTATGGTCGTCGTGGACAAGGTACCAGGAGGTGCGGTCCAGCCAATAGATAGCATCCGTGTGCTGTTCCACACGGTCGTAAAGATGGAACGCTTTTACGGCCAGTGTGGACCAGTACAGTGCCACCGATGCATGGGCTTCCACCATTCCAGCCAGGTGTGCGAGCGTAAGCTTGCGTGCCTGCGCTGTGCTGGAGATCATATTGTACAATTCTGCCCTAGCCCTCCCAGAAAAAAGCCAGTGTGCCAACTGTGGGCTGGCACACTCCAGCGTATACAAGGTCTGCCGAACCCGGCAAAGAATCATCGACAGCCGCCGTCAAGGAGGCCGTGGGGTGGAGCCAATCCCCCCCGGGGCCTCCTCGGCCGCTCTCACAAGAGCGGAAACAACACTGCAGCAGGCCCAGACTACGACGGAGGCGGCACCACCACAGGCGACGGAGGAGGCACCACCAACGACGACTGAGGCGGCGCCCACGACGCAGACGACAGTGGACGCCACGACAGAGACCTCGGCGCAAGGAAGCAGGGGTACACATAGACAAAAAAAAAGTCTCAAAAGAAGAAAAAGAAGAGCAGGGCCCAGCCCACCGCTCGGCCGGGCCAATCACAGGTCCCGACCGAGCAGCAGACACAAGCCACGCCCTCAGCGGCGCAACAAAACCAGCCGCCCGCTGAGCAGCTTGTCACTGCCACGGCGGACACCGGCAATGCAGCGGCGACGCTCCAAGATCCCGAGTACTTTCCCCTGCCGACCCATGGCGAGGCAGTTTCCCCGTCCGATATGGACGAATTCAGGAACCTAACCCTGTGGTTTGGGGAATACATTAACAGGGCTCTTCCAACTCTTCGGAAATGTAAGCAGCAACTGTCCGACCCGAGGTTTAGTCCTCTAGTCAAGCACAAAATCCTGCTTGACACGTTGGAGGTGCTGTTCCCTAATTCCGCAATGTAATGGCCTCCAGACTTGTCAGGAGACCATTACAAGCCGCGTTTTGGAACGCAAACGGAATTGGGGGACATTACCCGAGCTTGCTTGAGTTTGTAGAATCCCACGGGGTTGACATCGTGTTAGTCTGCGAAACACACCTGCATACTGGTATAAATTTTTCTTTGCCAAGTTACACCACCCATCGGTCAAATAGGATCGGCCGACAGGGTGGGAAAACCGCTATATTCATCAAAAACCACATCACCCACACCCCTTTCCCCCTCCCGCAGCTTCAGCGCGTGGAGGCGTGCGCCATCAGGCTTGCCATTGACGGACTCGACACGCTGCTGATAGCTGTTTACGACCCTCCGGACGCCCGCTATTACGAGGCGGATTACACCGCCTTGCTAAACCTGCATCCTGTTGTCTGCATGGCAGGCGACTTCAACGCAAAGCACGGGCACTGGCATAGCCGTGTTTCAAACCAGAGGGGCCGCGGACTCTACCGCCTCATCAGCGGACATCCCAGCCTCAATGCGCACGGACCAAGAAGGCCTACGTTCTACCCGGTCCGCGACAGGCCGGACGTACTCGACATCATGATCACCAAAAACATCCCATTCCATCTAGACCTCTCAGTGGTAAACGAACTGGATTCCGACCACGACCCAGTCCTGGTCGACTCCAATGTTCACATACCAGCCCTGGCAATCCCAGACTGGTTTAAAGAAGTCGACTGGGATGCAGCAGTCCTAGAACTCACCCAGTCCATCGACCCGCGGCCACGCATCGACTCTGTCGAGGCGCCGGAAGCGGTGGCGAGGGCATTCTCTCAACAGATCCTGAAGGCGGTACGCTCTCACACACACACCGCATCCCGTCTGAGACCTCCAACCCTCGAACTATCCCTGTTGAACTCCGGCGGCTGATAAAAGCCAAAGCGACTGTCCGGAAGCTGTGGCAACGCTTCCGCCATCCCAGGATAGGGGCAGTATACCAGAGGTTCAAAACCCTGGTAAAGCGACTGCTCCGAGTGCACAGGAAACAGGCCTGGGAAAACCTGATCCAGACCGCCAACCTGCAAGAAAAGAAACCGTGGCGGATTATCAAGTCCCTGAGGAAGGACAAGACACAATACCAGCATCCTCTACCTGGCACGCGTGGTGCCTCGCTTTTGAGCCCTGCGAGAAGGCCACGGTGTTTGCAGACTACCTTGAGAGTCAGTTTGAACCCCGGGAAGACCCCAGGACGAGGACTTCAGTGACCTCGTGGAGGCGACGGTGGACTACCTCTATGAGGAGACGCCGCCACCACACGACGGGATCCATCTTCCTATAATCACCCCGAAAGAGGTGACTTCCGAAATTCAAAAACTGCACCCCAAAAAATCCCCGGGGCATGTCGGCGTCTCGGCGCCCATGCTCCAACACCTACCCCGAACGGCTGTGATCCACCTGACCCGGATTTTTAATGCATGCCTACAACTCCGTCACTTTCCAACTTGTTGGAAGGAGGCGCGGCTGGTATGCATTCTAAAACCCGGCAAGGACCCGGTCTTCCCATGCAATTACCGATCCATCAGTTTACTCCCGACCGTCTCAAAAGTTTTTGAGCGGTTGTTCCTCCCCCGCCTCACCCCTCTTTTCGAGGAAAGGCACCTCCTACCGGATCACCAGTTTGGTTTTCGTCGAGGAATTCCACGACTTTGCAGCTGCTGCGCCTCGCCGAGAAGGCTGCCCTGGGCTTCCAGGGCAACCTCAAGACGATCGCGGTGCTGCTGGACATGGAGAAAGCCTTCGCCACTACCTAGCATCAGGGGCTACTCTACAAACTCAAGCTAACAGGCGTCCCTCCCCCTATCTCACCCTGATAAGCAGCTTCCTCCGGGAACGCTCATTCCGGGTGAGAGTGGAGGGGAGACTCTCCACCGTCAGACCCATAGCAGTGGGAGTGCCGGAGGGCAGTGTACTGTCCCCATTATTCGCTGCCTACATGTCTGACATCCCGACGGAACCCCGAACTGTCCTGTGCCAATATGCCGACGACGTCCTCATAATGGCACAGAACAAGAACGCCCGTTACTGTTTCCCCCCACTACAGCAACTGCTCCGGGCCATTGGCCGGTGGAGTGAAAAGTGGAGGATGGCCATCAGCCCGGGGAAGAGTTCTGCTCTTCTCCTGGCGAAGGTCCGTCGCTGGCGGCCGGTGCGGCCCCTGAGGTTGAGGCGGCGGCAGATCCCATGGGTCACCGCCGCCAAATACCTTGGGGTCCTCCTCGACCGCGGGCTCACTTTCGCGCCACATGTAAGGGGCAAGTTGGGGCTAGGCCACGCCGCCCTCAGACAGTTGTACCGGGTTTTGAAATCCGCCATACCTAAACACCTCAAATTGCGCCTGTATCAGGCGATCATTCCTCCCCTGATCCTGTACGGCTGCGAGGTCTGGGGATCAGCGGCGCCGTCCACAATCCGCAGGCTTCAGGTCGTCCAGAACAGGGCGTTAAGGATGATCTACGATACTGGGCGCAGATTCCCATCTCACATCCTACATACCTATTCCGGAATCCCGTATATCATCGACGTCGTGAGGGAACGAGCCCGCACGTTGTATGATAAACTACCCTTTCACCCAAACCCTCTGGTGCGCACTTTGGGCGACTACGACCATAGGGCGCCAAGAAGGAGAAAATCCTACCCCCTGCCAAGGGACGCTCTCGGGCCACTAGCCTGAGAGACTGCCATCCCTTAATCCAAACAAGCCCCCAGGTTAAGCAGCAACGGAAGGGGTGGCAGCCGGTTGGGAGACCATCCGGCTGAAACCCTGCCCCCCAAGCTTAATCTGGAACCTACCACCCACCCAAATCCATAATCCTACCAACTTTCCTCCCACCTGGCCTGCTTAACTCGGTGGCCACACAAGCGGCACGTCGAGTTAAGCAGCATTGAGCGTGGTCACCGCTTGGGTGGGTGACCACCCAAGTGACCGACTACGCTCATCCCTGAGGCTGCGGAGGAATTTTAACACCGCCCGGCGGACACAGACACAACATCTTTTTCCCTGCAATATAGCACAGGTAAAACCGCTTTTAGCGGTTAGGTACTGTGGCGAACTTACATTCCGTCCAGGTAAACCTGGACGATCTGTTCTTGGACTCTGGACAGTGAGTTGTAAGCCCAAAACATTTATGATTTGTTACATCCAGATTAACATTTGCATATTTCCTTGTAGATAAAAAAGAATAAAGGCTTAAATAGATTTAAGCCACAGTCAAGTTTGTTGGAGCCGGTCACTATGTGGTTTGATATTCCGTTCTCTTTGCTTAGCCAAGAGCAAAAAAAAAAAAAAAAAGGAATGACGACATCCCATTTCAATATTAAAACCAAAATACGGAATATCTCCGAAATGGTTAACTCCATAAAACAAAATTCTTCGCAAAGAGCATAGAATTCAAAGCCTTCCTCTCTACTATATGCAGTAAGTAGCGGAAATAAGCATTCTGTCCAAAAATGCGGTCTAGATTTCACTGAAATACATGATTTGAGACTCCCTTAACCTCAAAGAAACATTTTTAGAAAAAGATAAGCGTGTCCGAGAACAGCGTAACTCAAAAACCAAAGTCCTATAAATACCAATTATGATGTAAATTAAGTATCTTTCAAAAATGCGTCACAAGAGTTTCGATAAAATCTTCTACCCGAAATTACCCTTTATGTGAAACATTTTTCGATTTCTTTCCGTTAAAAATTGTCTCAATATCTTACTTTAAATTATTTTTATAATAGTCACGATAAGACAGCAAAATTCTGCAAACTGTTCTTACAAAAGACTATTCTTTTATCTGCATCTAATCGAGATAAACATTATCAGAAATATTATTACTTGCTTCCTAGTAAGTAGAAGGGAAATAGGCAAATGCACTAGGCTAAAGCAATAGTCAAATCTTTTAAAAGCTGAGTACTGTGTGAAACAATTGAAATTCTGTTCCATTTGCATGGCCAGGAAAAAAAGATTAATGAAACGAAAGACGACTTCCTACTTGAGAAAAGTCTACATTTTTGTGTAGTAAGTTTTTGTCTGTCGCTTGCGGTTTACCAGCCATACAAAAGCCAACCAGAAAGAAGAGATCCACAGGGTATTCCCAGAAAATTCAAGAAATACATTTCGTTTGTCTTGAAAATATCTTAAATATATGGTATTTAAATGAAATTCTTGAGCCATTTTTTAGAAAATCAATATTTTCTGAAACTGTTCCTTATAAAAGATATTGGGATGAGGAAATTTTCATGAAAATCTTCGTGTCGTACCCTTGGAAGACACTGAACTTAAATACAAAGTTTGGTATTTAATGACTGTTCGTTTTTATTTTCTCTAGCCCCATATGATAATGCACAATGTACAAAGGGATAGAGAAGGTATTATAATGCACCCAAAAATTCGATACCGAGATTTCACCGGAAATATATATTTTGGGGTCCCCTGTGTCCGAAAAAAGCATTTTTAAAAAAAAAGGTCCGTGTGTGTGTGTGTGTCTGTGGACAGCATAGCCCCAAAACAAAAAGACCGTTCAATACCAAACTTGCTATTTAGGTTTAGTATCTTCCAAGGATGGGACACGAAGATTTTCAAAAAAATCCCCCCACCACAAACTATCCTTTACATGAAAAAAATTTCGAACATTTTGATTTTCTTAAAAATGGCTCTAACGATTTTGATTAAAATCCCGTATATTAAAGCTATTTATGTCCGAAATAAAATGTATATCTCGAATTTTTTGGAAATAGCCTCTTACTTGGTATTTAAGTTTGGTATCTTCCAAGGATGCGACACGAAGATTTTCAAGAAAATCCCCCACCCCTAACTAACCTTTACATGGAACTTTTTTCGAAATTTTTTATTTTCTCAAAAATGGCTCTAACGATTTTGATTAAAATATCGTAAATTAAAGACCTGACAAATAATATGTATAGCTTAAATTTTCTGGGAATAGCCTCTGAAGACTTCTTTATTCTGGAGGAATTTTGCATAACTGCTAAACCGTAAGAAATGCACAAAAACTTAGCTCACAAAAAATGTAGAATATATTAAAACACACAATTTATGTTATATACATTTTTTTTTCGTGGAGTTGATCGTTTTTTAGATACTCCTTGTTTTTTGTTTCAGCCTTAAAAAAACTTGTACTTTTCTCATGCAGGAATTTGTGAACTCCTGTCCATACAAAAGAACTTCAGTCACATAGCAACCATGTTTTGCTATCACTTTCACCTATGTTACTCCCATATTTCGCTTCTACTTATAGGGAAGCAAGTAATAAGACTATTTCTGCTAATTTTTTCTAACTTAGCATGAAGTAAATAGAAGCATAAACTTTTTAACAAAAATTTGTTGCAAAGATATAGAGAAAGTCATTAGAATGGAACACATCAGATTTTTACTTTCTCTATACGTACTATGTACATAGTGTATAGAGAAGGTATTACATTGTACCCAAACATTCGATACCTAGATTTCACCGGAAATACATGTTTTGAGACCACCTGAATAAAAAAAAAAAAAAAAAAAAAAAGCATTTTTAGAAAAATGTTTGTGTGTCTGTCTGTGTCTTTGGGAAGCATAGCTCAAAAACAAAAAGACCGTTAAATACCAGGCTTGGTATTTAAGTTCAGTATCTTCCAAGGATGCGACACGAAGATTTTCAAGAAAATCCCCCCATGCCCAACTACCCTTCACATGGAAAAATGTTCGAAAATTTTTATTTTCTAAAAAATGACTGTAACGATTTTGATTAAAATATCATAAATTAAAGATATATACTTGACAAATAATATGTATATCTTGAATTTTCTGGGAATAGCCTCTGAAGACTACTTTATTCTGGATGAATTTTACGGAATTTTGTGTAACTGGTAAACCGTAAGAGATAAGACTAAAACTTACCACACAAAAATTGTAAAGCACATTAAAACACACAATTTATAACATATATTTTTTTCCTGGAGTTGATCGTTTTTTAGATATTCCTTGTTTTTTGTTTCAGCCTTAAAAAACATACTTTTCTTATACAGGAATTTGTCAACTCCTGTCCATACAAAGGAACTTCAGTCACATAGCAACCATCTTTTGCTACCACTTTAACCTATGTTACTCCCTTATTTCGCTTCTACTTACAGGGAAGCAAGTAATAAGACTATTTGTGATAATTTTTTTTCACTTAGCATGAAGTAAATAGAAGCATAAACTTATTAACAACAATTTGTTGCAGAGATATAGAGAAAGTCATGTGAATGGATTACATCAGATTTTTTTCGGCGTGCTTTCAGTAACAAATAAACAAACAGAATCCCAGCTCGATCTTTTACATCAATGTGATAATGTCCCCTTGTAAGTAAAATTTTCAGAACTTGGAAGACTATCGAAGGGAAGTTAAGGAAGTCCGGCGCTTTCCGTTGATTCATCACATTTTTTATGTGAATATGAGGGTCTTTTTATCCCTGTCTGTCTGTCTGTATAATCACAATTATAAGAGGAAAAGAGGAGGATTCATCACTTTGTACCATAATTTCATAAAGGACGGGGAGAGGTAAATGGAATTAATTCATCCTTCGAGTTTAAAAAATCTAATGTGTTCCATTCACAAACTTTCTCTTCAAACTATTATTACAAAAGACTATTTCTTTATTTACATCGAGGTAATCGAGATAAACAAAGCAGAAATCCTTCTAATTAGAAGGGAAATGGGGTATTACAGTAGACTAAAGCTGTAGTCAAATGTTAAAAAAAAAAAAACGGTCATAATGTGAAACAATAAAAATTCTGTTTTCGCTTTGCACGGCCAGGAGTAAAACAAAAAAGAGATAAAATGAAAGATGATATCCTCTTGAGAGAAGTTTAAGGAGCTTAAAATTGAAAGCAAAAACAAGGAATATCATGGATACGGTTAGCTCTACAAAAAATGTACGAAATGTCGTATATAACATAAGTGGGATGTGTTAACGAGATCTACATTTTTTGCGTAGTAAGAGTTTGTCTGTTACTGTTTATTAGTTAAACAAAATTCATCCAGAATGAAGAGATCTTAAGAGATTACTCTCACAAAATTAAAAAGATGCATTTTACTGTCATGTAAATATCTTTAATATAGGTAGGTTAATCAAATTGATGATTGATTTTTGAGAAAAACAAAATTTTAAAACATTTTCCATGAAAATGGTAGTTTGGGGTGGGAGATTTTTCTTGAAAAGCTTCTTGTCGCATCTTTGGAGATACCAAATTTGGTATTTAACATCTTTTCGTTTTCGAGTTATACTGTCCACAGACTCAATGCACGCACACAGACCTTTTTTCTAAAAACTTTTTCTATTATTCAGGGGACCATAAAACATGTATTTCTGGTGAGTTCTCAGTATTGCATTTTTGGGTGGAATACAATAACTTCTCCGTACTTTTATACCTAGTATATGTAGAGAAAGTAAAAAGTACCCCTGCAACTCGGGCAGCCAGCTAATATGTTTAATTAGGCGATCTCTGCAAATGAGTATCGATATTATCGTGAAGTAGAAGCGTAAGCTTTTGTAAGAGAAATTGTTAAACAGGTGGAGAAAATAGTTTGAAGGTAACGCAGCAGATGTTTAAAACTTGATCGCATTAGCCTGCTGTATCCTTGTAAATCTATAGCGGAACGCCTGTATGTGTAATGAACGTTTGTGTTGATTATGAAAAAGGGATAGAAGAATGAGCTTTACAAGACTAGTTTTTGAAGTGTGAGTAGAAAACGTCAGGTGAGTGCTACTCAGACAACTAAAATGGAGTAAATTTAAGACGACCGACACCGAGATGGTGCGGTCAACTTGCTGACTCGTGTTCCGGGTGTCCCAGATTTGTTCCTCGGCGGTATCTTGCCTAGAGTTGGTTTCTTTTGCGTGTTGTCCTCAGGAGCGGAGCATTGCCCCCTGACAAAAATAGTTGCGGTTACCGCTTTAATCCAGTTATTCCCAAACTAGAACTCAAAGATGTGTGTGCTAATTTACATTGTGTGTTGAGACGGCTCTGAGATTTTGCAATACACAATAAATTGCATGGTTTTGAAAGTCCATACTCTTTGAATGATCATGCAAAGGAGAGAAGAAAAAAAAAACAATAGCGGCTTACCACTTGAAAAAATTATAAGTATTTGAAAACAAACCAATAACAAAGAATATCTGAAATGGTTAACATCACAAAAAATCTGTTGTGTTCCATTCACATGACTTTGTCTACATCTCTGTAACAAATTGTTGTTAAAAAGCTTACTCTTCTATCTATTTTATGCTTATCGAGATAAACATTAGCAAAATAGTCATATTACTTACTTCCTTATAAATACAGGGTTACTACAAAAGAAATAGACAACTTCAACTGCCTGTAAAATAAAAACTATTAGAGATAGCAACCTAATTATTTTGGAGGTATGTTGAGAAACCCTCAAAGTTTCGTTTGTTACTATTGGTAACGCTGTAGTGTTTTGTTTGTTATTGCAGAAGCTGAAATGGCGGAAAATCCTGTGGAAAAGGCATATTGCGTGTTGGAATTTGCTAGAACGCAACCAGCAACTGTTGTCCAACGACATTTTAGAACACGTTACCACAAAAATGAAATGATGCGCTCACAAAAACCAGCATCATCTTCATCATGTCGCAACATGTCGATGCTAAAGTCACGCCGTATGACCTTATCTTCTTCACTCAGAAACTGTAACATCTGTAATCTGTAAGGCATCATGTGTAGTCGCTTCCGCAAGATTTTCCATACAGTTTGCGGTGGAATTTGTAATGTCTATTTCTGTGAGCTTCTTATGTAGGCAGAACGAACACGTTCAACGTTTTCTTCCGAAACTCTTGGTCTTCCCGAGCTCTTCCCTTTGCACAAACATCCCGTTGTCTCGAATTTTCTATACCAGTCGTAGATTGACTGTCTAGTCGGTGGCGTTTTGTGGTAACGTGTTCTAAAATGTCGTTGCACAACAGTTGCTGATTGCGTTCTAGCAAATTCCAACACGCAATATGCCTTTTCCACAGGATTTTCCGCCATTTCAGCTTCTGCAACAACAAACAAAACACTACAGCGTTACCAATAGTAGCAAACGAAACTTTGAGAGTTTCTCAACATACCTCCAAAATAATTAGGTTGCTATCTCTAATAGTTTTTGTTTTACATGCAGTTGAAGTTGTCTATTTCTTTTGTAGTAACCCTGTAGAACGGAAATAAGGGAATACATTAGGTTAAAGTGATAGTCAATGTTTTAAAATCTGGTTGCCATGTGATTGAAATCAGTTTGTATGCATGACCAGGCGTTTACGAATTTCCTTGTGAGAAACGTTTAAGTATTTTAAATTGAAACAAATAATAAGGAATATCTCGAAAACGGTCAACTTCAGGAAAAACATGTAAGTAACATAAACTGTGTGTCTTAATGAGCTCTAAATTTTTGTATCTATCTATTGTGGTTTACTGGTTATGCAAAATTAAAAACAACAACAACCTCCAGAATAAAGAGTTCTTCAGAGGCTATTTCCAGAGAATTCAACATATACATTTTATTTGACAGATAATAGCCATTTTTGAGAAAATCAAAATTTTCGAAATGTTGTCCTTGTAAAGCGTAGTTGGGTGGGTGGATTTTCTTGAAAATCTTCGTGTCGCATCCTTGGGAGATACTGAAATTAAATATCAAGTTTGTATTTAACGGACGTTTCTTTTTTAGCTATGCTCCCCCCCCCCCACACACACGATCTTTTTCTAAAATGCTTTTTTTTGGATTCAGTAGGTCTCAAAACATGTATTTCCGGTGAAATTTCGGTATCGAACTTTTGGGTGCAATACTATACCTTCTCTATACACTATGTACCTAGTACGTGTAGAGTAAGTAAAAAAATATGTGTAACATTCACATAGCTTTCTCTATTTGTTCTGAAGCAAACTATTCTTACAAATGCTTATTCTTACAACTCCTTCATGCTATTCAAGATAAAAAAATAACAAAAATGGTTTTACTACATCTTATTTTCTTGCAGATACTAGAGAAATAATGGGATTTGCTATGCTAAAGCGAAAGTTACATATTTTAAAAGTTGGTCGCTATATCATGACATTGAAATTCCGTTCTCCTTGTATGACTACAGTGAAAGAAAGAAAGACAAAAATCTGATGTGTTCCATTCACCTACATCTCTGCAAAATATTATTATTAAAAAGGTTATGCTAATCGAGAAAAAAATAGCAGAACTAGTCTTATTACTTGCTTCCTTGTAAGTAGGAGCGAAATAAGAGAGTACAATAGGTTAAAGTGATAGTCAAAAGCTGGTTGCTATGTGACTGAAGTTCCTTTGTATGGACAGGAGTTGACAAATTCCTGTATGAGAAAAGTATAAGTGTTTAAAAACTGAAACCAATAAAAAGGAATATCTAAAAAACGATATATATATATATATAAGTAAATAAATTGTTATATACAGGTGTTAATAAACTATACAGAAATATTTTCACAGAATAGGTAGATTACTTAAATAAGTAATTTGAGATAGGAAATTTCGAAGTAACAACGGCTATAAGTTTCTGAAGTGCCAGTACGTCACGTATCGCGGCACTTCGTTTGGAATGAAAAAAAAATAATAACAATAAAAACATTTACTGTACGACAGGAATCGAACTCATGACCTTTGGTATAGCAGCTTCCCACGTTACACATTAATCCATCAGAGCAGTTGAAAGAACGCCTCCAGAGTAGGCTACATAACGCCAGTACCTAGTTAATGCATGCTCAGTGTCGCACTATCAGGTGATTAGTTCGAGATTTTACAGATTTTTGCGACATTACATCTTGAGAACGCTAGTAGCGAGCTGCTAAAATCGATATTTCTATACTCGGACAACGGTATTAAGAACATTCTAAGCCATTTTTTCAAAACCTGTTTTGCTTTTACGCTGATTTATCAGTACTTACACACACACACACACACACACACACACACACACACACACACACACACACATACACATAAATCCCCCCCCCCCAAAAAAAAATTAGAAACATGTCTGTGACTGTGTCTTAAACTTAAACTTAGTATTTAAGTTTGGTATTTTCCAAGGATGCGACACGGAGATTTTCAAGAAAATCCCCCCACCCCAACTACCCTTTACATGGAAAATTTTTCGAAAATGTCTCTAACGATTTTAATTAAAATATTGTATGTTTAAGATATTTTATGACAAACGAAATATATATTTTGAGACCCCCTGAACCCCCCCCCCCCAAAAAAAAAATTAGAAACATGTCTGTGTGTGTCTCTTAAACTTGGTATTTAAGTTTGGTATCTTCCAAGGATGCGACACGGAGATTTTCAAGAAAATTGCCCACCCCCTACTACCCTTTACATGGAACATTTTTCGAAAAGTTTGATTTTCTCAAAAATGTTTCTAACAATTTTGATTAAAATACTGTATGTTTAAGATATTTTATGACAAACGAAATGTATATCTTGAATTTTCTGGGAATAGCCTCTGAAGATCCCCTTCACTCTGGATGACTTTTGTATAACTGGCAAACCGTATGAGATACACAAAAACTTACAGTACAAAAAATGTAGATCTCATTAAAACAAATTTATATATATATGTGTGTGTGTGTGTGTGTGTGTGTGTGGGGTGTGTGTGTGTGTTTGTAGAGTTAACCGTTTTCAAGGTATTCCGGATTATTAGTTTCAATTTTAGCCACTTTTACCAAATGGGAACACATCTTTCTTCTCGTTTTTCGTTTGTCTACTCATGTAAAGCAAAGAGATTGGAATTTCAGGTTTTTCACATAGCAACCGGCTTTGAAAGAACGAGACCCATCACTTTAGCCTGTGTATTTTCTTATTTCCCTTCTTATAAGGAGCTAGTAATAAGGCTAATTCTGCTTATATTTATCTTGATTAGCATGATGTAGATAACAGATTAATCTTTTGAGTAAAAGGTTTGTTTGCCGAACAGCTAGAGGACATTTAAATGGAACATTTTTCCCCTTCTGCTTACAAGGGACCAAGTAATAACGACGATTTCTGCGAATGTTTATTTCGATTAGCATAGTGTAGATAGAAGAGTACGCCTTTTAAGAGTAATTCTTTGCAGAGATGTATAGAAAGTCATGTGACTGGAACACATCAGTTTTTTTTTTTTTTATGCTGGCTATGCAAAGGGAACTTAATTTCAATACGACCACATGGTGGTGATTATCCCTTTAGCGTATTGCGTTCCCTTATTCCCCTTATACCTAAAAGGCAATGCGCAAATAATAAAACCATTTCTGCCAACGTTTATCTCAATTTGCATGAAAAAGATGGAAGATTAAGCTTTTATAAGAATAGCTTATTGCAAAATAGGTGGAGAATGTCATGTGAATGTATTACATAAGATTTTTTCATATGATAAGTCGCTATTGTTTATTTTTTCTCGTGATTAGGCAAGAAGCATGGTATTATAAAGCCATCAAACAGCGATATGGTTTTCAAAAATATGACTCGCTTTAGCGTACTATCTTGTTCATATATTTAAATCCTACAACGAAACTATGCATATTAACAAGTACATAGAGGAAGAATAAGCGTATGTTAGAATAGTTAAGAGGGAATACAACAGTGCTGCCACTATTCGGTTGTTTCTCGCGAAATCGTTAAAGGGTAAGTAATTTTAGCGTCAGCATACAATTTTTTTACTATCGCTTTAGCTACTATATTGTTCATATGTTTAAATACCTATAGTGAAATTGGTTGTATTAAAAGTACATAGATGAAGTATAAGCCTATGTAAGAATGGTGAATGCAACATGCTGCCGCTATTCACTTGCTTCTCGCGAAATCGTTAAGGAGTAAGGAATTTTAGGGTCGGCACACAAATATTTGACTATCGCTTGAGTCTCTTGTATCTTGCTTATAGCTATAATGAAATGTGGACTGAAACCATAAGTGCAATGGTATATCTCGATTAGCACGGAGAATAAGGTTCTTTTGTAGAAGAGTGGACACGGCAGGTGTATGAAGGAACTGGAGCATAGAGGTAATGAGAATGGTTTGGGATGATACCGTGATTGAGGTGCCGATGTCTGGCAACATGGTGTTGGTGTGTGCGGCACTGCCGTGGGTGGGTTTTTGTGCGTCCCCTCGCCAGCCGTTCCGTGTTCAGTTGGTGCTCAGCCGGCTGTAGTACGCGACCACACTTCTTCTCGCCGATGCTCAAAGTTAGCCGCACCCATGCGTTCTGTGTCATCTTAAGTGAAACTAGTGTTCGAGTTAAGTGAGTGACGGAGATCATGGGTGAGTTGCTTATCTTTATTCTTTTGTTTTGGTAAATGTTTTTACCCCCAGTGTTAGAGTTAAAGGGGGAAATGAAATGCCGGAAGAACACCGAGAATACGGAAATCTTGCGGACAAAAATAAACTCGGTAGAGCTTTTCCTTCCTCTTCGCATAAAGGCATGATTGACGCGGGAATGAACATCGTTTAATACGCCTTTTGCCTGTGTTTCTGTCATTAGATAAGTGTTGGTAGTGGTTGAGTTTTTGCTGCATTAAAACATTTCGCCGATTTCATAACTCGTGTTCGCGATAAACATGGAATGGTTATCAATGTATCTTTAGCATTTGTGGACTCGGGTCAGTAGGTTTTGAAAATGTTTACTCCAGGCAAACATTTCATGATTTCATTTAAATGATTCTTACAGGCATTGTGTCCAGCGAAAGAACATTTTTGTTTTATTAAAAGTAAGACAAGCACATGGAAAATAGCATTTCTTAGTTTAACAGAGGCATGTCGCGTGATTTCTTAACAGTTTGGTGTATTGTTTTTTGTGAAAAAGCTAACTTTTAAATAACCTTTTGGTAAAGATTACGAAGTATGAGGGCACTTAAATTTTAGAAATACAAGCTTCAACGATGGACAGTTATTTCCAAAGTACATGTTCAGCAATGACAATTCTTTACCACCAAGTTTAAAATATATTACCTTAAAAAACATGTCCCAGAGGCGCCGGGTTGACTCCCGGCTGGAGCGGGGAAATGTTTCTTTAATTGGATTCGGCAGAGTCTGGCATATGAATGTGGGGGAATTCGAGTGCGTTTCAAGTTAAAATGAGTAAAATGCAACATTAAGGAACCTACTGGCACAGTCAGTAAACCTCGATATGATCATAAGGTTAAAGGGGTATACAAATAAAGAAGAAAGAAGAAGCGTGTCTTGAGCTACGTTTGTGGTATTGTTAAAGGCTTGTGCTGAAAGACCATCACGTGTTTTGTTTTTGACAAGCGTCGGTGAAGTAAGATTATGAAGATGATGCCGAGATCGCCAGTGTTGTGGCGGCGTTGTTATCGATCGCCACGTGTTGTTTGGGGTGTCCCGTCAAGTAGAAATCAATGAAAATGGGAGGGAGGCCTGCTACCGCAGTGGATAGGGGACTGACTGCATTGGCACAGCGTGGCGTCATTTAACCACCGTGCACGCAATGTTTACGTTCTTCCAGTACCAAAACACAAGCTTTCCATTTACCTGTCGTAATTCATTGAAGAAAGTCATGCAACTAGACGAGAGTGGAGTGTTTTACTTATAGGGGGAAATTGCTATTCCACTCTCAATATTCCCTTTTCTTTCATCCCACGCCTTTATGGCAATGTCTCTCTTAAAATAATGCTTCCAACATTGCCAAAAATTGTTAAAAAAAACTTTAGAGCTTCCGCAGGTGATACGGATTTTAAAATGTTGAAAATATTAATATGTCCAGATTTGAATGCTGCTAAATGGCGTAGGCTTTAAGTTCTAGGAATCATTGGGGTTTTAAGCTTCATCGGTCCCTCAGGTACCCTTTGCGATTTGGACTCTCCTCGTTTGCAGAAACAGCTTCCTTGCACATTTCGTTGTAGGCACGATAGTCAGATCTTTAAAAAACGGGTCGCTGTACGTTGACCTAGAAACACGAAACTACTGAATGTTGTACCACGTTTCCATGGGGAATTGAAATCGATTTGAATACACTTGCCGTATTGAATACTGCATGGAGACGCGGATTCAAATCGTATTGAATCTTGGATCCGATCCTAAAACGTTGGATCGGAACGAGATCGGATCGAAGTATATTGCATGAAAACACCTTCCTATTCAAATAGTTTTGAATACGGCAAAGAAACTCTTCTGCTATACTCGCAGCACCTGGTGGTCATATGTTAACGCTTTCTGTTTATTTCACTGTGGTAAATTATAACAACCACTTTTATGGTTTCTATAGTAAATGTAAATGGCGTGTTATTTGTGGACGCTCTTTAACTACTGTGGTCCTCAGCGTCCCATTCTAAATTTGGCGTGAAGGGCCGCTTAATTTTGCTCAGAGGCCTCTCTATCAGGCTTGAGGTTCTTTTACGTACCGTAAATCTACGGCACGGGACCAACGGTTTTACTTCCCTTCCGAAGGAAGTCATGCTAAGGATTTTTACACCCGAAAAAATCCATCGTTCTCCGCCGGGTTTGAACCCGCGATCTTGGGTATATGAAGTTAGCATGATTTCTATAGTTTGCAATGTATACTCCAATATGACAACTTCAAAATGTACTTGTAATACACAAATAACAAATATGTTTTACAGGTTTGCTAACATAATTCCAAGTTGAACAACGTAATTAGACGAAAAAAAAATATTCTAGCCCACCTGGGTAGTGTGATGGTAGCGTGTCTGCCTCACATTCAACTGCTCGCGAATCTCGGTTAGAATGAGTTATCCGAATAAGGGTTTTTTCGGGTTTTTCCTTTATCCTGAGAAGACAATGTCATGTAACTTTAAGCTCCAATGGACCCGAGATCATTTGAGTATCATTTCACCGATTTCATTCGTCATCCATATGACTGACCAGATTAAAGGCATTAAGCTACAACAGTAATAATGATAATTCTCGAAGCGTGAGAATTCAAAACGATCTCAATTCGCATTGAATTTAAGATGTGAAACGCGGATCGTGTTGAGATGGAATTGGACCCAAATCGATTTTAATTCCCCATGAAAACGTGGTAATGATGACCTTAAAACTTGATGTGCTCATTTACAAGATATGAGATTCGCTGTTCTAAAACTATTCCTGCAAAAACGTATTCCCTTGTCTACTACTTAGTAATCGAAATGAACATTTTCAGAAATAGTTTCATCACATTTCCTTCTGTATACCGTAGGCTAACGCGGCAGCCAAAATGTAAAAATCTGATGTGTACCATTCACATGACTTTCTCCATATCCCTGCAACAAATAATTCTTAAAAAGCTTATACTTCTATTTACTTTATGCTAATCAGAAAAACATAGCAGAAATAGTCTAATTACTCGCTTCCTTGTAAGTAGAAGCGAAATAAGGGACAACTGTAGGTTAAAGTGATACTCAAAAGCTGGTTGCTATGTCAATGAAGTTCCTTTGTCTATATGGATAGGAGTTAACAAGTTTCTGTATGAGAAAAGTATACGTTTTTTATAGCAGAAACCAAAAATAAGGAATGTCACAAAAACGACGAACTCCACGAAAAAAAGTATATAACATAAATTGTGTGTTTTAATGTGCTCTACATTTTTTGCGTAGTAAGTTTTTGTCCATCTCTTACGGTTTAGCAGTTATTCAAAATTTAGTAAAATTCATTCAGAATAAACTACTCTTCAGAGGCTATTCCCAGAAAATTCAAGATATACATTTTATTAGTCAGGTAAATATGTTTAATATACGAAATTTCAATCAAAATTGTTAAAGCCATTTTTGAGAAAATCAAAATTTTCGAAAAAAATTCCATGTAAAGGGTAGTTGGGGGTGGGGGGATTTTTCTCAAAATCTTCGTGTCGCATCCCTGGAAGATACTAAACTTAAATACCAAGTTTGGTATTTTACCGACTTTTCGTTTTTGAGTTATCGTGTTCACGGACACACACACACACACGCGCGCGCGCGGACCGTTTTGTGAAAATGCTTTTTTTGGATATTGGGGACCCTAAAACATATATTTCCGGTGAAATCTCGGTATCGAATTTTTTGGTGGAGTGCAATACTTTCTCTATACACTATGTACATATGGAGAAAGTAAAAAGTAGATCGCTATGTGCTAGTTTTATATGTAGTTGCATAGCCACTGATAAATGAATAGTGACTTACCATTTGGAAAAAAGAAGTTCTTCTGCGTCCCATTCACGTGATATTTTTACCCACTCTTTTACACATTATTCACACAAAAGATTTTTTTTTACTATTTTTTTTTTTGTTATTTCATTTGTATAGTCCCCTTTAACATCAATGGTCATATCGGGGGCTTTCACTTGTGAAACTGTAGGTTCAGAACATTAGGTTAAACTTTATATTACTAAACACACGCACATTCGCTCTCACATTCATACTTCCAGACTCTATGGGGGATAGGGAATACTTCCGGTTAAAGAAAAATTCCCCGCCCCAGCCGGGAATCGAACCCGGGACCTCCGGGTGAGAAGTCAGCTCGCTGACCACTCGACCACGGAGGCAGTCACAAAAGATTATTCTTGCGTCTGCTTCGTGGTAATTGGAGGTAAAGATTTGTAGAAATTGTTTTATTACTCAGTTCGTTCTAGACACAAGGAGAACAGACTAGTCACATGTTTTTACTTTCTCTAGACGTACTATGTACATACTGGATAGAGACGGTATTGCAATCCAAAATTTTGATACCGGTATTACACCGAAAATACATGTTTTGTGATTCCCTGAATAAAAAAAAAACAGCATTTTTAGAAAAAGGTGTATGTGTGTGTCTGGACAGCGTAGCTCAAAAACAAAAGATCGTAAAATACCAAACTTGGTATTTAAGTTTGGTATCCTCCAAGGATGAGACATGGAGATTTTCAAGAAAATCCCCCTCCCCCAACTACTCTTTACATGGAACATTTTTCGATTTGTTTTTTTAGATATTCTCAAAAATGGCTCTAACGATGTTAATTAAAATACCTTATGTATAAGATATTTTTATGATAAACGAAATGAACATCTTGAATTTCCTGGGAATAGACTCTGAAGACGTCTTCATTCTGGATTACTTTTATATAACTGGCAAGCTACAAGAGATATACAAAATTTGCTGCATAAAAATAAAGATGTCATTAAAATGCACCATTTATGTTTCTCTCTCTTTTAGAGTTAACCTTTGCGAGATATTCCAGATTATTGGTTTCAATTATAAACCACTTAAACTTTTCTCAAACTCGAAAACATCTTTTTTCTCTTTACTCCTAGCAAGCAAAATATTGGAATTTCAACTGTTTCACATAGCGACCGGCTTTTAAACGACAAGACTATCGCGTTAGTCTGTGCACTTTATTTCCCTTCTACTTACAAGGGAACTAGTAATAAGACTAATTCTGCGTATGTTTATCTTGATTAGCATGATGTAGAAAACAGATTAATGTATTGAATAAAGGGTTTAGATATTTACCGAACAACTAGAGGATATTATGTGAATGGGACACAGATTTTTTCCCTTCTACTTACAAGGAACCAAGTAAAAGGAGAATTACTGCTAATGTTTATCTCTATTATCATGACATAGATATAAAATAAGCTTTTAACAATAATTTGTTACAGATATGTAGAGAGTCATGTGAAAGGAACACATTTTTTTTTTTTTTTAAAGCGGATTGTTATGTGTTCGTTTGCTTTACATCAACACGAGGAAATTAAAAAAAAAAAGCGAATAGCGACCTACCAATTGAAAATTAAAAGTAACTTATTTGACAAACTCTGGGTGGGGAGCCGAAGTGAAAAATGTGATAATCGCTCATCAAATTTTGGATGTTACCTACTATTCTATTCACAAATCAGATACCTCAGATATCAAATGTGTGTCCGGCCAATTATGTAGTTCTTTGTCAAACCGTACACTTATCAATTTTTGACAGGCTCAAAATTGCTATTAAAGCAACTTGTATCAACGAAAAGCAAAATTTATCCTAAATGCTTATGACTCCCCGCCACAGAATTGTGAAATTTAACGAGCTTTACATTTTTGTGTAGTAGGTTTTTGTCTATCTTTCGTGTTTACAGCTATACAAAAATAATTAAGATTGAAGAGTGCTTCACAGAAAATTCAAGATATACATTTTGTTTGTTGTGCAATCTTTTAAACTTAGTATTTTATTCATAATTATTAGAGCAATTTTTGTAAAAAAAATGTTAAATAACGAAAATTTGCCATATAAAGGGAGTGGAAGGATTTTCTGGATAAACTTTGTGTCGCCTTTCTTAAAATACGCTTAACGTAAATACCAACTTCTTGTTCTCGGATTAAATGACTTTAAACTTCTATCCAAAGAGTAGTTCCAGTAGAGGAGTTTTCTTGAAAATATTCGTATCCTATTTTTGAAATGCAAGTACCGAAGTGAAATAGCAAATTTGGTATTATCCAATGTATTGTTTTTGTGTTATCTGTACAGTTCACACACACACACACACACACACACACACACAGCACAAAGCACACACAGACATAGATCTTTCTCTAAAAAATATTCAGAGGGCCCCAAAATATGCATCTCAGTGACATGTTCGATGTTCGAATCCAGTGAAATGCAACACTTCTACCTACTAAATACATGGTAGAGAAAGTAAATGCGGAAGCACTTAGTAAATAGAGAAGGTATTGTATTTCACCCAAAAATTCGATACCGAGATTTCACCGGAAATGTTTTGAGACCCCCTGAATTTCCCTAAAAACATTTTTAGAAAAAATATGTGTGTGGGGTGGAGGTGGCGACGGCGGCAGCGGCAGCAGTGCTCAGAAATAAAAAGTCCATTACATCCAAAACTTGCTATTTAATGTTCCGTATCTTCCAAGGATTTACAAGAAAATCCGCCCAACTTCCCTTTATATGGAACATGTTTCGAAAAGTTTGATTTTCTCAAAAATGGCTCTAATAATTTTGATTAAAATTTTAGAAACATGGTTAAGATATATTTATGACATAAGAAATGTAGGTATATATTTAATTTTCTGAGAATAGACTGGCCTCTTCATCCTGAATGACTTTTGTGTAACTGGTAAACGTATCAGATAGACAAAGGCTTACTGCACACAAAAAACGTCTCGTTAAAACATACAATATATGACATATTAGTTTTGTAGTATTAACCGTTTCCAAGATATTCCTTGTTATTGGTTTCAATTTTAAATTACTTAAACTTTTCTCAAACAGGAACTTTTCTCTTTTGTTTTACTCCTGACCACGCAAAGAGAACCGAATTTTAATTATTTTATATAGCGATAGCTTTTAAAAGATCCAACTATCCCTAAACCTGAATTTTCTCATTTCCCTTCTACTTATAAGGAAGAAAGTAATAAGACAAATTCTACAAAATGATATAGATAAAAGAATCTTTTGTAATAATAGCTTGTTTGTAGAACAGTAGAGAAAGTCTTGCGAATGGAAGATATCCGATTTTTTGTACTCAGAATCTAGTCTGTTTTCTGTGGTGTTCGGTAATGACAATACACATTATATGTGGCGACACTTAATTACGAAAAAGCCAATTTAATTTAGTGATACCCCATTTAAATGTTGAGGTAACAAATTGTGATGATAATCTTGGCTTATGCGCATTTGTTTTACAAAATTAAGTAGCGATGCATTTGCAGTTTTAAACTTTATCATAATAAAGTGGGGAGAGTAATTACAGTGACGTACAATCTGTTTAAGTACTATCTAACGTGTGATACATGTCAAGTTTCTTACTAATTAACTATTCATTCTTTAGTTACGTCATTTGGTTTTGCGTGTGTGTAGTTTTGAACGAATACTTCACTTTTAAGAAGATAATAGTACTAAATTAGAGGAACAAAGTTGAATTATTATCGTATCAGTTTTGTTGTATTTTTCGTAACATTTGTAGTCAGCTTAAAACCATATTGCAGTCTCGTAATGACAATGCTGAGTTTGGAAGGTCGGCTCGTGTGGAGGATATCTGCACGTTGCAAGGATCTGATTGTACACCCTGTCGCATGCGCAATGCTACCATGACAATTCCTATGCGGTACTCTCAAATTACTCCAAATTACAGCCATAAGCTCGATAACGTACCCTCACCCGAAGTACACGTTTTTAGGTCCAGTGAACCACCACTCCCATCAAAAAGCATTTTTAGTAAACAGCTCGTGTATGTGATAACAGTATAACTCATAAACAAGTGTCTAACATATACCAAACTTCTTGAGATAGGCAAAGTTTTAAGTATCAGGCGAAGTTTTGCAAGAATTCCCTATCCCAAACTGTCTCTTAAAATAAAATGTTTATTTAATTTTATATCCTCAAAAACGTCTGAAACGACTTTAATGTAAAGATATTTGTATGACTAGTAAATGTATATCTTGGATTTTCTATGAATATCTTATGACTCCTGTTTATTCTGATTGTACTTGGCAATGTATGCTAAAGTTTATCTGGATTATCATGAAGTAAATAGAATAATAAGTTTTTTAACAGTAATTTGTTACAGAGATGTAGACAAAGTCGTGTGAATGGAACATATCAGATTTTTTTATTGATATCATTTTGCAGTTTTTAAAAATTCTTACGTAGTATTCCTGTTCATATGTCAAAAACTAGTTCATAATTTTTACTTTCTCCAGTGCGTATGTTCAATGTACATAGTAGATATATTATTGTATTCCACACAAAAATTCGATACCGATATCACCTGAAATACGTGTTTTGAGGACCCCTGAATAAATAATAAAAGAAATCATTATTAGAATAAAGGTATGTGTTTATATTTGTGTGTGCGTGCGCACAGCTTAACCCAAAAACAAAAAGTCAGTTGGTTTTTCAGTCTAGTATCTTCCCAGCATGCGACACGAACATTTTTAGTAACCTCCCCCCTAACTATCCTTTACATGGAAGATTTTTCAAAATTTTCGATTTTCTCAACCGCTCTAACGATTTTGATTAAAATACCATTAAAGACATTTACATGACAAATAAAATGTACATCGTGTCTGCCCCACATTCAACAGGTCGTGAGTTCGAATCTTGCCTAGGGTGAGTTACTTGGATAAGGTTGTTTTTTTTTTCTTGCCCCCCCCCGGCCTCTTATCCTGAGAAGATGAATGTCGAGTAACTTTAAGCTCCATGGACCCCGAGGTCATTTGAGCCATTATTTCACCAATTTCATCGTCGTCCCGATATAACCAACCAGGTTAAAGGAGACATTACGCTAAAAACAAAATTTAAAAAATTTAGCTTCACCATGAATTATCTAGCAATAGCGTCTGAAGACTTCTTCATTATGGACAACTTTTGTATAACTGATAAACCCTGAGTAAAAGATGAAATTTATCACAACGGTTGTATATCTCGTAAAACACAGTTTGTCATTCACTTTTTGTAGAGTTAACCGTTGCCAAGATATTCTTTTGTTATTTGTTTCAATTTTAAACTACTAAAAATTTTCTCCAACGGGAAGTCATCAATCGTTTCAGCTCTCTTTTGCTGTACGGCTGACCTTTGCAAAGCGAACCGAATTTCAATTGTTTCACACAGGACAGCTTTTAAAAGATTTGGCAGACGCTTTAGCTTAGTTAGTGTATTCCCTTATTCCCCTTACAAGGAACTAACTAGTAAGGCCATTTCTGCTAATGTTCATCTTGATTAGCATGAAGTAGATGGAAGAATAAGATTTTATAAGAAATGTGTTACAGAATAGATAGAGAAATGTGACTGTAACATATGATATTTTTAATTCATCTGCATGGAAACAAGATCACACGACAGTTTAACAGAAAGAATCCTAAACAGTTTTCATAAGTTATGCATTCGCACAGCAAAAGAACATAAGCACCCCTCTCTACCGTTTTAGTGTGAAATTGTACTCCCTGAAATAAAAGTATGTAGCCTTATCCACTCTGTAATGGGCCGATCATATGCAAAACTTTCCACAAGTTATAAGGTGCATTTTTAGAAGCTATTTGCATAGCCAGTTGTAGAACAAGTTTCTAGAATATTTTACATTTGCCTCACTTCATGTCTGTTTCTTAACTCTGTATAAAACTGGCTTGACAATCAAAGTCGGTAATTCTGCTCAGTGCAAATTACTACTACTGCTGTCAAAAGGCCTTTAAAACGCATAAAATACAAATGTGTGTCACTGGTGGAGGTACAATTGTCCATGGATTGGGTTTCAGAGCTGATGTCTGGATTTAATTAATGCCAACTCTCGAAAAGATATTTAATAATGATTAGAAGTCGAAAACTTTAAACATTTCCAGATAACTGATATTGAGATCTGAAAGCAAGTTCTTGAGCACGCAGCATTCTATATAAAACTGTGAATTAAAATCAGTACTTATAGTTTTAGTTTTTATTTGCTGCAGGAAATTCTGTTGTAAATAGATAGAGGAATTGTAGTATCCTACTCAAAAATTAGCCGCGCCGTGGCCAAGTGGTTAGACCATTCGCCTCTTACCTAGACAGCCCGGGTTCGATTCCAAGCGACCGCATGTTGACAAAGCGGCGCAGGGGCGGGTTCCCCCGCCTTCGCATTCCACCGGTGCTCCATTTTCATTTCATGTATCACCAGTGTCATCGCCTGCGGTGGCTTGATGGTAAAAGCGGGCGTTAAACACCATAAAAAAACCCAAAAATTCCATTCCAAGATTTCACCGGAAATGCGTGTTTGGAGATTCTTGGATCCGAAAATATTGTTTAAATTCAGTATTTTGCAAGCATGGCTCAGGAAAGTTTTGTGGAAAATCGCCTCACATAGAGTGTTTTCTTCTCAAAAATAATTCTTAACAAGTTTTATTATAACACCAATTATGTATGGCCAAAAATATGTCACCATATAATGTATCTTGAGATTTTTATTGGTCCTCTTAACTGTTCATTATAGACAGTAACCTGTCCCAAAATGTATTTATCTTTAAAACATGTCATTTTATTTCAAATCTTTCTTTCTCTTTGAGCATCGGCCTTTTCCGAGATACTCGTTTGTCGTGAAAAAAGAGTTTAATATCAAAGTCAGCGTATAGCAGCCTGCTTTTTAAAGATTTGAGTATTGCTTCAGCCTCGTGTATCTCTCTCGTATCTACACTAAAATGTGTAACGAAACTATTCCTAGAAACGTTTATCTCGTTTAACATTTAAATGAAAAAATAAACGTTTGTAAGAATAATTTGTAGAGTTTACACAAAAAAAAAATCTGATGTGTTGCACTCACATGACATTCTCTAGCTGTTCTATTAACTTCATACATAAGATTCTTCTTCTTTCTTCACCTTGCTTATCGTGGTACTCATTAGCACATTGTTCTTATTATTTAGTTCGTATAAGTAGGAAGAAAATAAGGGAATACACTAGGCTAAACCAATAGTCAAATGTTTTAAAAGCTGTCGTTATGCGATTGTCATTAAAAATCGCTTCTTTTCTTGGCCAGGAGTAGAACAAAAGAAAAACAGACACTCCCGTCTGAGAAAAGTATAAGTACTTCACAACTGAAACTAATAACAATGAATACCTCGAAAACAGTATGCTCCACGAGAAAAATGTATATGACATAACTTGTGTATTTTAACAAGACCTAAATTTTTTGTATAGTAAGTTTTTGTCTATCTCTTACGGTTTACTAGTTATGCCAAATTAAGCAAAATTCATTCAGAATAAACAGGTCTTCAGAAGCTATTCCCAGAAAATTCAAGATATACATTTTATTTGTTAGGTAAATATCTTTAATTTATGAAATTTTAATCAAAATCGTTAGTCATTTTTAAGAAAATCAAAATTTTCGAAAAAAGTTCCATGTAAAGGGTAGTTAAGGGTGGGGGTATTTTTCTCAAATCTTCGTGTCGCATCCCTGGAAGATACTAAACTTAAATACAATGTTTAATATTTTAGCTACTTTTCGTTTTTGAGTTAATCGTGTTCACAGACACGGACCTTTTTCTGAAAATGCTTTTTACTTTCTCTTGCCCCGTATGTACAATGTACATAGGGATAGAGGAGTATTGCATTCCACCCAAAATTCGATGTCGAGATTTTACCGGAAATACATGTTTTAGGACCCCTTGAATCCAAAAAAAGCATTTCCAGAAAAAGGTCCGTGTGTGTGTGTGTCCGTGTGCCTGTGAACGCGATAACTCAAAAACGAAAAGTAGTTAAAATACCAAACTTGCTATTTAAGTTCAGTATCTTCCAGGGATGCGACATGAAGATTTTGAAAAAAATACCCCCACCCCAAACTACCCTTTACATGGAACTTTTTTCAAAAATTTTGATTTTCTTAAAAATGGCTCTTAACGATTTTGATTAAAATATCGTATATTAAATATATTTACCTGACAAATAAAATTTATATCTTGAATTTTC
This sequence comes from Hymenopus coronatus, assembly GCA_030762935.1. Taxonomy (NCBI): domain Eukaryota; kingdom Metazoa; phylum Arthropoda; class Insecta; order Mantodea; family Hymenopodidae; genus Hymenopus; species Hymenopus coronatus. The sequence goes on from CM060895.1 coordinate 27,325,653, forward strand.
TGGGAATAGCTTCTGAAGACCTGTTTATTCTGGATGAATTTTGCTTAATTTGACATAACTAATAAACCGTAAGAGATAGACAAAAACTTACCATACAAAAAATGTAGGCCTTGTTAAAATACACAATTTACGTCATAAACATTTTTTTTCGTGGAGCTTACCGTTTTCGAGGAATTCATTGTTATTAGTTTCAGTTGTGAAGTACTTTATACTTTCCTCAGACGGGAGTGTCCGTTTTTGTTTTGTTCTACTCCTGGCCAAGAAAAGAAGCGATTTTTAATGACAATCGCATAACGACAGCTTTTAAAACATTTGACTATTGGTTTAGCCTAGTGTATTCCCTTATTTTCTTCCTACTTATAAGGAACTAAGTAATAAGAACATTGTGCTGAATACCTCGATTAACAAGGTGCAGAAAGAAGAATAATCTTATGTAAGAAGTTTGTAAAACGGCTGGAGAAAGTCATGTGAGTGTAACACATAAGATTTTTTTGGATACAGGGGATCCTAAAACATGTATTTCCGGTGAAATCTCGGTATCGAATTTTTGGGTGGAATACAATACTTCTCTATCCTTCTCTATCCCAATGTAGATTGTACATATGGGGCTAGAGAAAGTAATAAACTGATTTGTTACATTGATGATTTTTTTTTTTTAGCTACGAGGGTGGTCTGAAAAGTTTCCGACCTCAACATGAAGATGGCAAGCTAGTGAATTTCGTTGTTCATCTGTTGACAATTACTCACCAAAGTTTCAGCCATTTTGGACGCTCGGTTGTTATGTAACAGTCGTTTGAGTGAGGTGATGTGAGTGTTTTTATGAAAATGGACAAAATCGAGTATCGAGCTGTCATTAAATATTTGTTTTTGAAAGGCAATACGCCTACGCAAATCAAAGATGAGTTGGGGATTCTTTATATGGGGACTCGGCACCATCATTTACCACAGTGAAATTTTGGGCAGTTGAATTTAAACGTGGCCGTAAGAGCTTGGGAGACGCACGTTCGGGACGTCCAAAAACTGCAACTGCCGACGAAACCATCGCCAAAGTTCAATAAATGGTGCTAGATGATCACCGAATTAAAGTGAGAGAGATAGCAGAGGTTATGAACATGTCAAAAGAACGTGTTTGTCACATATTAAATCAACATTTAGACATGAGAAAGCTGTCCGCGCGTTGGGTGCTCATGTTAGACCAAAAACGTGTTCGAATGAACATTTCCAACGCTCTGATGGCGCAGTTTAGGCGCAATAAATCCGAGTTTTGGCGCCGATTAATTACTGTAGATGAAACTTGGATACACCCGAAACAAAAATACAGTCCAAACAGTGGATTGCAAAGAGGAAACCGGCTCCAAAAAAAGCAAAAACTGTTTTTTCGGCTGGGGAAGTGATGCCGCCTGTTTTTTAGGATAGTCATGGAGTTATTTTAATCGATTATCTTCAAAAAGGAAAAACCATTACAGGAGCATACTATGCATTATTACTTGACAAGCTGAAGGCAGAACTTGCGGGAAAGCGGCCACATTTACAGAAAAAGAAAATAATGTTTCACCAAGACGGTTGCAATGGCGAAAACCCACGAATTACGGTTTGAACTGCTTGACCATTCGCCTTACTCACCAGATCTAGTCCCAAATGACTTCTTTTTGTTCCCTCATCTGAAAATTACCCTCGGAGGACAGAAATTTCATTAAATGAAGAGGCAATCACCTTCGTGAACAATTATTTTGCAGAGAAAAGTGCCGAGTACTATTTGGACGGGTTACAGAGATGGGAGCATCGCTAGGAGAAGTGTGTAGAGTTACAAGAAGACTATGTTGAAGAAAAAAAAAACTGAAAAAATGTCTTGTATCCTTATTAGGTCGGAAACTTTTCAGACCACCCTCGTATTCTGCAGCAAACTATTCTTATAAAGCTGTATTCTTCTATCCACTTCCTGTTGCATCAAGATAAAATATTAATGAAATGGTTTTATTGCATACTCTCATATACGTTCAAGGTAAATAAGAGAATAAACTGGGCTAAAGCGATACACAAATCTTCTAGAGCTGGTCGTAATGCATGCCCTTGAAATCCCGTTCTATTTGTAAGATAAGAATGGAAAACGAAGAAAAAAATCTGATGTGTTCCATTCACATGACTTTCTCTACATCTCTGCAAAAAAATTAAAAAGCTTATGCTTCTATTTACTTCAAGCTAATCGAGAAAAAATCAGCAGAAAAAGTGTTATTACTTGCATCCTTGTAAGTACAAGCGAAATAAGATAGTGTCATAGGTTAAAGTGATAATCAAAAGCTGGTTGCTATGTGACTGAAGTTCCTTTGTTTGTATGGAAAGGAGTTGACAAATTGCTGTATGAGAAAAGTTAAGTTTTTCAAAGCTGAAACCAATAACAAGGAATATCTCCAAAAGGATTAACTCCACACAAAAAATGTATATAACATAAATTGTGTGGTTTTAAAGTTCTCTACATTTTTTGTGTGGTAAGTTTTTGTTCATCTCTTAAGGTTTAGCAGTTTTACAAAATTATCCAGAATAAAGTAGTACAGAGGCTATTCCCAGAAAATTCAAGATGTACACTTTATATGTCAGGTAAATATCTTTAATATACGATATTTTAATCAAAATAGTTGGACATCTTTGAGAAAATAAAAATTTTCGAAAAAAAGTTCCATGTAAAGGGTAGTTGGGGGTGGGGGGATTTTCTTGAAAATCTTCGTGTCGCATCCTTGGAAGATACCAAACCTAAATACCAATTTCGGTTTTTAACGGACTTTTCGTTTTTGAGCTACGCTGTGCACACACACACACACACACACACGGACATTTTTCTAAAAATGATTTTTTTTATTCAAGGTGTCTCAAAACATTTATTTCCGGTGAAATCTCGGTGCATTACAATACCTTCTCTATACACAATGTACATAGTATTTGTAGAGAAAGTAATAATGACTTCTCATTTAAGAAAAGCGTAAGTATTGGACAATTTAAACTAAAAACAAGGAAATTTCAGAAATTGTCAACTCCCCACCCTCCAAAAGATGTATTTGACTTAGATTGTGTACTTTAACAAAATATACATTTTTGGTGCAGTAAGATTTTTTTCTATCTCTTAATTATATTCATAATTAAAAGGGCTTCAGAGATATTCAAAGAAAATTCAAGATACACATTTTATTTGCCATGTAAATATCTTTAAAACATGATATTTTAATCAAAATTGTAAAGGGGCAATTTTAGAAGGTCTTTAATTTCGAAAACACTTTCTTGTAGGGGAATTTTCCTGAAAATTGATCTTTGGAAGATACTGAACTATACCGAGTTTGCTACTAAACCGATTTTTCGTTTTTGAGTTATGCGGTTTACATACACGCGCATGTGCCTTTTTCTAAATTTTTTTCTGAAAACATGTATTTCCGGGGAAATTTAGGTATCGAATTTCTGGTAGGATGCAATACCTTCTCTAACTACTATGTACATTGCACCTGATAGAGTAATAAATGGTAGTGGTTGGAGAAACTCGTGTGAACGTGACGTCTCAGAATTTTATGATTTTCTTCATTACTGAATCTTTATGAATGTGGGATGGAACTATGAACTGCTTGTAGAAGAATTTTGTGTGTATACTCCTATGGTGATAGATGCTTGTCACCTAGTGTATGGTTCAATTCCAGTCCTTCTATAGGGTATCAGGGTGGGGATAAATGAAATTAATTCAAACATACATTCACAATTTAAAAAGCTACCCGTGCTACTCTGGTAAGTCAGCTAGTGATATAATACAAGGAACTTTCGAACATTTCTCGATATGATCAGGATTTAAGAAACATTATTTTTATGGATTTATTTTCATTTTTAAATCATTTTACGGGCGTTTCGAAATGATACAACGAATATAACAGTCTTATAGTTACTACTTGAATATAGTCAAAAGTTTGATGTAATTTTGAAACTGTTTTAGATATGTTTTATATAATATTGAAAATCACATATTTTGAGATCAGGCAGATGTGTGTGACACCAACGTACTCGCAACTCAAAAGCACGTGTCTTGCCAAACACGTGTTTTGGAAAAAAAAAAAAAGAAAGAAAAAATTGAGTTTCTCCTTGTTCGTTATTGGCAAACATGTCAGCAAACTTCAGGTGAAGGTGCAAAGGACAGTTACTGCTCAAAAGACTACTTATGACTTCGACAGTTTCGAGGTTGCTCTTGAATGCGAAACATACATATTTTGTACTTATTCTAATCATTGTGTAATTGCCCTAATATTCGATAAACTCTCAACAACTATAGATATCAACAAGAGCTTGTTAAGTGTGTACACATTTCATTTACTATTATGAGTTAAAGAAAGTAAAATAAACGTCTTGTCTCACTACAAAAATGATTTATTTTGTTTAACTTTACATTACTAACGTTAAACTGCCTCCAAAAGATAGTATTAATGGCGTATGTATCCCAGCTTATTTTCTCAGTCATTTCCTTTCATTCATTGACTGTTGTGATTAAACTGCATGTTGGAAGACTAAACAAATAACTAAAGATATGCATAAATTCTTTTGCAGAGTTTCGTAAGACAGTGAAAGGCCCGCATGGGTAGTGTGGGGGTAGCGTGTCTGCCTCACATTCAACAGGTCGTGAGTGAACCCCGAGCTCATTTGAGCATCATTTCACCAATTTCATTCATCGTCCGACATGAATAATCAGGTTAAAGGACGTTTCGTTTCGTAATCGGTTAACCCTCCCCATAATTGTAGGACTGACACCACCCTAGGCCATACAAGCCAATGCCTAGGGGTCAGAAGTCTGTCTGGGAGCCAACGGCACAAAACCACAGAGCGGAGAACCTATTACGAGGGGTCGGCCCGTAGCCAGGCGTGAACATGAAGTGGACGATACAAAATGTAAGCGAAATTGATGATTGGAAAGGTGAAGATGGAGCAATTGGTGGAATAAGTGACGGGGTAAACCGGCGGATCCGGAGAAAACCCGCCCAGACGCCTATTCGTCCACCACAAATCCCACATCGAGCTCTTGGGATGGAACCAGGGCCGCCTAGATGGGAGGCGAGCGGTCTAACCACTCACCCACGGCGCCGCCATTTAAAGGACGTTAAGCTACAAAAAAGACAATCTATCCCTTAATGTTAGCTAATCACTGTGTGACGTTTCGGTCGGTGTACGATAAACAGCTAAGGCTCACTACTGTTGCTTCCCAACCTATCTGCGTTACCTCCAATAGCGGGAGGCAGGCACGCGGCTTTGTTCTTGGGTAACTGCCTAATCCACGTGATATGGCGTATTTTTGATATCCTTTATTGTCGTAGAAACCTGCATTTTCGCATTACCTAGAATCTGTCGTTTTGAGACACATATAATGGCAGTTCAACTATTTTCCAACCTTTCAATACCCTCAATATTTAAGATTTGTTCAACTATGCAGCAAAATTAGGCCTGTCTCGAGTTCAACTACATTTAATGTGAACGCCCGGCCATTTTCAAATTTGGAAATAAAAGATAATCGCTGGGAAACAAATCTGGCGCGGAGGATGCGAAGGACTTTGAAGTTTAGGACACGCAGTTTTAACAAACCCAGGCCACATTACTCTAATGAAAGAGAACTTCCTTTTTAGCAAGATATGGACGTTATAGTCTGAATAGTCCTTTAATTGGTCCAATAGTGAAATGTAGTATTCTCTAGTGATGGATCTGTCTTCTGGAGGAAGTCTATGAGCAGAACATGAGAAGCCCAGTAAACCGTAGCCATACTTTTCCTGCAGATGGAAATTTTGGCTTGCACTTTCATCTTTTACCACTCAATGTTTGGACTGCTCTGGAATGTAGTGATGCGTTAATGTTTCATTGACTGTGAAGTGTCGGGCAAACTGTGTGATAGCGTTTAAAGAACTCTGTATTTATTGATATCCCAAAACTTTGTAGCAATATAGTTGGGGACTCGATCTACCGAGGCCTTTGTAATGTCAGCCAACTCGCGGGCAGGTACAGCAGGCTGATCCAAGTCGACTCGTGATAGTAAGAGTATATGCACGTACTCAACCACAAAACTCGGAGCAGAGTAAACAATATATCACTGGACAAAGATCCTACCACAATACTTAGGTCCTGCCACTTCATTTCCATCAGCCGTGACGATAGCTTGTCCTCACTGCTGCATGTTGCAGGTAGACCCATGCTAGAACAGCCTGAGGTACACCATTATGGATTTTTGTGACTATACCATCGGTCGTAGCTGTTTTGGTACACTCATCGCTCATCTGTAATTTACCACTACTCTTAAATTTAGCACACCTCTTCCCCTTTTAACCGTCGAAAACGAAGCGGAAGAATCCTTCAGAATGGAATCTTAACTCATTTTGAGTTTCTGTTGAAGTTAAACTCTTCAAAATAAAGCACTTAATGGAACCTCTTGTTTCAGTTTTATCCATTTTGTAGAAAATGTTAACACTGATGTGCTTGTGTACACGATTGTCACAAATAAGTGACGCGCGTCTGAAACTTAACAGCGCACATCTGTTCGTGTCTGAATCGGTCGGATTTAACAGGAGGGGGTGTGCGTGCTCAACAAATAACAAATGTCGGCGGAAGAAAGAATAAGTGACAGGCCGTCCCTCCTTGCGGAAGCCATAGAATTACTTGCTTTATGATCTTGAGGAAGAACCATTAGCTCATTGACTTGTTTCCATTTCTTTTCATGCTTGACATTTAAAAAAAATGTACACTTTTACAACCTTTTGTAACAATTATAGTTACACAGACATTCATTATATCCCTTGCTGTTCATAAGAAGTGAGTTTAACTTAAGCTTCGTGTTGTTTTTATTTATTTATTTTATATAGTGTTTAACGCCCGCTTTTACTCGGCGATGACACTGTTAAACTTCCTGGTAACTGCGATGAAGTACTGCTAGAAGTTATTTCAAAGGATTCGTAATGGAGTTGGTTACTTATTCCACATGCCAGTTTTTATACTAGTGACAACCGCGTGGTAAGGAGGGGAGAAACGCGCATTTTTAAAGATGCTGCAGTTTAATCTGCAAACATTTAAACATGTAACGAGAAGTATTTCTAAAACGCTGATGCTACGAGAAAAATATTTTGACAAAAACCGTATATTTTATTGAACTGGAACATTTTTACGTTCGTTACACTACTATGTAAGTACATAGTAGGTAGAGAAGGTATTGTATTCCACCCAACAATTCGATGTCGAGGTTTCATTAGAAATATATGTTTTTAGGTCCCTTGTGTTCAAAAAGGGGATTTTTAGAAATATATCTGTGTGTATGTGTACGTGGACAGCATAACTCAAAAACGCAAAGTGGGTTAAATACCAAACTTGATATTTAGGTTTAGTACCTTCCAAGGATGCGACACGAAGTTTTTAGGAGAATTCCCCCACCAATTACCCTTTACATGGAAGGCTTTTTCGATTTTCTCAAAAATGGCTCTAACAATTTTGATTAAAATACGGTACTTTAAACATACGTATATGAAAAAATAAAAAAATATTCCTTCAATTTGTTGGGAATAACCTCTGAAGTCCTCTGCATTCTGAACGACTTTTGCAAAACTGGTAAACCGCAAGAGATAGATTATAACTTACTACACAAAAAACGTGTAGATATCGTTAAAATACGCAATTTATGTTGTGGACCAACCGTTTCCGAGATATTCATTGTTATTGGTTTTAATTTTGAAGTACTTGTACTCAAACATAAGTCATCCGTGTTTATTTTGTTTTACTCCTGACCATCAAAGAAATTTCATCGAATTTCAGTGACAATTGTAGTGACAATTTTAAACTATTTTACTATCGCTTTAGCCTAGTGTATTCACTTAGTTATAGTGAACTAAGTAATAAGATTTTTCTGCTAATGTTTATCTCGATTAACATGAATTGGATAGAAGAATAATCTTTTGTAAAAAATTTGTTTGCCGAATAGGTGGAGGAAATCTTGTGAAATGAACACATAAGATTTTTTGTGTTAAGTTTTTGACTACAGCTTTGGTTTTGAAGTTATATAAATTCAAGGTGAATAAAGAGGGCTTCACAGGTAGTTCACTGTAATTTCAAGCTACAAACTTTATTCTGCATACAGACATCTATGTTGAACCATGATGGTTAGTCAATGTTAGAGAAAAAAATCTGATATGTTCCATTCACTTGACTTTCTCTACATCTCTGTAACAAATTATTTTAAACAAACTTATTCTTCTATATACTTCATGCTAACCGATAAACATTAGCAGAAACGGTTGTTACTTAGTTCCTTTAAGTAGAAGGGAAATAAGGGAATATATTAGACTAAACATTCAGTTAGATTTTTAAAATGTGGTTCTATGGGACTGAAATCCGTTTCATTTGACAAGTGTTTGTCTGTCTCTTGCGGTTTACCAGTAATGCAAAATTCAACAAAATTCATTCAGAGTGAACAAGTCTTCAGAAGCTATTCCCAGAAAATTCAAATATACATTTTATTTGTGATGCAAATAGCTTTAATATACGCCATTTCAATGAAATTCGTTAAGAGCCATTTTTGAGAAAAACACATTTTTCAAAACTTTTTCCTTAAAAAGGGTAGTTTCGGGTGGGGAGATTTTGTCGCATCCTTGGAAGATACCAAATTTAAATACCAAGTTTGGTATTGTCTTTTCACAGACTGTGCTGTTCACATTCACACACTCATGCACACGGACCTTTTTCTAAAAGAAGTTTTTTTGAATCAGGGGGTCTCAAAACATGTATTTCCGGTGAAATCTCGGAATCGAATTTTTAGGTGCAATACAATACCATCTCCATACACTGTGTACATAGTACTTGTAGAGAAAGTAAAAACTGTAGTATTTCCATGTAATGAATAATTTGGGGTCGAGAAATTTTGTTGCATCCTAACAAATACAAGGTTGGTATTCATTCTCCTTTTGGTCTTTAAGTTCACAGACACAAACGCGTGCACAAATGGACATTTTTCTAAACATGCTTTTGAAGAATTCAGGCGCCCTAAAATGTTTGTTTTCCGTTGAAATTTCGACACAGTAATTTTGGATGGAATGCAATACTTTCTTTGCCTACCATAATCAGCTATAGAGAAAGTAAAAATCTGATCTATACTGGTCACTCGTGTATCGTTTTCCAAAAATGTGCTCCCCTGGATAATGTTATACAGAAGGTAAAAAGTCGAGTCTTAAATTTCTAGAAGAAAACAGTTGGAACACGGCAATTAGACCGAAAACAAATGTAGCTGTGTTTGCCTAAGCAGCGGGGGACTGAAATCCACCTGCTGTAACCGTTAGATGCGCATTGCTGCTGGCCAGCGGAGCTTATGTCATGGTTCGGTGAATAAAGATGTGGACAGATGTGAAACAAGCAAATACAAAAAGTATGTGCTTGGCGTATCTGGATGGGTGGTCGATCTAAATGGGGCGTTTTACTGTACTGCTTTTAGTGTCTACATTGTGTTGTAGCGTGCTTTTCGTTATTAGTGCCGTTACCTCTTAAGTTGAAGTTATATCAGAAAATATATTTTTTATGTTAATTACCTCAGGAACTGGCAGAAAATTCACATGCAGTTTGTTTAAATATATTTGCATTTTTAAAAATAAGATCTATTGCATTCATACGACTTGCTCTACATGTGGGTAACAAATTATTGTTAAAAAAACTTATTTTTCCATCTACTTCATACTAATCATTAGCAGAAATGGTCTTATTACTTGCTTCCTTGCAAGTAGACGGGAAATAAGGGAATACACTAGCCTAAAGCGAGTCAAATCTTTTAAAAGCTGGTTGCCAAGTGGCTGAAATCCGTTTCTTTGCATTGCAAATTTCCGTAAAACAAATGTTTAAGTATTTTAAAACTGAAACCAATAACAAGGAATATCTAAAAAATGGTGACTTTGAAAAAATGTATATTACATAAATTGTGTGTTTTAACGAGATGCATTTTTTGTATGGTAAGCTTGTGTCTATCTCTTACAGTTTTAACAGTTACCTATGCAAAGTTCAGCAAAATTCATTCAGAATTAAAGAGACCCTCAGAGACTCTACTTAGAAAATTCAGAATGTACATTTTGCCAGTAAATATATTTAATATACGGTATTTTAATCAAAATCGTTAGCCATTTTTGAGCAAATAAAAATTTTCCCTCAAAATCTTCGTGTCGCATTCTTGAAAGATATTATTTAAATACCAAATTTGGTATTTTACCGACTTCTCGTTTTTGAGTTATCGTGTCCACGGACACACACGGACCTTTTTCTAAATATGCTTTTTATATAAATGTATATTTCCGGTGAAATCTCGGTATCGAATTTTTGGGTGGAGTGCAATACCTTCTTTATCTACGTACTATCTAGAGAATGTAAAAACATATAGAATTTAGCCAAAACGCATTGAATGTTTTTAATTGGCATTTTAACTGCATACTAGCGATAACGCGACGATTTCTTGCTGTAGGTTCTTTGACTCACATGTTTTGTTTCAGCAGTTAAAATGTGCACTTAGTCACGTAAATGGGCTATTCTAATTGTTTGTTATAGTATGTAAGTAATTTGTAGTATACACACTCGATTATATTTTAAGACAAAATAAGAGAAGTTCTGAGTTTGTAAGTAATTTACTTCTGTTTCTTTAATGATTAACTCCGCTTTGGAACATTTATACCCCATTCACAATCGAAATTAGCAATCAACTAAATTAAATGTTTTGTAATGGGACCATTCACAATTACGTGCACATATATGAATTAAATACAAACTTAGAAGCTTGCAAAGTTTTATCTTTCAAGTCCATGTTTACGTAAACATGAGAAACTGACCTATCACAGAGCGATTCTCATCACGTGATCAATCTTCCATTATGCACCATATTTTTCATTGGTACGTGAAATCTCGCAAACTGTCTTTAAGATCACAGACCAGGAATCTCACGGTATCTACATAAAAATCACAGAATTTTTTGTGGGGGTGGACTTGAATGGTTAAACAACTCGTTTATTTTGAGTCAGGTACAAAATCTGTCGTCGCTTCTCAGGCTGCAATATTAGCCCCAACTGTTGCATGCTCTTTTGCGATAAATGTATGTTTAAGTTTTACGTCCTTATGTCAATGCTTAATTTTCATTTTCAATGGTCCATTGTACCTCCAATGACTTATAAGCCAATGTGTTGGATCAGAAGCCTATCGAAGAGTAAGCAAACCTCAGGTCATAACAGATCTATATCCATATCTATATCCAGTGTCTGATATGGTGGTGAAGAAAAACCAAATGCTGGAATGAAAGGTATGACAGGAAAATTCGCGGATGAAATTATTCAAACCAGCATTCACATAGCTCCGAAGAAAACGGCGAGAAAAGCTTGCATGAGGTTGCTCGACACAGGATCTCCCGAATGCAAGTCGCGCAATTTACCGCGGCGCCACTTCGCTTGGTTGATAATCATTTTCAAAAAGCCTAAAATTAAATCAAAATCTATCAGCTATTTGTCACTTTGAATATTTATGTGTCTCTAACAGTAGCTTTACATTAATAATGTTTCAGGGTGAAAATATCGGTTTTCCAACCCATGCTTCATAAGTATATGTAGAAAAAAGTAACCAAAAAAAAAAACACTATAAAATAAATATTTACTATTTGATTTTCAAATATATTCTTGAATTTTCACAGATAATACGGAGGTGAAGAATGATTGTAAAACATCTAAAATCAATTTTTGGCAAACTTAAAAGAATCAATTTTTACTTCCGTTCAGTAGTACAGGATAGAAAGTTTACCGGTTTCGATCAACTTTTTCATATAGACAATCATCTGAGTGATTGGTCTAAAACTTGATAAGCATTAATCACAAGTTTTATCTTAGGGTAAGTTACCCAGATAAGGTATTTTATTTATTTTTTTCGGGGTTTTCCTTATCATGAGAAGGACATTCTACGATCAGTTTTCCCCGGGATCATTTGAGCATCATTTCACCCATTTCAATCATCGTCTGATATGACCCACTAGGTTAAAGGACACCAAACACGCTCGCGCGCGCACTCACAAACATATACATCTCGAGCAGTAGATAACCATAACTTTGCTTTTGAGTGGAATACGTTTCACACTATTTGTATAAAATCTAATACAAAATGGAATCTAAGATGAATAATCTTACTTGTCTGCTCTAAATATTTTCTTTCTATAGTTACTGGCTTGCATTGCCAATTCCAAATATATGATAACTCCAGTTTATTAGTGTATCAGTGACCGCATGTTGTTGATGCCATATAGTTGTGCTAATTGTAGAGTAACTTTCGTATAAGTATGACTAAATTTGTTATTCTGTTCTTTCTTGTACCTATCATGTCTATTATTTTCTAAAATAATTTTACCTTATACATTCTGCTTGATCATTCTTACCTATTTTTCTCCAACCTTGCTCATATAGGCCCCACAATTTTATATTTAATAAGTATTTCACAATTCTTAAAATAATATTACTCTAGGTGGAACATTCACATAGGTTTATGGTAGATCACTTGGTGATGTAAACCTAAGATTGTTTACAAAAGGTTATATTAATGTTATAAACATCTTTCCAGGCTTCATGTACAACGCTTGTTTCTACTCCACATGACATTTTGGCTTCCGTTTCAGGGCTTGATACAAGTAGAGAACGCAAATTCACGTCAAAAATGGAGTGTTATTTATGGACGTTCTTTAACTGCTGTGGTTCTCAGCGTCCCATTCTAAATTGGGCGTGAAAGACCGCTTAATTTTGCTCAGAGACCTCTCTATCAGGCCTGAGGTTCTTTTACGTGCCGTAAATCTAGGACACGGGACCAACGGCTTTACTTCCCTTCCGAAGGAAGCCATTCTAAGGATTTTTACACCCGAAAAAAATCTATCGTCCTCCGACGGGTTTGAACCCGCGACCTTGGGTGTATGAAGTCAGCATGGCAACCATCACACCACGGAGGGCGACAAAAAAAATGCATGTCAGATGACCTTAGTTGCCCACTCAGTTTTCTGTAAAACAAATGTTTAGATTATTCACTACCTCACAGCACCTTTTGGCGCACTTTGGAGGTATATAGATATGAAACAGCGAAACGTACACAAGGAGTTGAGCTTTTATAGATATGCAATAGTTTGAGGATCGTAGATCTGCACAAAATCAAAGTTAACATAGGAAGAATTTCATCAATGTTGGCTTTTTTTTATTTTTTTTTCACCCACATAGTATATAGAGAAGATATTCTAATGCACCCAAAAATTCGATACCGAGATTTCACCGGAAATACATGTTTTGGAACCCCATAAAAAAAAAGCAATTTTAGGAAAAGTTCCATGTGTGTCTATGATAGCATACCTCAAAAAACGAAAAGACTTTTAAATAGCAAACTTAGTATTTAAGTTTCGTATTCTTCCAAGGATGCGACACGAGATTTTCAAGGAAATCTCCCCACCCCAAACTAACCTTTACGTGAAACATTTTCAGAAAATGTTTATTTTCTCAAAAAAAAAAAAAAGGCTCTAATGATTTTGATTAAAATACGCTATGTATTTGCACAATATCTTGAATTTTCTGGGAATAGCCTCTGAAGACCTCTTCATTCTGGATGACTTATTTAACTGGAAAGCCGTAAGAGATTAAAACTTAACTACACCAAAAATGTAATCTCGTTAAAACACAGAATTTATGTCATATACAATTTTTTGGGTTGAAATAACCGTATTCGAGATATTCCGGATTATTGTTTTCAATTTTAAGCCACTTAAACTTTTCTCAAACGGGAAGACGAGACGATCGCTTTAGCATTTGTATTTTCTTGTTTCACTTCTACTTACAAGGAAGCTAGTATTATGAGCAATTCTGCTTAGGTTTATCTTGATTAGCATGATGTAGATAACAGATTAATGTTTGAATAAAAGGATTGTTTGCCGAACAGCTAGAGGACATGTGAATGGAAAACGTTAGATTTTTACACTTCTACTTACAACTATTACGATTATCACAATGCAGATAGAAGAGTAATCCTTTTAACAATAATTTGTTACAGAGATGTAGAGAAAGATGTAGGTTTGATTCCCGGCCTAGCGGAACGTTTTTCAAGGGTGGGTAATTTTTGTGTTCCAAGGTTTGTTTACCTGAGGATCCATGTTTGTCTTCACTCAGAGCGCCCAGTATCAAACTAACAATTTTTCATGAATATTCTTTCTAAGTTTCAAAAGTACGAGGGTCATCTGTAAAGCTCTCGGAACTAGGATACAATTGTTCTTATTTTTACTCCATTGACATCAATGGACTTGTTCAGATGTTTCATCTCCTTTATCCCGTCACAAGTCAAATTCTTGTAGGCCTCGCAAATGCGCCCCATTAGACGGTTTTTGTTCATCACTTCAGGAAAATGTACGATATTTCCACTAAGGAGCTTTCTCAGTTACGGAGCATTTGGAGAACTGGTGGAACTAGGCCGGAAGAATAAGATGCATGTGACCACGGATCATACCCCATTTTGTTGATTTTTCCAACAGCAACACAAGCGTGAGCATTGTCTTTCTGGAATATGACTTCCTCCTTTGCCAAACTTGGCCTTTTTTGGTCTTCATTTGTTCAGAAGGTTACGATACACATTTCTATTTTTTCCGAAATGAAGATAATTAGCACAAACGCTTGGCATCCCAGTAAACGACGCCAAGTTCGCTCACCACGTCAAAAAGATGGATCAGATAGCCTAACCAAATGTGATTTGCTCCAAGAGGTGATATTTTTCATAATAAAATAATATGAATTGTAAAATTTAAGAAAATATGTAATTTTTCCACTTAGCGCAATTGAATTACCAATTAAATGAGGATATAAATCGACAGACGTGAGCTTATTAATAGACACGTTCAACTTGAAACCCAGTTTGCTCCAAACTTTTTTTCAGTATTTGCCAAACTCAAAATGCTCCATATGATACAATTTTTTACTGATTTGTTTGAATATTGTTTTACTTAAAAGTACACTAAAAGAAAATTGTCATATACTTCTATCAAAATATGCTCCAGTTTTGATAAATATTAAACTTTGAAGAATCAAGACTTTTGGAGAGTACGAAAAGTAATCTCTCTTTTACAACATTTAGGAGTTAAAATAAAATCTGTAATGTTTATTGACTTATTTGATGTAAAACTTGAATTTTTATGTGAAGTTTTAAAAATGCCAGTGGAGCGTTTTTATTAGAGCAATGAATTTAGGTATAAATTTGTTTTATTTCAATAATCATGTAAACTAGAATGCTGACACAGGACAAAAATATATAACTTATTGTTTGTAGTAACAGGTATAAATTTCAATAACATATTAGATACTGTGGATTTTCGAATTTCGCAAACGCTACTTTCTAACAGTAGTTAGTTATATTTTGGTTAAATTTTAATTACATTTGAAAAACGTAGGCATCTACATCTGATGTGAAATATAAAAATGATAATTGAGAAAATAGTATTGTATTTTACAAAACTGAAGCGGTAGTTTTGCAATTATACGCGCCCAATAGAGTTAATGGGGGCAAGGTATTGAGGGGATAACTTCTGATTACGAAGTTAAGTTGTACAATATCTAGGCGCAGGAGGGACTGCAATAAGTTATCGCAGTCACGTGAGGCTACAGGTCTACAGTTCGGGTCTATTTGGCCGAAATGGAAATAATTCCAAAGAAAAACCATTATAATAGTAAATCATTCACCAATTCTAGACATATCAGCACATAAGTAATTTTAATTCGTTTCCAAAATTAGTCTCTTCACTGGTAAATATTCGTTGGAGCGCTCGTGTTGGCATCTGCTATTAATTTTTTCGTTTTACCCTCATTACCTTGTCTGTTCTGGGATTAATTGTATGTCCTCTAAATGTTCCATATTTGTAAATTAGGGCCACTTTTAACTTTTGTTTTTCATTCCACTAATTTTAAAAAAGAAGCCCTTGTTAAAATGCAAGTGTTTTGATTTTAATAGTGTTCAAATTGTCCTCGCCTCGGCGTTTTATTTTTCGGCAATGATGTTAACTCGTATATAGCTGTCGTTGGAGTGTATTTCTTTGGGTTTTTGTACATTGCACCCCCCCCCCACACGTACATATTAAAACTCTCATTCATAATACTCTAAGAAGGACAGGGAATAATGTTGACTAGAGAAACATTCCCAACCGGGAATCGAACCTGCGACCCCTCGCAGCGCAAACAAGTGCTCTGCCGACTGAGCTACGGATACAGCCCAGTATACAATGTATACAGTTATTATTTTTCATTTAAGTTTGCCGATAAGTTGATTAGTTCAGCTTAACTCAGTTTGCTCTGCACATCTTATTTTCCGACCGGTGCATACCAAAATATCTGATTTTCCATTCACATTACTTTCTTTGCCTGTTCTATAAACTTCATATAAAAGATTATTTATTCTTCTTTCCACACCATGTTAATCGAGATAAACGTTAGCAGAATGGTCATATTACTTAGTTCCTTATAAGTAGAAAGAAACTAAAGCGACAGTCAAATGTTTTAAAAGCTGTCGCTATTCTATCGTCATTGAAATTCTCTTCCTTGCATGCCTAGGAGTAAAACAAAAGAAACACGGACAACTTCCTATTTCAGAAAAGTATAAGTATTTTAAAGCGGTCATCAATAACAAGTAATATCTCGTAAAGGTTAGCTCCACAATAAAATGTAAAGGACATAAATTATGTGTTTTGATGAGATCTACATTTTTGGGTAGTAAGTTTTTGGTCCATCTCTTGCAGTTTAGCAGCTTTGCAAAAGTCATTCAAGGAAGAGCTCTTCAGAGGCTATTTCTAGGAAATTCAATATATATATATATATATATATATATATATATTATTTGTCATGTTAACATCTCTACTATACGGTATTGTAATCAAAATTTTCAATTTTTTTTTTTTTTTTTTCCATCTAAGGGTTAGTTTGGGGTGGTTGCATTTTCTTGAAAATATTCATGTCACATCCTCGGGAGATTCTAAACTTAAATACCAAGTTTGATATTTAACGCACTTTTAGCTTTTGAGTTATGCTGTCCATTGACACACTGAACTTTTTCTAAATTTTGTTGAATTTAGGGTGTCTGAAAACATACATTTCCGGTGAAATCTCGGTATAGCATTTTTGATTGGAATACAATAGCTTTTCTTTTTACTATGTACATTGCGCGTACATGCTAGAGAATAAAAAAGTCAATTGAAGTCAACATTCAGCAGAGATAACATGCGAAATAAAGACAAGCGGTAAAAGCGTGCGGGGACTCAAACGCGGAAACCATTCAGCACAGTGAACATTGCGCGGCGAAGTAGCAAAAGTGGTTTTTCTTTTTAAAAAAAATTGTATTGTATAGTTGGTTGATCAGCACGGCTTGGTAGCACACAAATTGTGGATATATAGGAAAGATGAAAATAAAAGCTCACTAAAGAATACAATAAAAGGAGATGCTCATGTGAGGGTTTCCAACGTGAACACTAAAGCATCATGTGACAGAAAATAAGGGAGTGTGTGTGTGTGCCGAGTCATTACATAAATTTAAATTAGTGATGGATTTCGGTATTTGGAGCACATTTTGTATCTTACATTCTTGTTTATGGACATTTCCTACGGAAATAATTTAGTTTTTTTTTCTCGAAAACTGAGACAGAGAAGCTCGTAACGCTGCAGGTTGTGTGAGTATCACTTGCACTATGTCAGTATATAAACAAGCACGCCTCATTGCTGCTACCACACCAGTGAGGGCTAATCAGAATGCCAGTCATTCGTTATCTCCCAAAAGATTACCTGACCCTACGTCGTGTTTGCAAGCGACCGACGTGTGTACATCCAGAAGTCGGTTTAGAAACCTGACCAACCTCAATGCAATGTTGCCGAGCTACTTCACGTCTGAAAAGGCTGCTCGGAAAATTCCTTTAATGCTTTAAATAATTAATTATTTCGGAACTGTAATGTTTCATAATTACTGCCGAAACTAGTGTCAGAAGTACGTTACTCTATGCATCTCACAAGTAACAACTATTATCTTCGTATATTTTTGTGGAATTGCGCATCTCATTTGGAACAAAAACTATTTATTATTTCAAAATCGGCTGATCAAAGAACAAAATGCTATTAGATTTGTTTTGTTTGTAATGCTTCTATGAAGCACATATTAGAAGGAATGTATTACATTTTCCTTCCCGGTATTGTGTACTTAAGGTAAGGCAATACCCTGCGGCACGCGCGACTTCAGTACCTGCACGTCGTCCCAGTTCAAAGTGTGCAATACCAGATATTTGCGGAAGCTGAGCAAGGTACTTGCGAGTTGTAGGGAAGATGTGCTCTCGGTTGTCGGCGATTCCAAATTTTTGGTGAAGTCGTGTATTCCAGATGTTCCGGGCGTTCACAGATATAGCAATACCTTGTTCTCGAACACCTGGAGCGATGAATCTGTAGAAGCAGCACACCCCCATATAGGATAAGGCGTACAGGATGAGTGGCCGCAGAATTATCTTGTATAGCAGAAGAGTAAAGAGTACTCAGAGAGGATTTATTATTTATAACTAGATAAAGCTTATGTTTTTTATTTATTTTATGTAGCTTAACGTCCTTTAACCTGGTTGGTCATGAATTAAATTGGTGAAATGATGTCCAAATGCTCTCCAGATCCATGAAGCTTAAAAATATGCAACATTCATCTTCTCAGGATAAGGGAAAACCCCGAAAAAAATCTTATCCGGGAACTCATCCTAAGCGATTCGAACTCGCGACCTGTTGAATGTGAGGCACACATGCTACCCCCATACTACCCAGGCGGGCATTAAGCCTATGGAGACGAGAATATTCCTGATAGAGTTTCGTGTTTGTGCGAGTATGCCAGGTTAACAGACGAGTTGGACACTCAGAAATTTATTTGCTTGATCAGAAAGCAACCATATAACGGTTAAATGAAATTACGGATAAAATATGGCATAAATCAATGTGTTGATGGTTTTCAATAATCCTGAGTCCAATCCAAGCTCGAGCTCGACAAGATTTTTGAGTCCGAAGATCCTGGTCTGAGTCAGTGTATCTACTATCTGAAGGTTACTATAACTAGGTGCAGCGACATTCTTTAAAGACAATTTCATCAGGTTCAGTTTCCTCGCGAGTGCGAGTTGCGTAAGTTTATATAACGCGTATAATTCCACTTTTGAGTTCTTGGAATTCACACTTTCAAAATATGAGTGCATGTAGCAGTTGGCCAACAGATATTTAAATGATCTGTTCTCTCTTTCGACAAATGATATGCGAGTATCGCAATGTAAAGGTTTTGAAATATGAATTAAACAACTGTTTAAAAGTTTGAAGTTCCAGAGTTTAAAAGTAAAAATTGTAGAGGAAACATTCAGATTTAGTTAATTTGTTTTGTTTTCTCTACCGCAAACTACTTCAATTGGCACATATTGAGTGTTATTTACGGGTACGCTTTTTTCATCGGATGGAAAATGTAGTGGTTCCGGGATCCCTAAAGCTTAAGAGTTATATAATATATAATATTCATCTTCTGTAGTTAAGCAAACCCCGAAAAAAAAAAAAACCTCACCATAACTTAGACTCGAGTTTGGAACCTCATGAATGTGAGGCAGACACTACTCCCTACACCTTAGGGCGGGCTAGAAGAGCTATTATCACTAAAATTAGAATCAAGGGTTTCTAACACATGAACTTTCCCTTGGTGGTGGTGCTGGTGATAATCTAATATGTTCCATTCACATACTTTCTTTGCCTATTCTCCAACATATCAAGATTAACATTAACAGAAATGGTCTTATTACTTTGCATTTTCCTAGGTACATGAAAGTAGGGAATAACCTAGGCTAAAGCGATAGTCAAATAGTTTAACAGCCGATTGCTATGTGGTGGCCTTGAAATTAGAATGAAGATGACTTCAGAGGTTTTTCCCAGAAAGTTTAAGATAGGTATTCGTTTTATTTACGTTTGTTTTTAGTCACGAAAACATTATAAACATTTGGTATTTTAATAAAAATCGGTAGTCAGTTTTGAGAAAATCAAAAAATCTTTCGGGGTAAAGGTTTGCTTGGAGTGGGGAAGTTTTCTTTAAAATCTTCATGTCGCATCTTAGGAAGGTGCTGAACTTATTTACCAGGTTTGTTGTTTAACAGACTTTTCGTTTTTGAGTTATGCTGTACACACATACACCTTTTTCTAAATTGCCTTTTTTATATATTGCATTCCACGAAACTTCTAGATCGAGATTTCACTGGAAATACACGTTTTAGGGTACCTGAATTAAGAAGTCTTTTTAGGAAAAGAGACTATGTGTGTATCTGTCTGAGAACAGCATAAATAAACGTAGGGTCCTAAGAGCATTTCAAATCACCATATCAAAAAGTGATTAGTTATGTATGAATAAAGAATAATTTAACACATTTTTCATACCCGGTAAAAATGTTGTGCGCTGATGTTTTATGTTGTGAATATATTATAAATGAGATGTTTTAAATGCTCACAGATAGATTCCCTGAATAAGCATATCCATTTGACAAAAGTAGATCAGTGAAGTTAGTAGGCATGCATCTACATTCTATTAAAATGTCAGTATGACATCTTGACCTGAAGAGATAATGGGATAGGAGTTTTAATCTGTCCCTAAGGGGTTGCCTAGCCAGATTTTCCAAAGATAAGGAGGAGTAATGGAAATAAACCCGTTACTCTCGAGTACCGTGTTGATACTTGGGATTATTTTGATATCGCCAAGCGTGTGGTTAAGGTGCTAATGGCTACCGGTCCCGTTAACGCCAGCTAACATTAGGATGGATGCTGAAGTTGGTATGCGGAACATTATACACCTGCTGTAGGGTCAGTCCACCGTTACCCCTCCTGCTGCTGCTGCTGCTGCTGTTGCCAACCTAACACGCGATTAAATCGTATCGGCCATTTGCATGTCGTCAAGGGAATCCGTTAGGAAACCAGATGCGTGGACCCGCACTTCACAAACTTCGTCTTCCATAAGCTTTTCCACTTCTTTAGTTCTCGAGGGAGAGAGATACGCTGTCTCTACGGTCGAATGGTAGGCGTTCTGGACACTCAACCCAGGCTTTGTTTTATTTCTTTATTTTAAGCTTAACGTTGGTCGGTCATATCGGTGAAATGATACTCAAATGATCTCGGAGTCCATGGATCTTAAAATTATCCGACATTCTCCTTCTCAGGATAAGAGGAAACCCTAAAAAAAAAAAACAAAAAAAAAAACTTATCACACACTAAGCGAGACTCGAACTCGCGAGCTCTTGAATGTGAGGCAGACATGTTACCCCTACACTACCGAGGCGGGCTTTAAACCCTTAATCGCCGTGTTGCGAATATGATCAAACCTCATTTTTTATTTATTGGTGTGTTTAATTTTCAAATTTAAATTTAAAAAACCCACTAGAATGAAATGAATCAAATTTCGGTAACATTTTCCAGTATCTAAAAACATTACAAATTTGGTGATCCGGGGCCACAAACCCACTTCTTCTTCTTCTTTTTGAGTAGAAATATGCTCAGTTAATCCCACTATCAAACAAATAGTTTTTAAATGTTAAGCCAGATTAAAAATACAGGCATTAAGGGTTTCAACTTTCAAGTAATTTAATCAGAACCCTTCGCAGTCTGCATGTGTGTATTTAGAAGTGAATGTCGGTGTGTTATGTAAAAAGTATTAAAACCAGCGTTACGAAAACCTACAATTTAGCGAAAATTAAAAATTTCCACTTTTACACGGATTCCTCTCATTGTGGCATCAAAGGTAGATAATGAAGTAGCAGACAAAGCAGCAACTCGACTAACAGAGGTTAGACATTCAGTACCTTATCGTGACATCAAAAAACACTTTAGCAGGCACCTTAGAGCAAAATCGAATCTGACATGTAGTCAAAATCTACCATTAAAGTTACGTATGGTAAGGAAAGATGACGTCACCAATCCTTGCTCCGTACGTTCACTGAAGAGGACAGAACAAGTGACTATCACAAGACTTCGAATAGGACATACTAAACTAATCCATTCATACATATTCGCCAAAGACAACCCACCTCCAAGTGAAGTCTGCAACATACAACTCACCATTAAACACATTTTCAGAATGCAGAAGATACAGTACAGAACGACAAATCTACAGCATCACTAGAAGATACAGCCACAACATTGAACACTCCACAAAAATTCAAGCAAGTTCTACTCTTTCTCAGAAGCATTAACCTGGATTCCAAAATGTAATGCACTTACTCAATATTTTAAATCTGTGTAATACTTGACTTTCAACAGCAATGTACCTAATAAGTTTTATTTAAATCTATGTAAAACTTGCTTTCCTACTGTAATTTATAATTCCCAGACCTCTGTTTAATGTGTGTAAATCATTTCATTGTAATATTATGCATTCAATTGTTACCAATATTGTATGGTCGCGATATGACTTAGGAGTTAAAGCGACCTAAAATAAATACATATAAAAAAAAACTTCAGTTGTCTCTCGTTCAAAACCTCCATTGTGACCATAGAAGTTAAAGGAAAATGTAACCGCTTTTCATTTTTTACCTACCCCTTACCTATGATAGTTACAGCAAATATTATACTCCATCCAAAAATTGAGAATTTATCAGAAAATAAAGTTTTAATTCCCCTAAATAAATTAACTAAAAGGGTTTTTACAACGCGCTTACAGACAGGAATCAATACATAAATGTCTATCGAGCGCTTCAACTTCGTATTAAATAGAATTAAATCAGGAAATCGTAAAAGGCCACATTAAATGTTTTCCTCAATTTGAATGTACAGCAGTTTCACTCTTTATTCTCAGTTAGAACTTTCAAAATGTTTCCATCGTCTGTATAGTTCAGTAGATTTGAGTAGGTATTTCTTAATTCTTCAGTCTATGGATAAGATATAGCACCGATCCGGAGAGGATATTTTACTTAAGCCTCAAATGGCGTTTATTGATTTGAGGCGTGAGGAGACACCGGACGACGGGAACCAGGAGTGATGGCACAGCATTGACATGGTCCCTGGAGTTTCCAGATTGAGACTCCACGGCAGTTGGACAGGCAGACCGGGGACGATCGTACCAACTAGAGGGTCCAACGCCCCCTCCACCAAAGGGCGGTCCGTATACTCCGGCAACCAGCCGAAGGCCGAGGGACGGAGAAAGTTCCATAGATAATACCCTTTTTCCCTGCTACACCGCACCGAAAAATCATCGGTGACACTTCAAACTCTGGATACCTAACGAGGTGAAGGATGAGTGAAATGATTAAAGGAACCATATGGAGGGACAGGGAACTCAGGGGATGAGATAAACCACTCCAGTATTCGCCTGAGGACCCGGAGTAGACCCCGAAAACATCCTCGGGTCAACGGAAGGTCGTCGGGAATCTAACCCGGACTTCCCGAATGCCAGTAGCATGTGTTATCGCGGCGTCACCTCGCCTAGTTCGGTGTGCTGGAAAAACTATTAAGTACAACTTAATGAGACTGAGTAGGCTACTCATAGGAGTCAGGGAGAAAAGTTGACTCGTAAAAAAAAGTTTCAAATCCTTCATAGCAAAACCTATCTTGAAGTTCCTATGAGACAAGCCATATGTGATACTAAGGCTGTAAAACATTGGCTGCCATTTTCAACTGGAAATACTCCAAAGCTAATCAGGAAGTTTGCAACTGGTAGCAAGCGCTACCATTCTTGTTCACCCAAACGGCCTTTTTCACAATGTAAGTGCCCCAACTAGACTTCTATCGTAAGTAGATTTTGGTAGATAAGTCATTCCGTCGGTAGATATCGTGATTCAAAATTTGAATTCACAAATTCCATTCTGGCACGCACCTGGTGTAGTCTACATCGGATGTGTAACATAACTTTTTGTAGCCTTAATGCATGGATATATCAGAGCTCGTAGGGGCTCGTCAGATTGCTGACCAATCATAGTGTAAGAATGCATTACCGTCAGACACACCATGTCATCGGCGTTGCAACATCTACGGGTCCAGTGCAAACTTACGCGCGGTTCACATGCATGACTGATTGGATTGTTTTATTTAATTCTATGGAAAGTTCGGTTGTGTTTCCGTAAAAGATATACATTTATAATCGTTACTATCTGTTATACCTCGCGGACATTGCTCTTTTTCTCATCCTAGAACTACCACGATTTGAAAACTCAGCTGTGATAAACGATTTGAAGTTACGTTAGCCAAAATAATAACATGTTTAGGTTTAGTGAAGTACAGGACCCAATGTTGAAAGGAATAGATGAGGTAACTAGTGAAAAATGGGGAAAAGGAGTTCAACTTACGAGAGGTATGATAGAAAATGCATGGAAAGAAGGCATTTTAGAGGAAGCAGCGGAACGTGTGCCGCTGCAGACGGACGGAAAGTAAATATGGCAAAGCGTACCGAGACAGCCACGTGTCAGCAGGGATATGTCAATCACAAGGTAATTTCTCACCAATTATAAGTCAAAGCCCTTTTTATTACTTCATAGCATTGCGATACTCGGTAATTCGTTTCCATTTGGAGGTAGCGTCTCTACTCCAGGTAATTCCATTCTGACTAAGCAGGGTAATTTGTGTGTGTGCGCGTGTGCGCGCGCGCGCGTGCACAAATTGCATTACATTTCATACTGGCCACACGAAAAGATTTGGTCAGTATGAAATGTATAGCTTATACACATAAGGACAATGTAATAATTTATATTTATTTTCCGTACACATGAGCACTAAACTACATTGGCAGTCCCTATTTGATTCCCCATTTCTGAAAATAATACACAACTTCTACTTGTCATTGAGCACCGTGTAAGAGAGAAAGAAAGAAAGGAAACCATCCCGTAAACAGGGGGCCAAGTCGAACTAAGGTTGTCTCTGAGAGATAAAATTCGGTAGTGTCCACACTCGACAATCGTGAACCAAAGCATAGAGTGTATTTTGCCTGACACTACCGTCTGTTCTGCCGCTTTCTGACACAGAAGTAAAACTCTGATACTGCAATTTTACGTATTATACTCCTCACATAAGGAAGTCAAATTGACGGACCGCATTTCAGAAATGTATTCTGTGAAATGTAATTAACGATTTGTCGTACTGTGAGATGCATATTTCGAAAGATAAGCTCTCAAAGTTTAGTTCCCACACATTGTTTTTTCTCTCCGTCGCGAGGAATTTATGATAAATGTCTGCTACTCACAACCAAGCTTACTCCCTCGAGAAAACGCCAAAATGAAGGGATTCCATAAAATGTACTGAATGTCTCGCTATCACTGTCAGGTAACTGTAGTTATTTACGCAATATTCATTTTTCGGAAATTATGGTATCACTTTTTTCCCCTTTGTTTTTTAAAACCTGCAGTAGACCCAAAATTGTGAAAAAGTATCTTTATTGGAAGGGTGCTGTCGGCACGCTCTGTGTAATAAGCATAAAGCTAATGTCCAATGACAACTAAGCGCGGGACTGGGATTCACTTACGTGCTGCTGCTCAAACATCTTCTGCGCCATCTGAAAGATTCCGTTTCTTTAGCTGAATCTGTTCCTGTTTACGTCTAAGGCGGAAGCGAGCCATACCCGCCCCGTCTAAAAGAGGTCTTAGATTGACTTCTCCTTCATTGGCCATCTGATTCTCCCAGCGCATGTGCGCTCTACAGATAATTGATTGTAGACATTATTTACATGCATAGTACTGAATAACATTGAAATAGGGTAAGCCCCGTTGGGCCCCTCATAAGTAGGTACATTTGTTGTTTTTATTTTACAGAAGGTCTTGCTATGAGAGCTGGTCCAGTGGTAGGCGACTCTTGATGCGAGTTGGATAGCTATATTTTCTGCCAAGAGAATAGTGAATGGTTCCTGAGACGTCTTTTAGCTTGCTGTAAAACTGTTCGGCTTGTGAAGAAATTGACTGTTGAATGATACTGATTCCAGTTTCTCTATGTAGTTGACTATTTCTGACAAACCATGGTGCATTCGTTGAGATTCGCAATATTTTGTTTTGAAATGTCTGGATACGTTTGATTTCGGAAGGACTAGTTCCTCCCCAAACTGGACAAGCGTATGTTCTCCCAGTTTGATTGTACTATACGCGCACGTTTTCTTGGACGCTCACCTCCCTAGTCTTAATTCTGTTCGTTTCGCGCAATTTCGGAAACAGAGCGACAACATTGAGACATGAAGTATTCTAAAACCCCTGATATCAGTGGCTTCAATGCTAAGGTTTCATTTTGTCTGCATATCCCAGAATTCACAAGTACGTGTGCTCTATTTCGTTTAATAACTCAGCTAGTATAGTCCACGTAACTTTGCAACCTCTTGTCTTAACTGTGAGGTGATTATGTAGTCGCATCTCATTGGTTGTTGTGGTGGAATGGGCGAGGATCCTTCGTTTTAAGCCTGCCTCTTGGATGACGAAAGCACGAATGTACTATAATGACAGTGTTTATATCGCTTTTATCGCTGACCTTGCTCTGTATACGGTTTGATTATCGCATTCAAAGTTAGCCAAAGGGGACAGGAATTGTGAGCGACAGATTATAATGTATATCAACGAGACAGCTTATAAGAAACAAGGATTAGTTCACGCGACTGTTAAGCGATACCGGGCAAACTTTGTGTGAAAGGAGCAGATGGACCCTCGCTTGCCCGTAAAACCAGCGCCCAAGAGAAGGTGCGCGCATGGTATGTGATTCTTTCATGTAGAGGTGGTTTCGGGTAGGTTGGATGCCTTCGATCTGGAAACATTAGGGACCCTGTTCATGCTTGCTCCCGCCGTCATCCGGTCTGCTCGCCCTTCCCATTGGGCCATGTAGGTCGCAAAGGGACGCAATGGCCTACGTGTTATGCTGTGGTCCAGTGAACGGGGGCCCCATTCGGATAATCCTAATTTTTCATATGGAGGTCGAGTCAAGTATTGTGTTTGTGAACCGCAATTCCAACAACTCCGAGAAACTTGCACGCCCGCATCAGAAGAGCCATTGCGCATGTTGCGACATGCTACACAGCTTTTGCCAGGAGACTGAAATGTATGTAGGTACGCGTATATAGACCTGCTTTGTCGTGCTACGTTGTATACTCTTACTCATATACACCACTTGTGGTGTGACAGAAAAAAGCTTTTGAGTTTAATTTTCGAAGTACGTATCTCACAATACGATATATTCACTAGATTTCACCCAGTAAATTTGTGGAATCGGTTCCGTCATTTTGAATTAGCCTGTGTAATATATTATTCATATAAACGGCTACATTCCATCTATGTAATGCTATTCACGACAAATGCCTACTTGGAAATTAATTGAAATAAAGCAGACTTAATTACGTACCAATATTTTACCATAAATCTTAGTAACGAGAACATACGAATGAAAATAATAAAAAAGAAGTATCAAACTTTCAAACATGTTCCGTAAGTAGACACATTTGGGAAAATGTGAACATAAAGCACAGACTGTTTCAAATTAGCACAAATTATATCTTTAAAGAGTTCTGTGTTTTTCAAGTTCACTTTAGCCCATCTCTTACGGCTTTCAACTTCCACAACATTAAATAAAACGAAGAGTTTCACCAATGGTTGATACAAACATTTTATCTTGACTAGATCTCGAACACTATTTTAAGCGTTTTAAGTTCTACGAGTGGATAATAGAGGTTTGTCCATTTGCATAATACATTATTTTATCCTACAGATACGATAAATTAATATATGGCAAATATTCAGTTAAGGATTTTACAAGAGAAAGTAATAAATTAAATAAGTAATAAGGCATTGAATTGCGGCATTCTTATAGTTATATAATATAGTGGGCTATGTATGAATACTAATTTGTTTTTATTGCTGCTAGTTTCAAATTTATTAAGTTTACGATGGACGTTGAGAACGTTAATATATCGGTTCCAAATGATATATTAAATGAAGCAGAAAAAGCAATTGAGGCTTTATTACCGTAGACTTCACGGAAATTATACGAAAAAGAGAAAAGATTATAGGAAATGTGTAGTTGTCAACCATTTATTTATTCACTTCATCCCACTCGTTACCGGAGCAACGAGTGAATTTTGTTTACTTTATCCCACCCGTTGCGCTAATAACTATCACTGTGATTTAAAGTCTAAGTTTTTTTATGTCGTTTCTGCATAGCAAAGGTGTACTAGGATAAAATTGTTTTATTACTTGTTTCCTTGTAAGCGGAAGGGAAATGAGGGAATACTCCAGGTCAGAGGTCGCAAAACGCCACAGATTCATGACGCAATACAAATACTTCCCGCCACGCACAAAGTGAAGGCAGGGGTGCGAGACGGCTGTGGCGTGTGATCCTTCTGCTTAATAGTATGCATTACAAAGAAATAACAAAGGAATGAAACCTTTTTTAGAGTATTACATTTTGCCTGTATTCATTTTATTTCACTGTTTTTACTATGGCATAGTGACGACACTCTCCAAATTTAGGTTTGACCCAAAAGTAGCTAGTGTTAATTGTGCATTAGGGCTCGCATCAGTTAGGCGAATTCTTCTTCTCGACTTCAATCGTATAATTTAAAGGAAAACTGTTCCCAGGTGTAAGTAGAGCCGTACATAGCTGCGATTTGGCAGTAATGATCGAAGACGTGGATATTTAGAGGAATTAATATGTTTTAATATATCTAAAGCAACACATTTCTTAAGCTTACTTTTTACTAAAGTGTCGTTTTCGAAATTAGCAACTTCAAATTACAACTTTGGTCTTACGTTCACAATGGACGTATCAAAGAGATTTGAAAAGAGAAAGAGAGAGAGAGAAAGAGAAATCATTTTCCATGTTTGCAAAATCACAAAACCGTCTATCTCTAAATTCTGTAAGAAAAAATCCAACAAAAACAACAAAAAACCATGATATCGCAATATTTATGTAATTGACAATCGGAAGCATTTGAGAGTGACTTCAGATAAGGCAAGTTGCTTTAGTTGCACATTCATTATGGAAACATTTTACCGCATCATACATGTCAACAATGTATTGACCCAGACCTTGAAGTCGGAAGGCCAGCTTGTTCAAATATTAAAAAAAAATCTGTTATGAAAGCCAAATTGTTAACCCAATCTTGGTACTCTAACCCTCGAGTGTGATCTCCCTGAAAGAGCATACATATAATGCATTAGCTAACTTGAATCATAGTGACCATTGTGAAATAAGCAATTCGTAACGCCTACTGCTGCTCCAAGTTCTACTCCTACCCATTATACTACTATAAGAGTAAATAATACTGCTGATGATGATGATAATAATAATAATAATAATAATGATAATAACGCTTTTTCATGAACAAGGCAATGAAACAGCGCCAGTAAAAAAAAAAAAAAAAAAAAAAAAAAACGCAGCAGCAAGCATTTCACACCTACTTACACATCTGACAGATCTTCGTGTTCCACTCCTAGGTCTTTCAGCAGATTGCGAAACTTTCGATGCTTCAGAGAAGAAGACCTAAGCAACATCCATTACCCGTTTTGCATTTACAATCTTTCACAATACCTCCTGATGGATAATACAGTGGGGGGGAAACAAAAAAAACCGCACATTTCACGTTTTCATTCATTGCTTTGATCTTGCCAGCAGATCTTTCTTTTCCCCATTCATTGCTGAAGCACCGGTTGTTACCAATGATACAAGCCTCTTCGACTCTATATTTTTTTCTGCTGTATTTTTCAAGGCTCGGAACAGTTCTTGTTTAGGGTTTGTTCTTTAAGGGCTACAAGATTCAAAATATATTCTTGTACAGAAAGATTCTCGTTGACATCACGAATGAAAATTGCTGATTGAGCCTTGTCGTTTATGTCTGTTGTCTCATCCAGTGCTAAAGAGTAGTTTACAAACTCACTAACTTTGTTTTGAATATCGTTTTTTTTTTTTTTTGTTGTTGTTGTTGTTGTTGTTGAAAAATAGCTGCATATTATTTAGTAACATCACATAAACAAGGTTTTAACTCTCCATCTGTAAAAGGTTTTATTGCTTTTCCGATAGCTTGCAGTTGCTTCTGAATCAAGTCGGAGTTTGAATATCATGTCTATCACATTTGCTAGTGTGTGCTTAATTTAAGTATTGTAAAGCTGCTGCCCATTCCTGGCCTACATGAACAAACAAAATCGCCATAATAGTCGACTTCGTGGATTAATATAAAACCATAGTTATATAGGAAATCAGTTATAATAATTGAATAGGATGTCGCTAATTTCTCGCATTATGCCACAATATCAACTACTTTAATTTACATATCAAGTCAATATTAGCATGATCTTTGTGACATATCACATGTCGTTGTATATTACTGCTGCTGACCTGCTGTAAAAAATGTTTCTCCTCCAAATTAGCTCTAAATGGACGCTTCCGTGGTTTTGAAAACATTTCTGTCAGAGAACACGCACTGTTCAGATAACAGAGTGAACCACCACTGATATCGCTGCCTAAACTAGGGGAAGTGGTTGAGCGAAGACGTGAAAGTTGCGGCTGTCTCGCGAGGCCAAAATTTGCGATGCCTACCAATTACACAAAAGTAACCGGAATGGAGGTCTTCAAAAGCTATTCTCAGAAAATTCAAGACATACATTTCGTTTGTCATGAAAATATCTTAAACGTACAGTATTTTATTCAAAATCGTTGGAGCCATTTTTGAAAAAATCAGAATTTTCAAAAAAATGTTCCATGTAAAGGGTAGTTAGGGATGAGGGGATTTTCTTGAAAATCTTCGTGTCGTATCCTCGGAAGTTAAATACTAAGTTTGGTATTTGACGAAATTTTTGTTTTTGAGCTATGCTGCTCCTCCCCGCCCCCCCCCACACACACACTCGGACATTTTTCTAAGAATTGTTCTAAAATGTATTAATTCAGGGGGTATCAAAACGTGTATTTCCGATGAAATTTCGTTATCAAACTTTTGGGTAGAATATAATAACTTCTCTATCTAGGTAATATTTACATTGCACATGCATATATGCTGGAAAAGTAAAACGCTCTCAAGAGTTTTTCAAAACTGTGGAGTTTTCCACCGTTATAATTTGTTACTCATCCAATCGTTGGTGTTTGTGTAATGCCTTTAAACGCACTTGAACGTTTTGTTTCGTTAGGATTCAGGGCAACTCAAAAGTAGCATATCTCGTAAGTCTCGATATACATACATTTTGGAGTGGAATACAGTAACTTCCTCGGGCCAACGTATCTAAGTGGTACAGGGTAAAAGCTGACAAGGCGATTTAAGGATTTAAATCCTCTTGTGTTCCAACATTTATTTTGTGTTACTACTACGGCAGTGAAACTGAGTTGCAGTGTACCGTAAAATATCCCGAGACTGGGAGTCCTGCTTACAGTTAAATGGGCGCTTGGCATGACCGTAACCAATGAGGAAGAGAGACATCACGTACGACGCGGTCATTCACTGGGCGCTGCAACCGCTACAACCAGAACGCACGCACTGAGTGACGGCGCGGAAACGTGTTACCAGCTAACGCAATGCGTCACCTCGAAAATATAAACATTCAATGGGACAGGCAAATGAAACTCCTAAAGGTACAGCTTTAAAATTGTGTATATGCAATAGAATTCAATACAGCCTAATAAATATACAAAGGTCGAACAAATATATTCAAAACAGAAAAAAATATCATAACCAAATTGTTTTTAGGTGGAATATGCAATATTCAAATTTGAAATATTAGTCACTAGCACATAAAATAAATAAGGATAAATAACTGTGGTGAGGTATTTCGTATTTACTAGATTAACACAGCAGCAGATTAGATTTGATTATAAACGTATCCCCAAATTTTCCTCTTGAAATGCATACTCCTACAGGACCTTTCTGTAAAACTTTTACTTTCTCTCCCACGTACTATGCACATAGTAGGTAGAGAAATTATTGCATACCACCCTAAAATTCTATATCGGAGATTTCACCGGCAATATATTTTGAGGTATGCTGAATTAAAATATAATGTAATATATATATATATATATATATATATATATATATATATATACAGTCTTGGAAAAAAGTATTCATACACCAGTGTTTGTGTAGAAAAACTTGATTTATTATAACTAAAGTTAACAACCAGAGAGGTTATATGGTAAACTAGCAGTATGATATTTCCTCCTGAATATATATACACGCATGACCTAAATTACTCCTCTTCAAAAAGTAAATAAAACATTTGTACCAGCTGGCTTCTCACAACAAGGAGAAAAGTATTCATACACTCAAAGAAAATGACAGTTTAAATACAATACAATAACAAAATTAGTACTTTGTAGACATTCCTCTTCTACGTATTACTTCTATTAACCTCTTTGGCATGGAATGAACCAGGTTTTTTGTAGTCTCTGAGGTAATATTTTGCTATTCTTGCTGAAGACATTGTTTCAGAGCTGCCTTACTTCGTATGTCATGCTTTCGGATCATTCTGTCAAGGGTATCCCAAAGATGTTCAATTGGATTAAGGTCTGCACTCTGTACTGGGAACTTGAGAACGTGGGGAGTATGGTTCAACAACCACAAACGAACAATTTCCGCCGTATGCTTAGGATCATTGTCTTGTTGAAAGTAATAATCTGTGCCTAAATAAATTTATCAAAACTCTTTTGCTGGCTATTCTTTAGAATATTTAAATATTGAAATCTATCCATGTTACCTTCAACAAAAACAAGTTCCCCAACACCAGATGTAGCCACACATCCCCATTCCATAATTCCTCCTCCACCATGCTTCACTGTGGCTTGAAGGTGCTTGGGTTCAAGCACAGTATTTGGTTTTCTCCTCACCAAAATTCTGCCACCATTTACAAATACATTAAATTTACTTTCATCTGTGAACAGTACCCTGTCCCAGAAACTCGTGTTCTTGCTTAGATGCTCTCGAGCAAATTCAAGTCTGACTTTCTTGTTCTTCTTGCTGATGTATGGTTTCTTTCTAGGTACCTAGCTCCATAGCCTGTACTACTTAGAACATAGCGAACAGCCCTTGTGTTATTTCCTTTCCGAGCTGATCGTTAACATAGGCAGTCAATGCAGAGGCTGTCAATTTAGGATCTTTTTTTTTTTTTTTTTTTTTTTTATCATTCTTATTAACATATTCTTTTCCTTTTGCGTTAGCTTCTGTAGTCTTCCTCTTCTTTCGCTGTTAATGATAGAAAATCTCTCTCAATATCGTGTTATTGTGGACAGCACACTTGCCTGGCTTCTTCCAATATCATCAGCAATGTTTGAAAATGATTTTCCCTTTTGATATTGAGAGATCTGTCTTTCCTCTACAGTTGTTTCTTTACCTTTGCGGCACATATTTCTGTCGCACGGCATTCACTACGTAACAGAACCAACAAGCAAGAGGTGTAGCTTGCCACTGAAGGTCTTACTTGCTGCAAGCGTACGTTGGTGGTTTCTGTGTTTACATTTCTAGTGGTGTATGAATACTTTTTTCGCTTAAATACAGCCAGAATTGGGGTATCGTTTATTTCCTTGAGGTACGTTTGTTTAATTCTCAAATCTTTGTTATCATGACAATATTTATTTAATGGGGTGGCTTCCTACTCAGAATCGTAGCGCTGTCATTTAATTTAATGTGGATATATCAGTGGTCAATTTCAATTACAGTACTGTATGAATACTTGTTTCCATGACTGTATATATTTCCTACTTAGTATATAGGTAGAGAAGTTAGTCGCCCTCCGTGGTGTAATGGTTACCATGCTAACTTTATATACCCAAGGTCGCGGGTTCAAACCCGGCGGAGGACGATGGATTTTTTTCAGGCGTAAAAATCCTTAGCATGGCTTCCTTCGGAAGGGAAGTAAAGCCGTTGGTCACGAGTCGTAGATTTACGGCACGTAAAAGAACCTCAAGCCTGATAAAGAGGCCTCTGAACAAAATTAAGCTGTCTTTCACGCCCAATGTAGAATGGGACACTGAGAACCACAGCACTTAAAGAGCGTCCATAAATAAAACGCCATTTCTTTCTTTGGTAGGGCAGTTATTGTATTCCACCCAAAAATTCGATACCAGATCTCATTGGAATTAAACGTTTTAGGGTCCACTGAATAAATAAATTAAAATTAAAAAAAAAATAAAAAAACTAGAAAAGATCCGCTTATGGGTATGACCAACACAACTCAAAAACGAAAAGTCTGTTAAATTTCAAACTATTTATATTCAGTATCTTTCAAGGATGCGAAACGAAGACTTTCAAGAAAATTCCCCCACCTTAAAGTACTTTTTACTTGGAAATCTGTTAAGTTTTTTTGATTTTCTAACGATTTTGATTAAAATACAATAACACCATATTTTTAAGTCGTGTTCATCACTATATATATATGTGTGTGTGTGTGTGTGTGTGTGTGTGTGTATGTATGTGTAAAATATAGGGGCTATTCTAGGAATAACCTCTGAAGTCCTCATCATTCTGGATGACTTGTGTATAACTGGTAAACTGCAAGAGAAAGAAAATAAATAAATAATAGATATTGTGAAAACACACAATTTATGTAATGTCCAATTTTTGTGTAGGTAACCGTTTCTGAGACACCTTGTTATTCGTTTCAATTGAGCAATACTTTTAACTTTTCTCAAATGGGAAGTCTTTATTAGTTTTTCCTTTTACCTGCTCAAGCAAAGAGGATATTTCAAAACTATCATATAGCTCGGGCTATTAAAAGATATGACTATCGCTTTAACTTGTTGCGTTTCCTCATTCCTCTTATACAAGGAAATATGTAATAAGACTAATTTCTACTATTGCTAATGAATGGAGCAGATGATTAGATTTTTTTTATTCAGGGGCCTTCAAAACTTGTATTTTGATGTAATCTTGATATGGAGTTTTGGGTGGAATTCAATATCTTAATTGCCTAATCTACAATTTATATACATGGTAGACAGAGTAATAATGAAAGAATTATTTCCTTATAAATGGTAGATTGGGAATGGGTAGGATTTTGTTGAAAACCTTTTATCCAACTTTTCGTTACTTTGCTGTTCATATACTCGCGCTCAACTTTTTACTTTCTCTGCTTGTCTACACTTACTTTTTGCATGGCCAGGAGTAGACAAACACCTGTATGAGAAAAGATTTAAATATTTTAAAATCGAAAGCAGTAAAAAAGAATATCTCGGAAATTGTTAACTTTACAAAAAAGTTACATATGATATAAATTTTGTGTTACAATGAGCTCTACATTTTTTGTTTAGTAACTTTTTGTCTCTTTCTTACGGTTTGTCAGTTATGCAAAAGTCATTCAGAATGAAGGAACTCTTCAGAGGCTATTCCCAGAACATTTAAAATATGCATTTTATTTTCCATATAAGTTTTTTTAATGTACGGAATAGTAATCGAAATCGTTGGGACCATTTTTGAGAAAATCAATTTTCGAAATTTTTTCCATGCAAAGGATTGTTGGGGTGGGGAACTTTCTTTAAAAACTTCGTGTCTTTTGAAGATGCTGAATTTAAATTTCATGTTTGGTATTTGACCGACTTTTCGTTTTTGAGTTGTGTTCACAGACACAAACATCAATCTCAGTATCAAATTTTTGGGTGGAATGTAATACCTTATCTACCAATGTACTAAGTAAAGAAAGTAAAAAGGGGGAGGTTAAATGATAACGATATAGATGGAATTAGATAATTAGATGAAGAGTTAACAATTTTATTTTACATAGATGGCGATCGAAATGGAATTACAGAGACGGCTGAGCAAAAACTAGGTTTAAGGCAAACTAACACTAAGCACCATTGTGTTTAATCTGTTTACATATGATACTTAAGAAAGAGTTGGGGAATTAATGGTACAGCCTATATTGACAAGGCAATACCAAAATTACTATAAGCATATAATCTTATGGTACAGACAGTAACTGTGATATGCTTGCAAAGAGCAATTAAAGTGATACAAAAATGTTGTACAGAATGGAGAATTCGAGTAAATATAAATAAATCTAAAACTGAGGTGTTCCATTCACATGACTTTGACTAGCTGTTCCACAAAAAAAAAAAAAAAAAAAAAGTCTTACAAAAGATCATTCTTTTATTTACATCATGAAAATCGAGATAAACATTAACTCAAGGTATTTCGAAAATGGTTATCTCTACAAAAATGTTTGACATGAATTGTGTTTTAACGAATTTACATTTTTAGTGCAATAATTTGTGTTATTTCTTGGGTTTACCAGTTATACAAAAGTCATCCAGAATGAAGAGGTCTTCAGAGGCTATTCTCAGAAAATTTTCATAAAATATCTTAAAACAAGGTATTTTTAATAAAAATCGTTAAAGCCATTTTTGAGAAAATCAAAATGTTCGAAAAATGTTCGATATAAAGGGTAGTTGGGGCTAGGTGATTTTCTTAAGAATCTTCGTTTCGCATCCTTGAAAAATACTGAATTTAAATATCAAGTTTGGTATTTAACCGACTTTTCGTTTTTTGAGCTATGTTGCCCGTAGATACACACGGTCATGTTTTTAAAAATACTTGTTTATATTCAGGGGTCTCAAAACATATATTTCCGATGAAATCTCGGTATCGAATTGTTGAGTGCAATACAATACCTTCTGTATCCACTAAATACATTGTGCATACGTAATGAACTATAGGGACCGAATGGGCAATAGTTGAGTTAGTGAAGAATTTGAATATTTGGGTGTAAGATTAAGTAATGATGAAGGATGGAATGCATTGAGGGGGGGGGGAGTTAATGGCAAAAGTAGAGCTGTCATGACATGATTAAGAGTAAGTAGGTAATAACAAATTGGATATGTCCGTTAAATGGAGGAAAGTATCTACGAAGCGATGACAAAATAAATCAGGTTGTATCAGTAGAAATATGGAACCATTCAAAATTAAACAAAACGTAGATCATGTATACAGATTTTTCTGCAAAGAATTTTCCGGATTACTCTGGAATTTAAATCACTTTGGTATCTTGACGTTGCACTTCGAGGGCAAAGGGAGGAGTGGTTTCTATGGTAACAGCGGTGGCAGCGTCTCTTCATAATCGCACCACATACTCCAACTAATTAGGAAGAGCCTTTACTCTTTACCTTGTAATTGATTGGAGCATTAGGTGAGACCTTGAAGATGCTCGGCCACCGCTGCTGTCATAGAAACAACCCCTCCCTTAGCCCTCGAAATGAAATGTTAGAAATACCAAAGTAAATAAAATTCCACTGTAGTCAGGTCAGCACCAAGGGAGGTAACATTGTTGATAGTGGGGAAAAAACAGAAAGAAAGTTATAATTATGCAAATTGAAGTATTAGTATAGGTGAGAAGACAAATATACATATATTAAACATCTGTTTGAATAAGAGGAAAATAAGTTCAACTAAGAATGACTAGTGAGCAGGGATAGGAAGGAAGTTGGAAAAGATAGGAAAATGGAATACCTGGCAACTAGAGGAAAACATTGAGAACCATTAATGGAAAGTGCTGATGAATAGTATAGAAGGTATAGAAAAGAAAAGGTATTTAAGTTGTGCAGAACTGGTGAGCAGGGATAGGAAGGAAGTTGGAAAAGATAGGAAAATGGAATACCTGGCAACTAGAGGAAAATATTGAGAACCATTAATGGAAAGTGCTGATAAATAGTATAGAAGGTATAGAAAAGAATACGGGAAATCCTCTTTAAGTTGTGCAGAGAGATTGGGGGAGAGAAAGTTTGCCGATATGTGTATGTAGCCGACCGGAAAGGGAGAGTAGCATGGGTAAGAACAGGGCAGTGTTTCTAGGAGGGTTACAAGGAAGAGAACCAAGAATATATGCTATTTGTGAGAAAAGGAGAACAAAGTGCATTACTTATTAGAATGCAAAGAGCTAGAGAAGTGGAAACAGGAAGTCTGGGATTCGAAGTGCAGCATGTGCAGGGAAATAGTTGTTGTAAAAATGTAAACAGCTAAGGGAGAGAAAAGAAATAAAGATATGGGCGAGCTTGCATAGAAAATAAAAGAGAAATTATTAAGGAAAGTAAACGAAGAGGGGGTGAAGTAGAGAGGACGGGGGAAAATTAAAAGGAAGCAACCGCAGAAAGGCAAAGGAAGGGGGGAAATGAGGGCTAATCGAAAGCTAAAAGACCAGGGTGCCAGGTACACGTTAGCCCTTAATACCAAGTGTGGGATTTATTCGATATTTCGTTTATACTTTCTCTAAATAGTACATGGTAGAATTCAGTACCGAGATTTCACCGGATGTATACGTTTTAGGGTCCCCTGTATTTAAAAAAAAGTTTTTAGAAAATGATCCGTGTGTGTGTCCGTGAACACGATAACTCAAAAACGAAAAGTTGGTAAAACACTAAACTTGGTATTTAAGTTTACTATCTTCCAAGGATGCCACGTGAAGATTTTGAGGAAAATCTCACATTTTGAAATTCTTGATTTTCTCAAAAATGACTAACGATTTGGATTAAAATACCGTGTATCAAACACATTTACATGGCAAATAAAAGGTACATTCTGACTTTTCTGTAAATAACCTCTGAAGACGTGTTTATTTTCGTTGAATTTTGCATAACTGGTAAACCGTAAGACAAAAACTTACTGCACAAAAATGAAGATTAATAGATAATGATACATAAAACACACAATTTGTCATATACATTTTATTCATGGAGTTGACCATTTTTTTAGATATTCCTTGTTGTTGGTTTGAGTTTTAAAATAATTTTAACTTTTTTATACGGGAATTTGTCGACGAGCTTTTAAAAGATTTGTCAATCGCTTTGACCTAGTGTATTTCCTTATTCCTCTTCTACTTATAGGAAAGAAAGTAACAAGACCGTTTCTGCTATTGTTTATCTCTAAAAAGCGCTTTACAATAATGTGTTATAGAAATGTAGAATTGTCTTTATTCTTTAAAATACTTTATCGCGAAATCTCGACATTGCATTTTTTGGTGAGATAAATTGTTCCTCTACCTAACAGACACGTGGCAGCTAAAGTAATGCAAGTCCAGTAGAGAATAGGAAAGTTTAATCCGTGAAACCTGGCGTAGATGTTATTTCTTTGCTTCAGCTTTACCCACTTTTTTACTGGATGCAGAAATATGTTTAAGGTTACACGTAACTGTAAACCGTTTTTGTACAGCGTATAGACGACCAAACCGTTAAGTCGCTGCAAGTGCTGAACACCTAGCTCCACACCTGAGGGAATTTACGACGCACCTTTTGGCTGGTTTAAGTACTTTATTACTCCAGTTATGGATTTCCCAAGCGAGGAGTGTAAGAAGAAACTCCAGTAATTAACCTTGAGTGAGCGTCAAATACCTAAATTACACTCTATGCGATAATAATGGTTTCACTGTCCTCTGCGTCAGCACTTGTGTGACGTAACAGCATAGTCCTTAAATGACAGCTCTTTAGATGAGTAACGTGCAATTATCCGATTTCTGGGAAGTGGAGGCAAAAAGTTGCAGAAATTCATATGAGAAGGATGGTGCTTCCGAAACGGACATCGTTAAGCTGAAGGATATTCACCAGGGACGAACTGCTGCGGGTCGATACACTTCTGGATCGTAGCAACAATTGTGAAGTAACTGGGAACATTGTGAACAGGAAGAGGTAGGTATTCACTGGAACGGGAATTACCTAACACTACTCTATTCACTCTGCTTGATGTAAACACATGAGGTCATTAACTACCGCGATACGCCGGAAACCAGGGTTGGCAGATCTATTTCACATAATATCGCCAGAATTTAAAAATCGCAAAATTCATATTGAAATCGCCCAATTTCACAGGGACGTTTTATTTGGAGGGTTGGAAAACGTCTCTTAAATTGGTTTGGAAACTACTGCTGCCAAATTTTCTTTTGTGATTTTTGGCTCATGTTTCTTAAGATGAGACCGTTGGACCCTTAGTTGCAAATTTTACATAAACAACGAAGTAAACAATGTGATGTCACTGGAAGCCTTCTAATTTGTTTTTTAAATTAATATACTATTTACACCTTTTATCTGCACGATCCTATCGGCGACATTTTCCTTTGAAACAAAGGTTTAGGTTTCTGTTTCTTTTTTGATTGTATTCGTTAGATTGCGCACGCGTGGACGCACGCACGCACACACGCGCGCGCGCACACGCACACACACACCCACACCTCATCCGTACTTCCGAGGATAGGGAATAATTTTGGCTAGAGAAAAATTCCCAATTCCGAGCAATCGAACCCGGGACCCCTCACAAAGCAGAAAAACCAACTCTTGTTAGGCACAACTAACACCACTACGTAAAATATTAAGATTATATTTTCACTTAACTGTTGCATTTTATTCAAAAAGTTCTCTTGAAATCGGCACGACTCGCTAACAACAGCTAATTTCTCTTCTGTGAATGCTGACTGCAGATATTTTACAACTAGCATTATTTTCATAGCAGTGACTAAAACGAATATACCACCTGCATATCCATTAATACATTATTTAATTTACGAAACAATATAAAATACATTTTCAATAAATAAATTTAAATTATGTTCCTGATTTCAGAAGTAACCCAAAAATTCGCAAACCGCAGCAATTAAAAATCGGTCGCAAAGTTGATCTTTTAGTGGCCCAATCCGCGATTTTTCGCCAAAATCTGGCAACTCTGCAGGAAGCCAAAGCACACCACCACTTACGAGTATATCTAATATTTGTTTTTATAACCTCCCCCCCCCCGCATATAAACAGGCCTATCCGCGTTCCCTTCTCATGATTGGCTGAGGTTATTTCTGTCTTAAGTTTGGCTTATATAACACGTGAAGGTAACAGGCGATATAAATGGAAATAAAAATATAATTTAAAAAAATCTGATGTGCTCCATTCACATGACTTTCTCTACATCGCTGTAACAAATTATTGTTAAAATGCATGTTCTTCTATCTACTTTCTGATAATCGAGATAAACATTAAAAGAAATTGTCTTAATTACTTGTTTCCTTGTAAGTAGAAGGGAAATAAGGGAATACACTAGGCTAAAACGATAGTCAAATCTTTCAAAAGCTGCTTGCCATGTGGGTGAATTCCATTTCTATGCAACTTTGCGCGTGAGAAAAGTTCAAGTATTTTAAATTTGTAAATAATAACAAGGAATATCTCAGAAATGGTAAGTTCCACAAAAAAAAAAACAAAAAAAAAACCGTATATGACATAAATTGTGTTTTAGCTTGAGCTACATTTTTTGTGTAGTAAGTTTCTGTCTATGTCTTACAGTTAAGCAAAATTCAGGAAAATTCATTCAGAATAAAGAGGTCTTTAGAGGTTATTCCCATAAAATTCAAGATATACATTTAATTTGCTATATAAATATCTTTAATACACGGTATTTTAATCAATATTTTTAGAGCTATTTTTGAGAAAATCAAAATGTTCTAAATTTATTCCATGTAAAGGGTAGTTTGGGGTGGGAGGAATTTTCTGAAAATCCTCGTGTCGCATCCCTGGAAGACACTAAACTTAAATACCAAGTTTGGTATCTTATCGACTTTTCGTTTTTGACTTATCGTGTTCACAGACACACGGACACACACACACGGACCTTTCTCCAAAAATTCTTTTTTTGGATTCAGGAGGTTA
Source organism: Hymenopus coronatus (assembly GCA_030762935.1). Taxonomy (NCBI): domain Eukaryota; kingdom Metazoa; phylum Arthropoda; class Insecta; order Mantodea; family Hymenopodidae; genus Hymenopus; species Hymenopus coronatus. Next base: position 27,367,253 of record CM060895.1, read on the forward strand.
TAAAATACCTATGTATTTCCGGTAAAATTTCGGTATCGAATTTTTGGTTGGAATACAATACCTTCTTTATACACTATGAACATAGTACGTGTAGAGAAAGTAAAAATGCATGACTCGTGTAAATTAAGCATGCAACACATGTATAAAGAATAATTTAATTGGCAATTATGGGGTAACCGGAAATAGATCCCTTCCATATCGGAATCTGATTCCGCTTCGCTGTTCAAATGCACTTTCGGCAAGTTTAATGACGACGCTCTCAATAATATTGCCCACATTTCCATGCAATACCTATTTTTGTTTCCAGTTTGGCCATATAAGTAGTTGCCCCATACCAATTGGTCAATGTAGCGCCCTAAACTGTAGCATTTTGAATATGGTGTTACTTCTTGCTACTACTAGTTTTCACAACTCGCTCACTCACTTGCCGAGTAAGGGCTCCTTTGTCATTTCTTGTCATTATGCGCGATTTGCCCCATGTAATATCAAATACGCACTTTTACATCTGTGAATAGCAACGACGTTGATGAACAGAAGCCTGGTTAGTGAAAACGCATAATGAAGTCAGATATTTTATGAGCAATCTAGTAAAAACAATAGAAGTAATCTCCCAGCTATTTTAGAATAATAATCTATAGATGCGTCATTGCTTGTAAGGAAAGTCATTTAACTGAATTACTCTGAATGCAGAGAATGCATCTTTATTTAAATATACTAAGTTTCTATGGGGGTATGCAGTTATAAGTGCAGCAGACAATAAGAAAGGACTACAGCACGTCTTACTGTTGGCATGCGGGGTAAGGTAAAGAAAAATATAATTTAGTGCGTTAAATATGTGCAATTATATGTGCATTTTCAAAAAAATATGATAATCATTTTTCCAATCGTTTGATTAGTATGAAATAATAAACATGAATACAGCTAAAGGAGGTCCTAGCTTCCATTTCATGTTGTATGTTACCCCGCTTCATGACTGAAGTTCAAATTCCATCATGCCATAGCGGTGTACTTTGAGACACCTAGTGGTGTTTACTTAGTTTGATAGTTTCTAATTCGTGATTCCGCCACTATGAGCGTATGATGACGATGGGTAAGTTCGTCCTCCCGTAGATAGTATCATAGAATGAAACCATGACTTTGTGGACGTGGACTTGTTGGAATTCTGCCGGAGGCCTTCTCTTCTAACGTTCTTTTACGTGCAAATAAACATTACACGGGACCAAGGGGTTTACTTCTATTCGAAGGAAGCCGCGCCAGGGATTTTTACGTCCGAAAAGTCTATCATCCCTGCCAGGATTGAACCCGCGACCTTGGTAATAGAAGCCAGCATGGTAACCACTATACCATGGAGGGTGACAGCCGAGCGGAATGACTTAGTCTGTTTCATCTGTTGCCCGCACACGGGAGCTGAGTTCAATCCCCGCTTACTCCGATGTGAATTTTTTCGTGGTTGCGAATGCTGGGGTGGTTTTTCTAATACCACGAATTTTTCGGTCTCTCGTCATAGGCCAGATGTCTGATGAGCAGGCGGACTCTGGATGAGAAAGAATCAGCCCAACTCTTGGAATGAGAGTGAGGAAGAGTATCATATGAAATGACTGTGAAATGGATGAAAGGAAAAGTGAATATGTAGCAGACTGGCCAGGAAACCGGTGAAAACCGTCCAAATACCGTTTTGTCCACTACACATCCCACATATGGTCCTCTGGAATCGAACTGCCCTGGTGAGAGACGAGCGGTCTAACCACTGAGCCCTGGTTCCGCCATTATTATTATCGTTATTATTATTATTATTATTATTATTATTATTATATCATACAGGCCGCGTGTGGCCGAGTGGTTAGGCCACTCGTCTCTCACCTAAACGGCCCGGGCTCGATCCTAAGGGACCGCAAGTGAGATTTGTGGTGTTCAAAACGGCGCAGGGGTGGGTTTTTCCGGGTTCTCCGGTTTCCCCTGCCATCACATTCCACCGGTGCTCCATCTTCATTCATGTATCACCAATGTCATGGCCTGCGGTGCTACAAGTAGTAAAAGCGGGCGTTAAAGACCACACAAAAAAAAACATCATACATGTCTGGTTTCATACACCAGTACAGTACTTTCCCTTTATTTAGGACATCTGATTTTCAGTTGCCATCTCACAAAGGTTAATGAGTGTTGTGTAGATAAATCTACAAAACTAGGAGCAGATGCTCGAAAAGATTGTATTTGAAATCGAAAATGATTTATAACCCTAGGCATCTTATGTATAATGATTCAACTCCATAGTCGGCTACTTGGGTTTCAGAATCGAAGAAAACGTTTTAGCAAGTAGGATGTGAACCTACGTCCTCCTTTGCTTGTGACCTACGCCTCGACAAGCTGTTCGCGCAGGTGGCGCGCAATGAGAAGTGGGTAATTCTCTCTTGAGCAAGAGTTCAATGCCAGGAAGGGATACACCTTTCAACAAGTTTCTCCAATACGTGTGAACATGTTACATGTCGGTTGGTTTGTATTGGATGTGGAAATTAATACTCGCGAACAAGTAATGAAAGACGTAGAATTACAAGATATGCTGCTCCCCTCCGTCCTCTAGCTGTCCTTCCCTCCGTCGTCCTTGGTATTGTTGTGCGCAACTTGCTCACCTCCGTCGCTAGTGTCGGGTTCAAATCCAATCTCAGGTCCTCTGCGACTACAATTGGAAACTTTCTGCCTTATTTTTAAAATTGTATTAAGGCTATTGCACGTCTCTTAAATCTTCCTATTCGACAATGAAAAACTGTGTTCCATTCACATGACTTTCTCTACCTGTGCTGCAACAAATTATTGTTACAAATACTTATGTTCCATCTATTTCATGCTATACGAGGTAACTATTAGCAGAAATAGTCTAATTCCTTTTAATTACAAGGAAAATAATGGTATACACTAAGCTAAAGCGATAGTAAGAGCCTTTATAAAGCTAGTCGTTGTGTGATGCAATTGAAATATCGTTCTCTTTGCATGACCAGGATGAAAAAAGTGAATAAGAAATTCCCGCTTGAAAGTCAAAGTATTTGCAATTTTAAAAAAATAATAAGCAATATCTCGGAAAGATTAGTTCCACAAAAAAGGTATATTACATAAATTGTGAGTTTTTAGCTATATATATATTGTTTCTGAAGCAAGATATTGTCCATCTCTTACGGTGTGCCACTTATGCATAATTCATCCACAATGAAGAGGGCTTAAGAGGCTATTTCCAAAACATTCAGAATATACATTTTATTTGTCATGTAAATGTCTACAATTTTTTAGAAAATCTAAATTATGAAAAATCTCTACTGCTATGTACACAGTATATATATACATACATACATACATACATACATACATACACACACACACACACACACACACATATGGTAGAGAAATTATTAAAAGAAAGAAAACAGTGAGACAAAATGCAATTAGCAACACACCAAATAAGAATTCTTAAGCATTTGTGTTAAAGTTATTTACTCTCAAACCATTATGTCAGTATAAAGAATGCAAATAATAGGGACTGAGTCACTGATGGGCAAGTACAAACGGTCTCGTAGGTGCTGACTGCAAACGCCAGCGGACTGTACGAGGGATGGGGATGGCTGGTAAATCTGCGACGTTCCCGTGTCAAGTTTATCAACACTCTATTACCTTTTTACCGGGCTTTAACGTTTGCAAATTCAAATACCTGGCAATAAATGACCATGATAGAGAAAACTGCAGAGAGAAGAGAATCCAGTGATTTTTAATCAAAATTTATTTCATTGCAGTATGTGTTAGCATTAAGTTATAAAGTTGAATCAGACTAGCTACAACGGTTGTTGAGAAAGAACGAATACTAAAACACAAACATTTAATTATCTTCACTACTACTAACAATAACGTTCTCAAATTAAAAGTATTTGCAGAATTGCAAGTAGTCTTTGAGGTATCTGTCATCGCATTTACCAGATACACGATTCAGATAAGGTTCTATAAAGATAGCGCACATGGTAGCTTATGGGTTAGCGCATCTTCACCTATATGGGTAACTGAGATAGTATATGGTCTCATAAATAGATGGTCTGCCGCTCAGATTCCACCAAGACCGACTTCCCTGACGGAGACTTTTTCCAATACTCCTTAGTCTTCATAACGGGCAAATGCCGGGAAGGAATCCTACGCTTAGGTCGTCTTCAAATTTCCTTGACCAATTACCAGCTTATTTCAATATTATTATTGCACAGTTCCTCTAGCGCCGTATGTAGTAAAAACAGGCGTTAAACACTACTAAAACCGAAAGAAAAGATCTTAATGTAGAGCCGAAGACCCTTGTTCCGACTATTGACTGTAGCATTCAACTTTTACTTTCTCTACACATACTATGTACATAGTGTATAGAGAAGGTACTGTATTCCACCCAATCTAGATACCGAGATTTCACCGGAAATACATGTTTTGGGTCCCCCTGATTTTAAGAAAAGCACTTTTAGAAAAAGATCCGTGTGTGCGTGTGTGTTTGTCTGGATAGCATAGCGCAAAAACGAAAAGACCGTTGAATACTAAGCTTGGTATTTAAGTTTGGCATCTCCCAAATATGCTACACGAAGATTTTCAAGAAAATACCCTCACCCCAACTTCGTTTTACATGGAACTTTTTTTCAAAATTTTGATTTTCTTAAAAATAGCTCTAAAGATTTTGATTAAAATATCGTATATTAAATATACTTATCGACAAATAAAACGTATATCTTGAATTTTCGGGTAATAGCCTCTGTAGACTACTTTATTCTGGATGAATTTTACGAAATTTTGCAAACTGCTAAACCGTAAGAGATAGACAAGAACTTACCACACAAAAAATGTAGAACACGTTAAGGTACACAATTTGTTATTTATATATATATATATATATATATATATATTTTTTGTGAAGTTGGACGTTTTTGAGATATTCCTTGTTATTGGTTTCAGCTTTGAAAAACTTATACTTTTCTCATACAGGAATTTGTCAACTCCTTCCTGTCCGTACAAACAAAGGAAATTCAGTCACTTAGCAACCAGCTTTTGACTATCACTTTAACCTATGGTACTCCCTTATTTCGCTTCTATTTACAAGGAAGCAAGTAATGACATTATGTGTGCTATTTTTTCTCGATAAGCATGCAGTAAATAGAAGCATAAGCATTTTAACAATATAGAGAAAGTCGTGTGAATGGAACACACAAGATTTTTTAATTATATTTTCTGACTTAGATCCTGCAGACGACAGTTGAAAGATTTGCGAAACACAAGATCAGAATGCTTCAAATATTCATATAATACAAAAGTCTGATGTGCTAATTCACAAATGTGTATATCTATGACTAGTCTTGGAAAGTTTATTCTTCTATCTACTTCATGCTTATCAGATAAACATCATTACATATTGTTTCCTGTACTAGAGGAATAAGGAAACACACTAGGATAAAGCAATATTCAACTTTTAAATGCCGGCCGCTACATGGTGGTAGTGTGAATTGGACTTCAGAAGCTATTTTGAATAAATGTTATGACCTTATGACAATTGAAGTGTATATCTTGCATTTCTTGGGAATAGCCTCTGAAGTTCTCTTCATTCACGATGGCTTTAGCAAGCTGGTACAAGAGATAGATAAAATCTTACTTAACAAAATATGAAGATCTCGTTATAGTAACAATTTATGTAAAATATATTATTTTTGTGGAGTAAATTTCCGAGGTAATCCTTGTTATTGGTTTAAATTTTCCAGTACTTATTCTTTTTTACTTTCTCTATACGTATTATGTACATAGTGTATAGAGAATGTATTGTATTGCACCAAAAATTCGATACCGAGATTTCACCGGAAATATATGTTTTGAGACCCCCCCTGAATAAAAAAAAAAAGCATTTTTAGAAAAAATTTCGTGTGTGTGTCTGTGGGCAGCATAGCTCAAAAATGAAAAGACCGTTAAATACCAAACTTGGTATTTAAGTTTGGTATCTTCCAAGGATGCGACACGAAGATTTTCAAGAAAATCCCTCCATCCCAAACTACCTTCGCATGGAAAAAATTTCGAAAATGTTGATTTTCTTAAAAATGGCTCTAACGATTTTGATTAAAATCTCGTATATTTAAGATATTTATTTGACAAATAAAATGTATCTTAAATTTTCTGGGAATAGCCTCTGAAGACTAGTTTATTCTGGATGAATTTTATGGATGTTTGCATAACTGCTAAACTGTAAAAGATGGACAAAAACTTACCACAGAGAAAATGTAGAGCACATTAAAACATACAATTTATGTTATATACCTTTTTTCCGTGGAGTTGATCGTTTTTAAGATATTCCTTGTTTTTAGTTTCAAGTTTGAAAAACAAACTTTTCTCATACAGGAATTTGTGAACTCCTATCCATACAAACAAAGGAACTTCAGTCACATAGCAACCAGCTTTTGACTAACACTTTAACCTATGGCACTCCTTTATTTCGCTTCTACTTACAAGGAAGCAAGTAATAAGACTATTTCTGCTAATTTTTATCGATTAGGATGAAGTAAAAATAAGCATAAACTTTTTATCAATAATTTGTTGCAGGAATGTAGAGAAAGTAATTTGAATGGAACACATCAGAGTTTTCTTAATAGGAAGTCGCAATTCCTATCGCCTCCTGGTCCTGCAAAGAGAATCGAATTCAATTGCATCGCAGAGTGACCAGCGCTTTAAAGATTTGACTATTGCTTTAGCCTAGTACAGGTATGGGACCGCGGGTCGCATCCTAGTATGGCGTAACGTACTTAATCGGAGCACTGGCGTAATTTTATATTTGAAAGAATTACTATTTATTAAAATACAATATATGCACATTAAATGATTAAAAAAAATTTTTTTGAAGTATTATCCACATAAAAAGATTTGAAATTAAATACACCATCTCTTATGAAATTGAAGAAATAAACATAATATCGCATATGAACTTGCAGGAAATATAACAAACAATACCCAATACTTGAAGTTTTTAAATAAAATAGGTATCTGCCTCAATGTAAATTGTTGACTTACTAATTGAAGCTAGGGGTACCATTGCATGGATTTTTATATAATTTTCATAATAATATAAATTAAGGAATTCATATATTAGTGCAATGGCTCTCAGTGTTATTAAAATACCACTAGCTTATATTTAAAATCAGTTATACGGTACATAAACAAAATTATTTTATATACAATTTTGAACATTTTAAATAAGAGTAATTGGGTATATATTTGTAGATTCTAATTAATTTCAGTGAGTTTTATGGCATAACTTTGTTAACGTTATTCATCTTGTTTCAATTTTATATATATATATATATATATATATATATATATATATATATATATATATATATGTGTGTGTGTGTGTGTGTGGGTGTGTGCGCGCGCGTGTGAGAGAGATTCAATTGGAACATCTTTTTTATTTATTTGTAATCTACAAAATATTAAAGAACTTGTTCTTCCTTGAATATTCATCTAACTGTTGTAGAAACCATATCATAATTGCGCACAGCAACCTTCCGCCGAGTGGAACGCTTTCTTGCGTCTGCAAACAGCTAATCAGAAGCGCTGGGGTAGAATTCACTTTGATACTCGAGTCAAGAATGCCCATCTTGGCCTAGTGCATCCCTTATTTCCGATGTACCTACAAGGAAATAATTAATAAAATCATATCTGACTAATGGTTATCTCTAATAGCGTAATAATGTTTTGCAGAATAGGTAGAGAAAGTTATCTGAATGTAAAACGTCACATGATATGGGGGACTACACTTGCTAGATTTTTAAAATGACAATAAGATACGCCTGCCCCCTGAAATTGAAGGACAGCAGCGCTACTGTAAATATTGACTCAGAAAAAAAAATGTTTACATTCTATTAAACGTTTATTTCTACTCTGTGATAAAACAATACTTTTGCACTAAGTTTATTAATTATTTCCGTAAAATTGCCTCTATTATAATTGGTCATCTATATACATAATATGTTAATGAGCTGTCATACTTCATGCTTGACACTTTTCATTGCATTGGCCATTGGTCAAAAAAGCATTAATTTTATTAAGGTCATAAAAACCCTGAAAAGCCGCACAATAGTAATTAAGTGTTATTTTACTTTAGCACGTTATCAATTTTAAACGTCATTTACTTCTTTCAGTGTTCAATCTTTTTGTTCGAAATTGAAAATACACCCTCTTGCAATAGTGTGAGTGAACAGAAACACTCAGTAAATACACAAGACATTAACATACTCGATTAAACGATATCACTGAAAAATGTTAACAAGTTCTTTACAAATTTTGGATTATCCAATGGCTTTAAACTATCTCGAAATCTTCGTAAAAGAACATCCCTTACTTTTCGGTCCCAGCACATTTCCCAATTGGCTTGCCCACTGACCATGTAACTATATGGTTATCAATATACCGAATGAACATGCGTGGTTTTCTGAATACAATCTTTATACAGAATAAAAATAAACATTTACGGTCCATATTTTGTTAACAGGGACGTGATTTTCTTTTGCAATACGGGATATCTGGCAAGTCTAGGCAGAACGCGATATTTCCTCTACTTTTTGTAGGTAAGTAGTAGGGAATGTACAAATATTTTAGGCGCTCAACCACAAGTTTTGATGACACTGAATTTCCAAATCACAGAGGTGAAAGTGTGACCCCCATGCTCACTCAGCTTGGGGGCGTAACAGCGGATATTGCATGTAGAAGCGAGTTTGAAGAGTTATCTCGTTAGTTTTGCTTTAATGCTGTATTCATTATGTTCGTTACAACTAGGTCATTAATCCACGGTGAAGGTGGAATACTATGTAAAACATTCGTATAGAGAATCGAACCACATGCTCTTCAGTTGTGAAAAACAGGTCAGTAGTAACCCACATGTCCATCGCGCGTTTCGTCCTGATTCCTTCGTCTTCTTTATCTTACTGTCAGTATGCAGTAGCTGTTTTCTTGTCATCATCACATAAACAAATGCCGACATGGCATGAAAGTACTTTCAATTAAATTGAAGCCTAAAGAAATCGCAAGAGTTGAGTGGTAGTAATAATTGCGCTTCAACTTACGGGCTAGACAGTTATTCTGGTGCCATAAAACTATTAATTTAAAATAAATAAATAAATGAAAAAAAAAAGAAGAAGGAAAAGCGAACATTCTCGCACGCGCCCATGTGTCGCATCCCAAGGTTTTGAGATAGTACCGCTGCTCTTCACGTGTTAATTTCTCAAACACCTGCGACACTGGCAGTGGAACTATGAAAAGAAGAAGCCAACTATGCAGATGCAACAATTACTTTATATATAGGAAAGCAAGGCGCTCACAGGTGCGGAGATTACAGACCGGCAAGGCACTGTCACAATATAGTACAGGAAAGTGTATTACAATCAATGTACCATAGCTTCGATTTGCCACCTGTTTAGCATCCGCTGCCTTTGATTAATGGAACAATGTTACACACTGATAACAGCAGGGTGTAGCATTTTGTATATATTTATATGTATGTTATTTCGTAAATGCATCAGATTTCCATGCAGGTCATCGTGAAACACTATTATAACATTTTAGCTAGAAGAGCGGTAATTTCTCTTCGAATTGTAGGGTTTTTTAAATGATCAGATGTCTATCCCCGGAGAGAGTCATGGCATGTAGACAAATCTGGGGATCTGGAAGATTTAGCAGTTCCAATAGAGATGATGTGATTTTGAAAAGCTGATAAACAGCTACCGCAGAAATTGGATCGTCATGTAATGTAGCTCCATCTTGCCGAATCAAAGGTAAATCCTTCAGTTTGGGGTTAGAAACATCTCATTGTACATGCCAGTTTTATTGCCTTCTACTTCTTTAGCAGTGGCTGGTTTTGCAAGTTATACAGCTGTGTCACTTGAGATACAGATATCTCCATTTTCTTAGTAATGAATTGATTGATCATGTTTCAATGTTGCTACCATTTATCAAAAACCTTTTGTAAAAGGATTGATATTTCATTTTGTATATTTACCGAAGCTGATACTCTTGCTCTGGGCCAGGTGTCGCAGTGACAGCAGATGCCATGAATATATTATGTAGTAAATGGAATTTCGACTTATTGAAGTTCTATTGCAATGTTCAAAAGTCGCTTTACTCTATATCGGTACATCGTTAATGCATAATAGCACAAGTGTTAAATAATTTCTGAAGGTTTAGAGTTGCTGTAGCTGCAAACTTCTCTTGTGCGTTATCAATAAATGCTTGCGTCATCAATAAATGCTGCATTTTATACAAATGAGAGTAATATAATAAAGATACCCAAAATTGCCAAGTATACACTACAATTCTAAAAAAAAAAAAAAAACCTGAAATTATGCACTTGGAAGTTTGAGGCTTTCTTTCTTCTTCTTTGTTTTTTTTTTTTTTTTTTTTTTTTTTTTTTTTTTTTTTTTTGTAAGTCTGGTTTGAATGCAAATGCTCTGTCCTCTGATAGCGTTTGTATTTCTGATTTCGTGTCCACAAATATGCTTTTATAGATTATGAGCTCTAAATCTCTTTGCACTACTGAAAAATTAATTCCAAATAAGCATCAACCATCTTCTAAATGGCAATATTGGAATAAAAAATCCTTCACTTCATATTACTGCTACTGCTGCTGCTGTGGGATATGTTCATAGGTTAGTTTTATCATCGCTATTTCCAACTTCTACGCCACAGGATCATCCAAATCTCCCAAAGGTCCATAAAAAGAATGTTTGCTTAGGAATTTCGAAGGCCCCGTCTGTTCAACATGCCCTTTTTCATTGCATTTCTAATAGATTTTTTTCTTCTTTTATACCTGCATTCCGTAACTTCGTTAGTTCTTGTTACACTCTTAAGGTTCTTATAAATAACACCTGGAATGCCCATAGTCTTAATTTTTCCAAAATTTTAAATGCATATTTTAATGCAGTTTTTTTGCTACTATTTTCTATTTAATTTCTTTTCTCTGTATATTTCCTCAAAAATCTATTATTACTTTCTCTAGCATCCACTTATTGTAGGCTTTAGCAAGAATAGTTTGCCGAAGAGACATAAATAGGTCATGCGAATGTAATGCCTCAAGAGTTTTATGCATGCATTGAGTCTAAATTTCGGTGCATTACTATATATTTGAATGCAAATATTTCGCGATAAAAAATCCATTTCATCATTATTAATGTTAATGCGGAATAAGCAAAACTTATTTCGCCCGCCTGGGTAGTGGAGAGATAGCGTGTCTGCCTCACATTCAACAGATCACGAGCTCGAATCTCGCTTAGGGTGAGTTACTTGGATAAGGTTTTTGGGGGGTTTTCCTTATCCTGAGGAAGCGAATGTAAAGTAACTTTAAGCTTCATGGACCCCGATATCATTTGAGTGTCATTTCATAAATTTCATTAATCGTCCGATATAACCAACCAACCACGGTATCGAATTTGTGGGTGCAATGCAATACCTTCTCTATACGCTATGTACATAGTGCATGTAGAGAAAGTAAAAAACAAAAACAAAAAAAAACTCCATGAACGAATGTAATACTTATACCATTAATGAATGCTACATAGCATGTGATTTTGTTGCATTATTTTGTTTGAATTTGTCATGCACACGAGTTATGTTATGATAAGAAACCCTCTGAGTATAAAGTACAAGTTATTCAACAATCAGTTATTTATTATTAGTTTTTTTATATATCCCCTTATTTGAATATAGATTTTTTCTCGGTGATTAAAAAAATAAATGTAAAGAACAAAAACCATCAATATTATACTGCTTTTGTGACTCGAATTCTTTGTATAACACATACTCCGAATTGTATCTGAATAATGTAAATATTGAAAGGCCCTATGTTTTTAAACGTTCCGTGAATAAATCGAACAAAATACATCTATATTGGTTTTAGAATTGAAAATGGAGGTTACCTGCGATAATCCCTCCTCCCAAAAAATCGTATGTCCCCGTAATTTTCACTCTTATTATTTATTTTCCACATAAATGGAAACTTTAAGCGTTATTCAGGTGATGCACAATTTCTAATTAACACATCAATCCTCCTCAAAATGAGTCTGAATGAAAAAGAATCAGATATGATCCATTCATATGACTTTCTCTACAAACTATTGTTAACAAAGATTATTCCTTTATTTACATCGAAATAAATGTTAGCAGAAATGGTTGAATTAGTCCCTTGTATGTAGAAGGGAAATATGGCAATAAACTAAGCAAAAGCGATAGTCAAATGTTTTAGAAAGCCGGTCGCTATGTGAAATTCTGTTCGCTTTGTACGGTCAGGAGTAAAACTAATAACAAGGAATATCTCAGAAACGGTTAGCTCTACAAGTAAAAAAAAAAAAAAAAAAATAACTGATTTGTTCCATTTACATGAGTTTCTCTACATCTCTGCAACAAATTATTGTTAAAAAGCTTGTGCTTCTTTTTACTTCGTGCTAACCGAGAAAAAATTACCAGAAATAGTTTTATTACTTGCTTCCTTGTAAGTAGAAGCGAATAAGGGAGTAGCATAGGCTAAAGATGTAGTCAAAAGCTGTTTGCTATGTGACTGAAGTTTCTTTGTATGGATAGGAATTGACAAATTCCTGTATGAGAAAAGTATAAGATTTTTAATGCTGAAACCAATAACAAAGAATATCTAAAAACGATCCACTTCACAAAAAGAATGTATATAGCATAAATTGTATGTTTTAACGAGCTCTACATTTTCTGTTAAGTAAGTTTTTGTCTATCTCTTACGGTTTGCCAATTATACAAAATACCGTAAAATGCATCCAGAATAAAAAAAAGTCTTCAGAGGCTACTCCCAAAAAATTCAAGATATCCACTTTGTGAGGTAAGTATCTTTAATATACGATATTTTAATCAAAACTGTTAGAGCCATTGTTGAGAAAATAAAACATTTCGAAGCATTTTCCATGTAAAGGATAGTTGGAGGTGGGGGGGGGGATTTGAAAATCTTCGCGTCGCATCCTTGGAAGATGCTGAACTTAAATACCAAGTTTAGTATTCAACGAACTTTTCGTTTTTGAGCTATGCTGTGCGTACACACACACACACACACGCGGACCTTTTTTCCAAAAATGTTTTTTTTGGAATCAGGGGGACACAAAACATGTATTTTCGGTAAAATCTCGGTATCGAATTTTTGGGTGGAACGCAATGCCTTCTCTATAAAAACATTACAAACTGTTTATTTTAACGGTATCTATATTTTTGGGTAGTAAGTTTTTTTCTATATTTTTGGGTAGTAAGTTTTTTTATATCCAAAAATATAGATGTAGTATATAGGAAGTTTTTTCTATCTCTTTCGGTTTACCAGTTTATGCAAAATTCATAGTATTCAGAGGCTATTTCCAGAAAATTCTAGATATATATTTAGTCATGTAAATATCTTTAATATGCGGTATTTTAAACAAAATCATTAAGAGCCACTTTTGAGAAGAACAAAGCTTTCAAAAAAAAGAAAACTTTCCCATGTTAAGGGTAATTTGAGGCGGGCAAATTTTCCTAAAAATCTTCATATCGCATGGAAGATACTAAACTTAAATATCAAATTTGGTACTTAACGTTCTTTTCGTTTTTGAGCTCTACTGCCCCCCCCCACACACCTGAAACCATATATTTCCGGTGAGATCTCGGTATCGAATTTTTAGGTGGACAATACCTTCTCTACCTACTATGTGCATTGTACATACGTGCTAGAGGAAGTAAAAGTTAAAATGCAACAAAACAGACATGCAAGAAACTAGTGATGGTTGCCTTGGAGGTACTTTCTCTTATTGAGCATACTTTTTATACATTTTATATGCTAAATTAACAAATTCGTGGTGTATAATTCCTAACTCTCTTCAATAATTTTTCTTCCTTTTTAACTTTAATGAATTGACCAGCTTAAGTTTTGGAGAAATAAATAAGAAATGCCCTTGCCTTTGTTGTTGTCCCAAACAAAAGGTGAACAAAAGGTAATGCCAATTTTTCATGAATTGACTAAGCTTAATGACAAATTGTAGGTCAAGTAACTTATTCTGGAAGTTGCATATACCTACTGGTAGTTTCGAAGGTGGTTTTTTTTTTCTCGAACTACGAGTGAATCTTCATCAGTTATGTGTTGCAAAATTCTAGCGTTGAAATAACCCTAACCCTGAATAACATTTCATTTGAAGAGTGAGAACCGTGGAATATGTTGAAATGGCTATGACATTCCATACGAAGAAGCACACGAGTGTGGATTTCCACGCGGTGAGGTATCGTGTTAATGCAACCTGCCTGACAGCTTCGCCTACGCGGAACATAGCTAAGCTCTGTAGGCGGAGCGTGAAGAGTCCCAACATGCCCTACTTGATCACGACCGATGGGACGTTTCAGGTGCCTTTTTGCATTGGTAGAAACACTTCCGGGCTATATACATCCGAGGCTTAAACACAGATTTAAAATAGACGTACATATATAATATGCCTAAAGTTTATGATTCTGATCAAAGCCACACAAAAAGAACCTAATTTGAATGTCATCACATAGCGTCCAGGTCTTTTAAAGTATTTTGCAATCGTTTTAGCATAATGTTTTCCCTTATACTTCTAAGTAAATAACTGAAATAAGTAACAAGACCATTTCTGTTGATGTTTATCTCGATTAGCATGATGTCCATAAAGAAATGTTTTTTTTTTATAAGAACAGTTTGGTGCTAAATAAGTCGAGAAAGTCATGTGAGTGTAACACATTAGATTTTTCAAATAATTTTGAGATGTTTAGTTATGTTTGCATTATAACTACTTGATAATTTGCACCGTCATTCTTTCAGGGTTCTTAAGTAATGGTTATTTCTTATAAACGTAGCTTCATTAATTTACGCGCGTGTTTATTTAAAATACGTCTTTGATAATGTTAGAAGTGAAAATGCTTATTAGAACCACCTAATAATTTGTACTTATTTTCCGTGCTTAAGAATCATAAAGTGCGATAGACACCAAAAATTTGCGTAGCGGTCAACTTAGTTTGTCTATTTCTCCTAAAATCGTACATGTACCTTTGATTGAGTTATGTGTAAAGGAGGGGGTGGGGGAAGGAGTCCGCCACAGTAAACAGGGAGCAAAGTCGAACGAATGAAGTTTGCCTCCCCTCAAAGAAGCAAAGTTCGATGGTGGTCACACTCGGCACCGACCACAGTGTATTGCGTGGCTGTTACAGTTGTCTCATTCCGATAATGTGTGAATCAGCTGATTAAAGCATGAGAGGGTGTGTTACAAACCCTCCCTGCTTTTTTCTAGCATAATTTATAGATGTAACCTCCGAATTACACAATTGGAGATTTTTCTTTTTTAAAATTGTTTCATTTATATACCTCCTTTTAAATTCCATGTTCATCGGGAGATCTGACTTATAAAACATACATTCAGTGTAGGTTATTGCCATAATGCTAAACATTTTATATAGTTAAACACACTCTCTCTCTCTCTCTCTCTCTCTCTCTTTCATTCTCACATGTATACTTCTAGACTCTACTGGAGATATGAAATAATTCTTGCTCAAGAAAAAAATTCTCCGCTTCAACCGGGAATCGAACCCGGGACCTCCGGGTGAGAAATCAGCTCGCTGACCACTCGAGGCAGTCATGTTTTTCATTAATATGTTATTTTTATATAGAGAGTATAGAAAAAGACGAAATAATACTGCGCAAGTTGAAAGTCTTGGATTTAAGCGTGTGAGGCTGAATAAGTATATCACTAACAGAATGTCTTGCAGTGGATTTTGCTTCGGTTTAGATGGCTGGTGGTAGCGGGTACCGAGGTTGTACATGTTACAGATTGGTGAAGAATGATTCGGAGCGAATGAAATCTCTTATCTGAATGCCGGTTCGTCTTTTGTATAATGTCCTTAAAATTATGACTTAACAGCCTTCCAGTGATAGCACAAACTTTTTGAAAAATGTTTTTACTTTTGGGAAATTCTCAGCAATTATTGGGACTAAGATACATCAAACTCACTTGTGTAGTATTCTACAATACTTTCATTGGCTGTCGCTCCTTGTGATTCAGGTTCACCATTCTATCACTTATATAAGAATGTACATGATCCTGTTATGATAATCGAATCTCAGTCTTTGATTTTTGTCTTTGTATATTGCAATCAATACCAAGACTGATCTTTCGGCGTGTGCCTTTTCACAAGAAAAGTGTTTCCCTATAAGCATGTTATAACCATGTCAACATTGCTTTACTTCTCATAAATCAACCAAACCTGTAATATATTGACTGTATAATGATTCTCTTTTCCCCTTGATTCTCGACGAAACACAAGTATTTTGCGATTTAAGATAAGAATGTGGCTGTATACATCATTATTAGTGTAAAAGCTTGAAGTGTAAATAGTCCAAGGAATGGTACTGAAGTGGGTTGATTTTAATTTCAGTGGACATAACATTGAACACATACGCGCGCGGACGTCTCTCTAAAAATTCTCTTTTTATTCAGGGGTCCTCAAAACATGCTTTCCTGGTGGAATCTCAGTATCGAAATTTTTGGGTGGAATAAAATATCTTCTCGATACAATACATGTGCGATAGAGAAAACCAAAACGTATTACTCCAACTGCTTCACATGTAATCCAGATACATGTTTACATAAATGCTTTTATTACATATTTCCTTGTAATACAAAGATGTAAGGGAGCACTCTAGGCCAAAGCGAGAGTCAACTCGTTGAAAAACCAGTCACTATGTGGTAGATTTTACTCTTTGCTTGACCAAGAGCAAGAAAAACTATCATCGTCCCATTTGAGGAAAGTAAAGTATTTAAAAATTGAAACCAATAATAAGAAGTATCACGAATGGTTAGCTGCACAGAAAATATATTTGACATAATTTGTGAGTTTTAAGGAGATAATTTTTGTTGTAGGGTTTTGTCTATCTTTTATGGTTTCCCAGTCATGCAAAATTGATGCAAAATGAAGAGATCTTCAGAGGCTATTCCTAATAAATTCAAGGTATATTTTTTATTTGTCATGTAAATATCTTTTATAACTGTACGGTATTTAGATCAAAATCGTTAGAGCCGTTATTGAGAAAATTTCGACACAATCTTCCGATAAAGGGTAATTTGTTTTGAGGGGATTTTCCTGATGAATGATTTCCCCTTGTGTTCCATTACCTAACTTAAGTACCATTTTTTTTTTAATTATGCCGTTCACACACACACACACACACACACACACACGCACACGCACGCACGCACGCAGAGACATTTATCTAAAAATATATATTTTATTCAGGGGGTGAAATCTCGGTATCCAATTTTTGAGTAGAATACAATAAATTCTCCCTACTACGTACTATGTCTACTACTCTAATACTACTCATATGTCCGTACATAATACTTCAGAGAAAGTAAAACTCGAATTTCTATGGTTTTCACCAAAAAACTCAGTCATAGTGTCCCTTAAAGAACAATATATTTTCGGAGAGGTTTATATTGCAGTATTTAAATTTTTGTTTGTGGTAAAAATCAGTCTAATGGTACCCTCTAAAGGTTTTAATTAGCACTTGAAAATAGCTTCCAGTGAGAGAGCTTGAATGCAGTGTAATTATACGACGGCGAATATTCAGCCCGAAGGTCGGTTTTTGGCCGTGACGGAATTGTGGGAGAGCCTCAAACCGACCTTGGAGTTCAGGTAGTGGTTGATATTGCGGTGGTGTTGCCATTTCCCTTCCACGGGATGGAGATGATTAGAGTACACTCACCCAGTCCTCCCAGTGCGAGTGGGGGAAATATCCCCATGCTGGTACCGGGAATCGATCTCGGGCCTTCCACGCCAGAGGCAGGTACATACGCAGATACAAAAGTCTTAAGAGAGTTCCCTGTTAAAAATCAAATAAGGACCCTCAAAGCGCAGCTTTTGTGAATTATTCCCAAGTCAAGGAGCGGGAATAAGCTCTCTCCTGAACCGCGCATTTCGCACAAACAAGAAACAAGCTCTTGACGTGTTAAAAGTGCAGAAACGCGTACGTATTCTTGTTTCACGCTGAATTTGAACCCTTGTTTGCACATGTTGAACTGTTATGACTCATTGCGGGATGCCGCAAAACATGCGCTACAACAAACGTTTTATGACTGCGGCATTCTGCCAGAAGCTGCATCACAACACAATTGCCTCAAATTATAATGGAAAATAGCACGCGATAGGAAAACTACCAGGCTAGCAAAAAACACCATGTGCGTGCTCAACATTTTCATGTATTAGTCGCGACCCCTTAATACTTTCTTTACCCGCGATCGTTTACTTCTTCTTCTACTACGTTTAGTAAGTAGGGAAAGTATTGTAGGTATTCCATCTAAAATTTTGAAGTCGAGATGGCACCGGAAATGTTTGAGACCTGAATCCAAAATTGCCGTTTGGGGCAATCTTTGAGTAGCAGAACCTCGCAAACAATAGTCGCTTAAATACCAAACTTAGTATTTAAGCTCTCCATCTTCCACGCATGCTACATGAGAACTTACAAGAAAATCGCCCCACCCCAAACTATCTTTTACATGGAACATTTTTTCGAAGATTTCCTCATAAATGTCTCAACAATTTTGATTGAAATACCTACCGTATACCTATAGATATTCTTATAAAATGAAATGTATATCTTGAACTTTCTGGGGATAGTGCCCCCTTCAACCTGGATGAATTTTGTTGATCTGGTAAACCACACCAAATAGACAAAATATTACTACTAAAAAAATGTAAATCTCGTTAAAGCACACAATGTGTCAACTTTTTTATTTTATTATTTTTTTAAGTTAACCATTTCCAAGATATTCCTCGTTGTTGGTTAGAATCGTCCAGTGCTTATACTCTTAGTTTTTTCATGCTGGTAATTTAAAGAGAACGGAATTCCAATGTCAGCATAAAGCGACCAGCTCTATATATATTCTGAAAGGACCTACTGGTAGCAGTAGCTGTAATGCCACCTTTC
The DNA here is from genome assembly GCA_030762935.1 of Hymenopus coronatus. Lineage (NCBI taxonomy): Eukaryota > Metazoa > Arthropoda > Insecta > Mantodea > Hymenopodidae > Hymenopus > Hymenopus coronatus. The sequence continues at coordinate 27,386,247 of CM060895.1, forward strand.
AGCATTTAAGCCTTTCTTAGGTCAAAATTAATTTAATCAGGGTTGCGCACAATGTCTTATGATAAACTTCTATAGCGAATTATGGACTTTACAGATCCAGGTTAGCCTTTAATTACACTAAGAATATTGATGAAGCCAACCAAAATAGCATGCAAATCCGATTTATGAATAAATTATATTAGGTTATTTTGGTTTCCCATTTAATCTACCTAAAAAAAATAATAAATAAATCTGATACAGTCTATTCACACGACTTTCTCTTGTTCCACAAACAACCTTTCTTTAAATAGATTATTCTTTTATCTACGTCATGCTAATGGAGATAAACATTAGAGAAGTTGTCTTCTACGTGGTTCCCTTGTAAGTAGAATGGGTAAGAAGGAATATACTAGGCTGAAGCGATAGTCAAATCTGTTAAAACTCTCACAATGTGGCACAATTGACATTTGGTTCTCATTTGCGTTCCCGAGATAAAACAAAAGAGATGAATCGAAAGTTGACTTCTCATTGGATAAAAGTTTGAGTAGTTTAAAATTGAAACAAGTATCAAATAATATCTTAAAAACAGTTAACTCTACAAAGTCTACAAAAAAAAGATGAAAAAATGTATATGACATAAATGGTGTGTTTTAACGAGACCTAAATTTTTTGTGTAGTAACTTTTTGTCCATCTTTTACGGTTTACCAGTTAGACAAAAGTCATCCAGGATGAAGAGATCTTCAGAGGCTATTTCCAGAAAATTCAAGATATACATTTTGTTTGTCATTAAAATGTCTTAATATATATCATATTTAAATAAACATCGTTAGAGGCATTTTGAGAAAATATTTTTTTCGAAACATATTCAATGTAAAAGGGTAATTGTGTCGGAGGGGGGGGGGGTCCCGAAAATCTTCATGTTGCATCCTTGGAAGATATTGAACTTAAATACCAAGTTGTTTTATTTAATGGACTTTTCGTTTTTTTTTTTTTTTTTTTTTTTTTTTTTTTTGTTTTTTTTAATGTAATGCATTTTAAGTCGCCTAACTGCTAGGTCTTATAGCGACTTTAAAAACATGATACAAACTTTAACACATGGGATAAACATATAACATTATACAGTACATTAACTTTACAATATTTCCCAAGCTAAAATATTAAACAAATTCACATACATTGTTTACATGGAGATTGCATTGTGAAGCAGTTTTACAATAATTTGTCATACAATTTGGTGCATTTAAAAAACTGTATCAGTCTAAGACATGAGCTCGAGTCCTTCATTGACAGCTTTAGGTTATCTGGGATCTTGAGTTTTTTCCTGCAGAGTTGGTAGCGCGGGCAGTTAAAAAAAAAGCTGATGTGTTCCATTCACATGACTTTCTCTACATCGCTATAACAAATTATTGTTAAAAAACATATTCTTCTATCCACTTTATGATAATCGAGATAAAAATTGGTAGAAATTGTCTAAACTACTCGCTTTCTTGTAAGTAGGAGGAAAATAAGGGAATACACTAGGCGAAAACGATAGTCAAATCTTTTAAAAGCCGGTTGCCATGCGGTTGAAATCCGTTTCTATGCAGGGCCAGGAGTGAAAAAGTTTAGGAATTCAAAATATGAAACAAATAACAAGGAATATCTTAGAAATGCCAATTCAACGGATAAATTGTGAATTTTAACGTGATCCATATTTTTTGTGGAGTAAGTTTTTGTCTATCTCTTACGATTTACCAGTTACGCAAATTTCAGCAAAATTCATTCAGAATAAAGAGATCTTTAAAGGCTATTCCCAGAAAATTTAAGATATACAATTTATTTGCCATATAACTATCTTTAATATGCTGCATTTTAATCAAAATCATTAGCAATTTTTGAGAAAATCAAAATTTTCGAAATTTTTTTACATGTAAAGGGTAGTTTAGGGTGGGGGAGGATTTTTTTTTTCAATCTTCGTGTCGCATCCCTAGAAGATACTATACTAAGCTTAAATACTAAGTTTGATTTTTTACCGACTTTTCATTTTTGAGTTATCTATCGTGTTCACACATACACACATTGATCTTTTTTTGAAAATACTTTTTTTGGTTACAGGAGATCATAAAACGCCTATTTCCGGTGAAATCTCGGTTTCGAATTTGTGGGTGGAATGCAATACCTTCTCTATACACTATGTACATAGTACGTGTACAGAAGGTAAAAAATGCTTTTTTGGATTGAGGAGACCCTAAAACATATTTTCGGTGAAATCTCGGTATCGAATGTTTTGGTGGAATACAATACCTTTTCTAGCCACTATGTACATTATATGCCGAAACGTACTACAGAAAGTAAAAATTAAAAGCAGCGTATTTTCTCCAACCTCCTGTCGTAAACTAGAAATTAGCGATTTCAGCATTAGCTAGTGGCAGTGAAATGAACCATAAGATCGAATGAAAGCAAGATAAGTGATTATTAAAATCTCATGTTGGGTAAGTAAGAATTTTGCACGAAAATTTCATGCTCATAAATTAGTGACCGGGAGAAGTTTGAATTATTGGTGTGTTAACATAAAGAACTAGCTGGCTTACCCGACCTTTTCGCTGTGACGAATTAATTTCATATACTGCCGACTTCTGTTCTTTATGAAATTATGTAAAATGATCTGGAGGTTTTAAAGTGAATCCTCCCTTCCTTATAACTGTAATTTTGTACAGCCCCGACTTTTCCAAATAATGAATTAAAGATCCCCTGATATTCGCTCAAAAGGGTGCGAGTGGAAGTTTCTTGCTAGTCATCGACAGGAGTAAAAATGAGTCTCTCCTTAGGAGAGGATGAGTCCCGGAGTCAATTTTCAATTGAGAATGCACAACGTGCAGCAGTAGTCAGTTTCGAGGGGAAATTCGGATCATCCAGTCACTGCAGTCACAGTCGCCGAACGTCGAAAGAGAACGAACTGCACGTCACAGTTGTGTATCGAATAAAATAGATTTTTAGAGAAGAGATTTTATTTGTAATCAGTGGAAGAAATAAAGATCCATTATTATTTAATTTTTGTCTTGAAGTTTTTTAAATAAAAACTTTTTCAGGTATCAAAAATAAGTTATAAGTAGTATCAAAGAAAGAAATTTTGATAATGCAACTGCCACGTAAATGTATTGGATTTCAAGCGGTGGCTTTAAATACCACAAAAGCTAGTTGATATCTTATGATTGTATACCTTTCCTTTAATTAACATCGAAATCTAAGTCGTAAAAATACTGATTTGTCGTCCAATTTTTTGCTATTAACCTTTCCAATACTTTTCTTCGTCTCCGGAATTTTTTGTTTGCAGGTTGGCAGCACTGACTGCTGTACTGATGACAGGTGCACCATAGCGCGCGAGTGGAGTGGTGCGTCCAAAGTTGTAGACGGAGCAGTACGATTCTTGTGGGCAAAGCGTCCGTAGCGCACAGAGACCCACCATGAAATGTGGGTAAGGCTGACCGGGTATGAAAGCCAACATCCCCCTCAGGCAATACTCAGAAAATCGATGAAATGATTCGCAGCAATCGCAGAAGGATGTTCAAGCCGAAAGAGCACTTGGGTGGAAAGAGATTCGACACCGATGAAAATGTTTAAACAGAAGTTCTCCAATTGCTCCATAACCAAGGCGCAGATTTCCATCATCTACGTATTAAGTGACTGGTAAAACATTCAGTTTACAGAGACTGAGTTACTATTGGAAAAAAATATATATGAGTTATATTCATGTGACTTTCTCTACCTATTTTGCAACAAACTATACTTACCAACGCTTATTATTCTATTTCGTGCTAATCGAGGAAAACTAATAGTAGAAATGGTTGTATTACTTATTTTCTATTAGATAAAAAGAAACAAAAGAACACATTGCGATAAAGTGACAGTTAAATCTTTTAAGAGTTGGTCGCTATTGATGACTTTCCATTTGAGAAAAATATTAAGTATTGAAAAACTAAAATCAATAACAAAGAATACTTCGGAAATGGTTAACTTCACAAATAAAATAAAGGAAAGGAAACAAAGTGCATTTGACATAAGTGATATGCTTAAACGAGATCTATATTTTTTGTGTACAAGATTTTGTTAAGGTTTACCAGTTATGTAAAACTCCAGAATGAAGTGGACTTAGGAGGCTATCCCTTGACTTACAAGTAGGCGCCGGAGGAGCAGAAGCTCTGGATCAGAGAGAAGTCAGGATGGTTGATCAGCCCGATGGATGCAAGTAAGGCTGAAATGCTATGAAAATATCTTAAACATATGGAATTTTAATCAAAACCCTCGCAGCCTTTTTTAAGAAAATCAGAATTATCGAAAATATTTCCATGTAAAGGTTGTAAGATTTTCTTTCGTGTCGCATCTTGGAAGATGCTGAACTTAAATATAAAGTTTGGTATTTAACAGAATTTTCATTTTTAATACGATGTTTACGTCTCCCCCCCTAAAGACACGGGCCACGGGCCTTTTTCAAAAAGTTTTTTTTTCGGAGTATATAAAAACATTTCTGGTGGAATCTCGAAATGAAAATTTTTGCCATTTTTCTACTTATTTGCATAGTACAGCAAATAAAAATAGTAATGTATCTGTGTCACTTTGTATTGTAGTGCATTATTCAATAGTAGCTGTTGACCTGCCATAATCACGTTTAAGGTGCGTTTGAAGATCCCTCGTACATACAAAGAATAAACAGTTAATATAATGTGCTTCTTAATAGTATTTCTTCTGCAGTACTATTCATTTATTTAAATGTAACTCATTTCCCAATCCCATAACAACTCCGTTTTAATTTTCTACTCACTAATGACAACATTCTTCTTAAGCTTATTTTTACTTTCTCTACACGTATTATGTAGAACGCAGTGTATAGAGGAAGTCTTGTACTACACCCAAAATTTCAATACAGAGATTTCATCGGAAATATGTTTTGAGGGATTTTTAAAAAGACATTTTTAGAAAAAATTTAAACAACATCGCTCAAAAACTAAAAGGCCATTAAATATCGAATTTGCTATTTAAGTTTGGTATCTTCCAAGGGTGCTACTAAGCTTTTCAGGAAAATCCCCCACTCCAAATTACCCTTTACATGATACATTTTTTAACGTTTTGTTAAAATGGATCTAACATTTTTTTAAACGCCGTTTATTAAAACTATATACATCACAAATAAAATGTATTATCTTGAATTTTCTGGGAATAGCGTCTGGAGATCTGTTCATTCTGGATGCATTTTGCTGAATTTTGTACAACTGTTAAAGCGTAAGGGATACACGAAAATTTACTACACACAAAATGAAGATATCGTTAACACACACAAAATATGACATATACTTTTTTGTTGCAGAGTTGACCGTTTCCGAGGTATTCCTTGCTATTGGTTTCAATTTTAAACTACCATCTCCTCAAACGGGGGCCCCTTTCGTTTCATGTTGCGCTCTCTCTCTCTCTCTCTCTTTCTTTCTGAAAAAGCGAAGCGTAGCGAAGTTCATTGCTCACATCTCAAAATGCACCACATGATGCAATTTTTATTGCTTCAAAATGTTTGTAATGCAGAGAAAATGACTATATACTTCATTGAAATAATGCTCCAATTTTGAGATAAATGCTTAAATTTTGAAAAATCAAGAGTTTTGGAAGGTTCAAAAAATAATTTTGTTCAGTAATTGGGGGTTACTATAAAACGCTGATGTATCTATTTGTAAGTTTAGTTCTGTAAAACTTAAATATTTGATATGCACATGTATTTTTAAATGCATGATTTTTATTAGAACAATGCATTAGGACAGTAAAGGCTTTTTAATTAAATAACGATGCGAGCTATAATTTTGAAGCGTAGCAAAAAATATAACTTCTTGTGTTTAATAACTGATATAATTTTCACAGCATATCTTGCATAGTGTGAGTTTTATCAAAGTTCACAGATGCATTACTTTAAAAGACAGCATCCGCAGTTTAATTGTGTTTACTTTATTCAGAAGTTTGAGGAAGAAACGTTACCTAGCAGAACTGAATTTGTAAGTGCCAGAAACAGCGAGAGTCGACTACGTGTAACTTGAGATACCTCCGAGATCTCGAGTTTCCTCAGGTAGCAGCTCCCAACTCGCCTGATGTGGCTCTCATTGACACATTACGAGGTCAACATTCTCGCAAAGTTGTGATTTTACTGCAAATTTTACTAGTGAAAAATAACGTGTTTTTGGTTTACTAAAAATGATGACAATTTTGACATCTAGTGCGACATTTTTGCTTTATCATCAGAAACTAAGAGTACAACAAACGTTCTGTGAAAGTAAGTCGTGGAGATTTGCAATATTCCTCTCGCTTCTACCAAGGATACTACACGAAGCATTTCAAGAAAATCTCTTAACTAATCTACCTTTACGCAAGAATTTTTGCACTATTTTCCAAGTTCTCAAAATTGTCTCTAACGATTACAATTAATTAATCATATATTTAAGATATTTATGTTTAGGCTCGGGTTTTTAGGTGCTAAAAAGTTAGTTATGCTTGTTTTATGCACTAAAAATACTAAAAAATATATGATAAAAAGTAAAAAATATTCGTCAAAACAGATAAAATATTTTTTTTAAAGATCTGAAGGCGAGGTACGCACCAGACATTGTACCGGGAAGGGATCACCAATTACTGTAGACTTACAGTATACGACCACATGCTTCCTCAAATTTTCCATCCCGAAAGACTGATGATTGTCACGAAGAAGTGCCTAGAATTTCGAAAATGGTCGCTCCTCGTTACAAGAAGTAAGTCTAGCGTAATTATAACATGGAATGTCAATCACATCAATAATTTCTTCATGTTGCCCATCTAACATATTTTAAATTTTACACATTATGTTAACTATTTTCGAACACTTCCTTGCATTTTCTTTTTAAATGTTGTGCTGCAGGACCAGAAAGAACATTCAGTTCTTCCTGAACTACTTGAACTGCATAAAAACTATTGGACATCAATGATATTGAAGTTACGAATGCAGATTTTTCAGATATTGAATTTGATTCCAGATTAGTGCCGTGAATTTAAGATCCACAAATAAAGTTTAATTTTTTTTTTTTTTAGTATATGCCTACACAAGCAAATTTAGGTTTACAAGTTAGCGCTTCACCTTATAATAAACCCAATATTATTTTCGAACATTTCCTTGCATTTTTCTCACAATATACGAAAATTTAGAGGGTCCTGCAGAAGTACTTGGCACTGGATCATTCATAAAAGTTTTTTTTTTTTTAAGCGCGAAATAGCTGCCTTATGTTTGTTACCACTTATATGTTGTATCACTTGCCAACGTTGGTGTGCCGTTATAGCTTCACCACATAGCTGACAATACAGGATTTTACCATCAGAGCTGAAAATATCCTTAAATTCCGCAGCATATTGTTACACAACTACTTTTCACTCTGGGCATGTTTAATCCACTGTGAAGTCAAAACTGTCGATATGTAACTTCCCAAGACAACTAGAAGGTTGTCTAAACTTTGCGGATTCACAAATGACTGACTAATTGACTATATACGAGTTTAACAAGTATCATATAGCTGACATATCAGGTCATCCAATAATTAACAAAAAATTGCGTCATCTGGCATGTGTAATTGAGCATTACAGAAGTGGATCGTGACTTGTTAAAATCAATTCTGCTGCTGCTTTTGAAATTTGAAACGGTTTCCTTTATGTGATTGTTGTGTAATTTGTGAATATACGAAAAATATTTATTTACATAAAACATCAGAAAAAATTCATTTTTATGTACAATAAAGCTTGTTTGGTCTAGTGTACATATCCAGAGCATTAAACTCAGTTTCATATTAGGTCGCAAACAAAATATAAATTTACCTAAAAATCCGAGCCCTATTTATTTTACAAATAAAATTTTCATTACTTTTGAAATCCTCTTCATATTATATGAATTTTGTATAATTTTGTTTGCCTGGTAAGCCACAAGAAGTAAAATTTCCATAAAAAAGCATTTAAGAAAAAAGTTCGTGTGTGTCTTGTCTGTGAACAACACAACTAAAAAAGGAAAAGTCGGTTAAATACCAAACTTGATAATTAAGTTCAGCATCTTCCCGGGATGCGACATGAAGATTTTCAAGAAAATCCCCCCGCCCATATTACTCTTTACATGGAAAAATTTTCGATTTACTTTTTCAAAACGGTTTTGCTAATGGTGTTGATTAAAATTCCATAAATTAAAGATATTTATGTGACAAATAAAATATACCTATATCTTGAATTTTTGGGAAACAGCCTCTGAAACCTTCCTCCTTCTGGATGACTTTTGCAAGAGATAGACAAAGCGTACTATATCAGCAATGTAGATCTCATTAAAACACGCAATTAACACCATATACATCCTTTTCTTATGTGGAGTAAACAATTTCCTAGACATTCCTTATTGATTTTCCCTCCTGGTCATGATGCAAAGACCAGCTTTGACTATCGTTTAAGCTTACTGCATTCTCCTCTTCCCATTTACCTACAAGGAAATGTGTGAATAACAATTTCTACAAATATTTATCTCCATTATCTAGACATAGAATAAGCTTTGGTAAGAATAGTTTGTTTAAAAATTATAGAGAAAATCGTGTGAATATAACATCAGAAATTATTTCTTTTTTCTCGTGGTGAAACAAAAAGTGGTTTATAAAGCTGTATCACTATACTTCAGTCTTCTGTGTGCCTCTTTTACCTACAACAAAATGTGTAATGAAACTTTCTGTAATCTTATCTCTCGGTTAATATGAAGTAGGAGAAAAATGAGTTGTTTTTTTAACAGTAGTTGATAGAAGAGTGAGTAAAGAAAGTCATTCGAATGTAACACCATCCCTCTCTTTTTTCTTACCATGGACTGGACTGTTTATATCAATGCGTGAGTGAATGAATCGGAAAATGAACTTGGGAACGTAAGATAGGAAGACAAACTGTTTCGAAATAAATGAAAAGTTTGTAAACGGTGATTTTTGTAAGCTCTATTTAAGTATACAGACTTGGATTTTGCATTTAATATAAGACAATGGAAATGGAGTTTTATTTATGGACACTCTTTAACTGTTGTCCTCGGCGTCCCATCTGTACTGGGCGTGAAAGATCGCTTAATTTTGCTTAGAGGCCTCTTTATTAGGCTTGAGTTTCTTTTGCGTGCCGCAAATCTACGACACGAGACCAATGACTTTACTTCCGTTCCGAAGGAAGCCATGCTAAGGATTTTACGTCCAAAAAAATCTATCGCCCTCCGTCGGGCTTGAACCCTCGACCTTGGGTATATGAGGTTAGCATGGCAACCATTACACCACGGAGGGCGACTAGCGGAGACGATGTTGGCCAGTTTATTGCGCAGAATGTTAATACTTGCATTTTGGCACAACGGAGAATATAAAGGCCGCGCCGTGGCCGAGTGGTCAGACCATTCGCCTCTCACCTAGACAGCCCGGGTTCGATCCCATGTGAGACCGCATGTGAGATGTGTGGTATACAAAGCGGCGCAGGGGTGGGTTTTCTCCGGGTTCTCCGGTTTCCCCCGCTATCTCATTCCACCGGGGCTCCATCTTCATGTATCACCAGTGGCATCGCCTGTGGTGTTAGAGCAGTAAAAGCGGGCGTTAAACACTACCAAAAAAACAAAAACAAAAAACGGAGAATATAGATACAACCGTCATACCTTTGGCCGAGTTCTCTTCCCTAGACAGAGTTGCTCCTTGTTGCAGACACCATCCCAAATCCCTCTCTTTGAATGACGTCATTTCCGAAGTTCTGTTCTCATTGTGTGAGATGATCTTTTTGTGAGTGCCACTAACAGCTGCGGTGCTGACCAAGGGGAGCAAACCGTTAAGCTGTGATAGCCGCGTACATAAAGTCTTGGTGATAAAGTTCAACAATTTATATTCTTGAAATCCTTGTTTCAGTGAGACTATGATGGAATTAAGTGAAGCTTCTTAAAAAAAGTTAATCTGTCCAGAATAATTGGGATGGTTGTTGTGGTGGAATACGAATTGTGTGTAATTTATCACCTTAAAGAGTTAGATTGTGAGTGAAAGATTAGTTTACCTTTAATCGTCCCTGTCTCCATAACTAAGGTGAGGAGGAAGTTCTTCCTGCATTCGATTAAAAACAAGCCAAAAATTCAATTCGCAGAAATCGGCTGGTTAAAATTTTAAAAGATCTGATTAGCAGAAATGGTCTTATTCCGTATTTCCTAAATTATTTGACGAATGTGCTTTCATGAGACCCACATTTTTTGTGAAATAAGATTTCCTCCACCTATTATGGTTTGCCACTTATGTAAAAGTCATCCAGAATGAAGAGAACTTCAGAGGCTATTCCCAGAAATTTCAAGATACGTATATAGTTTGTCAAGTTTCATGAAAATTTGACATTTTAATCAAAATCGTTAGCCAGTTTTGAGATAATCAAGACTTTAGAAAAATGTTCCATGTAAAGGTTAGTTTGGGCGACGGACTTTTATTGAAAATCGTGTCTTATCCTTTAAAGATGCAGATTTGAACATCAATTTGGTATTTAACGGACTTTGCGTTTCGGAGTTACGCTGTTCACACGCACACGCACACACCGCATTGACACTGACGTTTTTATAAATATATTTTATTTAAGGGTTCTCAATACATATTTCCGGTCAAATTTCGATCTAATTTTTGGGTGGAATTCAATGTCTTCTCTAACTACTATCTATGTGGCGAAGAAAGTAGCTATATGAAGTATTTACATTCATTTGAGTTTACTCACTCTTGTAAAAGTATTCTTACAAACATTTTTTAAAATCAATATGTTATTGAGTATGCTCCATTACTCAATGTAAATTTGCATTCCATCTCGTAATACAAATGGTACAATTTTCATTAAATTAAGTGTGCTCTATATATGCAATGTTATATTTACATGTTTACAAATAGAGGGCATTAAAGTCTATTGTTTCGACACATTGATTAAAAAGTCTCAGATATTTATTTATTAGTAATTCTTCTAACATTGGCCATTTGCTTTTCTGGAGTTATATAGTTTGTTTTTGACGGTTCCTTTCCTTTTGTAGTTTTGGGCATCTGTAGAAGAGGTGTTGAACTCTGTGTTATTCTAGTAGACAGGGGTATGCGAATCATCTGTTATTCGTATCTTCTACTTCATGTTAATCGAGATAAACGTTTCTTTGCATACATTGCCTTATTGCATGTTCCCTTGTAGGTACAAGGACTACCTGTGACTCAGGCAAGCAGAATTGGAATAGTTACTTTAAATGATAATTAATCTTCTAAAAGCTGTCGCTCTAGGTGACTTTGAAATGCTATTCTCTTTTCATATCTCTCAAAAATAAAAAAGATAATAAAATAAAGCACAACAAACAATAACTACTTGGAGAAAAGTATAATTATTTGAAAATGTAAACCAATAAAAAGGAATATCTGGGAAATGTTAACATCACAAAACTGTGATAGGTACACATTTCGTAATTTTTGTGTGGTAAGATTTTATCTTACATGTTCCAGTTATGCAAATATAATTCAGATTGAAGAAAACTTCCGAGATTATTCCAGAAAATTCAAGATACATATTTCATTTTTCATGAAAGTATATTAAGCAATTAGCTTTCCAATAAAGAAAGTATTGCACTCCACCAAAAAATTCGATAGCGAGATTTCACCGGAAATATATGTTTTAGGGTCCCCAACATCCAAAAAAAGCATTTTCACAAAAAGGTCCATGTGTGTGTGTGTGTGTGTGTGTGTGTGTGTGTGTGTGTGTGTGTGTGTCTGTCTGTGAACACGATAACTCAAAAACGAAAAGTCGGTAAAATACCAAACTTGGTATTTAAGTTTAGTATCTTCCAGGGATGCGACACGAAGATTTTGAGAAAAATCCCCCCACCCCCAACTACCCTTTACATGGAACTTTTTTCGAAAATTTTGATTTTCTCAAAAATGGCTCTAACGATTTTGATTAAAATTTCGTATATTAAACATATTTACCTGACAAATAAAATGTATATCTTGAATTTTCTGGGAATAGCCTCTGAAGAGCAGTTTATTCTGGATGAATTTTACTAAATTTTGAATAACTGCTAAACCGTAAGAAATTTACAAAAACTTACTACACAAAAAATGTAGAGCACATTAAAATACACAATTTATGTTATATACATTTTTTTTTCGTGGAGTTCGTCGTTTTTGTGACATTCCTTATTTTTGGTTTCTGCTATGAAAAGCGTATACTTTTCTCATACAGGAACTTGTTAACTCCTATCCATATAGACAAAGGAACTTCATTGACATAGCAACCAGCTTTTGACTATCACTTTAACCTACGGTTGTCCCTTATTTCGCATCTACTTACAAGGAAGCCAGTAATTAGACTATTTCTGCTATTTTTTTCTGATTAGCATAAAGTAAATAGAAGTATACGCTTTTTAAGAATTATTTGTTGCAGGGATATGGAGAAAGTCATGTGAATGGTACAAATCAGATTTTTAGAATCGCGCTAAACTTTTTTTCTGAAAATGACTTTTAGAAAATTGTTTTCTAAAAATGCTTGTTTTGGATGCAGATGACCTCAGAAAATTGTTTATTTCGGGTGAAATCTAGACATTGAATTTTTGTGTGGAAAATGCACCACTTCTTCTTTACTTTACGTTATAGAGAAACTAAATTTTTATGAAGTTTTTCTTGTGTATATAAACAGCATAATCCAAAACGAAAAAGTAGAACAAATACAAAGTGGCGTGCTTAAGTCGTGTTTTGAAGCTTCAGGGACAACATTTTGAATGGATTACAGCAAACCCTACGGAGGACGATGGATTTTATCGGGGATAAAAAGTCTTAGCATGGCTTCCTTCGGAAGGGAAATAAAGCCGGTGGTGCCGTGTCGTAGATTTATGACACGGGGGGGGGGGAAACGAAAAAAAACTCCGCAGAGGGCAGCAATTGCTCAAAACCTGCAACTATTTTCTACTTATGGCATCCTCAACTAAAAGCCAGGCCTTCTTCGAGGCATGTTCTTTTATAACTCAAATGTGTATTCAAGTTTAAGGACTTGCTCTATAGCCCCATGTCCATCAGAAGGAATTGCGAGTTTCAGTGGTGAAACAATTAATAAAATCAGTTGGATGGGTTTGAAATTATCCTACACAAATACACACACTTTCTCTCTCTCTCTCTCTCTCTCTCTCTCTCTCTCTCTAATATTAGTGTATACTATACTAGTGTTTTATAGTAGAACAGCGGATCCTTGCATGTTACTGCGAAGGTTCACTCCTGTCCCCGCCCACTTTGTGCAGCGGTTTATCTGCGATGCTTGCAAATCCGATTTCGTCCTTTCTTAGATGTTACCGAAGTAATGAAAACATTAGTCATAAATTGAATATCCCTCGTGCCTTTTATGCTTCTTCTGGTTATCATAAGCTGAAAATCATAAAAGATTTAAAATTGTGGTGTAGCAAATGTGTTTTTGTAAATGAAAATCTGTATTACAAAGCCTTTTTATGATTAACTTTGCCTATTAAGTGATATATTTCGATTTTTGGGTTATCATCCTCCAATTCATTTTGAATGCAGATATCTAATGTTTTCTAAATGAAACCTAACCTATACCAGAAGTAACGTAGGATTTTTTCGAAGCTTTTCAAGATACGTATTTTGTTTCTTCTTTTTACTTTCTCTACCACGTACAATGTACATAGTGAGTAGAAAATGTAAGGTATTGCATTCCACTTTATACCGAGATTTCACCGTAAATACACTATTTGAGGCTCCCTGAATCCGAAAAAAAAAAATTAGAAAAAATTCACAGTGAAGTGTGTACAACATAACTAGAAAACGAAAGGTCGCTTTTGGTTCAGTATCTTCCAAGGATGTGACACGAAGCTATTTAAAAAAAAAACAGAAATCCCTCGCCGTTTTACTTGGAAGATTTTTGGAAAATTTCGATTTTATCAAATCGATTTTAAATCCTACCATTTATTTAAATAAATGCTAAATATTGAAGATTACGACTATTTTTAGTTTTCTGGGAGTATCCTCTGAAGTCCTCTCTATTCTGGATGACTTTTACATAACTGGTAAATCCTAAGAAATATATAAAATCTTACTACACAAAAAGTAGATCTCGTAAACAAAACATACAATTTGTTAAATACATTCTCTGTGGAATTAACCATTTCCGAGATATTCCTTGTTTTTGGTTTAAAATTAAATACTTATATTTTTCTGAATTGAAAATTCATAAATTCTTTTTTTTTTTTTTTTTTATTTCGTCCTGGTCATGCAAATAGAACGGCATTTCAATTCCATAACATGGCGATCACCTCTTAACAGGTTTGACTAATGGTTTAATCTAGTGTATTCCCTTATTCTACTTGAACCTATAAGAAAATGTGTAATAAAACTATTTCTGCTAATGTGTATCTTGATTAGCATGGAGTAGATAGAAGAACAAGCTTTTGTAAGAATATTTTTTGAATAATAGATAAAAGATATGTAAATGTAGCACATACGTTAATGTTTAGAGCTTCTGGGCGTGCGGGAATTTTTTGGATTTTAGGAATGGAAGTTTCAGTCTGATGTTTCAGTGACGGCGTTTTGTAGAGTGACTTAGGAAGGTCGAATAGCTGAATTTAAATTGGCAGTTCCCGTAAAGAAGAACTGATTGAAGTTTGCTTCCGTATACGACATTGTGGTTTGAGCCAAAGCCAAGAAAAGCCCACATAGGGTGGGGCCACTGTAATGGAATGTCTATCTGGAACACCACCAGCCTCTCCACATCTGCCAAAGGTTGCGACCTGAAAATATGCAGAAAATAACCTCAACGTTAATAGTTTTCATTATTTTAATTATACATACTGTAGTGTCATTAATTCTGAACACTTTCTTAGGTAAATTAATTTTCAGATTGAATATTGCAATCAACACTCATTCAGGATCATTCTTATCTGATAAATTATAAGGCCAGGAAGTGTTGCCACAATACAGTACCTATTGGACATTTTTCTATAAACTTGAGCTAATTTGGCCCTTAATGTGTTACTTTATTCCAAATTTGGAAAATGTTATTATATATATATATATATATATATATATATATATATATATATATATGTATATATAATAATTGATATTGCATTCAATGTGAGAATTGCAATTACTGTTCTCATATTACATAGATCAGTTAAAAAATTTGGGAAATCTGTAATGTTTTTATTATAATATGTCATTACCATAATTACCAGAATCTTAAGAATGCCAGATTTCCTAATTTGAGACCCATATTGTATGAGATTAATAATTAATTATATTTAATATTTTTATTCTGTAGCTTAACGTCCTTAACCTGGTTGGTCATATCGGACGATGAATGAAATTATGATTTCAGGGCCCATGAAGCTTAGTTACTCGACATTCGTCTTCACAAGATTAGGTAAAACCCCAGGGGGAGTGGACTTAGACGGGTAACCCACCATAAGCGAAATTCGAAATCGCGACCTGTTGAATGTGAGACAAATACGCTACCACCATACTACCCAGGCGGACTTATTTAATATTGAATGTAGTATAAAATAAAAAGTATAATTTTAAAAATTATAACTTGCCATTTATTATAACATGGTTGCCGACATCGTTTCAGAAGAATGAATGGTGACTACCGAAAAAAAAAGTCTGAAGTTTTACATTCACGTGACGTTCTCTACTACACTTACAAGAGCATGGCCTCTAATCTGCTTCATGCTATTCGAGATAAACGTGAGCAGAAATTGTATTATTTCCTTGTAAGTACAGGGGAAAAGTAACGCTAGGCAAAAAGCGATAGTCACAAATTTAAGAGCTGGTCACTATAGCATTGAAATGCCGTTTTCTTTGCTTGACCAATGTAAGAAAAAGAAACACTCATGACTTCCTATTTGAGAAAAGTACACCTAGTTATTTAAATATCTCGGAAGTGGTTAATTCCAGAAAATGCATTTGACATAAATCGTGTTTTTTAACGAGTTCTACATTTTTTGTGCTGGAAGACTTTGTCAATCTCTTATGGTTTACCAGTTATGCAAACGTCATGCAGAATGAGGAGGGCTTCAGATATTCCCAGAAAATGCAATATGTAAATGTGTCATGACTCATGAAATTATCTTAAATCTATGGATGTCATTTAATCAAATTCGTGAGACCCATTTAAAAAAAAAATACACATTTTGGAAAAATGTTCCTGCGCAGGGTAGTTTGGTGTGAGGGGATTTTCCTGTCGCATCCTTGAAGCAGACTGAATTTAAATACTAAGTTCTGTACTTAACCGACTTTTGATTTTTGGGTTATGCTGTTTATATTCTCTCTCGCTCGCTCGCTCACTCGCTCACTCACTCACTCACTCACTCACTCACTCACTCACTCACTCACTCACTCACTCACTCACTCACACACACACACACACACACACACACCTTTTTCTAAATATTCCTGGCTTTAGTCGGAGACCCTCAAAAACGTATTTGTGGTGAAATCTCGATTTCCAATTTTTGTGGTAATCCAATATCTCTCTACCTCTATGTACATTGTACGTTTAGAGAAAGTAAAAACATATTTCATTTGTAATTTTATTATATATTTTAACGACACGAGTGCTATCGCCATGCGCAGAAACATTTAAGACAAATAAAATGGTTCTTGAACATCTCATCATTCTTCTATGCATAATCCATGCTAACCAAGATAAAATGTAGCAGAAATGGTCTTATCCCCTTATAAATAGATGAAAAACAAGGGAATATACCAGGCTAAAGCGATAGTCAAGTATTTTAAAAGCTGGTTGCTATGTGGTAGAAATCAGTCCCGTATGCATGACCAGGATTGACAAATTACCGTATGAGAAAAGTTTTAAGTATTTTAAATTGAAACCAATGACACGGTGTATCTCGAAAATTCTTAACTCCTCAAAAATGTATGAGACATAAAACTGTGTGATTTAACGATACCTAAATTTCTTGTTTAATAAGTTGTATTTCCCTTGCGGTTTACTAGTTATGCAAAATCACCCAGAATGAAGTCTTCAGAGGCTATTCCCAGAGTGCATTTTATTTATCTTGTAAATCTCGTTAATACGAGGAATTCTAATCAACATCGTTGGTACCATTTTGACAAAAAGGAAATTTTCAAAAATGTTTCTTTGTAAAGGGTCTTGGAAGATACTAAACTTAACACACACCTTTTTCTAAAAATGCTGATTTTGGATTCAAGCCTGTATTTGCGGTGGAATACACCAATCTACCTACTGCCTACATTGTATACAATACTCGGTAGAGAAAATATGTGTCTGCAGACGAAAAGACTTTTCTCTAGCGGGGAACTTTGTAGCAAATTAATCCCCGTTGGCACGTATTCGCGCCAGGATTTTTCATTCACTTTCATCACTGCCCTGCAGCTATGGCATACGGCAGGAAGCTGACGTTAAATGCTATCCCACCCCCCCCCCCGCCCCAAAAGGAACACTACTGCCACTGCGTTGCCCCCATTACTGTGATGTCGGATTTCATCTTTCATACTCCATATCGTAATGTGACAATTGTGCGCCTTATTTTAGAACTGAAAGTAAAGCAATCTTACGGCACTGCAATGAAACAATTGAAGATTAGTGTGGTAAAGTAACTTTTCAGCATTTTTTTTTTCTTGCAAGTTGCACAAAGAAGGCTTCACACAATTTAGTTGCTGGCACATTCAACAATGCTAGGATCTGAAACAATCCATTGATTCCTTACATTCCGTCACTGCCATGGTTATTGCTCTCTTCATCAGGTAAATATTATGCATCAGGCGCTTAAAGCGATGCGCGGCGACCCTATGTCAGTATTTTTACGGGCACGTAAACAACTTCCAGCACACCAGCAACACTGATCCTGGCAACTGTGTTCATTTTACTTTCTCTACAATGTACATACAATATACATAGGAGGTAAAGATGTTATTGTATTCTATCGAAAAAAATAGAAATGAAGTTCTAATAAGGAATATGTGTGTTGATGACCCCGAATAAAATAATTTTAGAAAAGGTGCGCGCGCAGGCAGTTAAATAGGCACCAACTTGATAATTAAGTGCAACATTTTCCAAGGATGCGACACGAAGATTTTCAAGAAAATCCAACCAACCCATTAACCCAAACTACCCTCTATATGGAGCATTTTTCAAAAATTGTGATTTTATAAAATGGTTTACGATCATCATAAAATGTCATGCCTAAGATATGTTAAATTAAATGTATATCTTTAATTTTCTGGGAATAACTTCTGAAGTCCTGTTCAATCTGGAGGAGTTTTGCATAACTGGTAAACACAGAGAGAGAGAGAGAGAGAGAGAGAGAGAGAGAGAGAGAGAGATTCTTACAGCACAAAAATGTAGATCTCGTTAAAACACAGAATTTATGGCAAGTACATTTTTTGTGGAGTTAACCGTTTCCGAGATGTTCAAGTTGTTGCTTTCAATTTTAAAATACTTACACATTTCTCAAATGGAAAATCGTAATTTATTAATTTCGCTAGGTACTTGTGCTCAGTGTTGATTTCACAAAATATCGCCAGAATTATTTTAAAAGTCGCAAGATTCATATTGAAATCGCCCAATTTCACATTCTAATCTGCTTAGGGGGGGGGGAGGGTTGAAAAATGTTTCTAAGATTTGGTTTAGAATTTTGTTAGTGTTTTGTACATCATGTTGCTTACGGTCAGACCATTGGCTCTTAGTTGCAAACTTTGCAGTAAAAAAAAAAAGTTATATCACCCGAAACCCACAAAAGGGATCTATTTATTAATTTCAACTTCACAACTGCAAAGCTATATCTGCAGGATTCTCTTTGGAACAAATTGCTTATCGGCAATGGTGTTACCTCTTGTAGTGTTATAGTCGGTTTGTGTTTCTCTTTGGAGTTTATTCATTAGATAATACACTCTTTCATCAATATTTCCAGACTTTGGAGAGGATAGGGAATAATATCGGCTAGAGAAATTTTCCCACCCCCAGTTGGGAATAGAACCCGGGACCCTTCGCAAAGCAGGAAGGAAACTCTTGTTAAAAGTTTATCAGAGCCAATTTTTAGAAAAACAAAAGTTTCGAAAATGTTTCCATGTAAAGGGTAGTTAGGGATGGCGGGATTTTCTTGAAAATCTTCGTGTCGCATCCTTGGGAGATACCAAACTTAAATACCAAGTTTGATATTTAATCGTCTTTTCGTTTTTGAGCTATGCTGTCCACAGTCACACACACACACACACACACACACACACACACACACACACACACACACACACACAAACAAACGCACGCGCGCGGACCTGTTTCTGAAAATGCTTCCGGTGAAATCTCGGCATCGGATTTTTGGGTGGAATACAATACTTCTCTAACCCTATGTACATTGTACATACGGAGCTAGAGAAAGTAAAAATTCAATCACATAACAATCAGTTTTTAAAAAAGTTTGACTCGCTTTAGCATTATTTCCCTTCTACTTATAAAGAAGCAAGTAAAAAGACAATTTCTGCTAATTTTATTTCGATTAGCATGAAGTAGGTAGAAGAATAAACTTTTTAGCAATAATTTCTTACAGAGATGTAGAGAAAGTCATGTGAATGGAACACAGATCTTTTTTTTTTTTTTTTCCTCCTGGTGAAGCTAAGAGAATCAATGTCATTGCATCACATGGCGACCAGCTTTTGAAAGATTTGAGGATCACTTTAGTCTACTGTATTCCCTTGTTGCCTACAAGGCAGTAGGTGATAAAAGTATTTCTGTCCACTTCACATCCATATATATATAAGCGTTTGTAAAGAATAGATGCAGGATAGGTAGAGAAAGTCAGTGAATAAGGTTTATGTATTTATCTATTTAGTTTCTTCATTAGTAAAAATATATTTATATTCATCTCTCATGAAAACATGCACTTTTGCACTGAGTATGTAACTGATTTTTTCTATTATTTTATTTATTATTATTTTTTTTTCAAGAAAGTTGTCAAACTTCCAAACTTGATATATCAACTTTGGGACTCGGATGTAATGAACACTTTAACAGCATTTTCACTAATGATTCTAATATCTTTCCTTTTTGCACCAAAATGTTAAATAAATCACGTTCTCGTTCCTTTTTTGTTTTGTTTTTTTCACTTTCATTTTTTTTTATTACTTTTTGCAACAAATTACCCCTTACATAAGTTCCACTTCAATCATTTCTCTTGGGGTTCATATGAAATATTCCTTTTCGTCATTCTCCAAAATAATGTTCAATGAACCTTTATACTACTGCTACTACTTATGTAAATTCAATACAAACAATATTCGACATAGTATGTTTTATATAAAAATGTAAAGAAATGTTAATCATTTCGAAATCTCTAGCTATCGATAGTTTAATTTTCCAAATTAAAATAAATCATAATAAAAATAAGTTGAATTAAAATATGGCGGTACAACGCATACTATGTAATATAATGTTGAAAGCTTCATTGTTAGCCTCGCATGATATTGTAACCGTCGGTAATCCTCGGGCTATCGGATGTTCAAAGATACCTTTCAACACTTCAATATCTATTACAGTGTCTGGAAAGTGTAACTTTATCAGCAAATTAAGTATCCCGGGTTTATTTGGCGCACTGTGGATAACTTTACAACCCTACGTTTTTGTGCAACGACTCTTAGATAGGTGGTTGTTCATCTAACAGCGTTTGTTAACGCGATTCTGTTGTATTTAGAACTATCCTCTTCCTACAATGTGTTTTTGTTCGCTAGAACTAAATATCTGTCCGCCTGGAAAATAAAAGTCTGTAACAGTCGGTCTTAAGAACTAGTCAATTTTGGGTGTCTTTTGTACTATGACTATATTAGCGTTTTCTGACTTAAAAACAGAACCATCTTTTCAACAACATACATAGAGGTAAGTTGGCTCACCGAACCAAAAAGCTTCGCCGTTAGGATTTCTAATTTTCCATTAGAAGGTTTACTTAATTGTATTATCTGTAATTTAGAGGCTGCAAATATGGCAAGAACAGATAACAGAAAAACGAATGATGATTTTCTATCATTTTGTGTCACATATAGACCTAACCCATTAGTTGTGTCGAGTCTAGTAGCTTTAGAGAAAAAGAACCATGTTAACTATCCGGTAACCGAAGAAATATTCAATTCCACCTAAAAGCTATATGCGAAAGCCAGAAATCCAAAATAAGACCAAAATAAATCGTGAACCAGTAGATAGTTTTTTGAGAAGCCACAAAAAAATAAACCAAATTAAG